>JAULUF010000031.1:1675000-2315000 GCA_031834385.1 Semotilus atromaculatus
CTAGATAGTCTCTGAACTGTGTACATGGCAACGCTCTGTTTTTCATGGCAACGGTGTGTTATACTTAGCAGTGATGAGTTATAGAGAAATAACAGACCGCATTCTACACTGGAATTCAACCAAGCCATGCAATAAATATAGTTACAGCTCTTCCTTTAAACATCATCAGCTTCTGTGGTTATTAACTTCCTCTCATCTGATGAACTGAGTGTTTACATCCGTTGCAATACAGTGACACTATACCAGTGTATCTTTGTCCTCTCTGTAGATCGGGCTCATATAGACTCTGAACTGTGTAAATAAATAGTCCAAAAAATTACAACTTAATATTCAACATCATTATTGATCTTATTTCCAAATTTAACTTGCATACTACAGGCTTTTTCAGGTATTTTCAGCCCTGATTTCCATTACACGAGAGTAGATGTTAAAACTTCATGCTGATTTGTACTCGGCTTTCGCCAAGATAAGCAACACTAAGACGTAGCTTTACAGTAAACTATGCTTCTCCATCCATTTACGCTTCTTTCCATATGAGGGTGTGACTCCCCTTCTGTCCGGCGTTAACGGCTGCAGTGTACTTGGCGCGTCAGCACACACGACGGCTGCAACTACAGTGTGGTCTCCCTAGTGGACCAACACGACAACCGTCTGGATTGAGCCGAGTAGGGGACATCTCTAGGGTCTTCAAGTGGGCACCTTCCATCCTCAGTGTTTCGTCGACTAGCCCACGACACCTCAAGAGGGCTCGACAGTGACTCTGGCGTCCCAGAGTCACCCCCCTCCGTCCCCCACTCAACTCAGCCCAGCTTACTGACCTCTACATCCCTCCTGCTGCTGAGACCTAACCACAATCTCACTATCTCTCCGCAACCCAACCATACGCGCCAACCCGATTGATTAAGGCTGTCGAGCCCCACTGGTGCGTTAAAGCAGTTACAGTGGCAACGGTTCCGTATGGCATACCACCTAACGCAAAACACAATATCTACCCAACCACCCGTCATTCTATACTATACAACCTATACAAATTGTATAGTATACTATACAACCTATACTATACAACCTATACAAATAAACCAACAGACTCTTCAAGTTTTTCAAGAATTCTACGAAACCGTAGCGTGGCGGCCTGTACCTTGCCAGCTAGAATCTTTCCGTCTCAACCACAGCCAGTTGCTGCTCCTTTCTGCTGCTTCAGATAAGTTCTTTACTGTGCGACGCAACTCTTGGCCGCTGAATCCGACGTCCCTGAGGAACCGGGTTGTAGAGTGTGCCACAAAACCTCGACAACCCACTTCCACTGGATAAACCTGGACTCTCCATCCTCGCTGTTCTGCTTCAGTGGCCAAATGAGCATACCGCAGTTTCTTCCTCTCATATGCCTCATCTACAGCATCCTCCCATGGCACTGTCAACTCTATCAGTTGAACAATGCGTGCTGATCCAGACCACAAAACAATTTTGTTAAGACTAACATCCCTAGTTTCCCTCAATTACCAGAAAAGTCTCTTGTTGAGAACTTATTGTCAGCCACTACAGGCGGTAGTCGTATATCCTCTGTCTACGCCATGTTACTCTCATCATGTACGTCCTCTCTCTCCTGCCTAAAGATGACTCGGGAGAATGAGCTGCAAATCAAGTTACCGGAAGAGCTATGGTCTGAGGCCCTTGCTCAGTTAATTCTACTTCTGTATGTGCTCGGCTAAGTGTCATTCAGCTAAAAGTCTTTCATCGGACTCATCTGACCAAAGCTAGACTTCATAAATAGTTCCCAGAAACGGAGGACTCCTGTACCAGATGCTACTTCTCTCCCGCTGATCACACACACACATTCTTTACTGTTTCTCTCTCTCCATGTCCTCTAGTTGCCATCTTTGGTGTGTCTCACTCGTCATCTATCACGAGAAAGCAGAGGCTATCTTCATCATCACACACCGTTCATCGAGATTGACATGGGGAACTTTCCATAAGATCATCTCTCAATGCAAATAAATCCAGCGATTAGGCTAACTGAAATAAAACCACTGCTGTACTACCATCATGGACGTCTGTAGAGAAACAGCCCAGCGCTGGAATAATCTCTTTGGAATAAGAAACTGATTTTACTGTCACTGGATTGAGGGTGCATGAAGCAAAATGTTTACGGTAAATGCTCTCGGACAGTATGGATACTGATGAGCCGTGTCCACAATTAACTCCACTGGATGACAATGTCCATCATTTGTTTTCATTTGCACTGAACAGAGAATTGTGTCTGTCACCATCTTAGGATCATTCATAATACAGTGAGCTCTGGTATAACAATCTCTCGCACCATTTTCTGTGATGATCGGCAAACTTTGGCAAAGTGGCCCATTTTTCCACATACTGCTTTAATCGCTGGACATGAAGGTTTGTTAGCCATATGGTTGTTGGATCCACAGCGGTAACATGAACGCCGCTGTCTCACGCTCATGTTACCGTCGAGTGTGTATTTTCTCTCCTCTTTACTACTCTTCTCCTTTTCCTTCCTCCCACTGCCATCTAGTGGCTACACAATAACTCTGCAGACACAACACTGCCAACTCTGAAGTGTGTGTGTGTGTGTGTGTGTGTGTGTGTGTGTGTGTGTGTGTGTGTGAATGGCCTTCTTGTGAGAATAAAGTCCTTCAAACACAAGTGGGTTTTCATTCCAGTCTCACCACTAAACATAACTTCTGCAACAAGCGTGACAGCACCAAAATGTGTGTTAGATGGTTTAGAAAGGCTTGACACATTAACATATACACACACATAAACATATATTAAATAAATAAATGAGTTGAACCGAGGGGAATGATGGATTGTTAAAGTATTGATGCTGTTGTCCGGTGCCTAGACTGTGTTCCCACAGGAGATCAGCTTTTCTGTTCAACATGTGACTACGAGATCCACAGAAAACATGTTTTCAATGATAGAGAAGCTGTTTGATGGTTTTCTCTAACCTATTCCACCAACATCCTTAGTGGTGGTTGATGAAAGTGGCCAATATCAACTCCGTGAACAAGGTATGTTCAGATAATGTGGTAGGTGTCCTGCAATATAAGCTCTGTCTGCAGTTTCCTTTACCTGTAAATGTGTAGACATTACTGTGTAACACTCCGCTGCTATTTAAACAACTGAGAGCCCACTATAAGTTGGAACACCTGTTCCCATTGTCTAGTCCACATACAAATCACAGATTCTCAAGAGATCACAAAAAGCACAAAGAGATTAATTTAGCAAACAACCTCCAAACCTATAAAATTACATAAGGCACTTTACTGCTCAAATTGTTGTATTGTGTTTGAGCGTGTGATTAAAACAAATACTGTTTATTATTTTTTGAATGATGATATTTTTGCGGGTACTATTTAGTTGATAGTGTTCCTGAGGTGTGGAAGAACATTCATGCTGCCCTTGTACGTTACGAACAAGCACCTGTTTATGATATATTTATGAGCAGAGTCCAAAAGCATATCCCGAAACTTGTCTTTTTAAATGAGTGCCTGATCCTGTTTTCATCTGGGATGGGGTCAGAAATCTCATCAACCCTCTGCTGGTAGATGCTGTAACCACACCATCATGGCAGGAACATGACTGAAAATGCGATAAAGGCAATGCTTAATGTAAAGTGTTAGTGTTTATGTGTGTTTAAAATCTGCTAAATATAGAGAGATAGGACTATCACATATGCAAAACATCAAATGTTCTCTTTTAGATGATTTAACTGAGAGAGTTACTCGGGAGAATAGAGAAAGCTCAGATGTGCAAGACTCTGAAATGGACTTCAAGTGTAGCATTCAGTGTGATTTCCAGATGATGCTGATTTTGCAGATGCATTTGAACACATTCAGAGAATAGCTCTGTTCTCAGAATAGGTTAAAACGCTGATAAAGCATTTTAAAAGATTTGAGGAAGTGTCTTGAGACTGTGACACATGCTGTCGAAATGTTCAGCATTTTCCTTATAGGGTGTTCAGCATTTTCTTATGCACAACTGCATAACACCAACAAGACCGTTGATCTTCAACCACAGCGCACACACACATCGCACTGTGCATTATAACAGCTTTATAGCCACATCAAAACAGCATCCCCATCGACAGCCCAATACCAATCAGATACAACCATAACAAAAATGCTGTATAAAATACCACAATAACTTTATCTCTCCTAAACAGTAAGACATAACACTCACCCATTACTTGTAAATGAAATCCATCCTCCGATCCTGTCTGATGAAACATTCAATGGCGTCCTCGTGCAGTTGTGCATCCTGCTGAAGATGAATGAGCAGCTCCTTCTCTATGGCAGTAGATGCCAGTGCAGAGAGTCGTGTTTGTCCGGTTGTACTCCGTGAATACGCTTTGATGCGAGAAAGAGCGGAGAAAGAAGGGAAAGAGTCCAAGTGACCTACTGACATTTCTGAGGAGCACGGCTTGCAGTCAGCATGCCACAGCTTTATGATCGTGACCATACCAGTGTCCACCGCATCAGTTGAGCGATCTGAAAGCTCGTCATGCTGTACTTCACTTTGAGCTCAGCTCTGACTCTACCCAGGTCAAACTGTGGGCCGTAGCTCTCATCCAGACTCCTGAGCTCGGGAAATGTCTGCTTGTGATCCTCAATTCGATTGCTGATTTGTCAAGTCAAGTCAAGTAACAAGCGCTTTTAACAATATGGACTGTTTCAAAGCAGAAATGAAGGTAACAGAGATTGTTTAGGCTTTACAGCAGGTCTAGAATAAAGTTATTGTCCAGCTAAAGTTAGTTTTGATTGATTCACTTCCGTCATAAAGATCATTAGGGCCCGCTAACACGACACCGTTCTAACAGAAAACCTTTAATGCGATCCAGGTGCTCATTTGCATAAACCAGTGCCGGTGGCGCTGAGAATATTTTATTTCTTCCTTATAGCCACGTGAACCGGAATTATCCCGACTAGTAAACTATTATTAGACTAGTGACACTTCAGGACTGGGTTGTCGTCGTGTCCAGGCGCTGGTCCTTCATCAGATCTGGATACGGCCTGGATCCGGCGGACTATGGTAAACTTTGGGATAAACAGAGAGACTAATATTAGTGTAGACGCCATCCTTATAATGTACAAAGTAACAAAGTGTATGAAGCGTGCAGGGCAACCACCTAGTAGAGCATTACAATAATCTAGTCTTGATGTCATGAACGCATGAACCAACTGTTCTGCATTTTTCATTGGGAGCATATGACGTATATATATATATGAGATATATTTTTAAGATGCAGTTTTACAGATACTAGACAAGTGACTGAGGCGAGCAGGACGAGGCCAAGAGACGTGAGAGAACGGCGCGAGGCCAGTGGCATGAGTGATAATGAATAATGGTAAATGGTAAATGGACTGCATTTATATAGCGCTTTCACAGACCCAATGGTCACCAAAGCGCTTTACATTCACCCATTCACACACCGACGGCGGTGTCAGCCATGCAAGGTGCCATCCAGCTCGTCGGGAGCAGCCGGGGTTAGGTGTCTTGCTCATGGACACCTCGACACTTGGTCAGGTGGAACCGGGGATTGAACCACCAACCTTCCGGTTTGTAGACAACCCACTGAACCACTGCCGCCCCTATAATGAACACTGAACACGTGACTTTCAAAAGATTGATATCAAAGAACACACACACACACACACCCAGATTCCTAACTGACAACGAAGACTTAACAGAGCAGCCATCAAGTGTCAGACAGTATTCTAGGTTATTACGTGTGGAAGTTTTTTCTATGCATTCCGTTAATTTTGTGAATTGGTGAATTCGTTGAGAAATACAGCTGAGTATCATCGGCATAACAGTGAAAGCTAATTCCATGTTTCCTAATGATATCTCCTAATGGCAGCATGTACAGAGTGAACAGCAGCGGTCCTAGTACTGAGCCTTGTGGTACGCCATACTGAACTTGTGATCGATAAGACATCTCTTCATTTACTGCTACAAACTGATAACGGTCAGATAAGTATGATTTAAACCATGCTAGTGCAATTCCAGTAATGCCAACATAGTTTTCTAGTCTATTTAAAATAATGTTGTGGTCGATAGTATCAAATGCAGCAAGTAACACTAATAAAGAGATACAACCACGATCGCATGATAAAAGTAAATAATTTGTGACTCTAATGAGAGCTGTCTCTGTACTATGGTAGACCGTACCATAGTACCGAGACAGCTCTCATCCTGAAATCCTGATTCTGAAAATTCTTTCTAAAAAGGAACACAGTTGTGAAGATACTGCCTTTTCTAGTATCTTTGACAGAAAAAATTATAGGCAACAAATCAAAATTGGGCATCAAGACCTGCAGTGTAAACGAGATTCCATCATTCGTGTGCATAAGGTACGAGGTCAGTGTAATGGTCATCACAATGAACCCTTCGCTCAGCGTTTGGACTTAGTTGGTAATCGACTAGTTTATTGTCTGTGTGAATCGAAACATTCACTTTCACATCAGAACTATGAGGGTAAATTTCAGCTTACAAACATGAATATTTTGTTCTCAAATTCAAATCTTCAAGCTCTCGAATTTTCTAACTATGAAACTTTCCAGCTAACAAGAGCAAGTTTAGTTATGTCTGTTTTTACAGGAATGGAAGAGACAAAAACTTTTCTTTTAACCCATGATTTTTCATGCTCTTTATTGTCACATGTGAAAAAAGAAAGAAATAACTGGCATTTAATTTACATAACATATACACACTGCGAAATGTTTAAATATTTTATGACAATATAATATGAGCAGACACTGATGTAATTCTCAGACGGACGTCTCTCTGTAGAAGAAACAGCTGATATACAAGCTGAAGCAAGAGGATCATTTCAGCATGTGCATGTCATCATGAAGATGAAGGTTTTCAGACAGAAATCTCTATCTTTACTGTAGCTGTGATCATATAGATGAGATTCTGTGCTCTGACCGACGACAGATGATGATTCACAATAAATCTCATCACATTCAACAAATATCTGCTCGTTCACACACAAATATATACAGTAATTCCTCCAAACACCAGATATCCTGATATGAAGAGCTCATGATCTGTATCATTAAAGGGTAACTAAACCCCTGGTCAGAGCCTGACTCCACCCACTGCTAATATTTGAACAATACTGGAAAAGTGGCCAGACCCCACTTAGGAAATAAATACTCTAACCTGATCATTTTCAATACTTGCAATTCCAACTCCGGACTCGTTACAGTGGTTTTGATGAAACAAGATGGTTTTTATACTGTCATGGACGTGGTAGCTCGTACCAAGGGTGTGGCGAGCTGGAACCTGCTTACGTCACGAACCACCGCAAACATCCAATAGGAAAATTAAACTGCAGTAGCCACCGTTCACCCTGAAGAGGACAGCACTCAGACGTTTTTACACCATATATTGTAGAATTTAAACACTTTATACCCAAATGTCAAAAAAAGTTACTCGAATCAATGAACAGCATTAATAAAGCCCCATTCTTACAGATCATTAGCTAAAAAAGTTGGTTTAGGGTTTAGTTACCCTTTAATGTTTATTTGTGAAGGTCTTGTTCTTGTTCACATTGGCGTAAAGTTGATCCTGCGGTTGATCTTCTCTTCCTCTGACGGCAGCATAAGTCACTGTATCATCATGATCCTGAAAGAACAGATTCTGTCCATCAGTGTTTGAACCACAGCGACTATTATTATTATTATTAGAGCATGAGCTTCATTTATCTGACAGTCAAACTCGTGTGCTGGTATCTACTCACACTGAGGGATTTTACTGGCTTTGTGTTGGAATAATTGACCTCAGAATAAGTCACATCATCTGTCTGCTCCTAAACATCAATGCAGACGTGCAGAGAGTCAAGTTTAACACACAGAACAGACATATCTCTCACTGTAATATGGAGAATAACACACAAGCTTTTAAGTCCCATTATTGAACAGACAGTGAGTGTAATGTTTGATGATTTAGTGACTCACATCGGCTCTTGCAGCGGGAGGAATGGACATGTTGATCGTCTCATACGTCCCTTTATATTCATTCTCATCTTTGACCTTCAGAACAAACAGTTAAACTGCATGAATGACACTTTATTGAGCTTTAAAGACATTAATAAAATCTAAATCACTGCATTACTGAACTCACCGCAGAGTCGCCAGTCCCTCTTTTATTATCTGAAAACAAGTGCATCGGGAAATATGAGTTTTTATGGAAAAACACAATGTTAAAGGAGTCATAACCTAGTATTACCTTGGATACCCACGCTCTATTATAGTCTTTCAGGCCCTTCTAAAAAAGAAAAGTTGAAAAAAAAATAAACACACAGCTCCTCTGACCCTTATTTCTGAATGCATTATTGTCTCGCGAGATCAAATGCGATATTTTGGCTGTCGTGGACGGTCATTTTAATAATGCAAATGAGGGGCGCGTTGATTGGTGGCAGGAAGGAGGGGGCTTGACACCGCAGGTAACTTCAGCATATCATTCCAAAATGACATCATTAGCTAATAATGTTTTGTGGTATATTGTTTTCATAATTACATTTAGCAAACAGTTTTAGGCACTGAGCATGGACTCCTGTACCGTCACTACTGTAGTGTAAAACAAAGTGGAAAGATGTGGCTAGCATTCGTAGAGTCCATTCCCCGTGTTTACCTCGAAGCTAACGTTACATACAATAGCCGCATTAGTAGTTAGCTGCTGTTTGTTACACACAGTAGAGTAATAAAAACACAGTCTTACCGTTTCAATTTCAGGCAATTACCGTTAGCTTCGAGGCCAACTTCGCCTGATATTGCCCCAAATTTGTAAAGGATTCCTGTGTAAAATGTTTAGCGCAGACACCTAACGTTGAGCCAGTTGATAGGGTTGTTGGAACAGCGTCATTAAAAATGAATTTCATCCACTGGTCCCTGGTAGTTTGGTCCGTTTTTGGCAGTGGTGTAGTCTAGTTTTTTGTAGTGAGTATACTGTGATATACCACCCCCGCGTGTGAAAACTTGTGTGATATTTTTTTTAAATTATGTTTGAATAGATTTGATTATTATTATTTTAAAAAGTACATCTTACTATGCCATTTCTTACATTCCTTCGAGTTACTTACTTTCTCTCTACAAACTTTTTTTTTTGGTGGGTTGTAAATTAAAGACATTTGAGCGTCTGTGTGTTTTAATAAACTATTATTATTATTATTAGGCCTACTTGAAGTATACTCTACTGTGCAATAGTAATATAGGCCTATTTCTGTTATATTTTCTTCGTTATACAAAACGTTTATTTTGACAGGTTGTCATGAAGATTTTAAAGTTTGTGAGTGTATATATGAATTACGATCGTTTTATCAAATGAAATGGTAAAATTCTTGTGAAGTGACTCTCATAAAAGCTCTGCGATGAAGTTCAAATGTGTGCATGTCCTCCTCATAGACGCTGAAAACACCATGAGTGTCACGCGCTTCAGTGTGTAGTAGAGCACACATTGAGCGCTCATTCACAGAAACACAGAACATGCAGAGTTTATTTCTATAGCAGTCTTTTTGAGCTTTAATATTCATAGACACTAGTACATATCGAGATTTGATTCACTTTACATCCCTTTTGATTTATTCATTCAAAAATGGGCAAATTGCGTGACGTTCCGCTTTACGGTAGGCTGTTACATTTGTGACTGGATTCCGCGATTCGATCCGCTGCGCAAACACAGGCGGCGGGGTGAATTTATGAATGAAAGTTCACAAAACGATGTTGTTACGAATCCTCGCGCTTTTTTAAGTGGGTATACGGAAATCCTTGACATTTTCTAGTGGGTATACGGCGTATACCTGCGTATCACGTAGACTACACCACTGGTTTTTGGTAGAGAAAACACATTTGAATGTTGATTCTGGCAGTCAACCACAGAGCAACTCACGTGTGCACTACATTTCTGCATCTTTCTTGACTGAATATGAGGGGCAGGGCGGGCTTCCTGCAGCATATGTCTGCGGTGTCCATATATGGTAGTATATCCTGCCCCGTCTTGACGTCAAGTCGGGGGAGAAATTTAAATCTCGTATTTGAGTGCGCGTGCACGTGGGCTGGTTTACGAACCCTGGTGTAAACAAACGCTTCACTTTTGAATATCGGCTTCCCGGCCAATGTATAATCGTTAGGCAATCATAACATACATTGATTATCGTGGAAAAGTGAAAATTACAGGTTATAACTCCTTTAAGTATTGAGATTTTTCAACAATCAGATTTTGTTGAAGCATAAAATAAATAATTATAGGATTTCTTTTATTTCTTTTATTTATTTATAAGTTTATTTGTATAGGGACAGTACAAAAAAAAAAACATGATCCCAGTCAAAACTGGAAAATATGTATTGCACATAGAGAGTATAGCAAGAGCTAATTTGCATCTCGGGTCCCTAGAAAGGCTTTTCTAATAAATAAAAAAATACAATAAAAAATGTACTACTCATAGAATAAAACTACCACAATGTGTCACTTACAGACAATCAAATACCTACCTAAAATTATACATATCAGAGATGAGCTTTCAACTCAAGCATAAAACTTTAACATCACAATACACTTTTATGTTACATTACACTCTTACATTACACTTTAATAAAATAAAATAAAACTTTTACCTTTACATTACATTACACTTTTACATACAAAAAATTATTACATTTAAATATGCGTGCAGTTCTGGTTTATTTTAAACCACCGTTTTAGCTTCAGTGTAAAGGACTTTATTTCAGGTATTACCTTAAATTCATTTGGTAGCAGGTTCCAGAGTTTAGAGCCCTCTACAGAAAAGGCTCTTTGCCCTTGTGTAGTCTTACAAAAATGAATCCTACAATTCCCACCTGCCGAGCTCCTAGTAATTCTATTTGTATCATCCTGTCTCTTTATCAATTTACATAAGACTGATGGTGCCTTATTGTGCAAACATTTAAAGATCAATTTTATATATGACAGGTTCTTAAAACTTGCAAAACTTAGCATATTAAATTTTTTTAAAACATTGCAGTGATGCCATTGATTTGGCTTTTTATCCATTCTTTTTAGAGCTCGATTATTTAACATTTCAAATTTTTTTTTTTAGGAGTCACTTGTTTGAGTCCAAACTGTAATACAGTATGAAATGCGGGACAAAATCATTGCATGCATAAACAAATGTGCTGCCTCAATTGAGATATAATTTCTAATAAGTCTGAAACAATTTAAATGAATCCTTACCATTTTTGAGAGCTTTTTTATATGTTTATCAAATTTAAGTTGTGAGTCTAAAACAACACCTAAAAAATTAAACTCATCTACCTCCTCTATTTCTTTGTTATTTACTCGAATTATTACTTTTCGATTAGAAAAGCACATAAAGACAGTTTTCTTAACATTCAGAGTTAGATGATTTTCCTGGAGCCATGAAGATACCCTTTCCATTTGTTCATTTAAAATTGCAGCAACCTTGACAGATGACTTAGCCGATGTGTAAATAACTGTGTCATCAGCATAAAGTTGACAATCAACATCTGGACAACAACAAGGTAGGTCATTTATAAACAAACTAAAAAGCAAGGGGCCTAGAATTGAACCTTGTGGTAAGCCCATTTTGTTTCTTATAAACGATGATTTTGTATTATCAATTTTGACACACTGATCTCTTAGATTTAAGTAAGAGGTGAACCACTCAATTGAACGCTTACTAAAATTAAATGCACTTAGCAGGAATGAACTCCTGTTTGAGAATTTCATATAATCCACATGTTTCTGTGATACTTACAGTCTGAACATGATGTGTTTGTTTGCTCATCTGAACTGTTTTTAGTTGTTATAAAGGAGTAAATGTGAAAACTCACCAGCTCTTTTTCTGCAGATCATCCAGAGAAGAGCAAGAAGGAGAACAGCGACTGCAGCGACAGAAATCACTATGACTGAAGAAGAGATGGAGCTCAGAGTCAGAGACGGACAGGGCAGATCGGGACGATTAGAGACAGAGACAGAAGACTGAGATTATGGACCTTTGTAGTCTGTAGTAGAATGATCCAGTGGTGTTGTATCATCTGGAGCTGTAAAGGATGAATGTTAGTTGAGATCATCATAATAATATCCAGAATGAGGAGGACACGAGGTGAGGCGTAGCAAACCTAGCAGCTTAAACTGTATTTGACCAAACTAAAGAGAGTAATCTAACATGAGAACCCACACAGCAAAATCCCCAGATCTGCCCAGAGTCCATATGATCCCAGTCTAAAGAGTGTTAAAGTTAAGCCGGTGCACACTGGGAGATTTTGGCCGCGATTTGATCGTCTGAGACAAATTAAAACATTTCTAAAGAGTGTTAAATTGATCAAATCCTTAAAGATTCCTCTGATCCTAGGCTAGAATCTGAAGTCTTTGATCGTTAGTTTGACATGTTCACCGACAGCAGATTCATGACCGTTGCGATCAGATTTTGTGACTGTGTCCATGTTTGGTCTCCATTATGATGATCAGTGTTTCATTTAGTTGTTTCATTTCATTTAGAACAAAGATGACCAAAGATATAGTTTTCATTATCATAAAGTACAATAATACACTAATCTTATCCCTGATCAAAAGTGATTATTTCTTATTTATAGATTATATTCACCAACAATACTTTCTTGCCACAGATCAGATATTCTGAATTTTGATTTTTTTAAATAAATTATAAGTAGGTCGAATTGAGCATTAGAGTAAAAAATAAGTGAAGTCGGCCATTTTCTCTTCAGTTTCATCTGAGCTGTTGAAGTGACCAGGACAAACTTTCTCTGGTCAGACAGAAACAACATGTTGGCAGAGATCATTTATTTTTCCAGCATCAGTTTTTGGCCTGTTTCTTCACTGCAGTGCATTAGTTTGAAGCAATGCTTTGAGTTCCTCTTCTGTGAGAGTCAGAGAAGCTTTTGTTCCCTCAGTGTGTTCTGGTTCAGTGATACTGACATTATGAGGCTCTTCTAACGCTGTTTCTCACCTGAATACTTGACAGTGTATGTGACTGAGGTCTTGGGTTGATCTCTGGGAGTAACTTCACATCTCCACTCTCTGTTGTCATCTTCATCCAGGAGTGTTGTAGTCAGAGTGATGATGATACAGCGATATTGATCTGATGATGATAATATCTGATATCTGGAGTCTGTCTTCAGATCAACACCAGTCTGATTCACCCACAACAGCTCAAGTCCATCAGAACTGACCCAATAATCACAGGAGTATCCAGTGTATAAATACAACTGACAGGAGAGAGTCACAGAGCGGCCTGGACTGATCTCAGTCTGTGAGGATGAAGATGATGATGATGAAGATGATGAAGATGATGAAGACACTGAAACTGAACACAAATCACAGACTCTTCAATCATCATCTGAGATCAAGTGAAAAATATCTGCCATTTTTAAATTGACAACATAATCATTATCTAACCATGAAGAACATGCAGATAAACATAAGCATCATGTGTTCTGTCATACATATATTGTCTGCATCTGTATAATCCATAATCTTCTCCTGTGACGTTCTTGATGTTCAGAGAGCAGTCAGACTCCAGACTCAGTCTCTCATGTCTCTCTGTGTTTTTATTCTTTATCCCTCCAGTAATCAGTTCAACTAATGAACTTCTGAATCTGTTATAGTAGGTCCATGTAGTTGATTTGCAGTCAGAAAGATCATTATTACAGGACAGAGAGACATTTACACCAGAACTGATGAACACATGATCATCCACTCCACTGGTTCCTGAAACACAGTATATCTCAGTGATCATTATGATATATATTAATAAATGAAAACATAAATCATACCAGCATAAAAACAGAAGTTTTCAATCATAGTATTTCTCCTCAGTGTTCCTCAGGAGTGCCAGATTGCGTTTGAAAGTGTTAAAGCTGTGTTGTAGTTTTGGCGGCTCGAGTGTCGATCTCTCTTCTGATTGGAAGTGGATGCGAGCCGGAAGTTCCTGGATCAGTTCTGCTTCAGGACGGCGAGGATGTGGACCATCCAGTGTGCTTTTTCTCCCGGAAGTTTAATACACCTCAAGGGAATTACTCTACAGTTGAAAAGGAAACTTTGGTGTTGTTGTTTGCCTTGCAGTTCTGTGAAGTTTATTTAGGCTCTTCCTGCCCACTATTGTCTATAGCAGTGTTTCTCAAACTTTTTCAGCCCAAGGACCACTTTATCTTCCCATTTTTTTCTGAGGACCACCTAACAAAATCCCACTCTATAACGCCCCCAAAAAACAACAAAATTGTAAGGATAAGCTAAATTTAAGTTTAATATGCAACTGTTTAAAGTCAAAAACGAATTATTCAAACACAAATGCAATTTTATTTCATTTGAAAAAGTAAATGTGAAATGAGCTGTAGCTTAATATGAACAACAAACTGCACATGTGAAAAAAAAAAAAAAAAAAAACTGCAATTAAACATACTGTAACAGCCTAGGTCCCACTTAATGTCATTCCAAAGAGCCATTAGTTTAAAACTGAGGTGCTGGGTATAGAAGTGTATGGTTGTAACTATGGTAACAATAAAATGCTGAAAAAAAACGTTCCCCTTAATGTCCAATATCACTGAAATTACTGGGATTTTACACATGCAACAAAAACTAGTACATTACAAAACTAATAGATCTGTAGATTTTATATTTTGAGATTTCCATTTAAAACTTAATGTGAATATTAATGAGAGGAGTGGTGCTGCTTCTCACACATCAGTTTCTGAATGTCTGGCTCCAAAGAGGAGAGTTTCAGTTGCACACAAGCAGACCCGGCGCCAGACACAAATTCACGGACGGGACGGGCATTCATTTTTTTCAGGGGGGCACAAATGAAAACAACCTCATTGCATAATAACATGAATCGATTATGATACTATGTAATGATCGATAATAATAGGCCTATATAATAGGCTACTGACGCTAAAGGTTCGATCTTGCACACTGAGTCCGAAATTCTCACATCAAATAGGCTACGACCTCAAGTTGTGTCAATCACGTTTACACACTGCCTCCGCAAATTTCGTCCGTCATAAAAAATTTTTTTTAAAGTATTTTGAGAGGTGTTTTCAGGGCCGCTGGAAGTAATTGTGATCAGTGGGTGCTGTGAATTATTATTTAAAAAATAATAATAAATTGGCATGTTGTGTGGACCTGTGTCCCTAGGGGGGTTCGGGGGCATGCTCCCCCGCAAGAATTTTTTTTACATTTTAAGTTTAAATGCATCAATCTGGTGCACACATTGAGAGCTCAAAATTAAGAGCTTCAGCCGGCTTCGACCCATGAACTGTGCACGCACATTGAACAAAGAAAAAGCATTGACTTGTAGCTAAAGAGGGCTCAAACATCTTGTTAGTTATGATATAGTATCAGTCTACATTACATTGTATTTTATATTACGCTATAGAACAGGGACATTACAATCCTTTTGTCCTAATTTCTTCACTTGTAAGAAATAAACCCTTGAGCTTTTATTTAGGAGAAAACACCAGATCACCATGCTGATCGTGTGAGCAAGAGCGCACTTTTCTTAAAAAAAATCACGCAGCAAAAACAGAATGCCTATAACGTTACTTAATTAAAGTCTTGTGCTGTTTAGCCAAAAAAACCGAAATATAATACCGAAAACACTCGAGATGTCAACAAAACATAAACATCTTCCCAAACACATATCAAGCTTATTTAAAAACCTTGAAAGCATAAACACTCATTCAAAGTACCTGAATACAACGTATTACGTACTCAGAATACAAATTATGAGTAGGCTAACAGTAGTCTCCACAGAGCATAAAATATTCATTTCATTTTATTTTTCGTGTTCGCATTTATTAGGAAAAAACAATTATACGGACGTGAGCGCTCTGAAAGCGGCACTAAAAGATGCTTTAAAACTTTCACAGAGACATCAAACAGAAAGCACAACATTTCTTTAAAGTGAATTTCGTTTTGTATTAATTGTATCTTAATTTTAATCAATGTTTCATCAACCAATTGCCTGGATTTATTAAATAAGAAGCAAATATAGCAGACAATATAATCACTAGAGGCGCCGGCGCGATCACTTGCATTGCACGTGAACTAGAGCGCATCTCTCCATAAATTAACTGAAACTCAGCGTAGCCAGACATGAGAAATATATCTATCTATAGAAAGCTTGAAATGTCTTTAAACAAAAAAAAAAAAATCAAAACGAAAAGTATAGGCTAGCCTACTCTCTGATTATGTACTAATCTATTATTTGCATTTCTCTCTATAGGCGCGTTCATACGGAGATGGCGGTCGTCAACTTTTGCAGCCGAGATTGACACAGAAAAAAAATAGTTTATTAATAAAAGTCAATGCACATGTCACCGGATTAACAAATACACATATTGCTTGTTACACGCACACATTATGTCGAAATAACGAGATACGGTGAAATAACATTATTAATAATAATAAATATTTAACAATAGGCTATTTGATCGAATGCTGAATGTTGTGCTTGTTTAATTTGATAAAATTAAACCTTTAATTGTGATAATTAAAGTAATTGAATATTAAATATCGAGTGGCCAAGTTGTGCTCATTTTCAATGTTAATATAGGCCTAAATCGCGCAGCACCCCCTCAGCACCTGCATTAAAAATTATCTGGCGCCGCCCCTGCTGACTACACAGTTTATGGGAATAAATTGTGTATTTCCCTCAAAATTGTCACAAAAAACTCACACTGTCTGTCTGATCTATTTGCGCGTTGCTTTGCGAGATCATGCGGCGCGATTTTTTTCCCCCTTACTGCTGCACGAGTGTCTGTGTGAGAATATGGGTGAGGTGGCATGAGAGCGTGAGAATAGGGTCAATTGCGTGTGCCTCACGCTGAATGCGTGAGAGTTGGCAGCCCTGTTAGTTGTGATATATGACAGCACTGAGCGCGTCTGTCTCTGCATCGAAAGGGTGTAAGTGAATAGAAGAATAAGTGACGATTTTGTAAACACTTGCCTAGTTTAGGTAATCTCCATTCGCGGACCACTAGGGGGCGATGGCGGACCACTAGTGGTCCGCGGACCACACTTTAAGAATTACTGGTCTATAGGGATCACAACTCCCTCGTTTTACTTTCCCGTATGTGTAACAGGGACAGAAAGTGTTCTGTTAAAATGTATGTATTGTTTGTTATAATTTACACAAAAAGGTTTATTTTCATTTAAATCTTATATACTTGTCTGAGAATGAGTGTGTTTCTCTTTAATTGCTGTGACGTCATCATGCGCCTGCAAATCTCCGGTTTTGTCTCCACCTCTTCCTCTTAGCATTGTTAATGCACTTTATTTTTGGTTATTTTTGGCTCTTGTTAATCTTAATTAATCTTTACTTTAATAGTTTGTTTTATGTTTATATTTTCACTAAAATGTATGTGTATTGTGTTATTTTACTTACCTATATGGTTATTTTGGTGATTTTATCCTAATTCAGTTATATTTTTGACTTTGATCCGTATATGTGGAGGTGAAAGCACACGGTGACTAAACGTACGTCACATTTGTTTTATAGAGTGATGGGTAACACTTTAGAATACTGTATCTTACTGCATAATTAAAAAGGAATTATTGACAAACTAATAGGTGATTCTTCATTAACTACTTCTTCACTACTGTTAACTACTAAGGAAGATGTGTTAACTAATCAGTATGTAATATAATTTTTTGATTATAAAAAGCTTCTCCTCTTCATTATATATAGTTACAGCTCCTCCTCTTCATTATATATAGTTACAGCTCCTCCTCTTCATTATATATAGTTACAGCTCTTCCTCTTCATTATATATAGTTACAGCTCCTCCTCTTCATTATATATAGTTACAGCTCCTCCTCTTCATTATATATAGTTACAGCTCCTCCTCTTCATTATATATAGTTACAGCTCTTCCTCTTCATTATATATAGTTACAGCTCCTCCTCTTCATTATATATAGTTACAGCTCCTCCTCTTCATTATATATAGTTACAGCTCCTCCTCTTCATTATATATAGTTACAGCTCCTCCTTTAAACATCATCAGCTCCTCCTGTGGTTATAAACGTCCTCTGATCTGATCACCTGAGTGTTTAAATCCTGATAGAGTTGCTATAGTTACACTATGTGCATGACAGTGAAGTGTTGCTCTATATGTGTGAGTGTGTGTGTGTGTGTGTGTGTGTGTGTGTGTGTGTGTGTGTGTGTGTGTGTGTGTGTGTGAGTGTGTGTGTGAGTGAGAAGTTCATATACTGTTGACGGCACTGGCTCAACACACATCTGATCTCAACAGTTTATTGCACACGAGAGAATTACTGTTAGTCTCACTTCTTTCTTTTAGCAGTTTCCCGCATGACGTTTAAATCTAGAAATAAAATGATTACATTATTAGTGATACAATTGGTTTGTTACTAAAAAGGTTTCCACTATCCATAACTAACCAGCAAGCAATAGTCATCATTTCACCGTCTAGGTTAACTATAGACCCAATAAAGTCCCGTTATGAGTAGCACTTCTAGCCAAAATAAACGTATATTTGGTTACATGTCGTTTTTGCTCAAATAACTTGCGAGGTGTATGATATTCCATCATGTAAGTAAAGTTTCCTTTCTTTGACAAGTTCATGTTCTAGATGACTCTATTCTTGGGCTATGTTTAGACATCGATTCAATTTTCATTGACAGCCCAAACTTGTTTTAGCCTAGACATCAGGGCTGTTTTTGGATGGCTATTAGACGTCTTTTATGAGATGCTTTAAAAGGCGGTTGTTTTGTGTCATTATGAAAGTCAGTAAGTGTCATCGGCACCATGCTCTGAAGACACTCAAGATGCTTCTTCCTTGAGCTCAAAAATATATAATGACATTTTATAACATGATAATATCTTTAAATATTTCCTTTTGTAATGAAACTGGTCTTGATAGATTTCTTGAGTTATACCGAGAACAAAGAAACCAATCATGCCGTAGTCGGATCAGACTTGCTGTGGACAGTAATGGTGTTTCAGAAGTGTGTCATCGCTGGCATTGAGAACTCAGTTAGTTTGACCACACTGTTAAACACACACACACACACACACACACACACACACACACACACACACACACACACACACACAACTGTGATCATCTCTAACCCAGTTTAGACGCATGTGAACTCTCACACATTCAGAAAACAGTTCCTCTTCTTTTCTACAACTGAATTGCTCAACTTTTGTCCAAATACATGTTTGCTATAGTTGCAGCAAACCATTTACAAATTTACTGTAAATTTGATTGGTTCAGTGTTGCTAATATTTTTATTTCAATGATTTTACATAAAGCAGGGTTCCTCATACACACACCTGACTGTGATATTCAGGTAAACTCAAAGACCTTGATTAGTTGATTCAGGCTTCAAGTCAAGTCACCTTCATTTATAGAGCGCTTTTACCAATATAGATTGTTTCACAGCAGCTTTACAGTTGTGGTGATGCGATCCCCCATTATAGTGATACGGTGTGGATACGGTACGCTCGGCGGATATAAAAGGAGAAGAGACTGACATCTAACTAAGCGTGTCATTCTGGGTCCTGGAAGTGACGTCATTTCTGGTGCGCAGTGTTTATGTCCAGGAGGATAGAGCTACCAGTGTCAGTCTCATTATGAGTGTTTTTTGTTAGGAAGGTGTAGATTTAAAATCATGCTTTCCCCATATTGTTGAATCACAGAAGCTACACCAGTTACTGTGCCAAGAGATCTCTATTTATTATTTATCGTGTGTCAGACAGAGAGAAACAGGCATATTAGAATAAGGCTATATGAGAGGTCTTCATTACAGATTTCTCTGTTCCCCTTTTATATACTATTTATATTTTATATTAGTTATATTTTTATATTCTTTCTGTACTTCATTATTTTTCTCCTTACATTTTCACACAATTATCTGTACTTTCTCCTCCTTACATTTTAAAAAAAGCCTTGTTAATCATTTCATTTTGGCTTGTTTTCATTCCGGCTTGTCATCGTTCAAAAAGAGAAAGAAACACAGATCCAGATAAATCTCACCATCCGGATAGAGTGAATGTGATTGTGGTCGGATGAGAAGTATAAACATATACCATTCCGACACCCTATTGGTTTGTACGCGGTCCATCGCTCAGTGCTCAGTAGTACACATATATGGTGATGTGTTTGCATCTTACTAAAATGAACTCTTTCCAGACTAATTCCACTAAATGTGTTTAGAGAAAATACAGATGTCTTTACCTGTGAGAAGTGAAGAGAGAATGATCAGTCCCAGCAGACACAGATCACACTTATCAGACATTTCTGTTTCTGTCCGTCTGTCTCTTCATTATATATAGTTACAGCTCCTCCTCTTCCTTATATATAGTTACAGCTTTTCCTTTAAACATCATCAGCTCCTTCTGTGGTTATTAACTTCCTCTCATCTGACCAACTGAGTGTTTACATCCGTTTCTATATAGTGACACTATACCAGTGTAACTTGTGTTTAAAAAAGCGTTTAAATTCTGCTAGAGTTGCTGTAAGTATTTCAAAATGATCAAGTTTGGTGAAACAAAGTATTTGTAGGTGATGTTCCTTCATCCATGCCGAGATGTCCACCAGACAGCTTGAGATCCGTGCAGATACTGTGGGATCATCTGGTTGAAATGAGAGGTAGAGCTGGGTGTCATCAGCATTCAATGATAAGAGAAACCATGTGCCTGTATGATGGGTCCCAGTGATGTGGTGTAAATGGAGAAGAGGAGCGGTCCAAGAACTGAACCCTGAGGAACCCCTTTGGTCAGTTGATGTGCTTTGGATGTTTAACAGGTGTATGCAAAATACAATGTTAAGATTCTTTGGCCAGAGGCCAAGGGGCAGATTTGTCCAGATCCGTAGGATAGAAGACACTCTCAATTCCCGCCTGAAGATGAAGAAAGAGACTGCTTGTCTAGGCCTTACGCAATTCTATAACGCTCAAAGCATTGCATCCATATGGGCCATTTACTAATATGGCTGAAATCAAACTTGCCTGGGGACATCAGCGATACTTGCTGCTGCATCATCCATTGTCTCCTACTTTTATTTTTCCTGCTGTATCTCACCAGCTCATCTGTCCTCTTTTCTCTGTGTCGCTCACTCACGGCTTCTCTGATCTCTGCTTTAATCTTAATTTTCTTAATTTTCCGGCCACACAATCCTCCCGAGCATTTATGGTGGCATCGCAACTAACAGTTAACTGGATTTTCCTAAACTTCTGACACCATGTTATGTTAGCGGAAAGCATGAGACGGACACAGGGAGTAACATATCATAAAAAGCTTTACTTCCTGTTCGGGTAACACCAGACCTTTAACAATTATTTCCTTTTCAGAGGCTCAACCGTAACACAGAGATGATCATCTTCTGAACATCACTGAACCACGAACTCTACCTCTAGCTTAATGCCCAAACACGCGAGGCAACGATCGTGACCATCAGCCGGCGCCAGGAAACGACCGCATCCAGAAACCCACGGTGGAACGACATCTTGAAAAAGACACAGTGTCACTCGTGTATAATGCTCTTTCAGGGAACTGTATCTCTCTTTATAGTGCCGAAGCGCACAGGGGAAATGGCAGCAGCACTCACTCTTTCAAGCTGTTTAAACAGCACAATCTCTAAGATCCCAATTCATCGGTACGTTCTGATGTGGTGTCTGAAAGGGAACGTTACAGTTAAGGGAACGTTAAGGGAACGTTACAGTCTGAAAGGGAACTCATATTTTAGCAGATACTCTCATGTGAAGTGTCACTGTATACAGAAAACTGAAGATTTTAGTACTTTAAACTACAATAGTGTCATTATCCAGCTCAAATCAATAATATTTGTGTGTTCTCATGTAAAAGGTTCAAGTACAGTTTGATTGATAGTATTTTCTGATTCTTGATGTGTGTGTGTGTGTGTGTGTCGAAGTCATAATAAACACATAATAATCACACCACATCTGCCCTTCTAAGAACACTTAAAACAGTAAGTCAATGACAAAACCATTCATTAGACTTCAAAATTAATAATTAAAGTCATTACATTTATATAGCGCTGTTTTGGGTACTCAAAGCGCTTTACATGGAAGGGGGAATCTCATCCACCACCAATGTGCATTATCCACCTGGATGATGCGACGGCAGCCATATTGGGCCAGAACGCCCACCACACACCAGCTTACTGGTGGAGAGGAGACAGTGATGAAGCCAATCAGTATATGGGGATGATTAGGAGGCCATGATGGACAGAGGCCAAGGGGCAAATTTGTCCAGGACACCGGGGTTACACCCCTACTCTTTTTCGAAGGACATACTGGGATTTTTAATGACCACAGAGAGTCAGGACTGTTATATCTTTGTCTTTATATAACAATCTTCTTCATGTTCAACACAACATACAAAGGGGGTGAGCTAGAGCGCCCTCTAGTGCGCAGGCATATGAAGTGCATATATCACATATTCCTCCCCACATAGTAACATTGTTACATATACACTTAAATAGAACATGAACAGTGTAACCTTTTTTTTTTTTTTTTTTACATATCTCTCTCTCTCTATATATATATATATTAATCTATAACATGCTTGACACAATAATACGCCTGTCTAATACAGTACTTAGAGTGATGCCAAAAATATAGAACATCTGTGATTGAACACTATAATCATTCAGTGAACTGTGTTGTACTTATTCTTTTACCTAACCTCAGTGCCATGACTGTCAAAATGAATACAAAAGAATCAACTTATACCACCAAGGTAAACCTTAAGGGCTAAACCGTATCGGGGGCTTAACGGCACGTTCCAGGTATCTCCTCGACTCTTTGTGTGGAGTGCGTAACACTTCACCTGTTTCACTTGGGAATGAATCAACAGGTTGTGCTGACCCAGTCTGGATTGGATCGAGACTAGGCGGTGCAGTTTCTTCTGACCTGGGATATTCACAAGGATCTGTCAGATTCCCCTCAGGAACCTCAATGACCTCCGGCCCCGTCTCATTTCCGTTGTTACAGTCAGTTAGACGTGCCAACATCTGATCAACGTGACGTCTCCAGTGAACTGACAATCCCACATCAACAGTGTATGATACAGGGCCTGTCTTTGCTGAAACAACACCAGGTGTCCACTTCTTTCCCCTCCTATAATCACGCGCCAATACTTTGTCACCCACAGAAAATGTTCTGTCTTTAGCATGCACTTGACGCTGCTGGCACAGTTTGATTTGTGCTTTTTCCACCACAGAGGCAACATTAGGCTTTAACATATCCAAGCGAGAACGCAACCTGCGGTGCAGAAACAACATGGCAGGCGATTCCTTTGTGGTGGCGTGCGGAGTGTTTCGATACGTCAGTAGAAAGGTGTCCAGCCTTTGTTGAATCGAAGTTGGCCCCTTAGAACAACGTAGTGCCCGCTTAAATGTCTGGACCAAGCGTTCAGCCAAGCCGTTCGTAGCTGGGTGAATAATAATAATAATAATAATAATTCATTACATTTATATAGCGCTTTTCTAGACACTCAAAGCGCTTTACATAGATGGGGGGAATCTCCTCAACCACCACCAATGTGCAGCATCCACCTGGATGATGCGACGGCAGCCATATTGCGCCAGAACGCCCACCACACACCAGCTTACTGGTGGAGAGGAGACAGAGTGATGAAGCCAATTAGTATATATATTGGGATGATTAGGAGGCCATGATAGACAGAGGCCACTAGGGCAAATTTGGGATTTTTTGTGACCACAGAGAGTCAGGACCTCGGTTTAACGTCTCATCCGAAGGACGGTGCTCTTTGACGGTATAGTGTCCCCATCACTATACTGGGGTGTTAGGACCCACACAGACCACAGGGTGAGCACCCCCTGCTGGCCTCACTAACACCTCGTCCAGCAGCAACCTGGTTTTCTCATGAGGTCTCCCATCCAGGTACTAACCAGGCTCAGCCCTGCTTAGCTTCAGTGGGCAACCAGTCTTGGGCTACAGGGTGATATGGCTGCAGGCCAGAAAAGGTGCAGAACGTGTGTGTGTCACTCCATTAGACTTGAGAAATGTCTGGAACTCCTCCGAGGTGAACTGAGGTCCGTTATCGCTAACCAGCACTTCTGGGAGTCCATAACGACTAAATAATCCTCTCAGCACCTGAATGGTCTTGGTAGATGTAGTTGACTCCATCACACACACCTCTGGCCACTTGGAGTGAGCATCCACGACTACCAAGTACATGTGTCCTTCAAATGGACCTGCAAAGTCCACATGTATTCGTTGCCAAGGTGATTCCGGCCACTTCCAAGGGTGTAATGGTGAGGGACCAGGAGCTTTTTGCGTCGTTTGGCATGAGTGACAGGTTTTTGACAATTGTTAAATTTGGGCATCAATGCCAGGCCACCAGACATAGCTCCGAGCAACTGCCTTCATCCTTACGATGCCCAGTGTGCAGCTCTGCCAGTACCCTGGATCTCAGTTTAGGAGGAATGACAACTCTCCAACCCCACATGAGGCAACCCTGTTGTGTAGTCAACTCATCTTTCCTGTTCACATACAGGGCGAGCACATTATTTGCATCTGTGACTTGTGAAAACCATCCCGTTGCCACCATCTCCATTACTTGTGACATAGTGGAGTCAGACCTTGTTTCTTTACAAACATCTGAACACAGCACTGGCAAAGAATCCAGATGCTTGACTTGAAGCAACTCCACTGTGTCCTGCTTATCCTGAGATGCGTTTTGCAGAGGTAGACGTGATAGACCGTCCGCATTACAGTGGTGTGCACCAACTCTGTACTGGATATCGTAATCATATGCTGCCAACAACAAAGCCCAGCGCTGCATACGGGCCGCAGCCATAGATGGAATAGCTTTCGTTGGACTGAAAATTTTTGTCAGCTGACGGTGGTCCGTGAGCAATGTAAACTTCCGCCCGTACAGATATTGGTAGAATTTTCGTACTCCAAAGACAATTCCAAGTGCCTCCCTTTCAATTTGAGCATAGTTTTGCTCTGCTTTGCTCAATGTTCTCGAGGCAAAGGCTATTGGTTTTTCCAGCCCGTCTGGTAGGATGGGTTAGTACGCTCTGTGACAGCAACAATTTTTTTACCTTGTCGAACGCATCCTCACACTCAAGAGACCACAGCCACTGCTTTCCTTTACACAGAAGGGCATTGAGGGGTACTAATACTGATGCAAGATTAGGGATAAATCGACTGTAATAGTTTATAAGTCCTAGAAATGAACGAAGTTGACTGACGTCCTTCGTTGCAGGCGCATCCCTGATTGCCCTGACCTTTTCTGGTGACTTATGAAGACCCTGAGCATCTATGATGTGCCCCAAATACTCCAGCGAATCTTTAAAGAATTCACATTGCTCACGTTGGACACATACCCCAAACTCATCCAGACGGCTGAGGACTGCATCTACATTTTTTTAGATGCTGCTCGTCATTTGACCCCGTCACTAATATATAATCTAGATAGCAATGAACATTGGAAAGACCTTGTAAGATCTGATCCATTGCCCTTTGAAAAATTGCAGGAGCCGAAGCGATGCCGAATGGTAAACGATTGTAACAGAACAGCCCTTTCGACGTGGTGATAGTGAGACATTTGCGTGAGCTTTCTGCCAAAGGCACTTGTAAGTAAGCATTTGAGAGATCCAGTTTGGTGAAACGTTGACCCCCTGCCAATGATGAAAATAAGTCCTCTATTCGTGGAATCGGGTAACGATCAACACAAAGGGCTGGATTCACTGTTACTTTGAAGTCTCCACAAATCCTCACATCCCCATTCCTTTTTACCACTGGTACGATAGGGGTAGCTCATTCGCTGCATGTTACAGGGGAGATGACCCCCAGCTCCAATAGACGATTTAATTCTGCCTCCACTTTCGGTTTCAGTGCGTAGGGTACATTGCGTGCGTGACAAAATCGTGGCTGGAACTGTGGTTTGAGTGACACTGTAGCCTCAATACCTTTTAGCAAGCCCAATCCTTCTCTGAAGACATTTTTGTGCTTTGCTAGCAGTGTTTCCATTGACCCTTTACCCACACTTTTAATTTCAAGCCAATTCGGCTAATTTTCCTGAGCCACTCTCTCCCGAAAAGTGGTGGGGCATCTCCTTCCACGACATAGAGTGGTAATTTTGCTTTCTGTTTATTCATTGTCACTTTGACTATGATGACCCCTACTGGAGACACCGCCTCACCTGTATAGGTTTTCAGAATCACATCTGTCGTTCCCAATGGTTTATGGGCTAGTCGTTCATTGTAAAGTTCTCTTGAAATCAAAGAAACTGCAGCTCCAGTGTCTAATTCCATTTCCAAGATTTCACCCTCTACATTTGGCTTTAGACAGATGTGTGATAATTCCTCCTTTCTAGACATCACATGTAGTGCCAGTTCCGTATCAGTAGTATCATCACTTGACGAATCTTTCACATTCATGTGATGCACTCTCTTTTTCTGTTGGGCATTTTTCATCCTCACTGAGTTAAACTTTTTATATTCAGTTGTGTGTTTTGCTTTAATTCTACAAACTTTGGAAATGTGGCCTTTTTTACCACAGTTGTGGCACTGCTGCTCTTTAAAATAACAATCTTTTTCACTGTGGTTTGTTCTTCCACAACGGTAGCATTTGCTGCCCCCTTGCTCTTGCAAGGACATTGCATTCACTTTCAAAGAGCCACTTAACTGTTGAGATTCCCTCGTGGCCGTTTCCATAGACACTGCAATCTCCACCGCCTTTTGAAACGTGAGAGCTGCTTCCGTCAGTAGCCGTTTCTGTGTAGACTCCGTTTTCAGCCCGCACACAAAGCGATCTCTTAATGCATCTTGCAAATGTGTCCCAAATTTGCAGTGTTCACTCATCTTTTTCAAAACTGCAACATACTGTGCTACTGTTTCTGTTTCTTGTTGATTGCGGTTATGAAACCTAAATCTTTCTGCAATCACGATCGGTTTCGGCGAGAAATGTTCTTTCAAAACACGCACAATGTCATCCAATGACTTCCCACCCGGTTTATCCGGAGCGATTAAACTACGCAGCAGTCCATATGTAGATGCACCCATTACACTTAGTAACACAGCAACTTGTTTCTCATCTGCAATGCCATTAGCAGCAACAAATTGTTCAAACCTTTCTATGTAAGTAGCCCACTGTTCGGCTGACTCATCAAAGGCATCCATATGACCGATAAACACAGCCATTTCGTCGGGTGTCGTTCTACAAGTTCACTACATGCATCAGATCTGCAGTATGGGTTCAATAAGGATTTTCCTCGTCACCAAAATGTTATATCTTTGTCTTTATATAACACAATGAGAAGCGGAGACGATTGCCGTGTTGATTCATTTCTGTTTACTTGGAAACTCAATCTTCTTCATGTTCAACACAACATACAAAGGGGGTGAGCTAGAGCGCCCTCTAGTGCGCAGGCATATGAAGTGCATATATCACAAGGACCTCGGTTTAACGTCTCATCCGAAGGACAGAGAAAATTACTTTTGAACCAAACATAACCATGCATATCCACATTAAACGACAACCAAACTTTACACTGCATTAACAATTTTCCCATGTTCATCTAGTAACTCCTTTGCTTTTCTTCTTTTTAACTCCTGTATGTGAAACCCCACAGTATCTCTCCTGTGACGTACAAGTCCAGTCTCTTTGGTTGGATCCCTGTCCTTCCTGATCGTGTTTTGTATAACATGGGAGTTTTGACTGTTTGTCCTTTTAAAGGTTCTGGGCAGTGCACCCCCTCTTGCGTTTGGATTCAGTTTTGGGGAAATTTCAGCAAATGGTTTGGTGTCTGGCATAGGATCAAGAGTATGTCTGCTCCTTCTGATGGTGCCTTGAGGCTTTCCTCCAGGTATGAATGAGGTGCTGAATGAGATGCTACCACAGTACCCTCAGACTCCGTGTCCGTAATCCAAACTCTCTGACCTGAGGGAAGGGGACTGAGATGTTTTGCATGGTGACGTGTGTTGTAACCTGCAGCCTGCTTCTCTCTCCTTCCCTTTTCCTCTGCTGCTACCACGGTGTAGTCAGGGAGGTTTGGATTCAGAAGCAAGTGATGCTGTGGTATCGGTGTGCGTGGTCTTCTCCCCATTAGGAGCTGCGCAGGACTGTAACCGTTTGCCAGTGGAGTTGTTCTGTAAGCCAGCTTTGCCCAATAGGGGTCCTTTGCTTTGCTGAGAAGATGCTTTACCGTCTGAACATGACTCTCATCTTCTCCATTGCTTTGAGCACATCTCGGGCTGCTGGTGATGTGCCTAAAGCCATAGTCCGCTGCAAAGCCTGCAAATATCTGGCTGGAAAATTGAGGTCCAATATCCGAGAAAAGGATCTCTGGAATTCCATGCCGTGAAAACATAGACTTTAAGTGTACTATTACATCATCAGATCTTGCAGGGGTTAGTTTGGCAATCTCCACAAATCTGGAAAAGTAGTCCACTACCAATAGATAAGTGCTTCCATGCATTGAAAACACTCTGCACCCAGCTTAAGCCACGGTCTGGCTGGAAAATCAGAGGGCATTAAAACCTCGGTTGGATTGTCTCGTTCTTTAATACATGTTTGTGTATAAGATTATGTAGTATCTTCACTATAAATCAGACTACTACATGAATAGAGTTGAAGTTAATACTTTACTTTGTGTTTGAAACAGACATACACACTCCATGCCTCCCGCATGGCACATCTTCTTCATCTAACTTTTCCAGGATAGAACACAACACTTGTAATACAATGACACCTAGTGGTTACACCAGGATACTACATCCCCTCCTTCTTAAGCTAAATACCAATAACATTACTTACAGAATATAACATTGTAACAACCACATTCTAAATATTTGAATGATTAGCATTTTATATTTAACTATATTAGTTATATTGTATTGATTGTCTTTTACTTACTTGACTTATGCAAAATAGTCTTTCAAGTGAGCCGGAGAACGTCTCTCTCTTGCAGACCTTCTCAGGTTTGTAGGTTGGTTAGTCTCTTTTTCTACACTTTGTCCTTTGTTCTAGCGATTGTCCTTTCTCAAGGGAAGACATCTCCTTTTCTGCAGGTGCATTGACAATATCCACACTAGTCAATGCAGAAGTGTCACCATCCTGTTCATTTTCTGTGGGTAGTACAGTCTCAAGCATCTAGTCTGTACTGCAATTTCTTATTTGGTCCACATGTCTTTTCACAGTGTGTCCATGCCCTAGAGCAGTCTTGTATGAAAGAGGTCCTGTACAACATTCCACTACTGCAGGAACCCATTTGGGTCCACCACCGTAGTTCCTCACGTACACTGAATCTCCAACTTCAAAACTTCTGAGTTTGCAGCTTTTGTCAAGGCCTTCTTTTTGTTTCTGCTGTTTTTTTTAAAAGAATTTTGGACTTCACATCAGGAATGAGTCAGTCAAATGTGGATCTCAACGTCCGTGACATTAGCATTTGAGCAGGTGACAACCCAGTTGTTGCATGAGGAGTGATTCTATAATTGAACAAGAATCTTGCTACTCTTGTCTCCAGTGTCACCCTTCATCTTTTTCATCCCCTCCTTGAAAGTTTGAACAGCACGTTCAGCTCGGCCGTCTGAAGAAGGATGATAAGGAGCTGACGTTACATGCTGAATGCCATTCCTCTTCATGAAAGTTTCAAACTCGTTACAGCTAAAACATGTTCCGTTGTCTGACACTAACATTTGGGTAATCCATGTGTACTGATACACATTCTCAGCTTCTCAATTGTAATTTGGGAAGTGGCATGTGTGACAGGATAAACTTCCATCCACTTGGAATGAGAATCTTCCAGAATTAGGAACATTCTTCCTAAGAAGGGCCCTGCGTGATCAAGTCAAGTCATCTTCATTTATATAGCGCTTTTAACAACATAGATTGTTTCAAAGCAGCTTTACAGAGATAAACATATAATTTAAGGTAACACAGATTGTTTTGGCTTTATAGCGGTTCTTGTATAATGTTATTTCCAGCTAAAGTTAGTTTTGATTGATTCACTTCCGGAGAAATTATCATTTGTTATTAAATTAGGGGCCGTTAAGACGACGTCGTTCTCTATAATCAGACTTTAAACTGAACCTGTTATAAACACTGATGGCGTTCACATGTACATTAAGATTTGATTCTATAGTTATGTGCACTTGAATATATGTGCGCATGTTTGTAATTCCCTACAAACCATGCCAAAACAAACTACTTGTCTTGCCTAAAAATTTTGATACAGAATTTTATTTTATTTCATCATTTCGGTTTAGGCACGCGAACTGAAATTCCCCCAGAACGCTTTATCTGTAGAGTGGGAAAGGGATCCTCCATAGGGAGAGGCTAGTTGGCACTTCAGCACTGCATTGTCATCGGTCCAGGCGAAGCTCCTCGTCAGATCTGGATCCGGCCTGGATCCCGCAGGCTGCGGGAAAACCTCGGGATAAACAAAGACACTCAAATTAGCGTAGATGCCATTCTTCTTATGATGTAACGAGTACATCAGGATTTATTAGGGGTGTCGAAATTAATCGTTTCTACGATGCATCGCGATGCAGACGAGGACGATTCGGTATCGGTTCAGTAATAGACCATAACCGATTATAATGTACTGACGCTTTTCTGACGTCATTTGTCGAGTATGTGCTTTGTCGCGGTACAGTGACAGAGGGAGGCGAGACGCGAGTGAAAGTAATTAAAAATGCTCCAACTACTTTAAAAGCCTACATCTGGGCACATTTCGGCTTTTATGAACAACCTGGTAAGCAGCACGACCTGGAGAAGACACGCGCTGTGTGCGCTCATGTCACGCACAAATAGAATATGCAGTATAATACCACTAACGTTAACTTGATAAACCACGTTAACGTTAGCCGTTTTCACCCCGAGCTGTTAAAGCGTGGCAGAGCGGATGAGCTCCAACGACACCCGAATCCTCCAAACAAATCATCCACCCGCCCCAATAATGTTCTCTGACTTAAGTATCTGCACCCGATGGTCAAATTACAATTATTCTGTGTTGTTACGAGTGATTATAAATGGATGATCGTCACCTTCAACAGCTGACTAGGCGACGGTTGATGCGCGCATCTCTATGGTAACATACACTGATGAATGAGCGCGGCTTTTAAATGAACATTTCTTTAAAACAAAATCTATTTGACAGAATTTAATTTTCTTAATGGCATACACAGGCGTTACTCCCTTGAAACTTAAACTGGAATGTCACTGCGACTTCCCGAACACGCGCACACACACATCACTTGTAAGTAAAATTGAAAATTGAGGATGCGGTGCATCGCAATGCATCGTGATATCGAATTGAACTGAATCGATAACATGATAATCGTAATCGAACCGAACCGTGAGACCAGTGTAGGTTCACACCCCTAGGATTTATATAATATAATTGATCTGACTCCATTAAACATTTTGTTATTCTTTAACCTCATATTCTTTAAAGGTCTTTCTTAGAACTGGTAGGAAAAAAAACTTACGATTTAACCTGAACGTTTAAATAACGAAAGTTATAATCATTTTAGCTTTCAACATCATCAGTGATAAAAGGAAAGATTCTCAAAGCCTTTAAAGCAGGAAAAGTTATTTATTAAGTAACATGTTTAAATATACAAACAGTAGAATGGAACCACATACTGTATATAAAACTTAGTTGTAACAAATAATGGACTGTTGTGCAGACGAGGCCGTAAAAGCCTCTCACAGTATGAGGTTACGCACCGCTGTGTGGGAGTGGCGGGGTGAAAGCCTTTCTCCCAGATCAGTAACCTTTTCTGCTTATACCCTGAGCAAAGCATTGTTAAACATGAGTGGAATACCAACATCGAATCTGACCGACAGGAACCCAAAAGATGAAGCAGATGGGTGGTGATCAAGAGGGGGAGAAGAACATTAACATATTCTCCTCAATGCATGTTGAAGCAATACTACCTAGATTGTACATTAGGATACTTGAATATCTCTATTAAGTTCACCACCGTTCGGTCCAGTTTATAAGTTGTCAGATGAGACCAAACATGGCATAGGTACATATTAGAAAACACTAGTAAATAAACAGTATGTAGTTGGAAGCATATGTCCTGTTAAGCCAATAGTACAGACGGGTCATTGAGGTGCAAATGACTCTTTCTCTCCCGACAGAACCATCCTGTGACTGGAGTGTCCCAACAGTCCTCAATCAGCATAGTGATGAAACCCTTGCACTAGATGGGTATTAGCATACTGTGATGATGAAGGCCATTGTGCCACGTTTAATTCATATGTATACCTTTAAAGGGATTTCTGAAGTACTAGGACAATAAAGAGTTCTGCCCATATTTGCTCAGCCCTACAAATCCCTCCTCTGGTACATTGGACCTCAGGAATTATGTGAGGTACATTTGTGACCTTAAAATTTAGGGCTGAGTGCATTGAAGAAGTGTCTCCATTGGTATAGTAGCACAGAGTAATGATGATAATTGTCAAGGATGCTAAGAAGATACACACACAGAACACCTACTCCCATCAGGTGTAGGCTTAGTCAGATGCACAACAACGTGGACACACTTGTCAGGAACTCTGTCCATATAGCAAGGTTTATGTCCATCGTTGGCTTTGGCAAGCCGAACAAGATCTCTAGTGTCTGTGGTGGTCTGTTCCTCCTCATGACATCTTCAACTCTCTGCTGTTCATGTCCCACAGGAACAAGATCTCTAGTGTCTGTGGTGGTCTGTTCCTCCTCATGGCATCTTCAACTCTCTGCTGTTCATGTCCCACAGGAACAAGATCTCTAGTGTCTGTGGTGGTCTGTTCCTCCTCATGGCATCTTCAACTCTCTGCTGTTCATGTCCCACAGGAACAAGATCTCTAGTGTCTGTGGTGGTCTGTTCCTCCTCATGGCATCTTCAACTCTCTGCTGTTCATGTCCCACAGGAACAAGATCTCTAGTGTCTGTGGTGGTCTGTTCCTCCTCATGACATCTTCAACTCTCTGCTGTTCATGTCCCACAGGAACAAGATCTCTAGTGTCTGTGGTGGTCTGTTCCTCCTCATGGCTTCTTCAACTCTCTGCTGTTCATGTCCCACAGGAACAAGATCTCTAGTGTCTGTGGTGGTCTGTTCCTTATAATCTGCAAACCAAGTATGCCAAGGTTACAACTTTTAAGGGAGTATCAACATGTAGTAGTTCAATTGTTAGGCATTGTAGTATTCCACATAATAACTCGATATCTGATGACAACAGAGATGACATATTTTGATTGAATAATGAGATGATTGCTCAGGATATAATTAAGGAAAAATAGCATGAAAAAATATATCCGTGTTCACATAATGACTGTGACAAGGAAAAAAGAAACAAAATAAAATAAAATAGGAAAAGAATGCGGTGGATATGAAGTGTGCCAAATAAAATCAGTTGACTATCAGGAAACTGTAGTACATGATTTGAGATACGGGGTTCCCATGTCTCCAATAAAAAGTAAATGAAATGATCATGGTGTTCCTGTAAGATGGCAAAAAAAAGATGCAGGAATTACAGAATCTGTTCAGTTTGGCCCAGTGAGGCTTTCTGAATAACACAGCTACCTCACCATGTATTTGTTTGCATGACTCAATTTTTATTGCCCAGCTAACAATACATTCGAAAGGATTTTCACACATGAGTGATTGCTGTACACGCGGCCCTGCTCCAGAATACTCCTCAAAAAGTTAAAACATATTTTCTGCATGCGTCTCAAATGATTCTTCAGTACTCTGTTTCCGATTAAAAGTAAATTCCCCTCCAACAGGATTACAACCCCGCAGATCACGAAGGCATTGTTTTAGTCTATTAAAGATTTCACTCTCTGGCTCATTTTGATACATAGACTGCACAATGGTATCTTATAGATCAGAACATCTGGAATTGAGCTGATAACAATTTGCCAAATATCTTTTGGTTCGAGCTGAAATGCATGTTTTAGGTCGCAAAATGTGACAAATTTACTCTCAGTCTAGAGCCCTGTATAGTGTTTTATTTCTGCTTTTACATGAGCGCCACCTACTGTCAGAGAGTGATTGTTTTTTTTTTATTGATATGAACTGACAAATTTGACATTCCTGTTGGTTGAACATGAATTAATAGATATCAATCAATCAACAAAGTGTCCTGTGTCACCACACACCGGCTATAGGGGGAGAGGAGAGATTTGGCTATAGGGAGATGTGTGGGTAACTTACACAGAGGAGACTTTGTTGCTCAGTACATAAAGATGAACTACTTACCGTGATCTCAGACTGTGTTTAAGTGGTTTCTCCACTGTGTGGATCTTCATGTGTCGCTTCAGGTGAGTTTTAATAGAGAAACTCTTCCCGCACTGATCACACGTGTGCGGCTTCTCTCTGCTGTGGATCCTCTCATGTGTTTTCAGAGATGATGACAGACTGAATCTCTTGTCACAGTGTAAACACTTGTAAGGTTTTTCTCCAGTGTGGATCCTCTCATGTCTTTTCAGATGTTCTGACTGACTGAATCTCTTGTCACAGTGTGAACACTTGTAAGGTTTTTCTCCAGTGTGGATCCTCTCATGTGTTTTCAGAGATGATGACAGACTGAATCTCTTGTCACAGTGTGAACACTTGTAAGGTTTTTCTCCAGCGTGGATCCTCTCATGTTTTTTCAGATGTGATGACAGACTGAATCTCTTGTCACAGTGTGAACACTTGTAAGGTTTTTCTCCAGAGTGGATCCTCTCATGCGTTTTCAGATTTGCTGACTGACTGAATCTCTTGTCACAGTGTGAACACTTGTAAGGTTGTTCTCCAGTGTGAATTCTCTGGTGCAGTTTTAAATGGTTTGCTGTAATAAAAGTCTTCTCACACTCAAAGCACATGTACTCTCTCACACCAGTGTGAGTTTTTTCATGTGTATGTAAAGTGTGCCGCTGTGAAAAACTCTTTCCACACACAGAACATGAATGCGGCTTCTCCTTTGTATGAACTCTCAGGTGTGACTTCAGGTTTGATGCTAAGAGAAATGTTTTGCCGCATTGATCACATGTGAACGGCTTCTCTCCAGTGTGGATCATCATGTGAACATCAAGGGATGATAATTGACTGAAACTCTTCCCGCATTGATCACATGTGAACGGCTTCTCTCCAGTGTGGATCATCATGTGAACATCAAGGTTTCCTGATTGACTGAAACTCTTCCCGCATTGATCACATGAGAACGGCTTCTCTCCAGTGTGGATCCTCATGTGAACATTAAAGTTATCTAATCGACTGAAACTCTTCCCGCATTGATTACATGTGAACGGCTTCTCTCCGGTGTGGATCCTCATGTGAACATTAAGACTTTGTTTGCTTGTGAAACTGTTTCCACACTGAGTGCAGGTGAAAGATTTCTTGGCTCTGTTCTTTAAAAATGTCTTTTTAGTCTTTAGTCTCAAAGGTTTTTCTCCAGGTTGGACGTGATGTTCCTCCTCCACTTCACTCAGTTCTTCTCTCTCCTCCTTCACTTCACCCAGTTCTTCTCTCTCCTCCTCCACTTCACCCAGTTCTTCTCTCTCCTCCTTCACTTCACTCAGTTCTTCTCTCTCCTCCTTCACTTCACCCAGTTCTTCTCTCTCCTCCTTCACTTCACCCAGTTCTTCTCTCTCCTCCTTCACTTCACTCAGTTCTTCTCTCTCCTCGCTCTCTTCACTCAGTTCTTCTCTCTCCTCCTCCACTTCACTCAGTTCTTCTCTCTCCTCCTTCACTTCACTCAGTTCTTCTCTCTTCTCCTCCACTTCACTCAGTTCTTCTCTCTCCTCCTCCACTTCACTCAGTTCTTCTCTCTCCTCCTCCACTTCACTCAGTTCTTCTCTCTCCTCGCTCTCTTCACTCAGTTCTTCTCTCTCCTCCTTCACTTCACTCAGTTCTTCTCTCTCCTCCTCCACTTCACTCAGTTCTTCTCTCTCCTCCTTCACTTCACTCAGTTCTTCTCTCTCCTCGCTCTCTTCCATCAGGACTGACATGAAAAGAAAAAATTAGTGCTGTCAAACGATTAAAATATTTAATCGCGATTAATCGAATTAATGTCATAGTTAACTCGCGATTAATTGCACATTTTTATCTATTATAAATAGCTCATGATTTCTTTTTGTCCCATTATTTTTTCCTCTTTTTAATGCTCTTATCAACATGGAAAAGTGGATCGGCTTGCTTTGTACAAATGTTTTTTTATTGAATACAACCATTGGCATATACTGTGTTCAATTTCACACTAACATTCTCACTTGGAGCAAATAATCTCTCACACAATGTAACACTGTCCATCAATAAAAGGGTGAAAGAAATACTGACGAGGTAGGCTACTGATATTCACATCAGCTGTGTGTGTGTGTGTGTGTGTGTGTGTGCTACTTTGGTCGACGAAGCAACAAAACGTCCTCGCGCGCGCATGCCGCGTCATGTTGCAAAAGCATGTGGAAAAAATGAAGAAAGTTTGCTAGGCCAAAAACACAGTTAATCTCGCAATAAAAAAAATGATGCCGTTAAAATGAGTTTGCATTAATAACGCTTTTAACTGACAGCCCTAGAAGAAATATTACATTTATTTTTCAGTACATCAAAATAATTCAAAGAGAGAAATATAAAGTGAAAGGACATGAAAGTGAGCCCTGATGTAATGGTAGAAAGTAGACAACTGCTATAAAATATTATGTCCTTGAAACTTTCCATGAATACATTTATCTTCCAATTATTATTTTTAAAACATTATAGGCACGAATCCAATGTTTCTTTAGCAAGAACTATTAATTTGATCAATGACACAATTATCTAACATGATATTAACATATTCATTTTACTAAAACGTTTTAATTATTAATGGACGTTCACACTAGACTTTCCCTTCATGGACGGCTCTATGAAGGAGCTCTTTCTGCTGCATGATGGGAAGACAAGAGAATAATCTCAATCCATTCTCTCAGTTTTTACACAAACTGTAGCATTGACTGTATTCATCAACCCTGTTACCAAAGTTACTGTAAGAAGAATCTCTATAACTATGAATAACTTATATTATATTTGACAAATACAACGTTATCAGTAACTTGGTGTTAACTGATTATTCATAAAAATATATATTTCAACTATGTTGAATATTCTGGTAATGTTGTTGCAAATTGGGAACCAGATATAAAATACATGTAAAATAAAACAGCTAAAATGTTTATCTAAATGTGATGAAGTGCTTGAATGTTTCTAACATGAATGTTCTTCAGCATCATGAATGAATGAAGAATAAACACCAACCTCTTTGTTCTTCAGGATCTTCAGTGTGTTTCATTCTGCAGGGTTCTGGATCACTCATGTTCTCACTGTCCTCTTTAATAAACTCAGTCTTGGCAGATTTCAGCTCTTCCTGATGCTCTGATGCTCGTCTTCACTTGTAGCTGATGGGAATTTACAGCATTTATTGGAGAATTACTGTGGGAGGAGCTTCACTGATGATGTGACTGCAGTGGGAGGAGCTTCACTGATGATGTGACTGCAGTGGGAGGAGCTTCACTGATGATGTGACTGCAGTGGGAGGAGCTTCACTGATGATGTAATCCAGCGTGGGAGGAGCTGATCTGCCAAAATCAAAAATACAAATGCCTGAGTTTTGCTTTTATAGAAAAGAATACAAATAATTTAAATTATTCCAAATATAAATAATGGTAAGAAAAACAGTTAAAATCATAAACACAGAAATAAACGTACATATAGTAGCCAACAAATCCCCTCAGTCTGCTGACACCAATGAAATGAGCTTTAAGTGACAATTTACAGGAGATCTGAAGACATCAGCATAATAAATGAGGTGAAAACAGGAACTATTGTCATGCAGGGATTGCAAACACATGTATGGTCAATAAAAGAGAGAGGTAATCAAAGCTCTCGCCCCGCGGCAAATATCTCACATTGCTACCAACCCCTGCCATCCCCAGCCCACCCCTATAGGTACATATAGTAACATTTTATTAAAATAAAGTTTTGACAAAAAAAGGTTTTATAAAAAGATAAACCTCACATATTTCAGCCTTTAAATAATTTTTATAAAAAGAATGAGTCAAAAAAGATAAATTACTTGACATTTACATTAATGAACATTAGCTTATCTTTTATTATTAAAGGTGCTCTAAGCGATGTCACGCGTTTTTTAGGCCAAAACATTTTTTGTCACATACAGCAAACATCTCCTCACTATCCGCTAGCTGCCTGTCCCCTGAACACACTGTAAAAAAACGCGGTCTCTCTAGACACCACAGGCTCCACAAACGGCAACAAAAACAAACTGCGGCGACCCGCTCCACGAAACATAACAAACAGTGCTCCAGCCAATCACTGGCAAGAAGTATTTGAGGGTGGGTCTGGGGGGTTAGTGCGCGTGCACATGAAGGGGGTGTGTGAAGGAGAGAGAAGCATTAAGAGGGAACTTTGAATAATGGCCGACAAACGACCAAAGGGACGACGTTCTGATGATCTACTCACAAGGAAGAGGGAAAAGGATAAAGAACGCGCGAAGTACCGAATTTACATCGGTAAAGCTTTCGAAAGATGGCGAGAACTCCGCCGGCAGAAGGGCTTCCAGTCCGACAATCAGGTTGCTCTGTTTTTGCTGGACAGGTGGGTAACGTTAAATTCTTTTTTTTTTGTTCTAAATTGACGCTTATGTTCACCAAACCCACACAAGGATATAAGTAGCTAGAACTAGCCTATGCTGTCAGCGTTAAAGGTGCTCTAAGCGATGTCATGCGTTTTTTAGGCCAAACATTTTTTTGTCACATACAGCAAACATCTCCTCACTATCCGCTAGCTGCCTGTCCCCTGAACACACTGTAAAAAAACACGGTCTCTGCAGACACCCCAGGCTCCATAAATGTTGCTATGCAACCATGCACTGTGCTCTCCACAATGACAAAGTTTTAGTAGCTAATAGATTTCCACCACAGAAAAACGCTTGCTGTAGCTCTGCTACAAGATTTATTTACGGAGAAGAGAAAAACACCCGTAGTGTCTTTAACACCCCATCCTTCATGTTGACTGAGCTTTCAATGTTGTTACAGAAAGGGTGAAGCTGATTGGTTGGTTCTTGTCACGTGAACTGCGGAGCGCTCGTGGCATTCTGAAAAGTTGAGGTGTTTTCATCTCGCTGCGCCTGAGAAAAAATGAGTGCGTCGCTTCAATTATGAGCGCGCTTTCCGCGCCTACACTTGAAATAACGAAATTGAGAGCGCAAAAGACACGATATGTGAACGGCCCCTTGACGAGCTACCTCCAATCTTATGATGCGCCGGACTGGACAAAAGCCCGAGGGTGTGTGTGTACCAATTACTAATGCTCGGCCTCGGACACACACATATTCGGTCTCTCTCGTTTGTCGCTCACGCGCGCAGACACCCTCGATCTGTCTCGCGCTTTCGCTCGCTCGCGCAGTTTGCTTCGCTTTTGTCCAGTCCAGCGTCTCCAATCAGGCTTGCGAGCGACGTGTTGGAGACCCCATTAAAAGAAAGCAGCGAGAAGAAACACTAGTGGAAATTATAATCTCAGACCACCGACCACACCACCCCCCTCACTCCCTAAAAAAACTCTTCGGATCGGCACAATTCACATAAGTCACCCAAACTGACGTGAAAAAAGCGGGAGGCGCCGAAAAGCGCGCTGTTTGCATCCCTGTACATCATCTCTGTCTTTCTCACATCAGTGCTCTTCAGTTCGTAATGCTAGAGTTATTTTAAGTCTAAGATTTCTGCCATCAAAGATCTCTGAGAAATCATTTCCCAAAAAAGATTGAAACCACAACACTGACACCAATTAAATGAGCTTTAACTGACAATGTACAGGAGATCTGAAGACATCAGCATAATAAATGAGGTGAAAACAAGAACTATTGTCATGAAATAAAGAGTGTTTTCAGCAGATCTGTTAATATTGATGATCCTCAGACGATCAACACTCATTCAACAAGCCAAGAGTGTTTGCTGTTAGAAACACATTATTTGAGTCAGGATATAAAAGCCTATAAAACTACTGATATACTGAAAGGCAATACGGTTATTTCTCACAATGTGACATGGATAAAACATCAATAATACAAAAACAATCACCAATGACACTCATCTTCATAAACCACTGTAGATAAATAATTACAGCAGCATAATATGGCCAAATTAATCTAAATGTAGCAAGTTTGATCTTATGATAGCTACATTAATCACTATAAAGTAGTTAGATCATTAAAATAATAACAGAAACTGTTAATTATCATAAAACTTTTAAAAACAAAGAGCACCACAAAACACTATTGTTCCAAGAGTAAAACGCTTTTCATATTAGTATTGATAAATGTCTCACGTGGCTCATCATAGGCTCAATGTAGCATTTAGCATTAGCCTATCTGTTCCAGTGACACTTGAGATCGATTCACATTAATTCCCCTCGCAGATCTTAAACTTTTGACTTGACGAAACAATCACTCACTCACTCTCACTCTCTCACTCTCTCACTCTCTCACACACACTCACACTCACACTCACACACACACACACACACACACACACACACAATCTTTCAGGTCTGAATGAACTCCACATATTCTCCTCATGCTCGCTGCTGCTGCACTAAATGTGTATCTCAGTGAGAAGACGCCAGAAAAGACGCACAAGTATCGCTGTGATCGATGAAAACAATACAGAAATGAGCCTGTCGCTTAATCAAACTGTATAAAGAGTGTAAATATGATAAATACCGTGAACTGCTCTCTCCTCGCCTCAGAAGACTCGACGCTGAAACTCAATGACGGAAGAGACCAGTAGCTCCTCATTGGTCCTCACTGCAGAACACGAGATCCAGGGGGCGGAGTTGGATCTGGATCTGAGCGGTGGAGATGGGTAGGTTTATAAGGTGGGCGGAGTTGGATCTGGATCTGAGGGGTGGAGATGGGTAGGTTTATAAGGTGGGAGGAGTTGGATCTGGATCACACTCCTCCCCCTGGATTTCGTGTTCTGCAGTGAGGACCATCTCGTTTTGAGGGGTTCTATTCAGGGGGTTGAATAATTTTGAGACTGTTGAAGTCATTAAAAGTTGCATTTCCAGTTAAATTTTGGGAAATCACTTGAAACATTTACAGTGGGTCCATATACATCCAGATAATTTGTTTTCTTGTTTTTGTCTTCTAAATGTAAAAACAAAGAAACCGTAATTTTTTGTTTCTTTTACCAATACTTTATTGTGTTTTTCATTCGAACAAAGTTACCAGCATTAACACTGACATGTTTCTCTGATTTAATTCAGTGTGGAGGACATAACTGATAACAAATATAAAACAGATATACACAAGAGAAACAGATACACAAACATAAATAATAATAATAATAAACAGAAAATATAACTATATACATGTCAGAGGTAGATGATTTGCAGGCAGGAAGTGTCAATTGAAATAAAGATAATTAAGGTGTCTAATTAAATAAAAGGAAAACAGATCAAACACAAACAGAGAACCTGCAGTCACATTTGCTCATCAGAAAGTTAGTTTTTGTTTAAACGAAAAGGCAACAAAGGAAACATCGTTGAGAAGGAGAAGACATGGCTCAGGATCAGAATCAGTTGTGATAGAAGAACAGCAGAGACTTTAACCCAGAAGTTGAAGATCGGAGGACATTCCCAGAATAGATGGGGAAAGCTGCCAATACCCAGTGCTACATTTGTCCCATACAGGGGAGGGAATAAGTTTCATTCTAAAACCTTTCAGAGGTGTATAATATATTGTTTGGATTACATAGTTGATCCGCTGGTGGGCAGGGTTTTAAGAGTGGCCAGCAGAGGGCGCAGTTGACTTTCCTCTTCTACAAGGTGTGCTTGAGACAACGCAGAGAAGAGCAAGAAGGAGAACAGCGACTGACAATTACATGTTGTATCAGCTTTTTTAATATTTTATGACAATATAATATGAGCAGACACTGATGTAATTCTCAGACGGACGTCTCTCTGTAGAAGAAACAGCTGATATACAAGCTGAAGCAAGAGGATCATTTCAGCATGTGCATGTCATCATGAAGATGAAGGTTTTCAGACAGAAATCTCTATCTTTACTGTAGCTGTGATCATATAGATGAGATTCTGTGCTCTGACCGACGACAGATGATGATTCACAATAAATCTCATCACATTCAACAAATATCTGCTCGTTCACACACAAATATATACAGTAATTCCTCCAAACACCAGATATCCTGATATGAAGAGCTCATGATCTGTATCATTAATGTTTATTTGTGAAGGTTCACGTTCACATTGGCGTAAAGTTGATCCTGCGGTTGATCTTCTCTTCCTCTGACGGCAGCATAAGTCACTGTATCATCCTGATCCTGAAAGAACAGATTCTGTCCATCAGTGTTTGAACCACAGCGACTATTATTATTATTATTAGAGCATGAGCTTCATTTATCTGACAGTCAAACTCATGTGCTGGTATCTACTCACACTGAGGGATTTTACTGGCTTTGTGTTGGAATAATTGACCTCAGAATAAGTCACATCATCTGTCTGCTCCTAAACATCAATGCAGACGTGCAGAGAGTCAAGTTTAACACACAGAAAAGACATATCTCTCACTGTAATATGGAGAATAACACAAAAGCTTTTAAGTCCCATTATTGAACAGACAGTGAGTGTAATGTTTGATGATTTAGTGACTCACATCGGCTCTTGCAGCGGGAGGAATGGACATGTTGATCGTCTCATACGTCCCTTTATATTCATTCTCATCTTTGACCTTCAGAACAAACAGTTAAACTGCATGAATGACACTTTATTGAGCTTTAAAGACATTAATCAAATCTAAATCACTGCATTACTGAACTCACCGCAGAGTCGCCAGTCCCTCTTTTATTATCTGAAAACAAGTGCATCGTGAAATATGAGTTTTATGGAAAAACACAATGTTAAGTATTGAGATTTCTCAACAATCAGATTTTGTTGAAGCATAAAATAAATAATATAAATGACTGTTGACCTGATAACTCGTTGAGATTGACTTTATAGGATTTCTCAGCAGGAATAAACTCCTGTTTGAGAATTTCATATAATCCACATGTTTCTGTGACCTAATTGTTTACATTGTCATGTTTGCCATTTTGAGTACATGATATGACAAGCATACACATAATAATTTGACAGAAACATAATTTGAATATTCTGATACAGCAGTTTTTGGAGAGACTTTTGAACAAATTGCAATCTGGAATAAGTCAGCAACCACTTAACCTTGATTACTTGTAGTTCATGAGCCACCATGAGCTTGTTATACTCGAATCCTTTTCTGGACAGATAGACATTCCCCCAGAGATCGTAGATGGACTACGAAATCTTTATCACCTGGTAAGGTCTGAGATTGAAGCCACATGTGTGTCAAGTGTGGAAGTGGAAAGAGTCATTGGTCCTGGTGCTGGATGCCCAAAAATTGTAATTGACAGAGAAAAACTAAAAGATTTGCTGGATACACATCTACCTGTTTCTTGCATTGCCAAATGCCTTGGTGTTTCTACAAGTACAGTTCAGAGGAGGATGAAAGAATATGATCTTTCTGTTAGAGGAACATACAGCACCATCACAGACCCTGAGCTAGATAATGTAATTTTAAATATCAAGTCTCAAATGCCAAATGCTGGCTACCGCATGGTTCACGGACATCTGGTTTCAACGGGACTCCGTGTTCAATGGTGGAGAATGATGGCATCCATGCATAGAGTCGATGCAGTGGGTATCTTTTCACGGCTCACACAACTAGGATGTGTAGTACGGAGAAGCTATTCTGTGCGAGGCCCCCTTTCCTTGGTCCATATTGATACCAATCATAAACTGATACGGTGTAATGTTTACATTGGAATTAATGTATGAAGTAGATGTTGAGGGCATAATACATTGATTTTGGCCAAATAAAAGGGTTTTAGTGTGATAAATCAAAGGACTGTCAAATTTTGCCTAATGAATTTATTCTTACTTTTCATCCCATGTAGGTACAATATTGTTGTATTTGGTGGAGTAGATGGCTACTCACGGAAGGTACTCGTTCTTGATTTGATTGTTACATTTTAAAGGTCATTACTGTTTTTAGATATTATTTCATTGTAAGGGCCCTCGAAATCCACCTCAATTGTGTTTCAAAGAGGAAAATAAGTCATATAGATTTGAAACTCAAGGCTGAGTAACTTTGGCACTTTTCGTTTATATAATTGCAGATTAGGTACCTGGACGCTGCTACTAATAATAAACCAATTATACCATTTTGCAAGGGCATGTATTACATCATTATCACCTGATTGGCTAAGAGAACATAAAAGCCTAAACAATTTACACATATAGCCAGATATAGGAGCCTATCGCCATTAGTCAAGATAGTTGTCGCCCGAATCCGGATTTACGCTCGTGATGACCTCGCAGGTTTGGGGAAGGGCGCCTGTGTGTCTGTGTGTTGATCATCCCCACGTCCAGAACCTACACAGAGTGTCAAACACACACACACAGACACACACACACACAGACACAGACACAGAGAGCACCACCAAAGAACAGCTCACATCAAGGCTGAAGAGAGCCTGAGCTCCTGATTATCAGTCCACTCAACCAAAACAGGACGATAAAACATTCATTCCCCAGGAAGAGAAGCAGATAATATGCAACTTGCTCCCTAGAGAAATAGGCTGGAGAAAATACATGTATGACAACAGGTAGACTTATGTATAACTTAGCAAAAACCATATGTGTTCATATATGAATATAGAGATATATGTGTTGAAGAGACAAGGGATTTTGACCAACCCTTCAGGGATACATCACATCTTTCTTCCCCACATCAGGGTAGACCTTCATTGCTTCATTGATGGAACAATCACCCTCTGCGAACAGAAGGACATCTCTCTCCTCAACAACTATGGCTATTGGGAGATGCACAAGATCTGGAAGAGGAGGAAACACTTCAGGGCCCACATTTTCTATATTTTATGTTTTTACTTGGTTGACTCAAAAATGAAAATTGTCATTAACTCACCCTTAAGTTGTTCCAAACCTGTATGCGTTTCTTTCATCTGTTATTTTAAACTATGTTGGTAACCAGACAGTTGATAGTAGCCATTGACTTCCATAGTATTTTTTTTTTTCCTACTGTGGAAGTCAATGTTTGCCATCAACTGGTTATCCATATTCTTCAAAATATATTTTTTCAACAAAAAAAAAGAAGCTTATGCAGGTTTGGAACAACCACAAGAACCAATCTTTATGACAATGAGTAGGCTACTATTATTAAACTGAAGTTATGATTACAAATGCCTTTAATTTAAAGTATTTATCCGCCGGGATGATAGAATTGACGTCATTACGTGAGGACGTAAAAGAACTGGTGAACTGTTTTTTTTAAACGAACTGTCCGAATGAACCGGTTTGCGGAAAAGAACCGGACTTCCCATCACTAGAGCTCGAGCAGCAGATACTGAGCATGCGCACACTACCGAACACACAGGTACAGCGATCACCACAGAACCGAGAACTGTTTCTTTCGGACACGTTCGACACACTGAGAACCGATGAGCTGAACATGCGTGCAATTTTGTCAGAGGGACGAAATGCATGTTTCTTAATTGTTGAACATCAATAGGTGTAACAAAATTAAACATGTTGGAAGCATGCGTGAGCACGGGTGAACCGAGGACTTAAATGAGGGGCCGAATTCGGCGAAATGTAAGTTTATATAAGAACAAATAAAATCGAATTGATGAAGGCCAGTTTATTCACTTTATATCATTAAGACATGTGAAACGTCTGCGTTTGCTCATCGCCTGGTTTCATCTGCAAAACGCAAATGTAAGAAACTTATCCAAGATGATTATGACAATGATTACTATTATTTAACTGATGTATGATTACAAATGCCTTTATTTGAATGTATTTTTATCCGCCGGGATGATAGAATTGACGTCATTACATAAGGACGTAAAAGAACTGGTGAACTGGTTTTTTGAACCGGTTCATTGAAACAAACTGTCCGAAAGAACCGGTTCGCGGAAAAGATCCGGACTTTCCATCACTACTACAAACCAGAATGGCAAGCCGTATTGGCATATAAAACTATGGCAAGCCGTATTAGCATATAAAACTATGGCAAGCCTTACAACTATGTTTTGACTATCCATAAATGTGTTTTGACTAGTCAGAATGCAGAGATGGGAAGTTACAAAGTACAAATACGTACTGTACTGTAACGTTAGCACATAGTAGTATGGACGACGACATTATTGAAATGTATCCAATGTAGGCAACATTTATTATTAGCACTCCATGTTCAAAGATTTACTAGCTGTCAGTTAACTTCTTATATGCTGCTGCCATCTAGTGGTTGTTAGTTATAACTCTAAAAGTATGGGGAACTTCTTAAGTAATCTGTTTAGTAATTCATATTTGATCCTTTATTTTCTTTCCAGAAGTCATATTTGAGCACACACACATACATTCCTTTAAATATTAAGGTGAAGATTAAAAAAGAGAAACTGGATCTGTGAATTCTCACAGAATCACAATTTAATTCATATCTTGCTACTCAGCCAGAATCTTATTAACCTGAGATCCAGTTCAGTCTCTGTCACAATAATCATGTATGTAATGTTTTAGGCCTATTGGCAGACATCCATTTAAAATGTAGGCAATGGCATATATGTAGGCAATGGCATATATATAAAGAAGCTTTTTTCCATTTCCACTTAAAGGATTAGTTCACCCCAAAATCCCAACTGTTAGTCTTGTGCTGGACTGCACGCGCAGCATGACGTCATCACGTCGGAAAGGTCGGGTGTAATGGTGCGTTCACGTGCTATGGTAATTATGGTAAATACCAAAAACCGACTTGGAAAATGCACATGAACACCCCCTCATGTGGTATTTTCCACTGGGCAACTCGTAGAATATTTTGATGCACGAGTTGCCGAGATGAGATAACCTTTGACCTTTTCAAAATGGCGGAGAGCATCACAAGAGTCGTGAATGGGAAGCATTGTACACAACTAAATGTTTTTTGCTACTGTTAGCGGATAGTTTTTGTAGCCTATACAATGTTGTTTCATTAACAATTGTAATATAATGAGTTAACACTCAGTGTCAGTTTTAAAAATCCCGTTATGGTTTGGTGTTACCTACCCAGAGCAGATGCTAGCTAGCAGTCAATAGGAGCCTCCTCGTAATGAGCTAGTAGGAAAGATTAGGATATGCTTAACATTAGGGTAGACCTAGCGTTTGCAGCTAAAACATAAATATTAGCTCTATTAACTCCCTTGTCCATAAAAAAATCTCTACTATTCATGATCTAGAAAATATACAGTATATGATTTACCGTTTGAGTTTTGATAAATCATCTTCTTGCTGTAACAGATGACTTAAGCAATCTAAAATTGTTTTAGTCAAATAACAGGTCTGGATTGTCCCATCTTTTCACCACATTACGACAACAAAAGCACTTGAACGCAACACACTGGTAAATACCAGTTCACAAGTGGAAAATATCATCTTTTCCATAGCACGTGAACGCACCATAAGTACCACCCCATTGTTTACTAGCGTGGAGAAGGAGGATCGGTCACATTTTATTGTATGTTGAATGACATATTTATGTCTTTGTGTCACAGTCTGCTAACTATCTCATCACTCCAGCTTTCAGGAAAAGGGCCAGAGCAAATTACAGTGCCTGACATCGTACTTGCGAGTCCACACACCTCTTTAACATAAATTTTAGTGATCTCCGACTGGCGAAGTCAAACATCATTAGTGCCGACATGAATAATAATCTTAGAGAATTTACGTTTAGCATTAGCCAGAACTTTTAAATTTGCTTTGATGTCAGGAAAAAGAAGTATACTTCAAGTTCATTTTATGAAGTATACTTAAGTAATATTCAAGTATATTTTTAAGTATACTTTATGTAGTAAGTATACTAATGTCAATATGTACTAGTAGTAAACTTGTAAGTGTACTATTATAATACCGCTTGGGACTAAATTGGCCCACTTGTAGTATATAAAAGTATATGTTTAAGTGTACTATAAGTGTACCAGTAGTAACTTTAAGTGCACAACTAGTTCATAATTACGTTTCTCATTTGTACTGCAAGTGAACTTATGGGTATACTAGTAGTTTACTATTTTAATACTTGTAGAAAATGTTTAGTTTATGAAAGTACACTCTCAGTAATCTACTAGTTTAGTAGTTATATACTGCAAGTATACTTGCAAGTTTTCTTTTAGTGTACTCTCAGTAAAGTACTAGTTTAATACTATAAGTTTTCTTTGCAATACATTTCACTCAAATAATACAACTTTGAATTATACTACACTATTTAAGTATATGATTTTCTTAGAAACATCTAAGTTATCACTACTGTAGATATAGTGTGTGGCACCACACCTTCATTTCAGAAGGTACATGAGTGAATGCAGAGACCTCAATACTTGGTAGACAATACACAATGACGGTAACATTTGATGGATCATTTTTGTGTTTGAATGTGTAATAAGTAGAAAATGAACTCCAAATGTCACAAAATGGCAAGTTACTAATCCTAACAACAAACGCAATGATAAAATAGTGTAAATACAGCTGGAAAACAGTGAAAAATCAACCTCATTAATTATTCAAGGCCCAGTGCATGATGGGAACACCAGTATCAGAAAAGTTGAGTAAATTTACTTAATTTTATAATGTTGATATTTACGCTTTCATTTCTACACGATACATTAATTGAGTACTACTATAGAATTTACTTTATAAAATTCTTGCCTGAACTAACTTTTTCATGTAATTTACATTGTTTTTTTCTGTAGAATTTAAAATATAAAATATAGACGGTATATAAGTATATAAAAAGTATGCTTTCTTATTTTTGGTTGAAAAGACGTATACTAATAGAACACTTGAATAAACTTATTTTTCGTAAGGGTAATTATTATTGCTGTGTTCAAGATCAGGTTCAGTTCCATGCTTATTTTATTTACTCTATAAGCTATTCCACCCAAAAGCTTGTTACTATATAAACTTGAACATGGTAGTTTATAAGTGTGTAATATTATGTTTTAAAAAAGTATTTAATAAGCTACTCAATCAAAATAGTAAACACAAGTACAAGCCAAGAATACTTAGAATACTTAATTATACTTTTAAGTATATCTCGATCAACAAGTATAGGCCAAATACTTAGACTTTTCTGTCAGTATAAGTCAAGTATACTTAAGTGCAATTTGAAGTATATTTTTTTGAAGTACATAAAGTATATTTCTGAGAAGTACATAAAAAGTAGACTGAAAGTATACTTTCTTATTTTTAGTTTAAAAAAAGTATACTAATAGCACACTTGAATAAACTTCTTTTTCGTAAGGGCAGGCGCTCTGGCTCCCGGCAAACATGTGACTATGGTGGCTGGTGTCTTTATTTTCACGTTCCATGTGATCGAATCTATTTATAAATAAATAGAGCGCACGGATGGCACGCTAACAGGCTAGTGAAATACTAGCGTTTTGTGCTAGCAATGAAAAAGATTGATGCTAGCGATCGCTGGTCAATATGTGATGTTGAGAATGTTATATTTAGCAGTTTAAACAACGGCGAGTGATGGTAAAACAAAGATTCAAAACAGAAAGATATAGAGAGATTACAGACGCAAACCAACTCAGCAGTAGCAGCAAGGCAGACAGGAGCAATCGATTAACAATGTTAATTCTTGATATCAAAAATTAAATTCTTGATATCAACGAGTCAATTCTTGATATCAACAATTCAATTCTTGATATCAACGATTCAATTCTAGGTATCAACAATACAGTGGTTTTCCCATCAGATGCTCTTACTTTTGGCGCCTGCAAAGCAGTCCGTGTAAGATGGAGGAAGAAACAGCTTCATCAGAGCAGATAACGCTAGATGTGGAAGTTTCTGCCTTTGATCGAATTTTTAATGAGCAAGAATGGAACTTATGCAGAGTTCATCGAATGAGAATTTTCTTGCTGCTACAAGGAGGCTTTTTCGACGGTCTCGAAATCGTCATTCGGGTAAGTCTAGGCCTGACGTTCTATCTTTTGCAAAACATGTTTCTGAGTTTTGAAAAGCTTTCTTTTTTCAGTTATTATACTACCATTCATACTGGGATGCATATGCTTTTTCTCCATTCAATCTCATTACAATTTGATGTTTTTTTTTTGTTGTAGCTGGAGACACTTGAAATAGACATAACACTATAATATTAAACGTAGCCTATTGTGTCAAGAATTTGGTAATTGATGTGCAAATAAAAAATAGTCCAACAATTGTATGAAAAAACTAAATAGTCCTGTGGCAGATTTGAAGAGGGTTTCAAAACTTTTGGTCTGATGGACGAGCTCAACGATCATGCTGAAATCTTTGAGGACCTGTTTGTCAATGCGGTCAGACCACTGGAGGCAAAAGATCTGACAACTCTTTTCGAAGTGGACTTCTCACCCCTTGGCAGCTGGGAAATAAGACCATCTGTTTCTGGAGAGACAGGTCAATAGATGTAGAACATGTTATTGCTTTTATGTTCAGTGTTCAGAATGTGATTGTAAATTTTTTTATTGTTATTCGATGTTCACTCCTGTTCATTTTTGCATATTGCTGTCATTTCTTTTGCATTCTAAAGTTAATTATTATTATTTTTTTATATAATAATATGCAATAATATGCAACTACAATCTGACTCCAAGTCTTGTCCTTTAGGTGTGTCTTATGTGGCATTTTTCTGTCAAATTTCTGTGGCATTTTTTTAAAACAGGCATTTCAAAATGCATGAAAAACCTAGTATATATATATATATATATATATATATATATATAAATTAATAAAATGGATCACAAACGTTGTGATATGAGCAGTTGGTCACATCCATTAAAATGAATGGCTCTCTATTGCCTCTGCTGGTCAAAACTATTTATTTCTTAAACTGTAATAATTTTAGGTTTATCTCTAACCAGCAGATGGCATACTTCTACACCTAGTAGTACTACTTAGCAGTAGTATCTGAGATGGTCTCATTGTCTGCATTATGTTTTGCTGCTGCTGATGGCTCAGATTGATTCTGGGTTGCTCAACAACTACAGATGGAAAATTATCTTCGTCATCATCAGTCACAGTCATGAAGTATATTGTCATATGCAGTAAAAACACAAAGCGCGGGAAATGTTCAGCTGTGGCGAGGCCGATGCTATGTCCACGAGTGTCTCTGACCCGGATGGCTGGTCAGTGCTCTACAGAAGAGGCTAGCTCCACCCCGACCTGTTTGGATGCAGAACTCTTTCCTCGGCGTGAGCCGCCAACCGGACGTCCCGCAGAGACCCGGCTCTTCCTTTCCCGAGCTTCACGAGGAGCTCTCCCGATCATGTGCTCCCCTTACTCAGCCCGAGCCCATGCACAAGGGCCCAACAGCTGACGACAGTGGAGGGGGTGGAGAGACGGGGATACACTCGACCGTCTCCCGTAGAGGACACCGTCACAGCTCACTTATGTCCGTCCCGTGGTTGGAAAACCAGCTCACTGCCTTGAGCCATGTCGAGCTACAGCCCACATCGCTGAAAGGCACATGTTCCAGCGGGACATGCAGCATCTGCTCTCCACACGATGGCAGTCCTGCAGGTCTTCCAGACTCCACTCCTGAGGTCCCTGGACGAGGAGGGCCCGGAGTCGTTCTGTAAACTGCGCACGGCAGCAGACCTGGCCCTAAAACTGCTAGGAAGGTCACCCAAGGAATTGGCCGAACCGCTGCTTCTGCAGAGGCCACACTAGAAGTCCCACTACTGTATGAAGCCGGCCCCTCAGGCAGATTAAAAGATGCAGCAATCCTGATGTTCATGCCAGGAGGAAAAGAGCGCGGTGTGTGAACGACGGCGGACCAGCGACAAAGAGAGCGCGTTCTCACTCAGAGTTCCCTCGGAGGCCAGCGAGGAACCCCGAGAACTATGTGTGGGGTCATATTGACCAGAAGTGTAAACTTTTTTTTCACGTACCTTTAGAAAAACCGAATCAAGCCCAGTTTTTTGTGTGTGTGTGTATAGAATGTAGAAAAAGTGACAAGTTATGCAACTGAGATGAAGGGAGCCATGTTTATTAACTACAGAAAAGTTGATTGTGGTCATATAGACCCTAATATCATGAACACAATGAGGCAGTGGAAGGGGGCAGTGACTGGTCAGGGCCGGCCCTGTGTCATTCAGTGCAAAGTCCTGTACGAAAGACAAACATAAAACAATATAAAAGCACATTGCATCCAAAAGAGAATCACAGATAAGACTAAACTTTTTCTTGGTGAGTATGGCTCTTATACTTCACATGTTTGGGTAGACATACAGACTGGGTTCACTGTAATTGATTGGGAAAAGCAAAAAATCATTAATATTTTTATTATTCTTCAATATAAAATAAAATGACCACAATGAAGGCCTGGTACTAGAGCACAAATGCAATGTGGACATGAACATGAAAATGAACACTTACACACACACACACACGTGTGCGCACGCAAGCCCCCCCCCCCCCCCCCCCCCCCCCCCCCCCCACACACACACACATATAGACCCCAAAGACCAGAAGTGTGAACAGGAAACGAGGACCATTTGAGGATGTGGGTTGTATTGAACCCGATGTGTTCTGTTGCAATAAACATAAAACATTCTGTGCCTCATCAAAAGAGCTCCTTTCCTCCTCTGACTATGGCCGTGTGACTGTATAAGTGAAACCTCTCCCCCGGGAGATATTTGGCAGAGTGGAATCTCTTCTTTTAGGTGGCAATGTTATGTAATGTTAAAAATAGATTATTTTAGAGAAAAATATCCTCAGAAGTCACGCTTTAAGGGTAATAGCTTATTACCCATTGGCTTATTACCCATTAGCCTGACAAGGGAGGATTAAAAGAAAAAGAAAATTATATATATATATATTATTATTTTCTTTTATTTTTAAGAGGTTAAGTGCTCACGGAAGAGATGAGTTTTCAGGTGTCTTTTGAATGTTGTCAGGGATTCTGCGTTGCGGATGAGGAGATCATGTTCTGGAGAGTGATTTTGTGGCTTCTGGTTAAAATGGTTTGGCTTTCTGGTTTGGCTTTCTGGTTTGGCTTTCTGGTTAAAATGTGGCTTTCTGGTTAAAGAAAGAGCTGTCTGTCATCAGCATAGCAATAGTAAGAGAAACCATGAGCCTGTATGAAGTGTCCCAGTGATGTGGTGTAAATGGAGAAGAGGAGGGGTCCAAGCACTGAGCCCTGGGGAACCCCTGTGGTCAGTTGATGTGCTTTGAATTCCTCGCCTCTCCATGCAACCCTGAAGGACACACCTGTGAGATAGGACTCAAACCAGTGGAGAGGAGTACCTGTGATACTCAGTGATAAGAGGGTGGACAGCAGGATGTTTTCACTATGAATGGTAGGAGAGAGACAGGTCTGTAACTCTCTATGAGTGATGTGTTTAATGTTGTTGTTTTAAGCAGTGGAGTTACCCGAGCCTGCTTGAATGCAGTGGGGAAAACACCAGTGTGGAGGGAGGAGTTGATGTGTGTGAGTGCTGGTAGAAGTGAGGAAGAGATGGCTTGTAGAAGGTGTGAGGGGATGGGGTCTAGATGACTGGAGATTAGGCCCAAACTCGAGGAACCATGCGTCCACTGAAAGAGCAGATAAGACAGATCACCAACTCTCTTGACCGATGCCAGAACCAGCAGAAGCCAGTCTTTAAGTTCATCAACTGTGTTCAGAGATGATCACGCCTCTATTGTGGTCAAACTGAGAGTTCTCGCACTCAGCAGAAACATTTTCCAGACCTCAACAGTGAGATCACAGCATTAAAAACACTACGGAAATCATGCAATGTCACACTAAGAGCACAGCCCACAGACACCTCGCTGGAAAGAGAAATCTATTTATTATAATAATTCAAGGGTAGTTAGCTACCCTTGTCGGCAGTATCCAGCTTCGTGTTTACAGGATGCTGGAGACACCCGCCCAAGGCTTCTAAGAAATTAAAGAGAAAAATACCCCTAGAGTCTGCGAGAGCGGGGGCGGAAGATGACTCGATGTTGGACAACATGGTTAACGACTTAGGAATGGAAACGGATATGAGTATGGAGAGTAAGACTAGTTCAAGATCTGCAGTTAGTAAAGTCATTGAACTCCAGGTTTGTGTCTGTGGCTGGAGCAAGGCGACAACGGTCAGGGGTTTGAAGGTTCATCAAGGGAAAATGAAATGCTTGAGGGAGAAGGGACAAGGGCCTCGCATTGATCAGTACTTCTTACGAAGTCAGTCAAGTCAGTCGAATGAAATCCAGCGACAGGAAGCAAACCACAGCTCGCAGGATATCAGCACCCCTGTCATAGAGGAGAGGAGGGCTTGCACAGATAGTGATGAACATATTCAGACTTGTGAAACCGGTCAGACTAACCAGCATAAGAGAGAAAAGAACCTCAACGGGCATAGGCCTGGAGTTAGATGGCCAAGAGCTTGTGAGAAAACTGCATGGGATACGGTAAACACAGATCTATGCTTTGCATTGGAAAGATTAACTGGTACAGTTGAAAAGAAGCTGGATAAATTTGGGGACGTCATTTACGCATATGGAAGTGAGAGGTTTGGTGTGGAAAAAAGGAAGGAAAAAGTACAAACTGCTCCTGGAATGTCTAGACGGCAGCAGAAAATTGAAGGGTTAGTTAGAGAAAGGAGACAGCTGAGGAAGCAATGGAAAAGAGCAGAACAAAGTCAGAAGGAGGGACTCAATCTCTTACAAAGGGACATAAAAGATAAGCTGGCAACATTACGCAGAGCTGAGCGTCTACGGAAACGCTACAAAAAGAAGGAACGTGCGAGGGCTAATTTCTATAAAGACCCATTCAAATTCGTAAAGAAGTTATTCACCAGTGAGAAGAATGGCACTTTAAAAGCATCTAGAGTTGAGCTAGAGAGATATTTGGAGGAAACGCATACAGATGCAAAAAGGCATGAGCATATGTCAATTCCATCAGACATACCACCTATCAACCCACCAGAATACCAAATGGAGGTCTGTGCACCTAAGTGGAAAGAGGTAGAGCAGGCTGTGAGAAAGGCAAGGGCTTCATCATCTCCAGGGCCTAATGGAGTTCCGTACAGAGTGTACAAGAGTGCTTCAGGAGTTCTGCGAATTCTGTGGAAATTGTTAAAAGTGGCATGGGAAAAACAGGTTGTACCTAGAGCATGGCGCAGAGCAGGTGGAGTCTTTATACCTAAAGAAAAAGATGCTACAAGCATCAGTCAGTTTCGTCCTATTTCACTATTAAATGTAACGAATGTACACAATAATAATATACATAAAATGTATTAAAGGGGGCCGGAAGGCCAATTTAGCTCAAAAGGAATGATTCATCGATTTGCAATGAATCTTGACCGAATCACTATGGAACCGAGCAAATGACTCGTTTAGAGTTCATTTGAACGGGCCGTAATTATAACCTTGGCACAGATATAAATATCCAATCTATAGTGAAACACTATGTATTAGCAAGGTAACTTTAGATCGACAGTACAAGACATTAAATGTGCAAGCACAACACAAGGCAAATATCTTTTCAAATATAAACAAGACTTTATTGATTATCCTAAAACATAAAACTAATATCTAACACAAACACACGCACACGCATTCATACAAGTTGCAGAAAGAAGGAGAGTGAGGAAAGAATGAGTTTTAAGAGTGAGATAGTGAAATCCCAAGTTTCTATATGCACTTATAAGACATGACCTGAACGAACCATTAATCATTAATTTAACCCTTCTATCGTTTCTCAGGCGGGTTATTAGATATTACATTAATGCACCAGTTCAGTTAAGAGTCTGGAGTGTTACTTGCTTGTCCGTGTTGCTTTAGGGACCCACTTTTCGTCGGTGTGAAAGGGGGTTCACCGTGTCCGTGGCTGGCTGTCTCCTCGTGCCTGCGAGATCTTGGGCCGCCAATCACGTGGTGTGTTGGCGGATGGATGAAAGTCTTTGAAGTTGGAAGGGCTTTGTAGTCGAAACGTTTAAACGAAACTTTGCAGCAAAGCTTAACTTAGAACCGAGACTTTCAACGAAAAAGAAAATAAAGGAAGAAATGAAAGTAAGACGAGTTAGATGGCTTGCATGAGCTGTTTTAACCCCGATCTTGGTGGGTTATTTGTCTGCTGGTCTAATTTGGTCTGGTCGATGTTTAAGCGTGCAAACACGCTCTTTGTTGTTTTCAGAGAGAAGCATGAACGGGAACACTCTCTTGTCTGTTGATAGAGAGAGGCGCAAACTTAATTCAACACCGAACCGAACTCAAAACCGAACTCCCTGGATGGAAGTTTCTGAACACATAGAAGTTTCTCTGCACTCATTTTAATTCCTTTGTTCGGGTCTTTAACTTAACAGTTAGCCCAACCTCTTTGGAGAATTCTGACCAATGAGACAATGGCATCATTTTAGGGGGGTGGATCGAGTTCCTACTCATCGTTATCTGGGATCTGTGTGGGTTCCAGCACTTAGCAGAGGAACAAGAAACCACAGTTTAAACATTATAGATTATTATAATCATACCAAAACATTTTACACAGATTTCAATCAAGCCATCTTTTGAATTAAGGGCATACGATTCTTTTGATTGGAAGCAAAATACTCTTTCATTCACCCACACTGTTATATCACAATTACATGATTTATATGTGGTCTAAGCATAATACAAACATAAAACAACATAGAATTATGTTGTTTGATTATAAGTCCACTAAGCATTGTTCTGTGTGAGTTTTAATGGGTTTGATATGTAAAGTCTGTGTATGTAAAGTTTATGAGGTTTGAGCCATTCCGGTCTGAGTTCAGGCAGAGTTCCTGCTGAAGGCTGTGTTGTTCATCCCTCATGGGACCTTGGTCCTATGAAAGACGTAGTCTGTTAGTCGCAGGGGTCAGATGACCTCTGGTTAGGGCCTCTTGTTTGACCATTTCTGAACAGATCTGTCTTGCCAAAATGTAAAACATTGACAACGTTCTTCCTGTTTTTGGCTTATCTCTGGGTGCCTGTAAGGCCATAAAAGTCTTGTTTGGGGGTTTTCTTGGCCAGAGTAGACAATCTGGAGCCACTTTTGTGACTTTGGAATGTGGTGTTCAGATCCGGAATGCTGAATCACATTTGAATGAATCCCATGAGAGATTCATTTGATTAATTTGTGTTTGGTTCATCCTTAAACTCTCTACATATTCCCCCCTTCGATCGATGATGGGTTGAGAAGAAGACATCATTGAACGCTGGAGAAACAGAAGAAGCAAACACACACACAGCAAACAACAAGACAACACCTCCATGACTGGTCACTTTACTGGTGCAGGGCATTAGATTATCTAGGCCTAAAACAGGTTCACTCTCTCAATATAGTCAATCATGTGGAAAAAGTTTAGTTCAATTTTAGGACCGTTATTCTAGTTTGTTTTAAAACGGTGATTGATCAACTTTGTGACTAAATTTGATTTGTTTGTTTTATTCTCTTCTAGATTGGTCTAGGTTTAGACCAATTTACCTTTCAAATTTGATTCGAATGATGCAGGGAGTTCTCTAGGCTAACATTCGTTTTAAGGTGACTTGCAAACATCAGGCGTGGTGCGTCAATCCTTATATGGTAACCTTGACCCTTACGGGGTAACAGGGATTTTACTTAATAAAAGAAGAAGAAAGGGAAGAGGTAAAACACAACAAAGCAGTTGAGTGACTCCTGTATGGCTACTGTTGTGCAATGTCAGGTGTCACAATGTAATGAGAGGGTTCTACTTGTTGGGTGTATTGCTACATGTTTCCTATGGAAAGGAAAGCTAAGTCAGTGTTGCGATTTCAGTGTCTACCTGTGGGAAAAACATGTTTGTTGAATGTTTTTCATGGTAGCTGTGTTTAACTTGTGTATGTTAGTGGTACAGTGTAGTGTAGTGCATGTACTGCATGTATACTGTATGCATGTCAGATCTGTCTCAGTCTGTTTTGCTCCCCCCTTTGCTTGATGGCTTAGCTTTGATGGGCTTGTTGCATCTTTGCCTTGGAAAGGGATCTTCTATGATCTGCTGGGGGTCAGTCCAGTAAGGCAGGAAGTTCTCTGGCAGACATTGGGAGGTGGTTTGGCATGGATGCGTGAAGCTGTAGTGCAAAACGTGGTCTCCTTTGTTGCCTTCCTCTTGTGATGCCTTCTGGTTGTGACAGACTTTCTGACCTTCTGTGCTTACTGTTGTTGCTGTAGCACTCACATGGTTCTTGAGTTTGGAGCTCGTTTGGTGGTTTCTTTATGAGTGATGGGTAGCCAGGATGGTGTTTCCTGGTACCTCTGGGCGTTTGTCAGTGGTTGACTGTGAGAAACCACTTTGTTCTGTGTTGTTGTAGAACAGGTGGTCGTCATCTTCCTTAGGAAGGTGTACCAGATGATCATTGGTCCTCTGTGTTCAGCTTGTTTTCGATGAACACTTGCAGTTGCCTCATTAGTCGCTCCATGTCTTCTGAGGGTAAACTGTCTTGTTCTTGGGCACACTCAGTGCGGTGTTTAGCTGAGTGGTGCAGAGGTGGGTTTCGTCGTCGATTACCCACATAGCATGCTTTTGGATGCGTTGGTTGATTCCAGTTGTTTCCTTCTTGCGGGTTTCTTGAGAAGCGTGGCTGGTCCCATGACTTTTCCATGCGGTTGGCGTGGTAGGTGTCATCGGCATGGGAGTCACATTCTCTGTGCTCCTTACGAAGGATGGTGGTGTTGTCATGCCACTGGGTGTCTTCCAGTGCAAGGCTTGTTTCTTGGCTGAAGGAGTTTGAAACTGTGGATGTTTTCAAACCTTTCTTTGAGGTCATCTTTTGTTTGACGTAGGCCTTATGTGTCAGGTCACGTAGCTGTTGAATGGTCATCGTGCCTGGGCACGCCATGATACCAAGATGATGACTCAATCCGGGGTGCAGGTTTCTCAGGAAGAGGGTTTTGAAGTTCACATCCTCTTCAAGTTCAGGTTTGCTATGTGCACCTAAGTAAGCTTGTCGAAAACGGTGGAAATAGGCTTGGGGAGTCTCTTGTCGACATTGTTTGGTTTCCAAGGCGATTAACACACCGTGTTCTGACTCTGGACCTGTAAATTCTTTAATCAGTGTCTCACGTAGTAGCTGGTAGTTTGACATGACATTAGCAGGTTGTCGGTCTAGGAAGCTTCGTACCTCTGGACTGGATGTGGATCTGATGAGGTATAACCTGTCTCTGTCAGTCATATGGGGTCTCACCTCTAGGTGGAAGTCGATATCTCGGAGGTAGGCCTGGATGTCGGGACCCTCTGTGGAGTTCGGGTTGAACTGAGTGATATTCTTAACCAGCTGGTTGAGATCTTTAAATGTCATCCCATGTGCAGTTTTGGAGTCTGCCTGGATGAGCTCTCTTCGTTTGTTGGCAGTGAACAGTTCTGTGGTGAAGGCCGGTGACATTTTGGGTTGTGGCCATTCACTTCTTTCACTGTATGCCAGTTCTTGGATGGAGGACTCTGTTCTGCTCAGCAGGGGTGATGCTGAGGGAGGTCTCTCCCTTCTTGGCTCTGGTTTCTGTTGGAAAATGTGCTGGAGTTCATCTCTGACCGCGTAGAGCTCGTCGTGGACGTCATCTCGCTGTTGGGTCAGATGGTCGATGTCAGCGCTGCACCTTTCCAGGTGGTCTTCCAGAGCAGTGATTTTAGAGTTCTTACTTTCAATGTCAGCTTTGGCTTTCTCTAGCTGATGTTCAGCAGACTGGAGTTGGTTTACCAGGTGTTTCTGGACAGTCTTTAATTCTTGTTTGTCACGTTCAGTGACTGCAAGGGCTTCTTGGAGCTTGTCAACTTGTGTCTTTGTTTCTTGCTCCGCTTCGTCGGACACTTTGAGTTTGTCTTGAGCTTCACCTTTGAGCTGGTCTTTGCAGTGTTGAGTGTGCATCAGCTCTCTCAGGAACTCGGTGGTCTGACGCTTGAAGTCGTCCTGGACTTTCACTTCCAGCTTGTCTATGCGGCTCTGGGCACGTGTCAGCTCCTCCTGGAGGTGGGTGATGTGCTTGTCGCTTAGTTTCAGCTGGGCTGTGAAGGCATTACTTAGGGAACAGGTGATCTTGGTTAGTTCCACGTGGTTTTGGTTCTGGCTTGAATCGTGTGTCAGGAATCTTCTCAGAATTATGATTATTATTAAAAATAATAACAGTTCAATTGTCTTTGGTGTGAGGCAGTCTGTAATGCCTCTGAGCCAGGCGTCCACATCTTCCCTTTGGGCAGTGGGGTTTGTCGTCCACGACATGTTGACACGCTGGGGTGAAGAGACTGACACAGATCTGTGTGGGGTATAAGCCTATATGTGGTTGAACAGCTAAGTGTCGTTTCAATAATTGTACACCAATAGTGAAGTGTCGTAATGACTAAGTGTTGGTCTAAGTGTAGCCAGGTAGGCTAGAGATGTAAAGATTTCCTCACTCAACTGCTTAAAGGAAAGAGAGAGAAAAAGGTTAAAACAAATCTCAATGGAAAGAAACTTTTTTTTTCAATGGGAGAAATATTTTTTATAAATATTTTCTATCAATGAAAAGCTGGTTTCAACTCGTGATGTGAGGACTTCGTCACTCAACTGAGTAAGGGAAAAAGAGAGAAAAGTTAACAACCAATTTCAATGAGGGAAAAACAAAAAGAAAATTATTAACTAGGGGAAGTATTAATTTCTCATAAATGTTTCTTATCAATGAAAATCTGTTTTCAGAAAGGTAAACAATATTATTGTTTATGTTTACGAGGAAAAATAATACAATAATAATGCTGATACCTCTTTTCTGAGTTTGACAGGATTGACACACACCTTCAGTTGGACCGCTTACAGCAGAGTTTACTGCAGGGATGCTTTGAGGGCGGAGTTTGCTCAGCACTTGTCTCTGTTACTTGATCTTGGATAAGATATCAAAGTTTAAATTGCGTTTACAAATGCAGGGAGAGTATGAAGAACACAAGATTGTTGATTAAAAATCAAATACCTAATAATCTGTTTGTTGGGAAAGATTATCTTTGTCTCTTTTTAGAGTCGATTGATGGTTCTTTTCAGGTTTGTTCCCTACAAATGTGAAGAATAAGATGGAATAAAGCAGGACAGAACAGGAAAGACGTGATGAGGAAGAAATGAAGCAAGGAGGTTGGATGCCGCTACCTTTAGGTCTACCACGAGTATAGAATTGATAGTTGAGGAACAACTAAACACACAAATAAACTTTTGTAAAAGACGATTGTCTCTGGTTTATTTGAAACTCGTATGGAGATGGTAATGTCCCCTATTGAAGCGTCCCGAAAATGAATTAATCAAATATAGTGGTTAAGTTTATAACCAACAGGACGAAAGGATAAAACGCAATGACAATAATGAGCAAGTCTGAGTCTAACACTATTTTTGTAATAGTAATAACAACTTTCAAATTTTAACTTTCCAAGTTCAAGTTTCAAAGACTTATTCACCTAAAGTGATTAGATCTCAACGAGAAATTTAGAAATTATGAAATTAGAATTTATTAAAAATAAATCTTTAGAAATGATCTGTCTAGAAAAATAGAATTTCAATTTTATTTTAAGATTTCCTTTTCTTTAAAATCAAATTCAAATTTGACAATTAATAATAGTAAACCAGTATTTTCTTTTTCAAGTAAAATGCAGGTAAAGTAATTAATAATTGTAAACCAATATTTCCTTTTCAAGTAAAATATAGGTAAAGTAAAATGTGAGAGAGGTAAAAGAAAAAGGAAGAAAAGACCAACCGGTGTAAAAGTCGAGGTGTTTAAATGGTTAAATCACTTTAACTTTGTTCAAACAGACACTGCATTTAACCACTGATGTTAATTACTAATGATAACAGTACATAATGCGTAAGGCGTTAGCATATAGGCCTCAATGTAAACAACTGCTTAGGTTAGCCTAGCCACCGAAGGGGTTTGTTTACACTCTGGCGATTGCACGGGTCAGAGTTCACCCGGAAGCGTTGGTTAAGACTTCCGTGTCACGATCGTAACTATAGCGACCAAACAAACGCTAGTGGGCAAACACGTGAAATGCAATGCAAATAGTTTGTAAGCAGTTACGCATGTGTTACATGAAATCTGAGCGCATTTCAATACTGTTCAAAGAATATGCACGTACAGTCGATCATATTACGGGAAATGTCGGCGCATTTCCACACTTTACAAATAAGATACACCACTCGTAGCTTTAGCTGGTTTTACGACGTGGGGCTTCACTCAGTTCGCTAAGAGTGATATTAACTTTAAGCAAGCGACAGCTTTGCGTTATAATAGATGGAACAATAGCGATCTCGGCGGATCGCGTCTGTGCAAGTTTATCTGGGAACACAAGAAAAACAACAACAACAGTGTTTTTAACTGTTGGTTCAGTTATCACGACTTTAAGTTACTATTCAAATTACACTCGGACATGCGCAGTGTTACACGAGAATTCATTGAACAGTCATAAACAGATAAACGTATATTTATTACAGGGATCGCAGTGGAACACGCACTTACAATCAGATAAATAAATAAGCCTTTTATGACTAACGTTAGATGAGGAACACGCTCATCGCTCTGTGAGGAGAATATTCGTCCTTACAGATAACGTTAACTTAAATTACTGCAGTTTAATTTCGTTCAGCTCTCTGAGTGGTATAAACACACACACATAATGTTATAGCTATTTGAAAGACTCTGGGACACGCAGACGTCAGTTAAGCTATAATCAAGGTATTTCAGGAAATGAGGAACACGCTCAATTCTTACCTTATAGTGTGATGTTTTATATCTTAACTCAATTTACTGCAGGTAAAAATAATAATAAAAACAAATAGGGAGGCAGACTAGACTAAAGTAACAGCTTTGCTCTGGATGCATTCACTCAAGCCGCAGCATCCACTTCATTCAAACAGGGCGCGCGCTGCGCGCTCTCCATACGTCACACACAGACTTTCAGAGGTTCGGATCTCGCATCCGAAACAAAATGAAAAGATAAATCTTGATATATGCTTACAATTTAGGTTGAACTGCCCGCATTCTCTCCACCAAATATGTAACGAATGTACACAATAATAATATACATAAAATGTATTAAAGGGGGCCGGAAGGCCAATTTAGCTCAAAAGGAATGATTCATCGATTTGCAATGAATCTTGACCGAATCACTATGGAACCGAGCAAATGACTCGTTTAGAGTTCATTTGAACGGGCCGTAATTATAACCTTGGCACAGATATAAATATCCAATCTATAGTGAAACACTATGTATTAGCAAGGTAACTTTAGATCGACAGTACAAGACATTAAATGTGCAAGCACAACACAAGGCAAATATCTTTTCAAATATAAACAAGACTTTATTGATTATCCTAAAACATAAAACTAATATCTAACACAAACACACGCACACGCATTCATACAAGTTGCAGAAAGAAGGAGAGTGAGGAAAGAATGAGTTTTAAGAGTGAGATAGTGAAATCCCAAGTTTCTATATGCACTTATAAGACATGACCTGAACGAACCATTAATCATTAATTTAACCCTTCTATCGTTTCTCAGGCGGGTTATTAGATATTACATTAATGCACCAGTTCAGTTAAGAGTCTGGAGTGTTACTTGCTTGTCCGTGTTGCTTTAGGGACCCACTTTTCGTCGGTGTGAAAGGGGGTTCACCGTGTCCGTGGCTGGCTGTCTCCTCGTGCCTGCGAGATCTTGGGCCGCCAATCACGTGGTGTGTTGGCGGATGGATGAAAGTCTTTGAAGTTGGAAGGGCTTTGTAGTCGAAACGTTTAAACGAAACTTTGCAGCAAAGCTTAACTTAGAACCGAGACTTTCAACGAAAAAGAAAATAAAGGAAGAAATGAAAGTAAGACGAGTTAGATGGCTTGCATGAGCTGTTTTAACCCCGATCTTGGTGGGTTATTTGTCTGCTGGTCTAATTTGGTCTGGTCGATGTTTAAGCGTGCAAACACGCTCTTTGTTGTTTTCAGAGAGAAGCATGAACGGGAACACTCTCTTGTCTGTTGATAGAGAGAGGCGCAAACTTAATTCAACACCGAACCGAACTCAAAACCGAACTCCCTGGATGGAAGTTTCTGAACACATAGAAGTTTCTCTGCACTCATTTTAATTCCTTTGTTCGGGTCTTTAACTTAACAGTTAGCCCAACCTCTTTGGAGAATTCTGACCAATGAGACAATGGCATCATTTTAGGGGGGTGGATCGAGTTCCTACTCATCGTTATCTGGGATCTGTGTGGGTTCCAGCACTTAGCAGAGGAACAAGAAACCACAGTTTAAACATTATAGATTATTATAATCATACCAAAACATTTTACACAGATTTCAATCAAGCCATCTTTTGAATTAAGGGCATACGATTCTTTTGATTGGAAGCAAAATACTCTTTCATTCACCCACACTGTTATATCACAATTACATGATTTATATGTGGTCTAAGCATAATACAAACATAAAACAACATAGAATTATGTTGTTTGATTATAAGTCCACTAAGCATTGTTCTGTGTGAGTTTTAATGGGTTTGATATGTAAAGTCTGTGTATGTAAAGTTTATGAGGTTTGAGCCATTCCGGTCTGAGTTCAGGCAGAGTTCCTGCTGAAGGCTGTGTTGTTCATCCCTCATGGGACCTTGGTCCTATGAAAGACGTAGTCTGTTAGTCGCAGGGGTCAGATGACCTCTGGTTAGGGCCTCTTGTTTGACCATTTCTGAACAGATCTGTCTTGCCAAAATGTAAAACATTGACAACGTTCTTCCTGTTTTTGGCTTATCTCTGGGTGCCTGTAAGGCCATAAAAGTCTTGTTTGGGGGTTTTCTTGGCCAGAGTAGACAATCTGGAGCCACTTTTGTGACTTTGGAATGTGGTGTTCAGATCCGGAATGCTGAATCACATTTGAATGAATCCCATGAGAGATTCATTTGATTAATTTGTGTTTGGTTCATCCTTAAACTCTCTACATAAACGTTGAAGGTAAGATTTTCTTCAGCATTATTGCCCAGAGATTGTCCACCTACCTATTAAAGAATGGCTTCATTGACACTTCAGTTCAAAAAGCGGGCATTCCAGGGTTCTCAGGATGCTTAGAACACATCAATGTTATCTGGCAACGAATTCAGTCAGCAAAAAAGGAGAGGAAGGAGCTCCATGTGACATTCCTGGATTTGGCCAATGCATATGGTTCAGTGCCACATGAGCTTCTTTGGGCAGCATTTGATTTTTTCAGAGTACCAATGTCAATAACAAATTTAGTGAAAGCCTATTTTGGAGATTTGCAATTTAGTTTCTCAACTCCAAAATTCAGCACTGCATGGCAATGCTTAGAGGTTGGAATAATGGCAGGATGCACAATTTCTCCACTGGCTTTTACCATGGCAATGGAAGTAATCATTAGGGCATCAAGATGGGTAGTAGGAGGAGAGCGCTTGGCTTCTGGGTTGCGACTACCACCAATCAGAGCATACATGGATGACATGACAACCATGACTACAACAGTAGCCTGCACTAATCGGTTATTGGGGAAGTTAACAGATAATATTGAATGGGCACGAATGCAATTTAAGCCCTCTAAATCAAGGAGCATCTCCATAGTTAAAGGAAAGGTAGTAGATAAAACATTCTTCATTAATGGTGAGGCAATACCAACAGTTTCTGAGAAGCCAGTGAAAAGTCTTGGGAGATGGTACGATGGAGATCTAAAGGACACAGTTCGAGTGGGAGAAGTTAGACGACAAGCAGTGGAAGGGTTGAAGAGCATAAACAGTTGTGCTCTACCAGGCAAACTAAAACTCTGGTGCTTTCAGTTTGGTCTACTGCCGAGGTTGCTGTGGCCACTGACTGTGTACGAGGTTTCTTTGACAACAGTGGATAAGCTGGAAGCGTTAATAAGTTCATACATCAGGAAATGGTTGGGAGTTCCACGCTGCCTCAGCAGAGTGGGACTTTATAGTAAAGGAATATTGCAGCTGCCAGTCTCTGCTTTAACCGAGGAGTTTAAGTGTGCCAAGGTCAGACTGGAAATGACATTAGTAGAGTCACGTGACAAATGTGTAAGGGAGGCAGCCCCTGTGTTAAAAACTGGTAGAAAGTGGTCAGCAAAGAAATCAGTAGTAGAGGCAAAGGCTGACCTTCAAATAGGGGATATCGTGGGACAGGTACAGCATGGAAGAGGGGGTTTTGGGCTCAGTTTAGCTCCTCCTAAATGGCACAAGGCAGGCCCAGCTCAAAGGAGGAAGCTGGTAGTCAACGAGGTGCGAAAGCAGGAGGAGAGGATGAGGAGTATAAAGGCCATTTCCCAGGCTAAGCAGGGAGAGTGGATGAGATGGGAGAGTGTGGAACAACGCAAAATGGGCTGGCAAGACCTTTGGTCAATGGAAGAGAGTAGGATCAGTTTCCTTATTAGGTCAACATATGATGTTCTCCCATCACCGCAGAACCTAAACCTCTGGGTAGGAGAGGATCCCTCTTGTCCTTTGTGTTCATCACCTGCCACATTAAGGCACATTTTGACAGGATGTAAGGTGGCTCTTAGCCAAGGTCGGTTTACTTGGCGCCATGACCAAGTACTGAGATGTTTGGCTTTAGCATTGGAAGGCAAGCGTAGTATGACCAATAAGTTGCCGCATGTTCTAGCAAAACATTACACGCAGAAGACAACATTCCTCCGCCCAGGCGAGCAACCACCAAGAAAAGGTGTTAACACCAATTCTCGGCCAGGACAACTGGAAGCTGCTAGGGACTGGAAGATGCTGGCTGATCTTGATCAACGGCTTATTTTTCCACCTGAGATTGCCACCACTAACCTACGACCAGACATTGTTTTGTGGTCTGGATCAGCACGCATTGTTCAACTGATAGAGTTGACAGTGCCATGGGAGGATGCTGTAGATGAGGCATATGAGAGGAAGAAACTGCGGTATGCTCATTTGGCCACTGAAGCAGAACAGCGAGGATGGAGAGTCCAGGTTTATCCAGTGGAAGTGGGTTGTCGAGGTTTTGTGGCACACTCTACAACCCGGTTCCTCAGAGACGTCGGATTCAGCGGCCAAGAGTTGCGTCGCACAGTAAAGAACTTATCTGAAGCAGCAGAAAGGAGCAGCAACTGGCTGTGGTTGAGACGGAAAGATTCTAGCTGGCAAGGTACAGGCCGCCACGCTACGGTTTCGTAGAATTCTTGAAAAACTTGAAGAGTCTGTTGGTTTATTTGTATAGGTTGTGTAGTATAGGTTGTATAGTATACTATTCAATTTGTATAGGTTGTATAGTATAGAATGACGGGTGGTTGGGCAGATATTGTGTTTTGCGGTAGGTGGTATGCCATACGGAACCGTTGCCACTGTAACTGCTTTAACGCACCAGTGGGGCTCGACAGCCTTAGTCAATCGGGTTGGCGCGTATGGTTGGGTTGCGGAGAGATAGTGAGATTGTGGTTAGGTCTCAGCAGCAGGAGGGATGTAGAGGTCAGTAAGCTGGGCTGAGTTGAGTGGGGGACGGAGGGGGGTGACTCTGGGACGCCAGAGTCACTGTCGAGCCCTCTTGAGGTGTCGTGGGCTAGTCGACGAAACACTGAGGACGGAAGGTGCCCACTTGAAGACCCTAGAGATGTCCCCTACTCGGCTCAATCCAGACGGTTGTCGTGTTGGTCCACTAGGGAGACCACACTGTAGTTGCAGCCGTCGTGTGTGCTAACGCGCCAAGTACACTGCAGCCGTTAACGCCGGACAGAAGGGGAGTCACACCCTCATATGGAAAGAAGCGTAAATGGATGGAGAAGCATAGTTTACTGTAAAGCTACGTCTTAGTGTTGCTTATCTTGGCGAAAGCCGAGTACAAATCAGCATGAAGTTTTAACATCTACTCTCGTGTAATGGAAATCATCATTTGGCAATGGAATTTTGCCAAATATTCCTTTCTTAAAATTAAACTGAACTAAAATAATCGTTAATGGAACCCAAAATATTTTTTTACAGTTCCCAACCCTAATAATTTTCTCCTTTGTTTCTGCAAAACTGACTGCAGTCTCATATTTACTGAAAGCTGACAGGTAATTAGCTAGTAAACTACTTAAAGTTAAACTACTTTGTGGTTATTGAACTAACCCAGGGCCCCTCACATTTAAATCTAAGGGAGAGGGCGATACATGTGTATATGTTCAAGTATCATGAACAATGCAATGTATCTGAGTGTATAAATCATGCTGGAGTTGATATTTATTGACACTATACCACAGTTAAGTGTCTTTACATGTGTGTGAAACATGTCTGAGAAGTGCATATTGTGACCCGCATAATAATAGATTTTATTTATTCCAAAGAATCTCAAAGTGCTACATAAAAGAACAACAATAATAGCTACAGAATACTGAAAACAATAAAAACAATAGAACAATCAGCAGTTAAAAGAGGACATAGTTTGGAGATATTTCGAAGATGGTTGAAGGAGGTTTTGCAAATACATTTAATGTGTTCGTTGAAGGTCAGCTGCGGGTCAAACCTAACCCCTAGGTTTGTAACTGAGGAGGAGAAAGTGATGGCTTGGTCGTCCAGGATGAATTGAGATACGGGAGAGGAGTGGATCTGTTGTGTGGTTCCAACAAGTAGTGCCTCAGTTTTCCCGGTATTTAGCTTAAAAAAAAAAAAAAAAAACGGAATTTAGCATAAAAAAATAAAATAAAAAATAAAAAAAAATAAAAAAAATAATCCTTCCCTTTTCCTTTAAATCCTCGCTTGCCTGGCTCATGCTACTCTGAGCTATGTCTGAACTTTGTATTTTGAGCACTTCTTGCGTTGTTTCTGCCTCTTCACGATGACTCGCTTGGTTTAGTCCTCAGTTGTAAGTCGCTTTGGATAAAAGCGTCTGCTAAATGACTAAATGTAAATGTAAATGTAGCTGGAGGAAGTTGCTAACCAACCATTCCTTTATCTCCAGAAGACATGTGTTGAGTCGCGACAAGATTGCGGAGGTTTTAATATAAAGTTTCCTGCATGCCGTTAAATTCTAGAAATAAAATAATTAAATTATTAGTGATACAATTGTTTTGTTACTTAAAAGTTATCCACTATCCATGACTCCTAAATTATAAAACAGTTTTTAAAGGATTTTAAAAGTAATGATTAGCATCAGTTCCAGTTTGGTCAAACAGAAAGTATATGCCCACACTACATCAGCGTCTCTAAAGCAGATATTAATGTGTTTTCAGGGAGTGTTTCTACACATGGATTATAATGTGGTGTTTACTCTGAGGAAAACAGATCAGATCCAGCCTCCGTTATCAACACTACAAATGTTCTGGAAGATAGATCTGGGATGTATTTCTCAAGCACCACTGATTTAACTTTCACCTCCCTGAACTACCGTCTCAATGGTGTTATTAAAAGCCCGGAAGACTTTTATTCCTCCTTGAGCCCCAAAAGGTTTACCCACAGATCCCACTCATTGGCAACTATTGTAGGAAGAGAGCGGCCGATGGCTCAGGACTTCAGGAGGTCTGTGGAGCGCCGGAGCTCCAGGACTGCATCTGGAGACACTCCCTCGCCTTGATCAGGCCCTTCATTCAGTCGGCCTGGTAGGCTTGCAACATCGCCATGGTGTGCAACAGGAATCGCCTCCAGCCTGGCAAGGAATCGCTCCTCTAATCTATCTAGAGGAGATTCCTCTTTCCACCGGCCGTGGCAAGGGTCGTCATGTCCAACTCCTGGAGAGAGGGAGGAGACTTAAAACAGGCTTAAAACATCCGTCTCAACTCTCCTCAGAGATAGACCGGGCCAACAACATGCTCTCTGCCGGATCGGACGGGCCTGCCGATGCTTCTGGTTTGGGCATGAGAGAGTGGCTGAGTTTTGAGAAAGGCAGAGATCCGTCTCAGACTCCTCCGCCAGCTCCTCCTGCGAGCCCCATAAACCAAGCAGTGGGACTGGACCGCTAGGTGTAAATGCTTTACTCCCATCCCTCTTAAAGAGAGCCAGGTGAGAGCGGAGCTTCTTCACTGTGAATCGATCACATTGAGTACAGCCAGACCCTCGAGAGTTAACCGAGCGTGCTTTGCTCCAAAACAGATCACACATCATCAGGTGTAGTGAAGCATTTCCAGGACGTGATGCACTGTTTAACCCAACCAGCCGTCTGTGTGACACTTTTTCTTAAAAACACAGCATGCAGGTTAAATCACACACAGACAGATAAACGGCCTTCTGAAGACAAAAGAGCTGATGATGTTTTATAGCCTATCAGGGCACCGGTGATGTCATCTGACGGCTGTAGCCAATCAGAGATCGAATTTCTTCTTTCGTTCACTGCTCAACTAACAGTCATTTCTTGCTGGATGAAGGACCTTCAACTAAACCTTGCTAAGACAGAACTGCTCATGGTCTCGGCCAACCCGACACTTCCTCACTTCTCCATTCATTGATGATCAGTTGAACTTCACAGACCACACTGCTAGAATTGCAGATTTGCCTTATACAACATTAGGAGGATCAGGCCCTTCCTATCGGAGCTACACAACTCCTTGTCCAAGCTCTTGTTCTCTCCAGACTGGACTATTGTAATGCTCTCTCCTTCCAGCATCACTGTCAAACCTCTGCAACTGATCCAGATTCTGCAGCAAGAGTGTGTTTATCGAGCCGAAGAGACGCACGTCACTCCTCTCCTTACAAACTTGCTCTGGTTTCCAACAGCCGCTCGAATCAGATTCAAGGCCCTGATGTTTTCCTACAGAACAACCACTGGGTCTTCTCCTCTATACCTAAACTCACTACTTCAGGCCGATGTGTCTCCAGAAGCTTGTGTTCTGCAGGGGAACGGTGTCTTGTGGTGCATCATCTCACAGAGACACAGAATCACGTTCACCTTCTCCTGGACTGTTCCTGCTGGAGGAATGACCTGCCGAACTCAACCTGAGCTGATGAGGCTTTAGCTATCTTCAAGAAACGGCTGAAAACACATATTTCATCAACACTTGACCCATTAATACTCACACTTACTATTCTACTGTATAGTACAATACATTACAAGCTCACGAAAGGGAACAAACATCTCAGGAAAGGAGACTTATTAAACACAACTGCAGAGGTTTTATTAAGAAAATTAGTAGCAATCATTCATAATGAAAAAAAGATGCTAAAAACAGGAATGAACAGGCAAGATACAATAATCCTCAAATCATCTCCATCACACAGAACAGAGACGATTATACAGTCTGAGTCTGTCCATTACTGTATTTAATATTATATTTACAGAAGTTTACATATGAAGCACAAGAAAAAGACGTTCAACACTGTAGGCAAATATATCCATAAAACCCATATAATTTAAAATAAATCCGTTTTTTTATTTGCAAAAACATTTTAATCTAAACTTGATGATGTCACTATTTCTTCAAGGAGTTTTTCTCTGTTTTTTGAGAAGAAGAAAATAAAACAATGAACAATCCTTTTTTTTTTTTGCTATTGTAAATATTGTTGCAGATTCTGACCTCGTCAGTATTTTATGGTAATATTGTGGGCATCTCTATTTCCTCTGGGTGCTTCGAGTCCTTCCTCCCTGCAAAATAAAAGCATTGCCTGAGCTCTCGTATGTGTTTTATCATGACTGCAGATGTTCCAGATCAGATGAGTGTGAATCTTCAGATTGTGTGCGGCTCAAACTCACCAGCTCTTCTTGCACAGATGATCTGAAGAAGAATCACAGTAGGAGCAGCAAACACTGCGATCTCAACAATACTCACAATCACTGCAGGAAACATGAGAGGAAGAAGAGAAACTGTACATGACTGAAGTCAAGGCTATTACACTATCAACAGTTATTGATGAAGCATTTACAGACTGACTGATAGTTTCATGTTATAAAGCTGTCAGTATAAATGAACGTGTCGTACCTCTGTATAATAATCCAGCAGTTTCTGATGCTGGATCTGTGGATCACGTCTGTTAGTTCAGTTCAACACATAATGCCACATATACACAACATCATCATCACATAATACTGGAACCTTGTGTAGGAGCTGCTGCTGTAGAATTGTGTGTTTGTTATTGACTGATGAGAGGTGATTATGGACCTGGTGTGTGTGTGTAGAGACAGAAGACTGAGATTATGGACCTGGTGTGTGTGTGTAGAGACAGAAGACTGTGATTATGGACCTGGTGTGTGTGTGTAGAGACAGAAGACTGAGATTATGGACCTGGTGTGTGTGTGTAGAGACAGAAGACTGTGATTATGGCCCTGGTGTGTGTGTGTAGAGACAGAAGACTGTGATTATGGCCCTGGTGTGTGTGTGTAGAGACAGAAGACTGGGATTATGGCCCTGGTGTGTGTGTGTAGAGACAGAAGACTGAGATTATGGACCTGGTGTGTGTGTGTGTAGAGACAGAAGACTGTGATTATGGCCCTGGTGTGTGTGTGTAGAGACAGAAGACTGAGATTATGGCCCTGGTGTGTGTGTGTGTGTAGAGACAGAAGACTGGGATTATGAACCTTTGTTTGTAGTCGAAGGATCCGGAGAGATAATAATAATCTGATTATTTATATAATGTGGTAAAATGTCTATATGGTAATTCATTCATATTTTCTATAGAATTATGTTAGACAAAGCCGTTATATTTGAACTAGAGATGGACAGGGCAGATTGGGGACAATTGTAGACAAAGACAAAATACTGTGATTATGTCAAATTATCCTGAGAGTCTGTGTCTGGTGGTGTTGTATCATCTGGAGCTGTAAAGGATGAATGTTAGTTGAGATCATCATAATAATATCCAGAATGAGGAGGACACGAGGTGAGGCGTAGCAAACCTAGCAGCTTAAACTGTATTTGACCAAACTAAAGAGAGTAATCTAACATGAGAACCCACACAGCAAAATCCCCAGATCTGCCCAGAGTCCATATGATCCCAGTCTAAAGAGTGTTAAAGTTAAGCCGGTGCACACTGGGAGATTTTGGCCACGATTTGATCGTCTCACTGTAAAAAAAGATTATTTGACTCAACTTAACTAAGTCAAGTCATCTTGTTGCTTTGACTGAGTTAAGTTGAGTCAACTCCCTGTATCAAGTAATGTGGACTTGAAAACATTACTTAAGAGAACTAAAAAAAAGATGCTGCTTGAACTTATTTTGGTATTGCACTCATGTACACTTTGACACTTAGTCAGGTGGAACTGGGGATTGATCCATCAACCTTCTGGTTTGTAGACAACCTACATGAACCACTTAGCCACTACCGCTCAGACTTTATCAAGTTAGGGCAACTAACTTGGGAGTTTACAGAAATGACTAGATTTAAAAAATTTAAGCAAACTAATATCTACAAAGAATCTACATGAGAATTGGCCAGTCAATCTTAAATATTAACTTAAATATTAACACATGAAAAAATAGCTGAAAAGACAATTCAATAAGGACCTTTATTAAAACCCCAACAAGTCCCACTTCAAACAGCCTTGCTTCAAAATAAGAGTCAATGGATGTCGAGACGTCAATAAAATAACTTCCTTGGGACATGTTAAAGAATTAGCCTTTACACCCTCTAACACACTTTTGCTTGGGGCGGCTCACAATTAATTGAGTGATAATTGAGCATTATTGAAGACACCTGATGTTGACAAGCAGAATCACTGAAGGAGAAAACCGTAATTGGTATTTTACCATTATGCTGATCAGTGTTTGTTTTCGTTGGGCTCTTGACCCTCACATCATTAACTTCAGAATTTGTTTGGCTGCTGTACATGATTTATAACAGCCAGATGAACAAATAAAAAAGGTGATCTGATGGTGTTGGTTGCGTTTTAACATAATCAATAATTGGCCTAAATCACTTAACTCATTGAGAGCATAATTTTAGAGTTAAATTTAATTTATGGATTATAGCTGCACTGTCCTTATAGAGTATGCATTTAGCCTTTTCACTTAAATCTAAATGATAAAATAAATTACAAAATAACCTCTTTAAAAGTATTTCAGGTAGGCACATACAGACATCAAGAATTAGCGTATGAATCTCAACAATGGTGACAAACAGCTCACCTCTGAACATAAGCTCATTATTTATTCATGCTGCAATGCATGATGGGAGCCATGAATGATATTTGATTGGTGGCACCCAGAATGCATTGCAAAATGTTGAGATTCACAGGCTGATTCTTGATGTCTGCGTTTAAAAAAAAACAGTTTGTGATTAAGATTTAAGATTTTTTTTGGATTACATTGTAAAAGTTAAAAATATAATGTTTTTCAAGGTCAGTGCTGTTTGAATCAATAAAATAAACATAACTAAAAAATTTTAGCTCTGTATGAGTTAGGTGATTCAGGTCAAATGTATGTGATGTTAAATCACAACCAACACCACTTTTACTCTTTGTTCATCTGGCTGTTATAAATCATGTACAGCAGCCAAACAAATTCTGAAGTTAATGATGTGAGGGTCAAGAGCCCAACTAAACCAAACACTGATCAACATAATGGTAACATACCAATTCCGGTTTTCTCCTTCAGTAATTCTGCTTGTTAACATCAGGTGTCTTCAATAATGCTCAATTATCACTCAATTAATTGTGAGCAGCCCCAAGCAAAAGTGTGTTAGAGGGTGTAAAGGCTAATTCTTTAACATGTCCCAAGGAAGTTCTTTTTTTGACGTCTCGACATCCATTGACTCTTATTTTGAAGCAAGGCTGTTTGAAGTGGGACTTGTTGGGGTTTTAATAAAGGTCCTTATTGAATTGTCTTTTCAGCTATTTTTTCATGTGTTAATATTTAAGTTAATATTTAAGATTGACTGGCCAATTCTCATGTAGATTCTTTGTAGATATTAGTTTGCTTAAATTTTTGAAATCTAGTCATTTCTGTAAACTCCCAAGTTAGTTGCCCTAACTAGATAAAGTCTGAGCGGTAGTGGCTCAGTGGTTCATGTAGGTTGTCTACAAACCAGAAGGTTGATGGTTCAATCCCCAGTTCCACCTGACTAAGTGTCAAAGTGTACATGAGTGCAATACCAAAATAAGTTCAAGCAGCATCTTTTTTTTAGTTCTCTTAAGTAATGTTTTCAAGTCCACATTACTTGATACAGGGAGTTGACTCAACTTAACTCAGTCAAAGCAACAAGATGACTTGACTTAGTTAAGTTGAGTCAACTAATCTTTTTTTACAGTGTGAGACAAATTAAAACATTTCTAAAGAGTGTTAAATTTATTGAATCCTTAAAGATTCCTCTGATCCTAGGCTAGAATCTGAAGATCGTTAGTTTGACATGTTCACCGACAGCAGATTCATGACCGTTGCGATCAGATTTTGTGACTGTGTCCATGTTTGGTCACCATTATGATGATCAGTGTTTCATTTATTTTTTTCATTTCATTTAGAACAAAGATGTTTTCAGCATCATAAAGTAGATAAATAACATAAAGTAATTATTTCTTAATAATAGATTATATTCACCAACAATACTTTCTTGCCACAGATCAGATATTCTGAATTTTGATTTTTTAAATAAACTATAAGTAGGCGAATTGAGCATTAGAGTAAAAAATAAGTGAAGTCGGCCATTTTCTCTTCAGTTTCATCTGAGCTGTTGAAGTGACCAGGACAAACTTTCTCTGGTCAGACAGAAACAACATGTTGGCAGAGATCATTTATTTTTCCAGCATCAGTTTTTGGACTGTAACTTCACTGCAGTGCATTAGTTTGAAGCAATGCTTTGAGTTCCTCTTCTGTGAGAGTCAAAGAAGCTTTTGTTCCCTCAGTGTGTTCTGGTTCAGTGATACTGACATTATGAGGCTCTTCTAATGCTGTTTCTCACCTGAATACTTGACAGTGTATGTGACTGAGGTCTTGGGTTGATCTCTGAGAGTAACTTCACATCTCCACTCTCTGTTGTCATCTTCATCCAGGAGTGTTGTAGTCAGAGTGATGATGATACAGTGATATTGATCTGATGATGATAATATCTGATATCTGGAGTCTGTCTTCAGATCAACACCAGCCTGATTCACCCACAACAGCTCAAGTCCCTCAGAACTGACCAAATAATCACAGGAGAATCTAGTGTATAAATACAACTGACAGGAGAGAGTCACAGAGCGGCCTGGACTGATCTCAGTCTGTGAGGATGATGAAGATGATGAGGATGATGATGATGATGAAGATGATGAAGATGAAGAAGATGATGATGATGGAGATGATGATGGAAATGATGATGATGATGAAGATGATGGAGACACTGAAACTGAACACAAGACACAAATCACAGACTCTTCAATCATCATCTGAGTTTAAAGGGAGAATCTGCCCTTTTTAAATTGACCACATTATCATAAACTAACCATGAAGAACATGCAGATAAACATAAGCATCAGTTCCTTGTTGTGTGTCATTCACATATTGACTGCAGATGTATACTCCATAATCTTCTTCTGTGACGTTCTTGATGTTCAGAGAGCAGTCAGACTCCAGACTCAGTCTCTCATGTCTCTCTGTGTTTTTATTCTTTATCCCTCCAGTAATCAGTTTAACTGATGATCTTCTGAATCTGTTATAGTAGATCCATGTAGTTGATTTGCAGTCAGAAAGATCATTATTACAGGACAGAGAGACATTTACACCAGAACTGATGAACACATCATCCACTCCACTGGTTCCTGAAACACAGTATATATCAGTGATCATTATGATATATATTAATAAATGAAAACATAAATCATACCAGCATAAAAAAAGTGAAATTTTCAATCATAGTATTTCTCCTCACTGTTCCTCAGGAGTGCCAACATAGAAGCAAACAACACACTCCCCAGAATAAACTATTAGTCTTTATCAGAGAGCTGTTCAAATCACTGACACACTCTTAATATGAAGATCATTCTTGAGTTCTTAGAGTTCTTACTAGGTCAAGAAAATATGATCATATAACACCAATTTTATCATCTCTACATTGGTTACCTATTAAGTTCTGTATTAATTACAAGGTATTGCTACTGACCTATAAAGCCCTAAATGGTTTAGCTCCAGTCTATTTAACGGACCTTCTATCGCCCTACAATCCGTCGCGCTCTTTAAGATCACTAAATTCGAGGCTTCTGGTCATTCCTAGGATATCTAAGTCCACTAAAGGAGGGAGGGCGTTCTCACATTTAGCTCCTAAACTCTGGAATAGCCTTCCTGATATTGTTCGAGGCTCAGACTCGCTGTCCCAGTTTAAAACTAGATTAAATACGCATCTCTTTAACCAAGCATTCAGATAATGCTTACCTTTTATACTACTGCTGAATCAGATCGAATGCATTAATATTTTGAACATCAGCTATGCTAATTATTTCTCATCTGCCTTTCTGCTGTTAACTCGGGACGCAAGTCACTGTCTACGTGCTCGCAACATTGTAACAACGTAGAATTGTAAGACAATTGTAGCAACGTTGTTGCGCGACATTCAGCAACTGAGAGACGACGTTCTGACAATTACACTTTATAATATGCTAGATATAGATATCCCTCATTTACCATGTAATTTTTGTGGTTAATTTTTTAATTAGTCGTGATTGATAATTATAGTCTACTCTTTAAATATTGTTTATCATTATTTATGCTAACAATAAATTAATAATCAACACCTGCAAGTGTACACTTTGAAGAGTAAAAACGACCAAGGTTATCTAATTCAACTTTATTAAGCATGGTAATCAAATTGCTCTTCCAAGACAAAAGTCATACATTTGTGAGAAAAAAAAACATATTATATGGGAGTGACTAACGTTACCTAGCATGATCAGACATGATTAAAGCTAGCAAACGAATGAGACGACAGATCAAATGAAAAATAAACAGGTGTGCGAGCGGTTACAAACATTTTTACAAACAGTTTCCACAAAAAAAAGGAAAACACATTAACGTGCAATACTTAAGTCGCTGCCTGTTCAAGAAGTGCTGAAATCAATTACTCATCAAAGTCATTATTGTGGCTTCATTGTGGTTTTTAACTTTTGGCATAAAGTTAAATATTTGTCATGCCTGACCAGAAGATGTTCAAATAAATATCACATTAGGAAGTTGTGGTTGTGTTTGTATAATTCCGTATCATATTTAGCTGAGGTAAATTAAACGCAATTCTCACGTATATCCTTGCTTGATGATGAATGAGACAACACAATGAGCCCAGCGGTTGGTTGAAATTTAAAAGGCTGATTTTGGCGCTTTAGGGCGGTGACGAGTACATATGTTGTCCAGTGGTTGTCCAGACACCCTAGGCACAACCTTAAGCAATGGCCCTGAACGGTGGTTCAGTGTCAACACTGTGAAAATGCCGTAATAACTGTAGTGATATTTTTCCTTGTAGAAAAGTTAGAATCTCAGAAGCGAAGACCAGGAGACAATGAGGTATCTTTTCAAGCAGGAGTTCTTTATTTTGTCGCTGTAGGCATCTCAAACTCGTCTGACTAAAACATGATACATTTTAGCTTATATTCATTTCAAGGGGGAGGAGTTACATAGAGGGGGATACATCAAAGCAACAAAGCATGTAAATTAGCTGAGCCAGGAGAACAGGATGGAGCAGACCTTCCTGCACTGACAAAAGGCGAGGGGGAAGACCCTCTCTGCATGTCCTTTCACATGTTGAGACACTAGAAACAACAGGTGATAGTCTCAGTGTTGATTTAAGAATCTGCTCAGCCTGTCTAACATTCACACCTGCTCAGCATGTCTAACAAGTGATGAGACACGAGAGCAGGAAGAATAGGCCTTCTCGTAGTGAGATGGAAAAAAACTCACAATTGGGAATCTAAATTAAACATGTAATAAATTTGTTTTCCTTCACTCACCACACAACGTAGTTATAGCAACCTTTTGGCCACGTTGTTAAAACGTCGTTAGAAAGTTGGGTACGTTGTACCAATGTTCTGTGTTTGTTGGGTATGATCTGCGTGTATCAATACCAGTGTTGGGCAAGTTACTTTTAAAAAGTAATTAGTTACAGTTACTAGTTACTTCTTCCAAAAAGTAATTAAATTAGTTACTCAGTTACAAATTTTAAAAGTAACTAGTTACTTAAGAAAGTAACTATTGCGTTACTTTCAAGTAAAATTAAATTTTAAATGCTCAAATGTGACCCCACCTCTACCCCTCTTTAACGGAACTTAAAATACATGCATGTTCAATTATTTATGATAAATCTGAATATTATAATGAAATGGACACTTAATACAATACATTATTAACAGAAACATGAAACATTGTACACACATCTAAAAAAAATTTTTTTTCCTGTGGGACAAAGACTAGCCTCCAATCAGATTCGTTCCTTTAATTTCTTGAAGGAAAAAGTAATGTCTATACTTCCATTTAGAGAAGGCTACTTTTGGATTATTTGGGCTCGTCGCCATACCTGTCTCTCGTTGAATGAGCGTTGAGTGATGATGGATTGACTCGTTTGCGAATGAGCTTTTGATGGGTCGTTCGCGATTCGCGAATGAGCCGACTCTAAGAGCCGGCTCTTTTATGTGAACGTCGGGAGCTGGCTCGCATATCTGATGAGCCGACTCTATTTTTACAAATTAAGCCTATAGAAATTAAATAATTATGTAATAAAAATTGAAATATTATAGTCAAAGTCATTTAAAGAGCCGTTTGTGAGCCAAAAGAGCCGGCTCTTTTCAGTGAGTTGAGTCAAAAGAGCCGAATGCCCATCACTACTATGCGTGCTTTCGAACACCTGCCCAACTCTACCTCTGATTGGCTTACAATGACATTTTACTCTACCTCAGCCAATCGTCAGCATTTATGCGCTTGTCTCATGCTCTGCCCACTAACCAAGGAAGAACAGTAAAACAAGTATTTGCCTCTCGCTCAGAGATCTAGTTGGTCTGATGAAAAAAAAAAAACAGCTTCATCAGTTATAGTAACGCGCCGCATTTATTGGCAGTAACGGTAACGGCGTTATTAAGATGAGAAGAGTAATCAATTAGATTACTCGTTACTGGAAAAAGTAATGCCGTTAGTAATGGCGTTATTTATAACGCCGTTATTCCCATCACTGATCAATACACAACTCTGAGATCACAACGTAAGTGTGTGCAAGAATAAACTGAGCATGTTCACATTGTAAGAACTGATTTTCCTGCTAAGACAAAAGCTGAGATAAAACTCGCCATAAAGCAATAAAACACACCCTGGACAGAAGATCGCAAAGACAGAGCAACAGGACACTGTCCTGTCCAAACACTTTTCCCTTATCTCTGCATCCCCCTCTCTCTTGTCCTCTCTCCCCCTGAGTCAAGTCACCAAAAGTTCACTAAGAATGCCTATATACCCCTCTCCCCCGAGACCAGGCGCTCCCCCTGGGGTACAGGAACTGACCCAAAACACACTGGAGAAATATTGGTACAACCCTTTTGTTCTGGTCTGGGTATTTAAGGCTAGGTAACAGAGCAGTCTTGGGGAACTGTAACCAGGAAAAACCCCCATGCAGTGCTGTGTCAGTGCTTTCCCGTTGGAAAGCTCTCACACACTACTGTGTGTCTCTGTCAGGAATGCATTGCTTACTTTTAGAATCATCTTTGAGTAATTGATGTCATGCATTTATTATTTCTGAATTGGCTTTTAATCATTTACTTGTGTAATTGACGTGATACATTTTTACCTGACAAATAAATGTTAAATCTTGATTTATTATGAAGTATTCTGAAATCATTATTTTGGTAGATTATAGGAGTCTGGTGCTACCGCAAATCTTGCAGGGTAGGTCAAACTGAGAGGTGCATGTATGAATGGAGCAGTAGGCACGTCATCTGGAGACCTTTTTGATTACTGTCTATCACTGACTTAGCAAGTTGTATGGAAATGGCTAAAGTAAACTACACTCTTTGTACGAGTAAGTAGTAGGCAACCGACCTAAGAGGTATTAGCTAACCAATTGAGTCCGTGAGAAACACGATCTGGCCAACGTGATCTCTGTGCGGCATTGGGTCCATAATAAATTAATAAATAAAAATGCAAGAAACTCAGAATAATCAAAGATCTAAATTAATTCATAATCAACATTTATGATTATTTTCTAATAAGAAACAGAATCTAAATTTGATGATCGTTTGAAATTGGAGTCAGATTAAGCGTAGAGCTAAAGTAATATTTAAACTAAATTCCAATAAATTAACTGGATAGACATACACGCATTATACCTTCGCCCAGGCCATTGGATTCCGTCGTTGGGGCAATGGGTGGACCTTACAACATGAACTCTTTCCAGACTAATTCCACTAAATGTGTTTGGAGAAAATACAGATGTCTTTACCTGTGAGAAGTGAAGAGAGAATGATCAGTCCCAGCAGACACAGATCACACTTATCAGCCATTTCTGTTTCTGTCCGTCTGTCTCTTCATTATATATAGCTACAGCTGCTCCTTTACACATCATCAGATCTTCCTGTGGTTATTCACTTCCTCTGATCAACTGAGTGTTTAAATCCTGGTATTGTTGCCATAGTGACACTATGTCAGTGCATGAGTTTTCATTGACAGCCTGTCATGTTGCGTGTTGTCGAGAGGCTTGGGGGAAGTTTAGGAAGGCTCAGTGCAATGGAGAGTTTTTTTTAAATGCCACTTGTGGTTTATTTTAGAAGCAGCAGCTCAGAAGGTGCAGTCCACATGAAGTACAAAAAAATCAAAGAAACAAGAAAAAGAAAACTTAATGCAACGTATACTAGTGCTAAAAACAAAAGAAAAAGATGCTGTGAGCAGCAGGGGCGTTGCACCCGTTGGGCTTTTCCCAGTGAGAGGGTTCAACACCTGCACTTTTTCTGCAGTTTTTCTGCAGTTTTGCACAAACGCGCTACTACAGTCACTCCTCCGTTTCTCTGGCGCTCTGTGTGTGCGCTCGCTGCGGCGGCCTCCTCTCACACATGACACCGGCTTTGAGTGTGACCGGCTGATGATTGGCTGTTCTGCCTTAAGTCCCACCTCTCTTGATGTGTTAGGTTTATCGGTCAGCTCGTGCTGATCGGAGGCGGGAACTTATGGTTATATGGTTATTTACATCTCCCTTTTCCAGCTACTTTGAATGAGTGCACTGTTAGACTTTTCTGTATTTTCTACAGTTATTTACTTTAAATCACCCAGTATTATACTGCTATTTCTCTTTACAGTAAATAACTGTGATTCCCATTGCATCATGGGAATTTTCTGTGACGTCCAACGTCAAATACAGTAGTATACTGCAAATTTAAAAAATACAGTAAGTCTCTGTATGTGGTATACAGAGACTTACTGTATTGTTTAAATTTGCAGTATACTACTGTATTTGACGTAACGGTCTCTCTGACTGGCACCATTCCATCGTGCTTTTTATTTCCTAATTTTTGCCTTACTCCGCGTGTCTACGTTATAACAGTCAGAGGCTTTTTATATTGGACACATTGAAGCGACCGGACCATTAATGCAAATGCAAACATGTCCCTTAAATAGCGCGAGCGCTTGGACTCGGAGTCGGAGTAGCCTACCGTACGTCAGAAATATAACAGCGCATCACTAATACACTGTCTGGGATTTGTCGTGTCGCGCCGGAGCATCCAGTGCAATATCACCGGGTTCTAACTGTCTTTTATTGTACCGCGCCGTTCGTGCCCCGGGGAAGAGACGGAATTCACTTCACCGACAAAGAGATCAGAAAGCAAGGTAAAAAACATTCTGTGTGTGTTGACAGGTTTGTGCTCCCTAGTTGAACATATTCGTCAACATGGCAGTAACGAACTTTACCACGGTAAACTGCGCTAACGTTTCATTTTACATACTTTGTTGGATTATTGAATTGAATTAGATTATTGAATATATTTAGAGGAATATATTTATAATATATTGAATATATTTAGAGGAGCAACGCTTAGTTTACATTAACATTATATAGTTTTGGTTGTAGCAATGTTGGCCTACTGTTGAGAAAATAATAGGCCTATGTTGGCTAACATGTTTTATGGCTAGCGGCCACCTTTCTTAGCATTAGTTTGCCAATATAACATATTATATATATATTTTTTAATGGAATTTAATATTTACTGCAATTTTGTATGTGTTTAAAAAGGCAACTGCAACAAAGCGCCAATTCGCGCCAGCGATGTCTAGAAAGATTCCTGAGGTAAGCCTAAACAAATCATTTTGACATAAGTTTGCTAAAATGATTAGCATTATGTGATAAGTGCTTTGGAGGCACTGGTGCAGTTAGCATACAATATCTTTTATAAAATTTGCTAACTTTATATCAAATAGGCTAAGTGACCTTGGCTTTGCATCATGTCTACACTCAAAAAAATGATATGTTGGCTTTACTTAACTTTCTTTTGTAAACAGGTTCCACCGGTTCCACATAACTATGTTTCGTTAAACAAACATAATATGTTCATGTAACTTCAACATCATGGAATTTGGTCATTTTAAGCGACCCAAATAAACTCTGAGCTAATGAGTTAATTAAGTGAATAATTGAGTGATGATTGAGCATTATTGAAGACACCTGATGTTAACAAGCAGAATCACTGAAGGAGAAAACCGGAATGTTTAAGTCACCATTATGGAGATAAGTGTGTGTTTTAGTTGGGCTCTTGACCATTAACTCATTAACTTTAGAGTTTGTTTGGCTGCTGTACGTGAGTTATAGCAGCCGTATGAACAATGAACAAAGGTGATCTGATGGTGTTGGTTGTGTTTTAACATAATCATTATTTCACAATCATTTGCCCTGAATCACTGAACTTATATTAAACCCAATTTCTAAGTTTACCTCACGGAATATAGCAGCACTGTCATTGTAGAGCATACTATTTTTAGCCTTTTCAATGAAATTTAAGTGATCAAATCAATAAATAAAAAAGAAACTTCTTAAAAAATATTTTGTGTAGGCACACACAGACATCAAGAATCAGCCTGTGAATCTCAGCAATGGTGACAAACAGATCATAAGCTCATTATTTATTCATGTAGCAATGCATGATGGGAGCCATGAATGAGTTTTGATTGGTGGCACCCAGAATGCACTGCAACATGCTTTATAATTGTCACCATTGTTGAGATTCACAGGCTGATTCTTGATGTCTGTGTGTGCCTACTGAAAATATTTCTTAAGAAGTTTCTTTTTTATGTATTGATTTGATCATATGAATTTCATTAAAAAGGCTCAAAATAGTATGTTCTACAATGACAGTGCTGCTATAATCCGTAAGGTAAACTTAACTCAGAAATTGGGTTTAATATAGGTTCAGTGACTCAGGTCAAATGATTGTGAAACAATGATTATGTTAAAACACAACCAACACCATCAGATCACCTTTGTTCATTGTTCATTTGGCTGTTATAACTCACGTACAGCAGCCAAACAAACTCAAAAGTTAATGAGTTAATGGTCAAGAGCCCAACTAAAACACACACTTATCTCCATAATGGTGACTTAGGCTATGTTTACACGGAAACGATCAGAAGAGAAAACGCAAAAGTGGCGTTGCGTTTTCACTTTTTATTCTGCGTTTAGACGAGCGTTATGAAGGGGAAATCTGCGTGCATATGGTGACGCAAAAGTGTGTGAAATTCGATGTAGTGTGCACTCCAGGCGGCTAGGTGGCAACGAAGCACTGCCACACAACAACACCAATATCTGAGAATATTTTGGACAACTGCTGAAAAGACTCTTGTATGTTTATCAGAGCTGCTGTGGCAACTTGAAGGTCCGACGTATGGAAATAATCCGACATGTTAGTTATTATTTTCCTGTACTGGCGAATGCCTGTGACGTAAACGCGCACGTGATCGAGGGCAGTTTTGCGTTTTTACCGGTTTTTACCCTTTACACGGGAACGCGACGGTGGAGCGTTTTTAAGTTTTCCACTCTGGAGGGTGGTTTCACTTTATTGCGTTTTTAAGCCATAAAAACGGCGTCACCGTGTAAACGAAAGGCACATCCGATAAAATATTTTTACGTTTTCACTCGGAATCATTCTCGTGTAAACAGGGCCTTAAACATTTCCGGTTTTCTCCTTCAGTGATTCTGCTTGTTAACATCAGGTGTCTTCAATAATGCGCAATCATCACTCAATAAATCACTTAATTAACTCATTAGCTCAGAGTTTAATTGGGTCGCTTAAAATGACCAAATTCCATGTTGTTGAAGTTACATGAACATATTATGTTTGTTTAACGAAACATAGTTATGTGGAACCGGTGGAACCTGTTTACAAAGAAAAGTTAAGTAAAGCCAACATATCATTTTTTTGAGTGTAGTCTAACATTATATTTATTACACAGCAAATGAACCAATCAGAAGATGGACCATTTTCTATGTTCAGTCTCACCAGATTAAATGTATCCAGGTAAGGATTGCAGCAAAACTCTCACTAATTCATTCATACCAAATCTAGCATTTTAACAACTCAAGTTATATATTTTTACATTATTTTGATATTTTATTAGGCAGAAGAAGACTCTACACTGAAAAAAATGATTCAGACCCCTTGTAAATGTTACATGTTTTTATCTGGTTAATTTCACTGATTTTATTGTGTTATTTAATGCTACTTATTTTTTATTATTAATTTTCTAATTCACTGGCCTTGTTTAAAACAAGTTAATTTCATTCAGTTAAAAGTAATTAGAAACAAATTCGTTTAATTTAATAAAATGAATACGCTATATCTACTCAATAAAATTGTGCAGATTACAAGCAATATTATTAATTAAATTTAACACATTAGAATTGAGTAATAATTAATCAAATTAATTCCTTAAAAGTTAACCATTTAAAAACATAATGGTTAACACCTGATGTTAAAACCGTAATTTTAAGTCACCATTATGGAGATAAGTATGTGTTTTAGTTGGGCTCTGGACCCTTAAAACATTAACTTTCTTTTTTGTTTGACTGATCTACGTGAGTTATAACAGCCAGATGAACATAAAGGTCATCTGATAGTGTTGGTTGTGTTTTAACATAATCGTTAATTCACAATCGTTTGACCTGAATCACTGAACTCAATTACCAATAGAGGTTTACTTTATTAATTATAGCAGCACTGGCCTTGTACAACATTTTATTTTTAGCCTTTTCAATGAAATCCAAATGATTAAATCAATAAAAAAAACGTCAACATTTTCTTTTTATGTAGGCACACACAGACATCAAGAATTAGTGTATGAATCTCAGCAATGGTGACAAATAGATCACCTCTGATCTCATTATTTATTCATGCAGCAATGCATGATGGGAGCCATGAATGCGTTTTGATTGGTGGCACCCAGAATGCACTGCAACATATAATTGTCACAATTGTTGAGATTCACAGGCGGATTCTTGAAAAAATTTTGTAAATTCAACTCAAAATAATTTAGCTAAAATTATGAATATAATTCATCTGAAATTACTTATAAAATATAAGTACTTTCAACTTAAAAAATATATCTGGATTTAGATACATTTATTTTGTGCAACCCCTTGACATAATAAAATTAAGCAAATTCAACATAACATTTTTTTCAGTGTACCATTGCAGTCCCACCTGACCAGGAAGGTCCTATATCAGCGCACAGGTGGGTTAACTACTAGAAGGAGAATGATCATCATTTAGTGATTTCTTGCATGTGTCTTACTGTGTATCTGTCTCAAACAGGAACCCCTACACTCCAGACAAGCTGAAATGGGCTAAAATGGGGTGTTTGTGAGGTTTTCCATATACATATTCCTTTTTTTTTATATATTTTTTTTTTTATATTCTATGTTGTGGTGCATTAAAAACCCATGAAGAGATAAGGGGGGGAATTATTGCAGTAGTGATTACAATGACACTTAATTCCAATACAGTATTGACAATGGCAATATTGATGATTATAATAATAATGATGATAATAATAATATGAATAATAAATGACAATGATGATGGCAGTGGCGACCGCAATGGCGAAAGCAATGGCGAAAGCAAAAGACAGCAACAACAGCAATTACAACAATGAAGAAATAAAAGTGAAAATAGTAATCATAAAAATAACTGTAAAGATAGCAATATCAATGATGACATAAACAAGTTCAAACAACTAACAAATATATATTCTTAAGTTTTAGTAAAAATAATAATAAAATTGTAAAAAAAAAAACATTAATATAGAATTTTCTCCTCTCTCTCTCTCTCTCTCTCTCTCTCTCTCTCTCTCTCTCTCTCTCTCTCTCTGTCGTGTAGTGTTGGAACCGGGATCTCCTCTGAAGGACTGAGTACATTTGTGTTTGTGCACACGCGTACAGACCAGGGAACATTCTGATGTTGTCAGTCAAGTTCTGAACAGGAACCAATCTTTGGAGAAGTTCATTTATTCACAAAGGTGGACAAAAACATTGTGTTGGCTTTTTAAAGATTATTTTGATGATGACTTTTACTCCTATGCTGTGGACAAGATGGAGGAGTAGACAGTCAGACATTTATAATAAGAAGAAATGTTTTTTGAGCATCAAAGAGACTTCTTTCAAAAACATTAGGACACTTATGGCGCTTTTCCACTGCGTGGTACGACTCGACTCGGTACGGCACGGTTCGGTTCGCTTTAGCTTGGTTGCTTTTTCCACCGAACCGAGCCGTACCGTACCATGCAGTGGAAAAGTGCCATTAAATACTTCTTTTGGCCACCACTGTACATGAATCCAACAAATATTTGGAAATAATTATTTTGAAGGTGGGGTTATATGTCATGTATTGTGAAAAGAACTTTGTTTTGGCCAGTGTTAGATATTTCCTTTTTGACTGCTTAATGAATTTATATTCTGCAGTTTTATGAATGTAATGGTTGATATTTCATTATAATAATTGTATACGGTAAGCTAAACAACCAATGCCTCTACAATCATTTTGTAAAATGCTAACATTTTGTTTAGGATTTTATGTACTTTTTTTAAACAATGTGTGCAGTGAAGTACAGCACATAATGTGTTAATTTAACATGTTTACACTTCTTTGTGCTAACCTTTCTGACATATTTACTTTGTTAAAATTAACACAAAACCTAAACTCACCCATTAATGTGTAAAAATGTAACATCATTTCCAGCATTTGGCAGACTGTTTATTTTGAGATGTATATGAAATGTTTTAAATACATTTTGTTTTATTTTGTAATAATTTTGTCTAATTGATTTGAATGTCAGTAGTACTTATGTAGGATAAAAATAAAAACGAATTATATATCAAAATTATAAAATCTAATTTATATTTAGTACAAGTAAAAATAATTACAGTAGTGTACTGATTAGCTTGATTTTACAGTAATGCACTGTATTACACAATTACAGTACCATGTTGTTATACTGTAAAACTGAAATACGGTTATGTACTGTAAATCTTAATTACAGTAACTTACTGGCAACAGTGTTGCCAGTAAGTTACTGTAAAAAAAACTTGAAAAGTCTAACAGTGTGTTTGAGCAAAAATTGAGCATGAATGAGCATAAAAATGAGTGTTTATGCTTTTAATGTTTTTAAATAAGCTTGATATGTGTTTGGGAAGATGTTATGTTTATGTTTTGATGACATGTCGAGTGTTTTGGGTATTATATTTCGTTTTTTTGGCTAAACAGCACAAGACTTTAATTAAGTAACGTTAGGCATTCTGTTTGTGCTGCGTGATTTAAAGAAAAGTGCGCTCTTTGCTCACACGATCAGCACGGTGATCTGGTGTTTTCTCCTAAATAAAATCTCAACGGTTTATTTCTTACAAGAGAAGAAATGGGACAAAAGTATTGTAATTTTCCTATTCTATAGCGTAATACAAAATATAATGTAATGTAGACTGAGACTCTATATCATAACTAAAAAGATGTTTGAGCCCTCTTTAGGAACAAGTCAATGCTTTTTCTTTGTTCAATGTGCACAGTTCATGGGTCGAAGCCGGTTGAAGCTCTTAATTTTGAGCTCTCAATGTGCACTAGATTTATGCATTTAACCTTAAAATGTACAAAATACAGATGTTGGAATTGTCCATCCACATATTCATTGTCAACATATAATACATACTACACTATTCCTGCAAACAGCACATCAAGTAATTCCAACAAAGCACTAGGCAGGCACTCTAGTGATGATGTCCTTGACCTGGTTCATCATCACATACCCAAAAATATTATTTGATTGGCAAACACTTTGTTCTGGAGACTGATCATAGGGCTTTGCAATGGATCAATAAAATGAGAGATAGTAATGCAAGAATTACACAGTGGTATCTTTCATGCCAACCTTTTAAGTTCAAAGTCCAATATAGGGCTGGAACATTGAACGTTTATTGCAGACTTTTTATCACGCCTCTCTTGAAGAGTGTCCAGGGCCCATTTAATGGCCAGAGCCTCTTTTTCAACGGTTGAATAGTTAGTCTCACGAGGAAACAGCTTCCTACTAATGTACTGCACTGGGTGTCGATCTTGTCCATCACCCTGTAACAGTAATGCACCCAATCCCAGTCCAGATGCATCTGTTTGAACTACAAAAGGAAGGTCAAAGTTTGGGCTCTGTAGGACAGGGTCTTTGCACAGACAAGCCTTTAAATCTTGAAAAGCTTGCTCACACTCTGATGTCCACTTGACTTTTATGGGGCTACTCTTCCTTGTAAGGTCAGTTAACACTGCGGCTCTGCTGGCAAAATTGGGAACAAATCTCCTGTTCCAGCCCACCAAGCCCAGAGATTATCAAACACTCTTCTTCGTCGTTGGGGGTGTACATGACAAGATAGCTTGCACTTTATCTGCCTGAGGCCTGATTGATCCTCCTCCCACGACGTAACCTAAATAAGTGACTTCCTGCTTGACAATCTGGCACTTTTTGGCATTGACAACCAGACCTGCGTGATGGATCTTATTGAACACTTCAGCAAGATGCTCTAGATGTTCTTCCCACAAATCGCTGAAGATGACAATGTCATCTATATAAGCTGCTGTAAAACTGTCCATTTCTCTCAACACATGGTCCACCAAGCGCTGAAAGGTTGCTGCTGCTCCCTGCAGGCCAAAAGGCATGTATTTAAAATGATACAATCCAGAAGGAACACGGAAAGCAGTCAATTCTCTTGCAGAGTCAGTCATTGGCACTTGCCAATATCATTTGCACAAGTCGAGAGTTGTTAAATACTTAGCTTTGCCCAGTCATTCAATTAGCTCATCAACTCTTGGCATCGGATATGGATCAAAAGTGGATACTGCATTAAGCTTTGGAAAGTCCACGCAGAACCTGAGTGAACCATCCTTTTTTGGTACCAGTACCACTGGACTACACCATTCACTCCTAGATGGTTCTATGATGTCCAAATCAAGCTTTCACTTCCTCTTTCAAAGCAGGAATCAGGCGGGCGGGCACTCTACTATTGGGCTCTGTTGGCAGAAGGCGAATACCATGCTGTATAAGATCTGTTTTTCACACACACACACACACACACACACACACACACACACACACACACACACACACACACACACACACACACACACACACTGTTTGATCATCTCTGAACCCAGTTTAGACGGACCGATGTGAACTCTCACACATTCAGAAAACAGTGCCTCTTCTTTCTTTTAGTTCCTCTTCTTTTCTACAACTGAATTGCTCAATTCTTTCCTGTGCAATTCACGAGTTCACACTTACAAATCAGTTTGATAGATTAAATTAGTAAACGTATTTGGCGTGCTGTCCGGGGAGAGGGCTCTTATCTTGGTAATTGGCCCGAATGCAGAGTATTCCCCTCCGGTTTAGGAAGTGACCTGGTGAGTGTGAGGAGACGGGGTGGTGGAGGGATTCTGAAGACTGTAGAACATCCTTAGGTGCGTTTGACTGTGCTTATATATGGTTTGCCTTCGTGCTGATTGGGTAGATATGTTGATTACTGATTGTAGACATCTGGTGATACTAGAGTATTTGTTGATTATTGATTGTAGACAGCTGATGATACTAGAGTATTTGAGATTACTGATTGTAGACAGCAGGTGGCACTGGAGTAGCTCATTTGACGTGTTCCTCCCGAACTACGTTAATAAAACATAATTTCACGAGTTCACACTTACAAATCAGTTTGATAGATTAAATTAGTAAACGTATTTGGCGTGCTGTCCGGGGAGAGGGCTCTTATCTTGGTAATTGGCCCGAATGCAGAGTATTCCCCCAAAAATGTAAAATTAGTTTATTCGGACAGCAGCCAGGAACTGTTCCCCCCAAAAATAGAAATAATAGGGCTGATGTTTGCGGTGTCCGACCGGAGTTCAATACTCATTGCGATCGGACGGGTAAGCCTCCGCTGACGATGAGGTGAATGATTAATATTAGGAAGGCTTTTGCTGCATCCGACTTTTGCTGCGATCGAATGGGTAAGCCTCGCCGGCAATCGAACGAGTTAGAGTTAGTTTAGCTGATAAGGGTTTGGTGCGCTTTTTTGATGTGGAAGCGGTTAGATCTAATGTAGCTTTTGAAAGCTTCGGATGACCAACGACCAAGAGCTTGAATCTGTTGCTGTGAGAGTCCTTTTTGGGCGGCTGTGGTTGCGGCACCTATGCGAAAAGAGTGGCCTGAAAGGTGTTCGGCTGGGATGCCAGATTGTGTTAGGACTAATTTTAGGTGTTTTTGAAACCAAAAGCGCGTGACTGGTTGGTTTGAATCATTTATGAAAAGTGGATCTGAAGGGTCTTTACTTGTTGAATTTCTGAAATTAAGGTAGGATTGGAGGGTTTGGTAAGGTTGGATGGGTGAATGAAGGTTGAAAATATAAATGAAATGGCCTTTTTTGGACTGGTCTGTCTTGCTCTGTTTGATAAAGTAGGAGATAGTTTCGTCATCTACTAAGGATAAGTCTGAAATGGTGGGATGAATTTTTGGGTTAAAATTAGAGGTAATAGCAAGTTCGGAGCATCTGAGAAACCCGAAAAAAGCCAAAATGAACATTGCGTCCAGTGTGCGAGCTGTGTTAATAGAATGGTAGCCTAGACGGAGGGTACGGATGCATTTGGCGAGTAGGTCCAGCGTTAGGGGTTGTCTGGCATCTGGGCGGGTAGGATGGGTCTTTTGGATGCCTTTAATAAGCAGTGATGTCTGTGAGTTTGTTAAAGCAGCAGAGGGTGAGCCGAAAATTAATTTGTGGAAAAATTGGATTCCACTTAAATAGCCTTTAATGGAACCAACTTGGAGGTTTTTTGCTATGTCGAGGTAGGAGACAAACGATGTAATTGTGAGCAGAGAGAAATCCGGGAAGGGTAGGTCGAAAATTAAATGAAAGGTTTTAAAACATCTCCAAGCTGTTAAATAGGATTGGAGAGTTCTGGGGGAAAAGGCTTGGAAAATAGAATCAAGAGAGGCGTCGAGCAGTGGTCTCAAGGAGTGGTTTATGGAAAGATCAATTCTGAATAGGGAGGTACTGGCGTTGGGTTGGGGTCTGCTTCTGGAGCCAGCTGTCTGTATTTCTGGAAAGCAAAGCGTGAGAGAGAGTCAGCAATTAGATTTTTTTATCCTGGTACATGTTTAGCTGTTATAATAAATTGGTCGCAAGCTGCGATCCAAATGAGGCGTCTTAATAGTGGCATCATAGCTGGTGCGTGAGAACGGGTTTTATTAATGCAATGCACGGTTGCTTCATTGTCGCAGTAGACGATGATGTTGTTTGTGGACCATTCTTTCCCCCATAAAAAGGCTGCGGCGACGAACAACGCTGAAGAGGCTGAGAAATGGGTCATGTCTAGAAGCTGTGGAGGCCAGGTGGATGCGAACCAACGGCCTTGGTAAAAACCCCCGAAGCCAATGGAGGGGGCTGCGTCGGTGTAGAGTTGGATATCGGTTGGGAGGGACACTAAAGTATTGTAAAAGAAAGACAATCCATTCCACTGTTTAAGGAAAGTTATCCATAACTTTAGCTCCTCACGGCATGGATTGGTTAGAGATATTTTGTCTCCTAACGCGGCAATGGAGGATGCAAGGGAGAGAAGATGTGAGATAAAAGGGTGGCCTTGCGGGATTATGCGCATTGCGAAATTTAGGTGGCCGAGCAGAGAAAGGAGTTCGAGCTTAGAGCACTTTGGGCTGTCTAATAACGTGGATGAGACCAGAATTATTCTATCAATTTTCTCTTTGGGTAAAGAAGCCTGGAATTTAACGGTATCCAGGTTGATGCCCAGGAATTCGATGGACGTGTCTGGGCCGCTGGTTTTCTCCTGGGCGATTGGGACACCTAGCTCGGAAAAAACTTTCTGAACTGTGATGAGATGCGCTGCTGGGATGGCATCAGGGGGCGATATGATTAAGAAATCGTCGAGCAGGTGAATGAGGTAGGGAATTGCGTAGTTGTTTGAAAGAATCCAGCAAATTGCTTCCGATAGCATGTCAAAAATCTTGGGGCTGCTTTTACAGCCGAAAGTTAGGCGGACGGCGAAGTAATATTTTTCGTTCCATCGGACACCGAATAAATGCCACCAATCTGGGTGGATGGGCATCACTTTGAAAGCCGAAGTAATGTCGACTTTGGCGAGCCAAGCGCCTCGGCCGGCATTTTTTATTAATGAAATTGCTTGGTCAATGTCGTGATAGCGAAGAGAGAATTCGTCTAGCGGGATGAGGCTGTTTATGCTTGGAAACGGAGAATTGTGCGGGGCTGAGAGGTCAATTATTAAGCGTTTTTTACCGGAAAATTTCCTTGTCGCCACTCCAATAGGGCTGATGCGAAAGTGTTCGAAAGGGGGGGTATCGAAAGGTCCAATCATGAAACCTGAAATAACTTCCTTATTGATCAGGTTGTCTACTACTTCGGGTTCTATGAGAGCCGATTGGAGATTATCACAAATCAAATTTTGTGAGGGGATACTTTCGAGACCTGGTTCGAAACCATGCTCGAGGCCAGACAGTAAATATTTGGTAAATTCAGGATCAGGGTGCTGAGCCAATTCTGATGACAAACGTAAAATATTCACGGGAGTCGACAAGTAATTTTTTGAATTTTTATTGGTGTGTTTCTTTACGGGGCATACGGTGCGGGCATGAGCGCCGCCACAATAATTGCAGATGTGCAGAAACCGACAGCATTGTCTTGTGCAGCCGCCTGTATTGAAATGGTTGCAGACCTGGCGTCTTGTGGAAAAGGCGGAGGCTCTTCCGGAGGAGTTGAAGTTTGTAGTAGCTGGCCGTGGAACGTAACTAGTTGATCTTTCTTGGTTAGGAACTGGAATTGGAGGAATTGATGGATTTACTTGAGGACAAGACGTGGTGGAATGGGCGAGTGACCTACAGACTGCGCAGGAAATATTTTTAACGCCCAAGAAGATTTTATTGTGAAGATCCGTGTCCAGCGCGCCCCAATATGGGCACTGGTTCCATAGGGTGATTCGGACGGCGCATTTAGCTGCAAACAGCTTGTGGTACGTGTAAAAATAAGATAAGATAACGCGAGCTCTGCCACAATCGCGAGATAGTCATTGAGCTCGCGCCTCCTATGGGGAAAAACAGCACAGACGATCTCTGTGTATCTGCCGAATGCAATGCAAAATTCTGAAAATGACAAAATTCGGGATGATGTGTTGTTTGGATTTTTTAGGGTGACTGAGAAGTCGCCGCAATCGATCTGGCGATTTGAATCGGATGGGGGAAGCAGAGAAAGGAGAGATGATAGGTCAATATCCGCACCTGATAGGATCTGCGCTCGGATGTTGCTGGCGACGGGGGGCGGTTCCAAAGCGATGGCGTTTGGAGGTATGGGCATCTGAGTTGCTGTAAACAGAGAAAATGGTGATTTTGCCTGAGGAAGCATGTTTTGGGGGAGACAATCCAGGGCCGACGTGGAAAACGGAGGTGGTCTTGCATTTGCAACGGCCCCTGGAGCTTGGAAAGCAACCGGGAAGGAGAGGGAAAGCTGAGGTGGAAAATGAGGCGACTGGGCCTGCGCCGCTAGCGGAGGCATCCTCACGCTAGGGTCTGCTGTAGGCCACGGCTGAGAAAAAGGGTTAGCGGTACCCGGAGGGTAAGGACAAGGGAGAGTTGTCTGAGCCCGCGATTCTGGCGGAGGCAACCTCACGTCAGGAGCCGCGGGCCACGAAAGATTGGAATAGTAACAGCGGGTTGCGCTTGCCCCGCTAGCGGAGGCAACCTCACGCTAGAGGGAAGACGGTTGCTGTTGGTGACCGGTAATGAGTGATGCTGAGCAGAAGGCGGAGAGGGTAGCGATCTAACGGCGGAGGAAACTGGGGCCCGTCCCAGGCTCGCTGAAGGCACGCTGCCCCTACCTGAAGATCGATGGTGGTCCAGTCTCGCTGTGGAGGAATACCGGATTTGAGAGGTATGTGGTGTTTTACCTTTGTTGGTTTTGTTTGTTGCTTTATTGGAGACTTTAGAGGGAGATGAGGGTTTAGACGGGGCGCCCGTTGACTGTAGGTTAGAGAATAGTTGGTATAATTCGGCTTTATTCATCCGTCTGGTGTAGTGGACGTCCGCATTGGTCAAAGCTTGCCTTAGACTTAACACTGTCCATTTCCCGATTGCAGGAATGGTTGGCTGGGCCAGTGAGTAGGAGGATGATGAGGATGAGGACAAAGAAGAAGGTGTGCGTCTCGTTGGTGGAGGTGAGCGCTGTCTTTGTCGTTCTGGCGTATGGGTAGCGGCACGGATTGGCTGGCGACCACGCCTTGAAGCTGGAGACTCGGCGATGGCACCTGGTGGAGAAATGGTGCTCTTTGGAGTGGCTGGATTTGAGGCAGAGTCCTGAGAGAAGAGAGATTCGTCGTCTGACGGGAAGAGTTCAATCTCCGACATGGCGGTTGTTTAGGCAACCTATTCTGAAGACTGTAGAACATCCTTAGGTGCGTTTGACTGTGCTTATATATGGTTTGCCTTCGTGCTGATTGGGTAGATATGTTGATTACTGATTGTAGACATCTGGTGATACTAGAGTATTTGTTGATTATTGATTGTAGACAGCTGATGATACTAGAGTATTTGAGATTACTGATTGTAGACAGCAGGTGGCACTGGAGTAGCTCATTTGACGTGTTCCTCCCGAACTACGTTAATAAAACATAATTAAATGTTTGCTATAGTTGTTGAAAACCATTTATAAAGTCACTGTTAAATTTTATATATACAACACACACCTGACTGTGATATTCGGTAAACTCAAATACCTTGATTAGTTGATTCAGGCTTCAAGTCAAGTCACCTTCATTTATATAGCGCGTTTACCAATATAGATTGTTTCACAGCAGCTTTACAGTTGTGGTGATGCGATCAACCATTATAGTGATACGGTGCGGATACGGTACGCTCGGCGGATATAAAAGGAGAAGAGACAGATGTAGCGGATGTGGTCTCACACCACAAAGAAACTCCCACGACGCCACTGGCTTCGGTGGACCACGTCTGCAGTTTATTAACAGAGGACAGACAATCAACACACAAGCCTTCAGGTTCACTCTCTTTCAGCTGACTCTCTCCAGTCACAGGCTGTTCTAAGAGAGCAGTTTATACAATAAAGCCTTGTATTACAACAATCAATTTCTTTCTGTGTCTCATTTATGAAAATTCACATTCACACAAATCAAATTAAATTCCATCAACGGTACACATTTTTACATTAATATTATAGCCAGTATGTCTCAATTTGTTAGATCGTATAGTGTTTTTTTTAATAGTGGAGCAGACGAGACTGGTCCATTACCGATGACGTCACTGAAGAACAAACTCAGAATATTAATTATAACTAAAAATACATATTTTCCTCATCTTGCAAAACAAAATAAAGATTATATGGATGATGTAAGTAATTCTATTTACCCAATTTAATAATTAAACAAATAAAAGTTTGCTGGAACGGTTTGTACGCGGTCCATCGCTCAGTGCTCAGTTGTACACATATATGGTGATGTAATGTATTTGTACTAAAATGCGTTAATTTTCAATGGGCATATATGCGGCTGAAACAGGGAGCCTAGTGCATCACAAATTATTCAACATTAACATTTTAATATAACATTATCTGTTAGCTTTTGTTTGAGTCATTCCACGAAACCAGTATGATTGAGTCCATCTGACCTTTTTAAGTGTATTTTATCTATTAGGTCACCAAAATCTATTTTTAAAAGTTTTTTGTATCAATTGAAATGTCTCCTTTAATAAAGTTTAAAAAGATGACTTACATTTTATCTTTATATTAGAAATGATCTTCTTTTTTTCAGTTGACACCACCTATTTTGTCATGTCCCTCATGGCCTTCTATGAAAGTGTACTTGGGATATGAACAATTATTAATTAAATTCACATTATTTAGTCCCGTACCTCAGTAACCCCTCAACCCCGTAACGCACATCATTCTCCCCCCATAAAAAACAATGAACTGATCCTTATGTGCCATCAACAACAGGAAGTGACATCATAGAAGTCTTCTGAACAGACATCTATGAGTCTGTGATGGCACCGACAACAGCGGCAGAAAGGCAGAGGCAGTATCGCACGCCTTAAAGCTGATCATGAAAAAATGGAGAAATATATGCAAAGTGAACGCCAGAGATGGACAGGAAAAAAGAAAGGTATCAAAAGAGTTAAGTGAAAGAAAACAGCGGCGGAAGCGTAGAAAGTGGAGAGCAGCTTACAAAAGAAGCAAGGAGAGGAGAGAAGCACTGAGAAGCTCCAGATCATAGTCCAGAGCAGTTTCCAGGCCAGGATCTTCAAGGTAGAGCAACAGTGAGCAGTGAAGAGTCAACAGGGAGAATTGTCAAAAAATACCGGTTATAGAGATTTGCTGAGGATTCCCTTGGCTTTTCGGGTAAGCGTTGGCAGCATAAGGAGAGACTTAACTTTGAAAGGAAGAAGACCAACAGGTTCACTGATGATTTCAAGAACAGAGTGAAGATGTTCTATGTAAGAGATGACGTCAGTAGGATCACAACAGGGATCAAACAAACACAAGGAACAAAGTCAAGATGCAGAAAAGGTTCCTGGTGGATACACTAAAAAATCATCACAGAATTTTTTTATCAGAGAACTCTGATGAAAAGATCTTTTATTCTTTGTTTTGCCACCTTCAACCTTTTTGGGTTGTTAATAATCCAACAATCTCAGAATGAGACACATGCATGTGTGAGTTGCATGAAAATCTGAGCTTTGTGGCTGAGAAGCTCAATCAGCTAAAACTTATTGAGACTAACAATCTTGAAAACTTGGTAGAGAAGGTGTGCTGCGACTCTTCCAACAAGAGCTGTATGTACGGAGAGTGTGTACACTGCAAGGACAAGAGTGTCCCAATTTCCAGTACATGTAACTGTATGACCAAAGCATCTTTCACCCAGTGGGCAACAGAAGAAAAAGAGATGGACAAAAAGAAAAAGGGAGAAGAAAGGTCAACTGTCAAGGTCACCATCCAGAAATCTGTGGAGGGCACACAGGAGAACCTCACTGAGCTGTTCCACACCTACACACAGCGGTTCAAACAGCATCACTTCAATATCAAGCAGCAGTACACCTTCTCCCGCGAGCTGAAGAGGGACATGTCAGGGGAAGAGGCCTTGATACATATTGACTTGTCAGAATATTACAGTTGCAAATACAGCTCCCGGATCCAAGCAGTGTCACGGGTGAGATACGAGAGACGTGGATTCAATTGCAGAGATTTATTAGGAAGACAAACAGGTCAGGTACAAACTTCAAGGCTCAGATAGGGATGGCTGACGCGAAACAGACGTTCTTGAAGCTTTGCGAGATCCCGAAGCGCAGATGTTTCGAAACACTGATCCGAAGCGTGATTCAAAACACCCACGTCACGTGACTACGGCTAAATGAAGCTTCTGAGTGTTTTAACAGGTGGCATGGTCCGCCGAATCAGCGTTTGATTGACAGGGTCGGGGACAGATCACACAATCGCACATCTGTATAAAAGTGAAGTCAACGCATTTTCACATTGTGGGTTTTTATGAGAGGAGTTTGGTTTTGAGATAGCCGATTTTTGGTGATGTGACATTTATGGTGCGATTTGTTTAGTTATATTTAGGCTTCCATTTAAATGTACACATTGACTGATAGGTTAGAGACAGACAGAGTACATAGTGACACATTAAAAGATAGATAGATAGATAGATAGATAGATAGATAGATAGATAGATAGATAGATAAAAATGGAGGCGCCACAGAAGAGATGCCGTACCCCAAATAAAGTGAGATGTAGGCCTATGTATTGTGATCGGCAGCTAGCCTACTGCAACAATACATCATCCATAAACCACAGGACAGTTTATGGGAACATTAGTACGTATGATCACCCCCTTGTCTATAAAACAGCTGGCACACAAAAGCAAAATATATAACTTTTTTGTTGAAGAATCTAACAAGCCTAACACTTTTGCACAGTATGTAGTCAACGCTACATGGTTTTAGATATAGTGTCCCTAACTATTTTCTTGACAGACACAGGGTACTAGGAATTAGTCCAGCTGTCCTGATGAGTTGTGGACTGTGGCATCGTGAGAGGGTATGTCATAGAGGCAAGGTATGTGCCATCTAGGTGGTTACAGCAATGGGGACTACAAACCAAGATGGCCACCTCATTCCGAACTACAGTTACCAGGTTCCTCAGCGGTGGGAACACACCTGTTGGGAGTGAAGGAGAGAAGTGAGCTGATGAGCTGAGAACAGAGAGACTGCTGTTTTTGTTAGAGAGTGTAAAGTGAAGCTGAAAGAGCTTTTGGGTGTTAAAAAGAAAGAACGCTCTGGAATTTTGAGTTGATTTTTATTAAAAGAAACCAGTGACTTGATCTGCCTGGACTCGATTTGTGAACCAACCCACACTTTGGCGATACCCTACCTCTCACGATGCTACAGGACCCAGATGATACACAATGCTACAGCTGATCCCACAGTGGAAGTGAAAAAATACCTCAACGATGCGTTTTTGCCCAGAACTCATGATCCCCTAACTTACTGGAAAGAGATAGCAGTAATCTTTCCTCATGTGTATGTCCTTGCTAAAAAATATCTTTGCATGCCAGCAACAAGTGTCCCTTGTGAGAGGATTTTTTCAAAGGCGGGAGAAATTATCTGTAAAAAAAAGAAGTAGGCTAAGTCCCTCCACAGCAGAGAAATTTATATTTTTGAATAAAAAACTACAAGAAAGTGAGACATTGTGGCTTGATTTCTTTTATTAATATTTATTTTTCATGACCTAAATAACATTATGCACTGTGAGGAGCCTACAGGTTACAAGCTTCACATATTAGAAAAATACAATAATAAAAAACAAAACATTTTTTAATGGCTCGTTGTCAAGGATGTTTCAGATGAACACCTGCAAGTGACCTCTAGGTGTCACCGTGGAGACGGGTGTCGGATTGATTCGAAGCCTCGAAACAATATGGCACATATGCTTCAACTGTTTCATTGCTTCAAGAAGCCTCGATCTGCCCACCACTAGGCTCAGACACAACGGGAAGGAACACTAAAACACGTAACATATACAACAAACCAGCACTGGACTGCAAACACAAAGGAGACTGTAGCTGTGTCCCAATGTGAAGGCCGCGGACTTCGAAGGATGCAGCCTATTCGTCCTTCGAAGGACGCTCCATGTAGCCTTCGTGGGATTTCCTAATTGCATCCAGGTGTTCCCGATTACCGCCCCCTGGCGCCAAGCAACAGTGCGAGAGTACAGCGGAGCTGCCATCCTGAATCTGATAATTCATTTGTTATAATTGAGTAAACAGCTATGGAGCCAGAATTGGCTATTGTCATTTTTATGTTTTATATTTTACTGGAGGACATGATGAGGATGTTTCACCCCCAACGCCGCGGGTCATGTATTTTCGACTTAGCCAAGACCATGGCCAGAGCTGGTTTACTGTCCAAGACCATGGCCAGAGCTGGTTTACTGTCCAAGACCATGGCCAGAGCTGGTTTACTGTCAAAGACCATGGCCAGAGCTGGTTTACTGTCAAAGACCATGGCCAGAGCTGGTTTACTGTCCAAGACCATGGCCAGAGCTGGTTTACTGTCCAAGACCATGGCCAGAGCTGGTTAACTGTCCAAGACCATGGCCAGAGCTGGTGTACTGTCCAAGACCATGGCCAGAGCTGGTTTACTGTCCAAGACCATGGCCAGAGCTGGTTTACTGTCAAAGACCATGGCCAGAGCTGGTTTACTGTCAAAGACCATGGCCAGAGCTGGTTTACTGTCCAAGACCATGGCCAGAGCTGGTTTACTGTCCAAGACCATGGCCAGAGCTGGTTAACTGTCCAAGACCATGGCCAGAGCTGGTGTACTGTCCAAGACCATGGCCAGAGCTGGTTTACTGTCCAAGACCATGGCCAGAGCTGGTTTACTGTCCAAGACCATGGCCAGAGCTGGTTTACTGTCCAAGACCATGGCCAGAGCTGGTTTACTGTCCAAGACCATGGCCAGAGCTGGTTTACTGTCCAAGACCATGGCCAGAGCTGGTTAACTGTCCAAGACCATGGCCAGAGCTGGTGTACTGTCCAAGACCATGGCCAGAGCTGGTTTACTGTCCAAGACCATGGCCAGAGCTGGTTTACTGTCCAAGACCATGACCATGGCCAGAGCTGGTTTACTGTCCAAGACCATGGCCAGAGCTGGTTTATTTATTTATTTATTGTTTATTTGAATAGGGACAGATACAAAAAAAACATAGATTATTACATAAAGAACAATCCGATGCCTGTATCACAGTGTTTATAGCCAAGGCTAATTCGCAACACCTGTCCCTAGAAGGGCTTTTAACAGTTAAGATAATAGAGGAGTAAAAAAAATTGACAGTGAATAAAATAAAATGTCCAGCAGCCAATTAGCACCAATAAAAATTAATAAACAAACACATTCACTCGAACTCACATAGATGCACACCTCACATACACACGGATATACATTTCATATGGCATGATCACACTGCTGCTGCTGTATGAACCAGGCTTTTGTTCGTTTTTTAATGGTGGAGAGTTTAGTTAAACTCTTTATATTTGTAGGAAGTAAGTTCCACAGATTGGCTTCTTTCACTGAAAAAACATTTTGGGCAAAAGAAGTTTTAAAAAATGGAACTTTACAGTCTCCACGAGTAGCAGCTCTTGTTGCTCCGGAGGGTTCCAGCCTGTTCACAAATTTACAAAGTGGCTCAGGTGCATATCCAGTTAAACATTTAAAAAACAACTGAATGTGTCTGAGATTAACAAAATTGACAACATTTAAGATTTTATGTTTACTTAAAATATAACAGTGATGAAATCGAATGGGCTTTTCATCTAAAATTTTTAGGGCCCAGTTATAAAGCCTCTCAATAGGCTTTGGGGTATTTTGGCTGGTCTGGGACCAAACAGTGGTGCAGTACGACAGGTGGGACAGGATCATAGTGTTCAGAAATACATGTGCACATTCAAATTTAAGACAACTCCTGATCATTCTGAAACGGTTCATACTGGCCTTCATTTTTCTTGAGATGTTTTTTATATGACTTTTAAAATTTAGCTGAGAATCTAAAATCACTCCTAAATATTTTTCTTGTTCTACCTGATCGATTAGTTCGCCATTCATTTTAATGTTAAGGTCATTTATTGTCCGATCTCTTATTGAAAAACACATAGACTTAGTTTTCTTCAGATTAAGTGTTAAACATGATTTGTTTAGCCAATTACACACTTTCTCAAGACTTTTGGTCAGTGTATTGCCGATAACAGCAGGGCTTTTGCCGGACACATAAACCACAGTGTCATCGGCATACATCTGAAGACCAACTTCAGGACACACTTCAGGCAGCTCGTTCACATACAGGCTGAAGAGAATAGGCCCCAGTATGGTTCCCTGAGGGATTCCGGTCTTAATTTTACATGGGGCAGATTTTACATGATCAATTACTACACATTGTTCTCGTCCCTGTAAGTATGACTCGAACCATAATAATGCCTGGTGTGACGTATTATAGGATGACAGTCTTGAGATAAGACGGCTATGGTTTACTGTATCGAATGCCCTCTTTAAGTCCAGGAATACTGCACCCACGATGTTTCCTTTATCAAGTGGCTGCACAATATTTTCCAGTAATGCGCAGATAGCTGATTCAGTGGAATGGTTCTGTCTGAAACCATACTGTTGAGGGTGTATATACTGATGTGTTTCTAAATATTGAGTTAGCTGTTCTGAAACAATTTTTTCTAGTATTTTTGACATTACCGGAACTAGACTTATTGGTCGATAGTTACTAACGTCTGTGGTATTCCCGGACTTAAAGATGGGTTTAACCAGTGCCTTTTTCCAAGCATCTGGAAATATCCCCGTTTTAATAGAGACATTTATAATGTGGGTCAAAGGTTGAATAATAATTTGAGCATATTGTTTGAGAAAAGTTGTGTCTATGTTGTAATTGTCTTTGGAAAAGTTGGTATTCAGGTCTGAAATGGCTTTCAATACCACTGTCTGATCCACTTCTCTAATTTTAAAGGAATTCTCATTTGCTGATGACAATATATTTAAGTTGCTACTATTGGGCTCCTCATCTAAAAAAATAGAAGCAAGATCTTCAACAGATTTTATGAAAAATTGATTAAAAACATTAGCAACTTGGACAGGGTCTGATATGTTTTTTCCTTCACATTTTAGTTCATATGAATTATTTATATTTGCATTAGGTTTAATTAGACTGTTTATTTGTTTCCATATTGCTTTACAATTTCCTTTAGCTTCAGTTAGAATTTTCATATAATAGTTTGCTTTTAAGTTGCGCAATTCTTTTACTTGATTTCGCATCAGATCTGTGTCATATCTGGTTCTAAGATAGGTTTTTAAAGCAAAATCTCTTTTTTTTAATTAACTGTCGTACTGCATCACTTACCCATGGAAGCTGTAATTTTCTTTGTGGCCTTTTACATTGTTTTAAGAACTTATTTAAAATGTTACTCATTGTGGAAGTAAATATATCGCAACACTCGTTCACTTGATTATGTTGTGAGACTTCATCCCAATTAGTGTTTGCTAACTCATTCTCAACTTTAATAAGATCCTTACGGGGAATTATTAACTTGGTTACCTTTTGGTGATTTTTATATTCATTTAGACGCTTTTTTGAGAGTTTTCTGGAAATTAATATAATGTTATGATCTGATAAGCCACACACCAGATTGTATGTTTTTAAAACTCTTTCCGGCTTATTTGAGAAAGCTAAATCTATTGCTGTCTGTGATGTTTTTGTCAAGCGAGTGGGTCCCTTTACAAATTGATGAAAGTCATATTTTGATGCTAGGTCTTTGAGTTGTTTCCTACTGGATTTATTTAGCCAATTAACATTTGTATCTCCATAAATAAGCACCTCACTGTTCGGTTTAAAAGATTTGAGAATTATTTCTAAATTTTGATAAAAAGTTTGTAGGCAACTAGATGGTGGATTATACACCACAAGGATGTTAAACATCATGCGTGAGGATAGAGCCACATTTACACATAGACTTTCAATTGATAGAGATTCATCTAATTGGACTTCCTTAGTCTTAAAGGAGTCTTTAATATAAACCAGGACTCCACCTCCTCTACCAGTAACCCTGTCCTTTCTATAACACTTATGTCCAGGCACATCTATCATTGAGGTGGGGATTTTATCATGCATCCATGTTTCACCTATGCATAAATAATCAAGATTGGAACCAATTAAAAGAATTCTAATTTCATCACATTTTGGATACAGGCTTCTAATATTTAAATGCCTTCCCAAAATACCCTTAGTCTTGACTGTAGGATCCCAGATTATTTTCGCATGATTTACTGTCTGGAAAAATAAATATTGTCTCTGCTTTATTATTGCTTGTGACTGCAAAGTTTTTATATTGTCAATAGTATCTCTGTTTGTTCGCTTATACTTGGCTTTATGAGTTGTATTGACTTTACCCTTAGTATAGTCAGTCTTACAGTTAGGAGCGCCTCTGGATCCTTGCGCACACAATGATTTTAAATCCGTCTCCAGTGTGGCCTCCTCCGCCTTGTCGACAGAAGAATCCGCAAAAAGAAGGGCGCAACTCTGGGCCAGGTCGCTCCAACAGTCCACCGGGCCATCTGCGGGCGCAACCCCCGCCGCAGACCGGTCGACGTGGGCAGACGGAGCCACTCCCTCCGGGTCCTCCGGTGCCGGCGTTCGAACACTCGCCCGCACAGAGCGCCCAGAGCTGTCTCCCGCTGGAAATCCGCCAACCACCTCCGGGTCCGCCGGCCACCGGCCACCACAGACGCACTAGTTCCGCCGCGGAGGCTCCCGCCCGCCCACCAATCCAGCCTGCCGCTCCCCGCACCGGGTCCCGGCCCCACGCCGGCAGTATGGACCCGCGGCGCACAGTCAGCATTTGGGCCGGGGTTAAGCTGGATGTCTTCCGCTAACAGGACCAGGAAGGAGAGATATATTATAGCGCGCCCACTATTTTTTTTCCTGTTACCCAGCTCCACTTTGCGCCTATTACGCGTGCATTTCCAAACTTCAGGAGGGAATAGTAGATGGTAAAACGGCCATATCCAACGTTGTTCAGGTATGGTGTGTTGCACAGAAGACTGTCAGGCTCGTTTTGAGGAATCCTTAGGACAAGTGATCCAAATATTAGCAGCAGAAGAAGCCACACCAAACAGGTGAACAGCAGGTCTGAACGCTGGCGCTGCTTGTTTGCTCCACGCCGGCATTTCATTTGTTGATGTTGTTTATAATTCTTAGTTACGGCTTCTGGTTTATTGACATATTCACATATTTGCTGCTTATAAATCTTGGTGTCAGTAGAAAGTCTATCAGAGTGCATAAAATTGCCAGATTTTAAAGGCCAAAACAAGAGGAGCACGGAGCCCAACCAACCGTGCACCATCATTTGGTTCTCCCAAGGTGTTCTGTAAATGTAGTAAAAATGTAGTAGCCTGGTTTACTGTCCAAGACCATGGCCAGAGCTTGTTTACTGTCCAAGACCATGGCCAGAGCTGGTTTACTGTCCAAGACCATGGCCAGAGCTTGTTTACTGTCCAAGACCATGGCCAGAGCTGGTATGGCCAGAGCTGGTTTACTGTCCAAGACCATGGCCAGAGCTGGTTTACTGTCCAAGACCATGGCCAGAGCTGGTTTACTGTCCAAGACCATGGCCAGAGCTGGTGTACTGTCCAAGACCATGGCCAGAGCTGGTTTACTGTCCAAGACCATGGCCAGAGCTGGTTTACTGTCCAAGACCATGGCCAGAGCTGGTTTACTGTCCAAGACCATGGCCAGAGCTGGTGTACTGTCCAAGACCATGGCCAGAGCTGGTTTACTGTCCAAGACCATGGCCAGAGCTGGTTTACTGTCCAAGACCATGGCCAGAGCTGGTTTACTGTCCAAGACCATGGCCAGAGCTGGTTTACTGTCCAAGACCATGGCCAGAGCTGGTTTACTGTCCAAGACCATGGCCAGAGCTGGTATGGCCAGAGCTGGTTTACTGTCCAAGACCATGGCCAGAGCTGGTTTACTGTCCAAGACCATGGCCAGAGCTGGTATGGCCAAAGCTGGTTTACTGTCCAAGACCATGGCCAGAGCTGGTTTACTGTCCAAGACCATGGCCAGAGCTGGTTTACTGTCCAAGACCATGGCCAGAGCTGGTGTACTGTCCAAGACCATGGCCAGAGCTGGTTTACTGTCCAAGACTATGGCCAGAGCTGGTGTACTGTCCAAGACCATGGCCAGAGCTGGTTTACTGTCCAAGACCATGGCCAGAGCTGGTGTACTGTCCAAGACCATGGCCAGAGCTGGTGTACTGTCCAAGACCATGGCCAGAGCTGGTTTACTGTCCAAGACCATGGCCAGAGCTGGTGTACTGTCCAAGACCATGGCCAGAGCTGGTGTACTGTCCAAGACCATGGCCAGAGCTGGTTTACTGTCCAAGACCATGGCCAGAGCTGGTGTACTGTCCAAGACCATGGCCAGAGCTGGTTTACTGTCCAAGACCATGGCCAGAGCTGGTTTACTGTCCAAGACCATGGCCAGAGCTGGTTTACTGTCCAAGACCATGGCCAGAGCTGGTGTACTGTCCAAGACCATGGCCAGAGCTGGTGTACTGTCCAAGACCATGGCCAGAGCTGGTTTACTGTCCAAGACCATGGCCAGAGCTGGTGTACTGTCCAAGACCATGGCCAGAGCTGGTGTACTGTCCAAGACCATGGCCAGAGCTGGTTTACTGTCCAAGACCATGGCCAGAGCTGGTGTACTGTCCAAGACCATGGCCAGAGCTGGTGTACTGTCCAAGACCATGGCCAGAGCTGGTTTACTGTCCAAGACCATGGCCAGAGCTGGTTTACTGTCCAAGACCATGGCCAGAGCTGGTTTACTGTCCAAGACCATGGCCAGAGCTGGTGTACTGTCCAAGACCATGGCCAGAGCTGGTGTACTGTCCAAGACCATGGCCAGAGCTGGTGTACTGTCCAAGACCATGGCCAGAGCTGGTGTACTGTCCAAGACCATGGCCAGAGCTGGTTTACTGTCCAAGACCATGGCCAGAGCTGGTGTACTGTCCAAGACCATGGCCAGAGCTGGTTTACTGTCCAAGACCATGGCCAGAGCTGGTTTACTGTCCAAGACCATGGCCAGAGCTGGTTTACTGTCCAAGACCATGGCCAGAGCTGGTGTACTGTCCAAGACCATGGCCAGAGCTGGTGTACTGTCCAAGACCATGGCCAGAGCTGGTTTACTGTCCAAGACCATGGCCAGAGCTGGTGTACTGTCCAAGACCATGGCCAGAGCTGGTTTACTGTCCAAGACCATGGCCAGAGCTGGTTTACTGTCCAAGACCATGGCCAGAGCTGGTATGGCCAGAGCTGGTTTACTGTCCAAGACCATGGCCAGAGCTGGTTTACTGTCCAAGACCATGGCCAGAGCTGGTTTACTGTCCAAGACCATGGCCAGAGCTGGTGTACTGTCCAAGATCATGGCCAGAGCTGGTTTACTGTCCAAGACCATGGCCAGAGCTGGTTTACTGTCCAAGACCATGGCCAGAGCTGGTTTACTGTCCAAGACCATGGCCAGAGCTGGTTTACTGTCCAAGACCATGGCCAGAGCTGGTTTACTGTCCAAGCCCATGGCCAGAGCTGGTTTACTGTCCAAGACCATGGCCAGAGCTGGTGTATTGTCCAAGACCATGGCCAGAGCTGGTTTACTGTCTAAGACCATGGCCAGAGCTGGTTTACTGTCCCAATTCAGAGCGCCCTGACTCTTGAATTGCCGGATTACACTTTAAACTGTTCAATTATTGGGCGTTAATTTACGTAAATAATGTAATGAAATATGAAAAGAAAAGAAAACATACGTACATAGGCATAAATATATATATGTATATGTGTTCAGGGCTAGTGTATTTTTTTTATGTACATAAATGGACCACACTTTCGCAATCCGTTCCCACGGGTTTGTAAACGGATTTGTGGCCGCTCCCAGTCTGTGCCGGATGATTCAACCAGGCCTCCTGTTTAGGTGCGGGATTTCATTATGTTTAAACTTCATTTTTTAAAATGTATAATTTCTTGAATTTTCTAAAAAACAGCATTTAGGCTACTTGTATCTTTAAAGTCATTTTTTTTTTGAGGAAAAAGCTCAGTATAATAGAATAAGCAAAAAAACCTTCACATATAAAAAAAAATACATATAACACAAACACAAGGTTAGGTTATATAAAAATAAGACATATATAAATTATTTTATGATTAACATATTACTGTCTTCAGTGAACTCCTTAAACGCAAATTATAATAATAAATAGCCTATCATTATTATTATTACATTTAGGCTATATTTAGAAGGCGCTTTTATCCAAAAAAGGAACAAAGCAATGTCAAATGTCAGTCATAATACAGGTTAGACAATATTAATACAGGGCTAGGATTATCACAAATAAACACAAGATTTTTACGCATGTGTTTGTGGGGAGTGTGGAGTGCGCGCTGCATGGCACGGAGGCGCGGGCGCGAACACTTGCATTTTCCTACAGTGGAAACAACTTAAAATACTCTATAATTTCTGGTCATACAGAAAAGAATAACACATAATTCGGAACTACTTTTATTTGTCCAAACTCACAATAACAAGAAAACGTTGTGCTTTTGTAAAATAAAATTAAACAATCAGGCGTGCTTTCATGATCTCCGTGAACTGGAGCGTGTCTCATAAATGAACCGGACTTGTCAAGCTTTATATAGGCTATATTGTGTTTCACTTTTAAACGAACAATTAAAATGCCTCGTAATTTTTTCAGACACATTTATTATCATTAGCCTATAAATCATCTCTCTGTGGTTCCAGAGGCTCTTCTCATTCAGCATTGCGGGGAAATATCATTTCCAGGTTCTAATTTGGCCTTAGAAAAGCAGTCAAATCGATTTTTTTCCTTTATTAATTTGTGAATATTTTAAATGTTGAATAAAGGGGCAAAAAGTCATAAACAAAAATCAGTCTTTTTTTTTTTTTTTCGCAGCATTTGGTGTGTAGCCTACAGTTCAAATTCAAATTTTAGTGTTCAACTGCATTTTAAAAATACAACAACCGTTCATTTTTAATTTTTCAATAACGGGTTAAAAAAGGAAAAACGAATGGACGCAAAATTTACACAGACCTTATATTATTTAATATTTCAAATAATGTATTTGTAGAAAAAGGATTGGGAACGGATTGCGAAAGCGTGGGCACGGTTTATGAATTTGTGGGTACATATTGCAAGAACAGAAGGCAAGGTTTACAAATCTGAGAGCACGGATTTGGGTACGGTTTTTTTAATCCGTGTGCACGATTTGTTAAACTGAGGGAACAGTTTAAGAATTCGTGAATACAGTTTATAAACTGAGGGGACGGATTGCAAAACCGTCGCCACGGATTGTTTTTTCTCCCCACAGGTGTGACTTTCCGAACCCAGTTGAATATAAAAAAGTGCAGTTCAAATGTTACTCCCGCTTGTCCGTTGTTTTTTTTAAATAAAAATGCTATCGTCACCGGCGCGCAATGACTTATGGGGTAGGATAGGCCGCTAAGTGTCCATTTATGTATCCTTCCTTTCACGGGGAAACGAAGAGTGCATTTGGTGTCGCTTTTGAATCAGGGTAGCCTTCGTCGCGCCGCGATGACCCAACCGGCCTTCGAATACAGCCTTCGAAGGATGCGGAATTTAATTGGGACAGCCTTCATCGCGCCGCGGTGACGCAATCGGCCTTCAGATGCGGCCAATCGGCCTTCAAATACGGACTTTGCATGGAGGATGCAGCCTTCACAATGGGACACAGCTGCTGAGTACTGTTATCAGAATGCTTTTATTCCCTTCTTTAACAGTGTTGAACTTGGCTTACTGCAGCTTTATACTGCCATCTAGTGGCCCAGTTGATATGGAACACATATCAATACATACTCAAAAAGGTTTTTACTGGTATTGTTTTATTTATAAGTCTATTTGTGTTCTAATTCCATCTTATTTGTCTCTGATGTTCTAAAACAAATGTTTGCTACAATCGTCAGGAAATCAGAGGAAGTTACAAAACCACAGGAGGAGCTGATGATGTTTAAAGGAGGAGCTGTAACTATATATAATGAAGAAGAGGAGCTGTAACTATAATGAAGAGACAGACAGACAGAAACAGAAATGTCTGATAAGTGTGATCTGTGTCTGCTGGGACTGATCATTCTCTCTTCACTTCTCACAGGTAAAGACATCTGTATTTTCTCTAAACACATTTAGTGGAATTAGTCTGGAAAGAGTTCATGTGAACATGCTCAGTTTATTCTTGCACACACTCACGTTGTGATCTCAGAGTTGTGTATTGATACACACAGATCATACTGTATTATTCCTGATACTGGACATAGTGTCACTCAAACATCTGATGATGAATGATCTTCATATTAAGAGTGTGTCAGTGATTTGAACAGCTCTCTGATAAAGACTAATTGTTTATTCTGGAGAGTGTGTGTTTGCTTTAAATGAGGAAAATACTATGATTTAAAACTTCTGCTTTTTATGCTGGTATGTTTTATGTTTTCATTTATTAATATATATCATAATGATCACTGAGATATACTGTGTTTCAGGAACCAGTGGAGTGGATTATGAGTTCATCAGTTCTGGTGAAAATGTCTCTCTGTCCTGTAAGAATACTCTTTCTGACTGCAAATCAACTACATGGATATATGACAGATCCAGAAGTTCAGCACCAGTTGAACTGATTACTGGAGGGATAAAGAATAAAGACAGAGAGAGTCATGAGAGACTGAGTCTGGAGTCTGACTGCTCTCTGAACATCAAGAACGTCACAGGAGAAGATTATGGATTATACAGATGCAAACAATATGTGAATGACACACAACAAGGATCTGATGCTCTTGTTTTTCTGCATGTTCTTCATGGTTAGTTTATGATTATGTGGTCAATTTAAAAATGGCAGATTCTCCCTTTAAACTCAGATGATGATTGAAGAGTCTGTGATTTGTGTCTTGTGTTCAGTTTCAGTGTCTTCATCATCCTCATCATCATCATCATCATCTTCGTCATCATCATCATCTTCATCATCTCCATCATCATCATCTTCATCCTCACAGACTGAGATCAGTCCAGGCCGCTCTGTGACTCTCTCCTGTCAGTTGTATTCATATGCTGGATTCTCCTGTGATTATTTGGTCCGTTATGAGGGATTTGAGCTGTTGTGGGTGAATCAGGCTGGTGTTGATCTGAAGACAGACTCCAGATATCAGATATTATTATTATCATCATCAGATCAAGATCGCTGTTTCATCATCACTCTGACTACAACACTCCTGGATGAAGATGACAACAGAGAGTGGAGATGTCGGCTTACTCGCAAAAATAAAGTCAGGACCTCAGTCACATACACTGTCAAGTATTCAGGTGAGAAACAACACTGTAAAATATGAAGTTAATGTCCTACAGGTGATGCGTCCGAATCAGGATTACAACCTCAAACGATTTGTCAATATTTGTGCATTTGAATGTTTTCATACAAAAACTTTATTATGTTTTAGATGCCGTCAATATGTAGATATTCCACATTTCAATGTTTATACAAACTTAGATATGCAAGTGTGCTAGAACCTCACTTAACATGAATATCTATGAATGAATAAAGCATCAAATATATTTATTTTTGGTGAATGGCGATAGTTATTCTACTCCTGACAGCTTGAGATTGAAGTAAGTAGATAATAGATGACAGACTCGTGCACATATTAATTTCTGTGATGTGAAGCTTGAGTATTATGTGATGATGATGTTGTGCATATGTGGCATTATGTGTTGAACTGAACTAACAGACGTGATCCACAGATCCAGCTGATACAGCATCAGAAACTGCTGGATTATTATACAGAGGTACGACACGTTCATTTATACTGACAGCTTTATAACATGAAACTATCAGTCAGTCTGTAAATGCTTCATCAATAACTGTTGATAGTGTAATAGCCTTGACTTCAGTCATGTACAGTTTCTCTTCTTCCTCTCATGTTTCCTGCAGTGATTGTGAGTATTGTTGAGATCGCAGTGTTTGCTGCTCCTACTGTGATTCTTCTTCAGATCATCTGTGCAAGAAGAGCTGGTGAGTTTGAGCCGCACACAATCTGAAGATTCACACTCATCTGATCTGGAACATCTGCAGTCATGATAAAACACATACGAGAGCTCAGGCAATGCTTTTATTTTGCAGGGAGGAAGGACTTGAAGCACCCAGAGGAAATAGAGATGCCCACAATATTACCATAAAATACTGATGAGGTCAGAATCTGCAACCATATTTACAATAGCAAAAACTTACTGAGGATTGTTCATTGTTTTATTTTCTTCTCAGAAAACAGAGAAAAAAACTCTGATCACCCTGAAGAAATAGTGACACCATAAAGTTTAGATTAAAATGTTTTTGCAAATAATAGATTTATTTCAGTTTATATGGATTTTATGGATATTTGCCAACAGTTGAACGTCTTTTTTTAGTAAACTGCTTTAAATATAATATTAAATACAGTAATGGACAGACTCAGACTGTATAATCGTCTCTGTTCTGTGTGATGGAGATGATTTGAGGATTATTGTATCTTGTCTGTTCATTCCTGTTTTTAGCATCTTTTTTTTTCATTTTGTATGATTGATACTAATTTTCTTAAATAAAACCTCTGCAGTTGTGTTTAATATGTCTCATTTTCTGAGATGTTTGTTACAAATATGATAATTCCCCTTCATGACCTTGTAATGTAATAAAGTCTACTGAAGCGAGTTGTAGTGAGAACCCCTTGTGCAGTTTTATGTAGATCCAACATGTACAAATACAAGATAACCAAAGACCCGACTTGACTTGAAACAAATATGAATATGACCATAACAACTCAATGGAAACATGAGGGCAATATATACACAAGAGTAATTACTAAACAAGGGACACCTGAACACAATCAAACATTGAAACAATGAAGAACAACAAGACACACAAACAGGGGAAACACATGACAAGATCACATGACGGGATCAGGGAATCACATGACAAGAAACCAGGAAACAAGACTATGAGAATACAAAATAAAAGGCATGAAACATGAAAGTGATAACAAAACCAACCGTGTCATAAAAAAAGTAAGTGTGAGTATTAATGGGTCAAGTGTTGGAAGTGATGAAATATATGTGTTTTCAGCTGTTTCATGAAGATAGCTAAAGCCTCATCAGCTCAGGTTGAGTTCGGCAGGTCATTCCTCCAGCAGGAACAGTCCAGGTGAAGGTCTGTGAAAGTGATTTTGTGCCTCATTGACATGATGCTCCACAAGACACCGTTCACCTGCAGAACACAAGCTTCTGGAGACACATCGTTCTGAAGTAGTGAGTTTAGGTATAGGGGAGCAGAGGCAGTGGTTATTCTGTAGGAAAACATCAGGGACTTGAATTTGATATACAAGAAACAGTACAAGTTTGTGAGGAGAGGAGTGACGTGCGTCTCTTCGGCTCAATAAACACACTCTTGCTGCAGCATCTGGATCAATTGCAGAGGTTTGACATTGATGCTGGAAAAGAGCATTACAATAATCTAGTCTGGAGAGAACAAGAGCTTGGACAAGGAGTTGTGTAGCTCCGATAAGAAGGGCCTGATCCTCCTAATGATGTTTAAGGCAAATCTGCAGTTCTAGCAATGTGGTCTGTGAAGTTCAACTGATCATCAGTAGCTGAATAGAATAGTTATATTCTAGAACTATGAGCAGTTCTGTCTTAGCAAGGTTTAGTTGAAAGTCAGCAAGAAATGTCTGTCAGGCAGGCGGTCCCAGCACTGAGCCTAGAGGCACTCCAGTAGCTAGACGATAGCAGTGATGGGAAAGCCATGTTTCTGAATGGCAGATCCCAGTGATGGCATGTAGATGGAGAAGAGAAAAGGTCCCAGCACTGAGACTTGAGGCACTCCAGTAGCTAGATGATAGCAGTAATGGAAAAAGACCTGTTTCTGAACGACAGATCCCAGTGATGGCATGTAGATGGAGAAGAGAAAGCGGTCCCAGCACTGAGACTTGAGGCACTCCAGTATCTAGATGATAGCAGTGATGGGAAAAGCCATGTTTCTGAACGACAGATCCCAGTGATGACATGTAGATGGAGAACAGAAGCGGTCCCAGCACTGAGCCCTGAGGCACTCCAGTATCTAGATATTAGCTCTTAGACATCTTACCCCTCTACGACACCCTAAAGGACCTACTGAGAGGTCAGACCTGAGATTCCTTTAGTCATGAGGGTTGACAGGAGGATCTGGTGGTTAACTGTAAGCAGCAGACAAATCCAGCAGGATGAGAACTGAATAATTGGAAGCTGCTCTTACCAGACTCAGAGCTTCAATAACCGAGAGCTGGGCAGTCACAGTTGAGTGACGCTTTTAAAGCCAGACTGTTTTATTTAAATATTTTTTTTGGAGCATAAGCTAGAAGCTATTCTTCCTGGGGTCCTACAATCTTCCATGTGACAATACAATTTATGACATCACATTAACACACTATACGCACAAGACATTACACAATATTTAAAATACATATTGTACAATTAACCCCATTTATCACCAAAATAATAAAAAATAATAAAACATAATTAAAATAAAATGTAGCTACTCCGAATAGATCTTTATCAAAGAATAAGTTAACTAAGAACCCTATAACAGTATCTCCTTAAAGGGGTCATGACATGAGAAACCAAATTTGCCTTGATCTTTTGGTATATAAGAGATCTATGTACTATTAAAACTTCCTGCAAGTTTCATAGCTTAAGACGTCCTCCCCATTATAAACGAAGCATTTATTTAATCAAGCTCTAAATACAGCTCGTTCTGGATCCATGGTAAGAAGTGACGTCACGGTGCGAAGTGACGTACCAGTAGTTTGCATATGACCGCCTCCAGCGCAAGACAAGTACGCCTCATTTCGCATCGTTGTCGTGCGGCTCGCGCCCACATGTGTTCAGTCGACGACTCGACGTGCAGCGAGTGGGTCTGTTTACAAGAAGATTGCTATGCCACGCAGATGTGCTGTTCCTGTTTGAGTGTTTGAATACGCTGCCGAACGATCCAGACGTCAGGGAAAGCAGTCGGATGCAGTTTATTTGCAGCATATGCAGCGCGCCAAAGCTTTATTTGAACGGTGAGTGAGATGAGTGTGACAGGGAATGTTACTGAAAAAACGAGCAGAGAGAGAGAGAGCCCCGGCCGCACGCGCGCCTTCAAACTGTCTCTCTCTCTCCCTCCCTCCCTCGCGCATATGAATCAAAATCAATTGAGAATTGATACGATGGTAAAAGATTGGAAGACCGAAGTTTCACGTGGTGAAACGTGGAGCATTGTGTAGTCTACATGTGATACAAAATGATTAACGTTAATAATTTATGCATAAGCAGCACTGACGTTAGCCAATCATAACAGTGGGTGTTAACACTGAAGTCTTAAAGGGGAAACGCCCCCAAAACAGACTGTTTGAATCAGAGGTGAGAAACAGGGTGGGAAAAGGTCATAAATAACTACATTTTTAAAGTTTTTTGTAAAAAAAACTAGTAATACTATAATTGCACCTAAGGGAACATAATAAAACAAAACAAAAAACCATGTCATGACCCCTTTAAATTAAATTAATATTAACTATCTACATTTCTTTGAAGGTAATATTTCTTAAGTAAAGTTTTGAAACCATACAGAGTGTTTTGTTGTTTGATAGTATTTAGGAGAGAGTTCCATTCACACATCGCTCTGTACCTAACTGAACGTTGAATTGATTTGGTTTTCACTATAGGTCAGTTTCACTGAAGGATAGTTTTGTATATAAAGTGAAAGGTGTTTTGTTTGTTGTAACATTATATAAAAATACCATTAGTGAATACACATATCTATTTTTTACTTTGTTTGGTTGTTGTCCAGGAGTTTGTTCTGTGTAAGGAAGGCAGAGACTTGGTTGAAGATGACTTGTTCAAGTGTTTTAGCAATGAATGGATAAGGGATATCAGTCTGTAGTTTTCTCGATGTGCTGGATTTAGAGTGGGTTTCATAATCAGTGGTGTTACTCGAGCCTGCTTAAATGCTGTGGGAAAGATACCAGTGTGAAGAGAGGTGTTGATGATATGAGTGAGTGCGAGTACAACTGAAGAAGAAATGGCTTGAGTTAGATGAGTGGGGATGGAATAAAACGGACAAGTTGTAGGGTGATTGGAAAGGATGAGTTTGGAGACTTCTGCCTCTGAGAGCAGAGAGAAGGAGAGAATGTGGGAGTTTGCTGTTAAGATGTGCATGATTTGTGGTGTGGAAAATTGGCAGCAGATATTTGTTGTTTTATTTGTGAAGAATGTGGTAACGTTTCAAAGTGAAACTTCGAATCAGAAACTGATTCTATGGCAACACTCCGTGTGAACCGGTGTCTGAAGCATGTGTGATACACAGTGGTTTCTGATTGGCTACGGCAGTCAGATGACATCACAGGTACCCTGATGGGATACAAAAAAATCATCAGCTCTTTTGTCTTCAGAAAGCTGCTTAACTCTCTGTGTGTGTGTGTGGAGTTTAAAAAGTGCATCACATAATGGAAATGCTTCACTACACCTGATGATGTGTGATCTGTTTTGGAGCGAAGCACGCTCGGTTAACTCTCGAGGGTCTGGCTGTACTCAATGCGATCGATCCACAGTGAAGAAGCTCTGCTCTCGCCTGGCTCTCTTTAAGAGGGATGGGAGTAAAGCATTTGCACCTAGCGGTCCAGTCCCACTGCTTGATTTATAAGGCTCACAGGTGGAGCTGGTGGAGAAGTTTGAGAGAGATGTTTTAAGTAAGCCTGTCTCCGCCCTCTCTCCTGGAGTCAGACATGACAAACCTTGCCATGGCCGGTGAAAAAAGAGGAATCTGCTTCAGGTAGATTAGAGGAGCGATTCCTTGCCAAACTGGAGGCGATTGCTGTTGCACATCATGGCATATATGGATCAGATACATTTTCTCAGGTCTGAAGAGAGTAAAGCAGAACCTTATTTAGAGACACTCATGCAGTGTTTGCAAATACACTGTAGGATTTGAGGGTGAACCAAACTCAAATGAATCTTCAATGTGATTCATTCAAACAGAACTCAACATTCCAGACCTAAAATCACCAATTCAGCCATAAAGATAGTCTGCGCTAGCCAACAGATGTGTGTTGAGCCAGTGCGGTTCACAATATGCACTTCCCAGGCATGTTTCACACACATGTAACGCAACACCTGTGGGATTGTGTCACTATACAGCAACTCTAGCGGGGTTTAAACACTCAGTTGGTCAGAACAGAGGAAGTTACACAACCACAGGAGGGGCTGATGATGTTAGAAGAAAGCTGGGTAACGCTTTAGATTACAGCCCGGAAAGTTCTGCGTAATTAAAGCAATTTTACAGTGTAACTTTCTGTAATTATAGTGTACCTCTAAAGTAGGAGACAACCAGGAGAATAAAAAAATTTATTTATACTGTAAGTATTATAGAACTAAGGGGTACTTATTCTACTATTATGATACAACAATCACATTTGGGACCAATTTAGGAAAAACATACACTGTGTACCTTTTTGTAACAATGGTGTAGCAATACATACTGTATATAGGCTTTTTAAACAGTACAGGGTATATCTATGCATATTTACTTTATTTGGAAAAAGTTTTTCTTTCTTGGCCAGGAAGATAATTTATGTCCTAGAATTAAATTGATTATGCTTTCTGTTCATTGGATGAACTGAGTAATAATTGTACCATTAATTCTGCTACAGTCAATTCTAAAAATAATTCAAATATTTATAATTAATTATAATCCGTAAATCCAGCTAATTTGCTACAATTATTGTATTTTGAAAGTATACTTTTAATGCATTGTTACAATGATAATTTCCAGCACCCAGTTAAAATATACCTAAAATGTATTTCTAAAATAAAGGATTTTCATATTATATCTTATAAATGAAATGGAATAGAATATGAACACTTGAACTCTAAAAGGGTGGCATTTCTTTCATTTTAATCATTATTAGTATTTTCCAGTTGGTGCAGACTGGTGCTCTGTTATAGGAGTCTCACTGGCCAGAGAATTTGGAGGAATGGAGCGTAGATGCCGAAGCATTGAGCATGTGTTATTAGAATAAGACAAAGTGTTTTCGCATATCAGGCATGATATTCTGTTAGGAGTGTTGAGACTGAAGTGTTCCCACACTTGAGAGCGGGGTCTCTAGCGTGCATTCTCCATATCGAAATCAAACACCAATGTGAGCTGTTGACAACTGAGGACAGCGTTTACAAGCAGCAAACAAGTTTGTGTTGAGGAAGTACTTTTATTTTTTTTGGGAGAAAGTGGTTTAAGCCGCAAAGTGTTTTAATTTTCAGATTCACATGTCATTGTATTTAATAGTAGTGCTTTAATTAACAACAATACACCACGTAAAAAATAAAACTACATTCATATAGGCATGACCGATATAATTATATTGCACTAAAAGGATAGAGGGTAAGGAACAGCGCAATCGATGCGCTTTGTGTTTGAGCCCGGCGTGAGGTGTCAGTGAGGAAACTAAGCTTCATTTCCACAGGTCCTCATTTCAGGCAATGCTCCGGAACACACGTTTCCATGCACTATTGTGTCGAAAACTCGAGACGTGTGTCGACACTGGGTGTTGAACTACCCATCCCTAGTTCTCAGTTTACTTTAGTATTTAGTTTTATCCAGAGTGACATGACATTATACATAGTCTGCCTTTAATCTTTATTTATATTAGTTCTTTCTCCTCATTCCTAGCATTATTTCTCCTCTCTTTCCTTTCTAGCTACTGCAGCTTTAGTCTCTGTCATGAGGTTTTATATCAGTGTGTAAGTTCATGATGATGTGGTCAATTTAAAAAGGGCAAATTCTAACTTTAAACTCACATGATGATTAAAGTCTGTGATTTGTGTCTAAGTTTGTGTTTCAGTTTCTTCTTCATCAAGTATTCAGGTTGTACAGCATAAAAAAGAGAACGAAGCGACGCACTTCACCAATGACATGTTTGAGGAAACAGAGAAACACATTCAGGAGATTCAGAAGCAGATGTTAGATGAGAAAGTGAAGCTGTACAAACAGGAACACAAAATGGTCACTCGCATAGAATGGAGGATATACTGGGCCCGTTTTTTCAAAAGGTTTAATCAAGATAAAATTGATCCGGATTTAGTAATCCTTTTTTTTTTGCGATCCGTGATCACGTAATCCAGCTTACTTTTGAGCCAGTTTTTCAGTGCAGCATCGGATTGGATCAATCTGATCCGGATAGGAACTTTTCAGGATCACCAACTCTGGATAACCAGTGCTCAAACAGGATAGGAAATCACAATGTAGAACTATAGATATGTAAAGAGCAGCAAGTAGACAAAACAAGTAACAAACACTGTACATTGAGGATATTTATAACAAGTTTAAAATATAGATGTATTGAATTAAAAAAAGACTTAATGTCAAGACTTAATCCATGGTTTGGATTTCAAAAATCAGTGATTGCCATTCTTTGCATTTTTTTGGTTATTCTGTAATCATTGCATGCATCACTAATAAATATTCTAAAAACAAAAATATTTTCGATTGTGATGAATATATATATCAATTAGTGACAGAATAATATTTATTGTTTTTGGTCAATTTTGACAGCTGTTTGGGGGATTATTATATGAGGCCAAACTCCTTCTACTTTGCTGTAGGCCTATACTGAGAGGCTGAATATGTTAAAGCCTACCTAATCACTGTAGCCTGACAGATGAACAAATAAAATTAAAACCTTATGAATAAATAGGATATCTTGTAAGATACTGCATGATCCAAATATAGTATAATTTGATACATTTTTTAAGTTTTCATTACATTATGGGCATGAAATCCACGCTGAATCCACCCTTCTGATGGGATCAGTTTAATCCAGATTTTTAGGTCAAAGTGATCCAAATCCTACAAAAAAGTTCTGAAAAACCCAAACTAAAGGTTTGATCCGGATCAAAACCAAGATTGGATTACGTGATCTAATCCGATTATGTGATCCGTTTTTTCTTTTGAAAAACCCATTTTCAAGATTTGATCCAATCCGTTAGGGATTACTTTTGAAAAACCGGGCCGAGATGACAGTCAGGTTGAGATTATTAATCTAATATGCAAATATGCTCCTGTCCATCTGAAGAGAAAAATCCCAACAAACCCTGAATTAATTCCTATAGAAGAAGCAAAGATTATAATAATCAGGGTCATGCCGAAACGTGTGTGTAATGCAGTGAGAAAAGTAACTCATGATCAAGGTCACTCCCACATCTGGCACTTGTGGAATGCGGATCTGGCCCACATGCAGCATGGAATGACGGCCCTTGAGTGGCCCACTCCTGTTTGCCAGATCTGAGCCACAAGCAGGCCATAACAATGCCACATGTCAGCCAAGAGCAAAGAAATAAACCAGAACTGGAACTTATCTGAGCCACAAAATTTGTGCATATTAAATATGGAGTCATCTCATCCTTAATAAACCTGTTAACAAGCAGAATCACTGAAGGAAAGAAGAGAACAGAAAAAGAGACGAGTAGAAACACAAGAACTACATCTGACTTCAGACACAGCCTTAGATGAAATCAATTGCAGAGAAAAGAAGACATTAAATCTGTGAAGATCTCAGCAGAGGAGGATTAAACAACTCCACAAACAGCATTACCAGCTTCACTTATTACTAACCAGACTGACTTTATTTCTGTCAGACGTAGGGCTGCACGATTAATCGCATGATTTTGTTATGCGCATTTAATCAGTAAAGCCGGTTCCTTGATTAGTAGTAAATCACCTTCACCTGCTTTCAGATGGACGATATGATGCAGATATGAGTGTTAAATTAACACTCAAGAGTGTTAAAGTTAATGAGATAATTAAGTGATTAATTTAGTGATCATTGAGCATTATTGAAGACACCTGATGTTAACAAGCAGAATCACTGAAGGAGAAAAACACAAATTGTAAGCCACCGTTATGGCGATCAGTGTTTGCTTTAGTTGGGCTCTTGATCCTTATACTTCAAGTTTAAAGTTTGTTTGTCTGCTGTTAATGATTTATTACAGTCAAATGAACAAAGACAAGTGTGATCTGATAGTGTTGGTTATGTTTAGACATAATCATGCTGTGATCTGAAAAATGAAACTCGTTCAGGTGATCTGGTTTAACTTGATAGCAACAGTTTAGTGATTCTACAGCATATGAAAATTGAATTTTTCTTATAATCCAAAACATTTAATTAAAATTGTTCTGATCAAATCACTTTCAAATGCATTTATTTAGAAACACAGACATCAATAATCAGCCTGTGAATCTCAACCGTGGTGACAACAATAATCCTTGTTGCCACCAATCACAACTCATTAATGGCTCCCACCATGCATTGCGGTATGAATAAATTATGATCTGAATTGTCTATGTAATTTACTTTTCCTAATTGAATATTCTGCTCGTCACCATTGTTGAGATGCATTGACTGAATCTTGATATCTGTGTGTGCCTAAAAAGAAAGATTTAAAAAAAAATTTTTTTTACAACTTTTAAGAAATCCATTATATTATATCTCAAATTCTGGATATTTATGCATAATCTCAGTTATGCTGTAACCAACATCATAAATACAAACAATTAGTTCAAATGATGAATGTCATAATATAACCAACACCATTAGATCATTTTTTTTTCTTTGTTCATCTGGCAGGTATAACTCAGATACAACATCTGAACAAACTCTAAAGTTAATAATGTAAGGGTCAAGAGCCCAACTAAAGCAAACACTCATCTCCATAATGGTGACCTGAAATTCCGGTTTTCTCCTTCAGTGATTCTGCTTTAGGTGTCTTCAATAATGCTCAATCATCACTCAAATAATCACTTAATTATCTCATTAACTTTAACACTCTTGAGTGTGGACTCATATACACTCCCAGGTGTGTTCATTTAACACTGAGTTTTTGCTGTGTACAAAGAGCCGTAGTTAACTAACAAGCTGAGCCAAATCGTGTTAAAATCGAGGCCTCGATTTTAACGCGATTTGGCTCAGCTTGTCAGTTAACTACGGCTCTTTGTAGTAAATGCCGCTCCATCTGAAAGCAGGTGAAGGTGATTTACTACTAATCAAGAAACCGGCTTTACTAATTAAATGCGCATAAAAAAATCGTGCGATTAATCGTGCAGCCCTAGTCAGACGTCTACAGAAGTTTTATTGAGAATTAACAGAGGTTTAACGGTTTCATTTGAAGTCACCATAACAGTGATTAGTGTTTCCATTAGTTGGGCTCTTAACTCTTATTACATCTTTTGTCTTTATTTGGCTGCTTTGACAGTGTGTTTCTCAAACACATTTGCAGCAGCAAAGAAAGCTAAAGTGAAATGAGATCAGGTGATGATGGTTACCTGGTGATGGTTTTATAATCATTGTGAAACAGCCTGATTTACTGATGCTTTTGAGATTTATCAATTGTTTTGATCCATTAATATTTTATGTGTTATGGCAGCATGAGGTCTAGCAGTATTATAACAGTCAGTTTAAATCTTTAATAAACATGAAATCAAAAAAAAAATGTTTATGCTGACGCACACAGATATCAATGACCAGCGTATGAATCTCAACAATGGTGACCATTACAAATATTTACATAAATTCAGCTGCATGATTTATTCATGTTGCAATGCATGCTGGGTGTTTTATACTATGCTGGTACCCAGCATGCATTGCAGCAAGGTAATTTTGATTGTCACCATTGTTGAGATTTATACGCTGATTGATGATGTCTGTGTTTGTCATGTTAAACTGGCTTTTTTGTGCTCATATTTGTTAAAGTCTTCTTACTGATTGTTATAATATTCCTTAATCTCATGCTACAGCGACACATGGATTGTGATGTGAAAACATTAATGGAACAACATAATTGTTAAACTCCTAAGACATCAGTGAATAAGTCTATTTCATGATGATTATAAAACCATCACCAGGTAACCATCATCACCTGATCTCATTTCACTTTAGCTTTCTTTGCTGCTGCAAATGTGTTTGACAAACACTGCCACAGCAGCCAAATAAAGTCAAGATACATTAAGAGTTAAGAGCCCAACTAATGGAAACACTAATCACTGTTATGGTGACCTCAAATGAAACAGTTAAACCTCTGTTAATTCTCAATAAAACTTTTGTAGAGGTCTGACAGAAATAAAGTCAGTCTGGTTAGTAATAAGTGAAGCTGGTAATGCTGTTTGTGGAGTTGTTTAATCCTCCTCTGCTGAGATCTTCACAGATTTAATGTCTTCTTTTCTCTTCAATTGATTTCATCTAAGGCTCTGCTGAAGTCAGTTGTAGTTCTTGTGTTTCTGCTCATCTCTTCTTCTGTTCTCTTCTTTCCTTCAGTGATTCTGCTTGTTAACAGGTTTATTAAGGATGAGATGACTCCATATTTAATATGCACAAATTTTGTGGCTCAGATAAGTTCCAGTTCTGGTTTATTTCTTTGCTCTTGGCTGACATGTGGCATTGTTATGGCCTGCTTATGGCTCAGATCTGGCAAACAGGAGTGGGCCACCCAAGGGCCGTCATTCCACGCTGCATGTGGGCCAGATCCGCATTCCACAAGTGCCAGATGTGGGCCGGATCTGGGCCGAAACAATGTTGCTATCTGGGCTGCAACATTTTTTCTTTAGAAAAACATCAAGAATAATTGTATGAAATTCTATAATGTGACCCTGTTAAAAGAGTTGGATCAGTTATATCGGTTTAAACAAACTGAATTTAGTCTATGTTGTTAATTAAATGTCTACGTTGGTCTATTTTATGCCTTCACTTTGAAATTACATGCGTAATTTTTCCTATTTGACCGTTTTCACACAAACACACACACACACACACACACAGTATATATATATGTGTATATAAATCCTTTTTTTTATTTACCATGCTGTTTATTTCCTATAAGGTATTTGATTGGCTTATAATGATAAAAAAATTTCCACTCTTTCCAATGACACTGATTTCTGGCGTGTCTATTTAAGTGGTGGTTTGAATGTTGGTTTTAATGTACCAAACTCACTGTCATCCATCGTCTGCAACACATTTCTTCTCCCTCTTCGTCTTTCTTCCATTTTCTCCTCTGCTAAAGAAACTCTTAAGCCTCTTAAAAGTCCTCGTCCGTGCTCCTAACAATTTTGACCTTAGACCTCTTTTAAGGGTTAAGATGCTTTCTGAATTACTTTTTTCTTTACTAGGATTTTTTCTTTAATTTTAAGAGTAAACGCCCACATTTCTAAGATTTTTCTTAGAATTGTGTCACTAGGAGCGACTCTTTGCATTAAGATTCTTTATGAATACGGGCCCAGACCTTTAACAATTATTTCCTTTTCAGAGTCTCAACCGTAACACAGAGATGATCATCTTCTGGGCCCGGTTTTTTAAAAGTAATCCACTAGGATTTTGGATAACGGATTGGATCAAATCTTGAAAATGGGTTTTTCAAAAGAAAAAACGTATCACATAATCGGATTAGATCACGTAATCCAATCTTGGTTTTGATCCGGATCAAACCTTTAGTTTGGGTTTTTCAGAACTTTTTTGTAGGATTTGGATCACTTTGACCAAAAAATCTGGATTAAACTGATCCCATCAGAAGGGTGGATTCAGCGTGGATTTCATGCCCAAAATGTAATGAAAACTTTAACAATTTATCAAATAATACTATATTTGGATCATGCAGTATCTTACAAGATATCCTATTTATTCATAAGGTTTTAATTTTATTTGTTCATCCGTCAGGCTACAGTGATTAGGTAGGCTTTAACATATTCAGTCCTTTTCTCTTGTTTAACGAGGTTTCCAGTGCCGTGTATTGTGAACCTTAATGCCTTTTTAACCATATTTATTAGAGTGCTGTGAGTGTGCAGTGTAGATATTGAACTCCAGTGTGTATTACTTCAAATGAGGTCAGTGTCTTTGTTCACTGGTGGTAGTGCGGACCTCGCCTTCCTTTAAGTGTTTTCTCAACTGCTTTACTGGCTCCCATGCGGATGGCTTGGTATCCCCTAGTTATGTTTATTTATTTTATTTATTTATTTTGTTAGACCAACCAACACCTTAAATCATCCCTCAATAAAGATTGTATTTTTATACTTTTCTAAGAACCTGTGTTTGTACTTATTGGAGTAGAGTTCCCCTTGCTCTGACACTTGCACTAACTAGTTTACAGTCCAAGGGGTAGCGTAGTCAGTTGTACAATTAGGGGTGCCACATAACTTACGCAGATATAAGTGATCCAACTCTTTTAACAGGGTCACATTAGAGAATTTCATACAATTATTCTTACAAATTTTTTTATTTTTAAAGAAAAATATTGCAGTGACCTTGATCATGAGTTACTTTTCTCACTGCATTACACACATTCTCTCTTTTGCAAGTTTCGGCATGACCCTGATTATTATAATCTTTGCTTCTTCTATAGGAATTAATTCAGGGTTTGTTGTGAATTTTCTCTTCAGATGGACAGGAGCATATTTGCATATTAGATTAATAATCTCAACCTGACTGTCATCTTGTGACTCATCTGTTAATCTCCAGTATATCCCAACAGTATGTATGTATACTTCTATGGTTCTCATTTGTAAGTCGCTTTGGATAAAAGTGTCTGCTAAATGAATAAATGTAAATGTAAATGTAAATGTATGTCCCAACAGTCCTCAATCGGCATAGTGATGAAACCCTTGCACTAGCATGCTGTGATGATGAAGGCCACGTTTAATATACCTTTAAAGGGATTTCTGAAGTACTAGGGCAGTAAAGAGTTCTGCCCATATTTGCTCAGCCCTTCAAATCCCTCCTCTGGTACATTGGACCTCAGGAATTATGTGAGGTACATTTGTGACCTTTTAAAATTTAGGGCCGAGTGCATTGAAGAAGTTTCTCCATTGGCAAAGTAGCACAAAGTAATGATGATAATTGTCAAGGATGCTAAGAAGATACACACACAGAACACCTACTCCCATCAGGTGTAGGCTTATTCAGATGCACAACAATGTGGAAACACTTGTCAGGAACTCTGTCCATATAGCAAGGTTTATGTCCATCGTTGGCTTTGGCAAGCCGGACAAGATCTCTAGTGTCTGTGGTGGTCTGTTCCTCCTCATGGCATCTTCAACTCTCTGCTGTTCATGTCCCACAGGAACAAGATCTCTAGTGTCTGTGGTGGTCTGTTCCTCCTCATGACATCTTCAACACTCTGCTGTTCATGTCCCACAGGAACAAGATCTCTAGTGTCTGTGGTGGTCTGTTCCTCCTCATGACATCTTCAACTCTCTGCTGTTCATGTCCCACAGGAACAAGATCTCTAGTGTCTGTGGTGGTCTGTTCCTCCTCATGGCATCTTCAACTCTCTGCTGTTCATGTCCCACAGGAACAAGATCTCTAGTGTCTGTGGTGGTCTGTTCCTCCTCATGGCATCTTCAACTCTCTGCTGTTCATGTCCCACAGGAACAAGATCTCTAGTGTCTGTGGTGGTCTGTTCCTCCTCATGGCATCTTCAACTCTCTGCTGTTCATGTCCCACAGGAACAAGATCTCTAGTGTCTGTGGTGGTCTGTTCCTCCTCATGGCATCTTCAACTCTCTGCTGTTCATGTCCCACAGGAACAAGATCTCTAGTGTCTGTGGTGGTCTGTTCCTCCTCATGGCATCTTCAACTCTCTGCTGTTCATGTCCCACAGGAACAAGATCTCTAGTGTCTGTGGTGGTCTGTTCCTCCTCATGGCATCTTCAACTCTCTGCTGTTCATGTCCCACAGGAACAAGATCTCTAGTGTCTGTGGTGGTCTGTTCCTCCTCATGACATCTTCAACTCTCTGCTGTTCATGTCCCACAGGAACAAGATCTCTAGTGTCTGTGGTGGTCTGTTCCTCCTCATGGCATCTTCAACTCTCTGCTGTTCATGTCCCACAGGAACAAGATCTCTAGTGTCTGTGGTGGTCTGTTCCTCCTCATGGCATCTTAAACTCTCTGCTGTTCATGTCCCACAGGAACAAGATCTCTAGTGTCTGTGGTGGTCTGTTCCTCCTCATGACATCTTCAACTCTCTGCTGTTCATGTCCCACAGGAACAAGATCTCTAGTGTCTGTGGTGGTCTGTTCCTCCTCATGACATCTTCAACTCTCTGCTGTTCATGTCCCAAAGGAACAAGATCTCTAGTGTCTGTGGTGGTCTGTTCCTTCTCATGGTATCTTCAACTCTCTGCTGTTCATGTCCCACAGGAACAAGATCTCTAGTGTCTGTGGTGGTCTGTTCCTCCTCATGGCACCTTCAACTCTCTGCTGTTCATGTCCCACAGGAACAAGATCTCCAGTGTCTGTGGTGATCTGTTCCTCCTCATGGCATCTTCAACTCTCTGCTGTTCATGTGCCACAGGAACAAGATCTCTAGTGTCTGTGGTGATCTGTTCCTCCTCATGGCATCTTCAACTCTCTGCTGTTCATGTCCCACAGGAACAAGATCTCTAGTGTCTGTGGTGGTCTGTTCCTTAAAATCTGCAAACCAAGTATGCAAAGGTTACAACTTTTAAGGGAGTATCAACATGTAGTAGTTAAATTGTTAGACATCGTAGTATTCCACATAATAACTCGATATCTGATTACAACAGAGATGGCATATTTTTATTGAATAATGAGATGATTGCTCATGATATAATGAAAAAAAAAATAGCATGAAAAAAAGATATCCCTGTTCACATAATGACTGTGACAAGAAAAAAAGAAAAAAGAAACAAAATAAAATAAAATAGGAAAAGAATGCGGTGGATATGAAGTGTGCCAAATAAAATCAGTTGACTATCAGGAAACTGTAGTACATGATTTGAGATACTGGGTTCCAGTGTCTCAAATGAAAAGTAAATGAAATGATCATGGTGTTACTGTAAGATGGCAAAAAAAAAAGATGCATCAATTACAGAATCTGTTCAGTTTGGCACAGTGAGGCTTTCTGAATAACACAGCTACCTCACCATGTATTTGTTTGCGTGACTCAATTTTTATTGCCCAGCTAACATTACCTTCGAAAGTATTTTCACACATGAGTGATTGCTGTACACGCGGCCCTGCTCCAGAATACTCCTCAAAAAGTTCAAACATATTTTCTGCATATGTCTCAAACGATTCTTCAGTACTCTGTTTCCGATTAAAAATAAATTTCCCTCCAACAGGACTACAACCCCGCAGATCACGAAGGCACTGTTTTAGTCTATTAAAGATTTCACTCTCTGGCTCATTTTGATACATAGACTGCACAATGGTATCTTATAGATCAGGGGCCGTATTCACAAAGCATTTTATCTTACCACTAGGAGTACTCCTAAATCGCACTAAAATATTTTAGCTAGGAGTTTTCTCTTAAAAGTTATTCACAACGCCTTTCAGACCTACTCTTAGTAAGGAAAAATGACAACTCCTAAACCAAGAGTGAGTCTTCGTTGCTATGGATGACGTCAATTCTCATGCACGAGCTTTCTCGCAATGATTGGTTGTTAGATGACAGGCCCATCATGCGGAACATAACACGGACGCAACAAATCATGGAATTACGACATCTAAATATGTCTGTGTCCTACACAAAATAATAATAGTAATGTCATCGAAATGCATATATAATAATGACATGTTTGTGCAGGCCCCAGAAAAGGCAGAGAGAGAGAGAAAAGTCGTGAATTCAATTAAGTTAAATCAAGGTAGCCTTATACCCTAATGAAAACCGCCACTTGCCCAATAATGAAAAACGACACTTGCATTAACACTTGCTTGGTTAATTGACATCCTATTAGCCTAAATATACTAGGCCTACTTAAAGCAAGGAAACTCCTATTGAAGTAATGTAATAGTTGAATGACGGTGGATTATGAACTCGCCAAAACGGAAAAGAAAGCCCAACCGGACGCAGGATCAGTTACTGCTGCTGGCCCAGTTGGTGCTGGGAAAAAATAGGGCTGTAACGACCCAGTCGATTAGTCGATTAATTGGTCGATACGTTCTGGTTCGACCAAAATTCTGATTGGTTGATTTTTTGCCGCGTTCATTTCATGAGTTTTGCCACTGTAGGGTCTGGACTAATCAGACACACACTAATTAGTCATATTCATTATATTTAATGAATATAAAGGTCTATGAATCTCCCCCAAAACTAACATCACAAATGAAGTTACTATGTCGGCCGGGTGTCCTGTTACAGAGCACCTTAAGACTGATAGCAGACTTTTACGACCTCAAAGGAATGTGGCCACATACGCAACAGAGAGACAATGGGAAGACAAAAACTATCTTTAATACAGACCTTGCTACATTCATCATAGACTAACTGATCTATAAATGAACATGCATCCCAGAAATTGTGTAAATGATTTACTGTCTTGTGTACTATTATGTAGAGCCTATGATATGCATTTTATTATAGAACCAACGGTCAATGTAACCTCACCTATACCATGTTTGGTCTCTATAAATTGGTACTTTGAAGTTTGAAATGATTGTATGACATGTTGATAGCTGAGCAACATTATTAGCATTACAGGAATCTTCCCTAGTTTCTTAATCAGAAACGATCCAGCAGCACACACACACACACAAGCACCTTTAGGACAAAGAGTCATAAATTAACAAGCGCAACTTCCCCGCTCTGACATTTCACCTTTCTTATTGTCCGAGTCAACTCTTTTAAGGGTTGGGTCTTTCTCTGGCTTTATTAGAGACAGTCCACAGTGACCTGCCTCTCTTAGTTTTCTCATCCGATCACAACACTGCTTCTGCTGATACTGGGGGGAACCCCTCCCCCTTTTGCTGGGGCCAGAGGCCATGCTTTCATGCTCCAAAAAGGGAGTCAGACTGCTATTCTTTAATCCAAAAAAATACTAGTCACTGGACTCACAGGACAGAGAGAGAAGACTCTCTCTTAACCAACAACGACTCCAATCACCCACTCTTCCTCACTTCTCCTGAGTGCTCGGCGTGGCCTCAACAGGACCCAGGGCTCCAGGCCTTGACCAACCCAGCCATGTGCTCTTGGAGAAAGATAACTTTCAAACAACTTCCACTTGACATGGCCGGAACCCTCACCGACTTCAATTTTTCACAACTTCAAGAATTGCTCCCACTACAAATGCAAGTATTCAATTCAATGAAATGTGCAAATGAAATGCTGTTGGTTCTTCTCATAGTTAGATAGATATTTTCCATCGTTACATCAGTCCATCTCTCACTCCTTTTTCCTACACATGTATTTATGTATGTTTGTTTAGTTTCTTCATGTTTATGATTTAGTTAATAAAACTTGTGCACTTTATGTATTTGGTTCTGATTCACTGCTTGCAGACAAAGTCTCTTTTACGGTCTTGATCTTGCTATAAAGCGCTGTACATGCTAAGAAATAATTATTCTTCTGTCGCCATGGAAGATACCCTTTTCTTAGAATAAATAAATAATCAAAAGAGTTCGTAGGACGAACTGATTAATTGATTGTAATATTAATTCAGCCACATCAAGTTAATCCCAGTAACTGACCCAGATATTCATAAGTAATAATAACAAGTTATTATTGATTATTAATATTCCATAGAGCTGATCCTTTACATCGCGTTCATTTCATCAGTTTTCCCGCGTTTATTTCATCAGTTTTGCCTGCGTTCATTTCATCAGGTGGAAAGCATTAATTGCTAATGGAGGTGTTTTCAGAGCACCCCTGTTTCACAGGTACAGTCTGACTTCAGAACACCCCCTTGTTTTCACTTCTTTTGGATTAGCCCAACCCACCGGAGAAGAGAGACAGATTGGAGAAAGTAGGCTACTAAAGGTTTGCTGAATATTATTAATTTAATTGTGAGCGTTTAATTTATAGTCAGTCCTCTTCTACCATGTCAACAAAGACATTGGCAGTGTGGCAGCGTTAAAAAAAAAAAGTTAATAGTCTATTCGTTTCTCAGCCGCGAAACTGAGCTCCTGTGTTCGGCTGCACAGAGCGGCTGCACTGATAGTGTCTGTCAGTTATTATAATACATATGACAAAAACAATTGTCTAAATGATGTTGCATATTCCTCAAAAGTTCTCGTGATGATATCACTAGTTGACAACATAGTACTATTTTTGGAAATCATAGGCGCAGGTGATATGATATTGCGCAGGTGCACGTGATGCAGCGCTGTCCGAGCGACAGACTCGTATGTCACTCATTTCAGTGCATAATAGTTAGGTCAAAAACGATTTAATATACTGCAAATAGCCTACTTGATTTTTATGTTTATTTATAATTCATTTTGGCGGACAACAAGGCTACCAAGTACTGCACACAGTGCGCAGCTAATTGATTTAACGTTTTTTTTCCTAATGCCATTTTTAGTCGAAAATTTCAGGACTTCAGTCGACCAAGATTTTCTTTGGTTGATTACAGCCCTAGGAAAAAAAAACATAATAAAAGGGATATTTGGCACTGGGATATCAAGCAAAACTAAGCGTGAGACATGGGAGGATTTGTTTGCATATCAATGTAGCATTCCCGCTTGTGTCGCGGACCCCGGACGACTGCGAGAAGCGGTTTTAAGATCCAGGGTTCGTACACCTTTTCCAAGGTCAAATTCAAGCACTTTTCAAGCACTTTCAAGGTCCATTTTAAAGCTTTTTCCAGCAGCTTACACCACCGTAAATTACATACCAATACATAGTAAAAATTATTATTTAGCGTTTTTTCCACATTAAAAGAGATAATATGCAATAAACAGTCAAAATTGTGTTTCGTAATAGCAGATGGATCAGAAATTGAAGCAAACGCAGGTTTTATTTTTTAAAAATGTTGTTGGAGGATTTGATCCAAATGACATGCAGTAGAGGTGGGCGGTATGACCAAAATTTTATTTCACGGTAACGATATATTTCACGATATAGTTATTTATATATGTAGTTATTCTCGAAAAATCATCATAAATGGCTTTGTATACTAAATAAACCCAAATACTTTAGAAATGAAAAGTTCTTCTCCTTGTTTGACTGTCTTTTATTTGGCAAATAATTTATTTGAACAAAACACACTCATCAACTTTTAGAAGAACTTCCCCCAACTGACTGATATTAAATACAACTCATAGGTGCAATTAAACTTTAAATAAAGTGTTGCTGAATAATTTTTCAATCTCATGTTATTGCTTTACCTCATCAATCAGTTTATAATATCTAAATATTTTATATTGAACTATTCTATTCATAATAAATTAGTTACTATCTTTTAATTTGGTAGGATAATATTAGCAATACTAATATGTTTAAATGTGTTCTCCGGTACATTTTTTGCCATGTCTGCTTATATACTGCGTTTTTAAGGGGCTTGTTTTGCTCTTTTTGTGATATCCGGCAACCCGTCACCTGGAGCTTTATCAAGAGACGTTCAGAAGTGACTAGAAGGAGAGCAGTATGAAAACCGTACAGCAGCTACTGTTAATGTCGACTAAGTAGTTTAAATTATACACACCTTGTAACTGAGTCATTACTTTACCACAGCCGGTACACACTGACACACCGCGCTCCCAGTGTGTGCGCGCGCGCGTCTTTTGCATCAGTAAAATGCGATCGGTTCATTTGAGTGTCAAGTTCACGGATCGAATCAAATGAAGATTTTATCAGATGGTTCAGTGGCCAATTGTTTGGAGTTAGAAATATATAATTCGCGCTGCATATTTAGTAATTTTGCCTCAGGTACCGAATCCGAGACTACCTGGAGGAGGTGCTCTGAGTTCGGCTGCTCCCGAACCGTGCCGCGGTTCGCGTACTTGTGAAAGAATCACGGACTCGGGTGCGCACTTAGTAAAGTAACCTGCGCATGCGTTTTAGCTGATTATGATGTATTAAGTTAATAAAACAAATGTAAGGGATGATAGTGTTGATGATTTACCTTGGATACGAGCGAGAGTGTGAGTCTGCAGTGTATTCGCACACACATAGCGCGTGGACTCAGGCCAACAAATTATTGGAAATCCACTGTCTCCTGCGTTTGCAATCAGCAGAAAGCCAAATGCGACACACAGTAAACCTGTGTTGTTCACTCGGCTGCGCATAATAACACCAAATTAATAAAAAACACAATATATTGACCCGCGTTCTGCTTTCTATCATGCGGCGTGCACGTTTGTGATGACGTAACAAGATGCACGCAGACGCACCAGGATTCGATAGAATCAAGTCGAGTGTGAAACCAGGCCAACGCTGCGGGGGGCGCGGGAACAAGCGCGTTTGGGCCGCAGCAAACGATTTATTTCACCATTTAATAAACGAAATATTCAGTCAGATAGGTATTTGTTGTACCGTTACAATTTCAAGCACTTTCAAGCATTTTATCCAAAATTTAAGCACTTTTCAAACCTTGAAAACACAACATCAAAATTCAAGCATTTTCAAGGATTTCAAGCACCCGTACGAACCCTGAAGATCCTTTGTGAATAGGTCTTAGTGAGTTAGGAGTCCTCTTGACTTCTTTTAAGCTGTCCCAGACTTAGGTGCTACTTTTACGGCTAAAATGCTTTGTCAATTACTCTTAGTGAAAAAAAATAAAGTTACAAATTAAAAATGAAAGTCTTAAAGTTAGGAGTGACTTGCCCATTATTTTTAGGAGTTGCTCCTAAATTCGCCAGTTAGGAGCTACTTTTAGCCTTAAAATTCTTTGTGAATACGGCCCCAGAACATCTGGAATTGAGCTGATAACAATTTGCCAAATATCTTTTGGTTTGAGCTGAAATGCATGTTTTAGGTCGCAAAATGTGACAATTTACTCTCAGTCTAGAGCCCTGTATAGTGTTTTATTTCTGCTTTTACATGAGCGCCACCCAGGGCCGGAGTGGGGCCACTTTTCAGCCCGGGAGTTTCAGGCCCAAGACCGGCCAACTTTTTCCATGGTAGTGGAAATTGGATAAATGAAGCAACAGTTCAGCTCTTATATTGTGTAGTTTTTATTAATACCATGGTTCAACAAATAATGTAAGATCAAGCTTGAGTTTTGTTATCAATATTTGCAAAATCTATGAATCACCATATACTGGGTGATACAAAAGGCTAATATTTTAATTAAATTAAATATTAATAATAATGCTCACTATTAACTAGTTTCATTACCATGCAATGGCAGGGTTTTATAATCAGTGTTGTCCTGAAATTGAAGCAAGTTAGCTAAGGGGGTTCGGGGTATCCCCGAGAAAATTTTGATATCTTTGATCTACATATGTGCATTTTAAGACGTTTTGAAGGCCAAAAAAATTGGGTAACAACAGCTTTAAACCATGTCAGTGGGCAGCTGATTATGTTTCTCTCCTCAGCATCACACTCTTTTTCTCTTTGTTTGTATTCCCCTACTAAAGTTGAGCTTTGACTTATATAGGCTTTTAATTTTTGTCTGTCAGTGAAGAAAGGTCAGGGTCAACTGATTATTTTGTCTATGAATCATTTTCTCAGACGCGTTCAATAGCTACTTACATCTCATCTCGCACTCGACCGCACACTGAAGCGTCGAGACGCGCTGCTAAAATTCGCGCTCAGGAGCGTCTATGAACATAAAGCCCGCCTACTTTGATTTGATTGGTCATCTCAAATATTCTGACATTGACGAGTAGTGACAGACCAATGAGGCTCAGATGAAAAACACACACACACAGACACACACCCTGTCCTCTGTTTCTGACGTTCTCTGCTCGGCGCCGCTGTGGATTGAAGAATCTGAAGCGAACACGAATTTGTGTAGCCTACATTGTTTAGGGGGGCTAGGCAGAAGTTTAGGGGCTGAACCCCCCCAAAAAAGGTACCGTTAATACGGCAGGGCCGGCCCAGCTATCGGTAGCCTACCACCGGAGAAAACGTTTTGGAAAAGACGGGCTATAGACCCAACCAACTCTATTTGGGAGGGGAGAACTCCCTCACAGTATGCAGAGGCTGCGCTGCGGTGTCAGAATGCGGAACGTGTGTAGCCTAATTTAAGAGAAGATAGACTAACGTGACAAATGTAAAATAATAAAAAGAAATAAAATAAAAGAAATAAAAATAAAAAATACTCGACCGGCCCAAAAGTGAAGCGGCCCACCGGGAATTCTCCTGATTCTCCCGATTACCCACTCCGGGCCTGGCGCAACCTACTGTCAGAGAGTGATTTTTTGTTTTTAATTGATCTGAACTGACAAATTAGACATTCCTGTTGGTTGAACACGAGTTAATAGATATCAATCAATCAATCAACAAAGTGTCCTGTGCTCACCACACACCGGCTATAGGGGGAGAGGAGAGATTTGGCTATAGGGTGATGTGTGGCTAACTTACACAGAGGAGACTTTGTTGCTCAGCACATAAAGATGAACTACTTACCGTGATCTCAGACTGTGTTTAAGTGGTTTCTCCACTGTGTGGATCTTCATGTGTCGCTTCAGGTGAGTTTTAATAGAGAAACTCGTCCCGCACTGATCACACGTGTGCGGCTTCTCTCTGCTGTGGATCCTCTCATGTGTTTTCAGATGTGATGACACACTGAATCTCTTGTCACAGTGTGAACACTTGTAAGGTTTTTCTCCAGTGTGGATCCTCTCATGTGTTTTCAGATGTGCTGACACACTGAATCTCTTGTCACAGTGTGAACACTTGTAAGGTTTTTCTCCAGTGTGGATCCTCTCATGTGTTTTCAGATTTGATGACTTAGTGAATCTCTTGTCACAGTGTGAACACTTGTAAGGTTGTTCTCCAGTGTGAATTCTCTGGTGCTGTTTTAAACAGTTTGCTGTAATAAAAGTCTTCTCACACTCAAAGCACATGTACTCTCTCACACCAGTGTGGGTTTTCTGATGTATATGTAAATGAGGCAGCTGTGAAAAACTCTTTCCACACACAGAACATGAATGCGGCTTCTCTTTCGTATGAACTCTCAGGTGTGTCTTCAGGTTTGATGCACAGATAAATGTTTTGCCGCATTGTTCACATGAGAACGGCTTCTCTCCAGTGTGGATCATCATGTGAACATCAAGGTGTGAAGATCGACTGAAACTCTTCCCGCATTGATCACATGTGAATGGCTTCTCTCCAGTGTGGATCTTCATGTGAACATCAAGGTGTGAAGATCGACTGAAACTCTTCCCGCATTGTTCACATGAGAACGGCTTCTCTCCAGTGTGGATCATCATGTGAACATTAAGGGATGATGATTGACTGAAACTCTTCCCGCATTGTTCACATGAGAACGGCTTCTCTCCAGTGTGGATCATCATGTGAACATTAAGGTGTGAAGATCGACTGAAACTCTTCCCGCATTGATCACATGTGAACGGCTTCTCTCCAGTGTGGATCCTCATGTGAACATTAAGGGATGATGATTGACTGAAACTCTTCCCGCATTGATCACATGAGAACGGCTTCTCTCCAGTGTGGATCTTCATGTGAACATCAAGGTTTCCTGATCGACTGAATCTCTTCCCGCATTGATCACATGTGAACGGCTTCTCTCCAGTGTGAACTCTGATGTGAATCTCAAGATTTTGTTTGGTTGTGAAACTGTTTCCACACTGAGTGCAGGTGAAAGATTTCTTGGCTCTGATCTTTAAAAATTTATTTTTAGTCTTTAGTCTCAAAGGTTTTTCTCCAGATTTGACATGATGTTCCTCCTCCACTTCACTCAGTTCTTCTCTCTCCTCCTCCACTTCACTCAGTTCTTCTCTCTCCTCCTTCACTTCACTCAGTTCTTCTCTCTCCTCCTTCACTTCACTCAGTTCTTCTCTCTCCTCCTTCACTTCACTCAGTTCTGCTCTCTCCTCCTTCACTTCACTCAGTTCTTCTCTCTCCTCCTTCACTTCTCTCAGTTCTTCTCTCTCCTCCTCCACTTCACTCAGTTCTTCTCTGTCCTCCTCCACTTCACTCAGTTCTTCTCTGTCCTCCTTCACTTCACTCAGTTCTTCTCTCTCCTCCTTCACTTCACTCAGTTCTTCTCTCTCCTCGCTTTCTTCCATCAGGTCTGACATGAAAGGAAAACAATTTGTGCTGTCAAACGATTAAAATATTTAATTGCGATTAATCAAATTAATGTCATAGTTAACTTTTATCCTTTTAATGCTCTTATCAAAATGGAAAAGTGGATCGGCTTGCTTTGTACAAATGTTTTTTTTATTGAAAGCAACATTGGCATATATGGTGTTCAATTTCACACTAACATTTTCACTTGGAGCAAATAATCTCTCACACAATGTAACACTGTCCATTAGGGGTGTGCAAAAAAATAGATTCACATCTGAATCGCGATTCAAGCTTTACCGATTCAAAATCAATTAATAGAATTCCAAAACTCGATTCATGTATTTATTTTTTTTTCGGCGTGCAGGGGCGGAGTGGCAATCGGGGAGTCGGGACTTTTCCCGGTGGGCCGGTAGTGTTTCGTGGCCACGAGGGCCGGTCTGATAATAGTATACATTGCAAGTTCTTAGCAACACCCGGCGGCCAGGTGTGCGGCCGCTGCCGCTGGTCAGCGTCTCTGCAACAGCGTTTAGATAGAAGAGCTCGTCCGAGTGAAGAGAGACTGTGCGCGCGAGAACAACTGTATCCATGCAACTGATATAGCAGCGGCAACGAGCGCTCAGCTGGATTTCAAAAACAACAGATTTAAGCGCTAGATCTCTTATTTAATAGCGAACTAAATGAATGCTCTGCTAGTGAACTGGGGATGTTTTATTTATTTGAATTAGGTACACCCGTGCCTCAATGTTTCAAAAAGTGGTTGCTTGCTGGTTGGGAACAGTATCGATCCTGAGAAAAAGGGGGTGGGGACATGTCCCATCCATAAATCATGCCTATGACACGACTTCACTGGATCTAAACAAATCAATATAACCATAGATGTTATCAATATAACCATTGTAGCGGTGGCTTTTTTAATCTATTTAAAACTATTTTGCAAGGGTTCTATGACATTAGTATATTTGTTTAGGAATTTTAGGAAGTTCAGTGTGCCCAGTCGAGTTCACATAGAACTGTGAAATACTCCTTAAACCACATTTAGCATTATTGTTTGTTTAATCTGACTACAGCACTTTAAAGCTAAATGTAAAAGCGTTTTATTTAAGTTTTATTTTAAACTTGAATTAAATGTATATGGAAGCTGGCCAAAGCTTAGCACTTTTTAGTTGCAGAAGTTTTTATTTTTGTATGAAGACATAGTATTAAGTAATATCAAACTACATTTAATTTGTTGTGTTTCTTTTCTTTTAAATTGTTTGTCTACTGCAATCAATCACATAAGAAAAAGTAAACTACATTCACATACTGTGAATTGTTTTTTGAATCGAGAATCGAAAATCGATTTTGAATCGAATCGTGAGCTTAAAAATCGATATCGAATCGTGCCATTTTCTGAATCGTGCACCCCTACTACTGTCCATCAATAAAAGGGTGAAAGAAATACTGACGAGGTAGGCTACTGATATTTGGCTACTTTGGTCGACAAAGCAACAAAACGTCCTCACGCGCGCTAGCCGCGCCATGTTGCAAAAGCATGTGAAAAAAACGACAAAGTTTGCTAAGCCAAAAAGACCGTTAATTTCGCGATAAAAAAATTTACGCCGTTAAAATGGGTTTGCGTTAATAACGCTTTTAACTGACAGCCCTAGAAAAAATATTACATTTATTTTTCAGTACATCAAAATACTTCAAAATGAGAAATATAAAGTGAAAGGACATGAAAGTGAGCCCTGATGTAATGGTAGAAAGTAGACAACTGCTATAAAATATTATGTCCTTGAAACTTTCCATGAATACATTTATCTTCCAATTATTATTTTTAAAACATTATAGGCACGAATCCCATGTTTCTTTAGCAAGAACTATTAATTTGATCAATGACAATTATCTAACATGATATTAACATATTCATTTTACTAAAATGTTTTAATTATTAATGGACGTTCACACTAGACTTTTCCTTCAAGGACGGCTCTATGAAGGAGCTCTTTCTGCTGCATGATGGGAAGACGAGAATAATCTCAATCCGTTCTCTCAGTTTTTACACAAACTGTAGCATTGACTGTATTCATCAACCCTGTTACCAAAGTTACTGTAAGAAGAATCTCTATAACTATGAATAACTTATATTATATTTAACAAATACAACGTTATCAGTAACTTGGTGTTTACTGATTATTCCTAAAAACGTATTTTTCAACTATGTTGAAAATGACTAAAATTCTGGTAACGTTGTTGCAAATTGGGAACCAGATATAAAATACATGTAAAATGTAACAGTTAAAATAGTATTGTTGAAGCAAACCCAGAACATTCTGTACCATTTCATAGATTAACTGTTTATCTAAATGTGATGAAGTGCTAGAATGTTTCTAACATGAACGTTCTTCAGCATCATGAATGAATGAAGAATAAACACCAACCTCTTTGTTCTTCAGGATCTTCAGTGTGTTTCATTCTGCAGGGTTCTGGATCACTCATGTTCTCACTGTCCTCTTTAATAAACTCAGTCTTGGCAGATTTCAGCTCTTCCTGATGCTTTCATGCTCGTCTTCACTTGTAGCTGATGGGAATTTACAGCATTTATTGGGGAATTACTGTGGGAGGAGCTTCACTGATGATGTGACTGCAGTGGGAGGAGCTTCACTGATGATGTGACTGCAGTGGGAGGAGCTTCACTGATGATGTGACTGCAGTGGGAGGAGCTTCACTGATGATGTGATTGCAGTGGGAGGAGCTTCACTGATGATGTGATTGCTGTGGGAGGAGATTCACTGATGATGAATTCCAGCGTGGGAGGAGCTGATCTGCCAAAATAAAAAATATCAATGCCTGAGTTTTGCTTTAATAAGAAATGACACTTCTAGGCATTTATGTCTGTCTATCTATTCATCGTACAGTAACTGATGCCAATTCATTCATTATTTTTTATTGCTAATCCTAACATTATTCTGCTTCATTAAAATACAGGTATCTAGAAATATAGACAAGAATATAAATAATTTAAATTATTCCAAATATAAATAATGGTAACAAAAACAGTTAAAATCATAAACACAGAAATAAACTTACATTATAGTAGCCAACAAATCCCCTCAGTCTGCTGACACCAATGAAAAGAGCTTTAAGTGACAATTTACAGGAGATCTGAACACATCAGCATAATAAATGAGGAGAAAACAGGAACTATTGTCATGAAATAAAGAGTGTTTTCAGCAGATCTGTTAATATTGATGATCCTCAGACGATCAACACATTCAACAAGCCATTCAGGATCATCAGATCATCTCACTTTATTCTGAGTGTTTGCTGTTAGAAACACATTATTTGAGTCAGGATATAAAAGCCTATAAAACTACTGCTATAATGAGTGTCAATACTGTTATTTCTCACAATATGACATGGATAAAACATCAATAATACAAAAACAATCACCAATGTCTCTCATCTTCATAAACCACTACAGATATATAATTACAGCAGCATAATATGACCAAATTAATCTAAATATAGCAAGTTTGATCATTAATCACTATAAAGTAGTTAGATCATTAAAATAATAACAGAAACTGTTAATTATCATAAAACTTTTAAAAATAAAGAGCACCACAAACCACTATTGTTCCAAGAGTAAACGCTTGTCATGTTAAATGTCTCACGTGGCTCATCATAGGCTCAATGTAAAGCATTTAGCATTATCTGTTCCAGTATGACACTTGAGATCGATTCACATTAATTCCCCTTACAGATCTTAAACTTTTGACTTGATGAAACAAACAAACACACACACACACACACACACAATCGCTCAGGTCTGAACGAACTCCACATATTCTCCTTATGCTCGCTGCTGCTGCACTAAATGTTTATTTCAGGAGGAAGACGCCCGAAAAGACGCACAAGTATCGCTGTGATCGATGAAAACAATACAGAAATGAGCCTGTCGCTTAATCAAACTGTATAAAGAAGAGTGTAAATATGATAAATACCGTGAACTGCTCTCCTCGCCTAAGAAGACTCGACGCTGAAACTCAACGAGAGAGACCAGTAGCTCCTCATTGGTCCTCACTGCAGAACACGAGATCCAGGGGGCGGAGTTGGATCTGGATCCAGTAGCATTTCCAGTTCAATTTTGGGAAACCACTTGAAACATTTACTGTGGGTCCATATACATTCAGATAATTTGTTTTCTTGTTTTTGTCTTCAAAATGGAAAAACAAAGACACCGTAATTTTTTGTTTCTTTTACCAATACTTTATTGTGGTATTCATTCGAACAAAGTTACCAGTGTTTTATCCAGAGAAGTTATATAAATTAACTAAATTAATAACTTTTTTACAACAAAAATAAACCAACACTGAACTTAAGCTGGACTATGACACCTTCTAGATCTGCTGTACAGGAGAAGCAAACTGTTGCATTATTTGCAGTTTTTGCTGTAAAGCTGCCTTGAAATAAAATCTGTTTTGTAAAAAGCGCTATAAAAAAGGGGACATGACTTGAATGCTAGATGCAATGCTATTGCTATTTGTGTTTAGGCTGTAATGTGTGTGTGTATATATATATATATATATATTAGGGGTGGAGCCGAACCCGAATACGGTATTCGGAAAGGCACAAATAACGGGTTTTTTACAAATACTTATTTTGAACAAATACTTAAAAAAATATTTGTATTCGGGAACAAAAAAAAAAAAATTATATCAAAAAGCTGTGTTTCCTCACCGCAGGGCATGCCCGGATGAGTGAGTTCACACCAGACGCGAATAGAGCGCATAGACTGTGATAGAGCATCTGGCGCGAGTGATTTCAGGTCAATGCAAAGACGCGTTACGCGCATGACGTTCAGGAAGAGGTGACTGACACAGGCTGCTCCACACAGCAACAGAGAGGGCTCGGCTGAGCGAAAAAACACTTAACTGCATCACTATTTTTGTTGAATAGATTTTTGTAACTTTATAACTTTTGGGAAGTTTGATTATTCCATTACGCTGCATTATTGACGTCTCTGCAGTCGGGTGCTCATGTTCGCTCTGTTTACGTATCGTTAGCTCGGTAATTTAGACAATAGGCTGTTGACAGAGTAACGTTAACGTTCGGTTAAGGGTCTGTTCACATATCCTTTTGCGCACTCAAGTTCGTTATTTCAAATGTAAGCGCGCGGTATGCACGCTCATAATGGAAGCGACGCGCTAGTTTTTTCCAAGCGCGTCCACGCCGCATCGAGATAAAAACATCTCAACTTTTCAGAATGCCGCAAGCGCATCGTAGGTCACGTGACAAGAACCAACGGAGAGCGCAGTTGATGGTTGCTTAGCAACGACAGACGCCAGAGCGCAACCGCTTTAGCGCTTTGGAAAAAGGAGAATGCGGCGCGCCTAGCGTTTTCAATGCGTTTTTAGGCGCTATATGTGCATGGCGCCTAAAAAGGTTAAAAACTTTTTTTATTAGTATTTGGTTTAACCATGGATTACATGTTCATTGCTGGATTTATGGAAAACAGCAACCAATATTGCATATACAGAATTATTATAATGGATATAATTAAAGAATACTTACACTATAACGTAAATTAGAAGTGTAACACACAAAAAACTGGATTTTTATGTATATTTTGAATTTTACTCGAATACAAATACAAATACAAATACTTTCCCCCCCTCAACAAATACAAATACAGATACAAATACCGGCTGCTTTGCACACCCCTAATATATATATATATATATATATATATATATGCTAAATAATCATGAACTCAATGACGGGGTGAAATGGGCTGTGCATGGGGCACCAGGTAAAATCTTGCCTAGGGCAGCAAATTGGTCAGGGCTGGCCCTGATCTTGGGGTTAACCCAAGACTAGTTTTGTGGATTTTTGTCTTTTTGACGAACCGTAGCCAACAGGTCAAATTTAACTCATGTGTCTCATCGTTAAAAGCCATAAACACAGGAGCACCACAAGGGTGTGTTCTGTCCCCTATTCTATACACCTTATACACAAACAACTGTCAAGCAACCATCTCAAACCACACCTTTTTAAAATATTCTGATGATACAGCATTAGTGGGTTTTGTACAGTCCAATACTGCATCCTTAGAGGGCTTTGAGAGGGAGGTGCAGGGTTTTATTAATTGGTGTACAGGCAATTTCCTTGTGGTTAATGCGAAGAAAACAAGGGAGTTGATCATAGATTTTTAGATTATAATTCCACCCTCAAATATAAACAGTGTAGTGGTAGAGCGGGTCACAACATATAAATATTTGGGTGTTGAAATAGATAATAAACTGACTTTTAATGAATGTGCACAAAATAAGTCCAAAAGGTTGCAGAAGAGGATGTTTTTTCTAAGAAAACTTAACCATTTTAACTGTATTCTTCAGATGTTTTACAAAGCTCTCTTGCAGAGTGTCTTATCTTTTGGTCTTATTTGTGCCTTTGGCAACATGCATGTTAAGGATCAGAATAAATTGCAACGAATGGTCAAAACAGCCTGCAAGATCATTGGAGCCGATCAGGTATCTGTAGCCCAATTGTACAATGACCTTATACTTAAAGAGACATAACAAATTATAAATGAGTCAACACACCCTCTTCATCAGAATTTCTTAAGAAGTAACAGGTCAAGTGGAAGACTACTGCAAAGGAAAATAAGGACTACAAGGTACAGCAATTATTTTGTGTCTACAGCAATTAGACTGTACAACAATCAGCTAGCATTTAGCTATTTAGCATTTATTTATTTATTCACACATGCTTGACTTGTTTCTACAATGTTTGTTTTGTTCATTTTGTCCTTGTTTTTCTTTTCTTATATTTTAATGTTTAAATGGTTTTGTATTTAACGCTTTTGTATTTATATGTTTTTATGCAGCAGGTTATTTAACAATGGAGCATGTAATGGTGACCACATGAATTTCCTACTTGTGGATAATAAAGTTTACCTTGACCTTGATGTAACGAGTACATCAGGATTTAAATAATATAATTAATCTGACTCCATTAAAAAAAAAAATATTCTCTTATACTCTCATTCTTTAAAAGGTAAAGGTCTTTCTTAGAACTGATAGGGAAAAAAACTTTAGATAACGAAAGTTATAATCATTTTAGCTTTCAACATCATCAGTGATAAAAGGAAAGATTCTCAAAGCCTTTAAAGCAGGAAAAGTTATTTATTAAGTTAGGCTACATGTTTAAATATACAGACAGTAGAATGGAACAACATACTGTATAGAAAACTTAGTTGTAACAAATAATGTACGGTTGTGCAGACGAGGCCGTAAAAGCCTTCCTCATAGTATGAGGTTACGCACCGCTGTGTGGGAGTGGCGGGGTTAAAGCCTTTCTCCAAGATCAACAGTTACCTTTCCTTCTTATACCCTGAGCAAAGCATTGTTAAACATGAGTGGAATACCAACACCGAACCCGACCGACAGGAACCCAAAAGATGAAGCAGATGGGTGGTGATCAAGAGGGGGAGAAGAACATTAACATATTCTCCTCAATGCATGTTGAAGCAGTACTACCTGGATTGTACATTAGGATACTTGAATATCTCTATGAAGTTTACCACCGTTCAGTTTATAAGCTGTCAGATGACACCAAACATGGCATAGGTACATATTAGAACACACTAGTAAATAAACAGTATGTAGTTGGAAGCATATGTCCTGTGAAGCAAATAGTACAGATCTGTCATTAAGGTGCAAACGACTCTTTCTCTCCCGACAGAACCATCCTGTGACTGGAGTGTCCCAACAGTCCTCAATCAGCATAGTGATGAAACCCTTGCACTAGATAGACATTAGCATACTGTGATGATGAAGGCCATTGTGTAATGTTTAATATACCTTTAAAGGGATTTCTGAAGTACTAGGGCAATAAAGAGTTCTGCCCATATTTGCTCAGCCCTTCAAATCCCTCCTCTGGTACATTGGACCTCAGGAATTATGTGAGGTACATTTGTGACCTTAAAATTTAGGACTGAGTGCATTGAATAAGTGTCTCCATTGGTATAGTAGCACAGAGTAATGATGATAATTGTCAAGGATGCTAAGAAGATACACACACAGAACACCTACTCCCATCAGGTGTAGGCTTAGTCAGATGCACAACAATGTGGACACACTTGTCAGGAACTCTGTCCATATAACAAGGTTTATGTCCATCGTTGGCTTTGGCAAGCTGAACAAGATCTCTAGTGTCTGTGGTGGTCTGTTCCTCCTCATGGCACCTTTCAACTCTCTGCTGTTTATGTCCCACAGGAACAAGATCTCTAGTGTCTGTGGTGGTCTGTTCCTCATGGCATCTTCAACTCTCTGCTGTTCATGTCCCAAAGGAACAAGATATCTAGTGTCTGTGGTGGTCTGTTCCTCCTCATGGCACCTTCAACTCTCTGCTGTTCATGTCCCACAGGAACAAGATCTCTAGTGTCTGTGGTGGTCTGTTCCTCCTCATGGCATCTTCAACTCTCTGCTGTTCATGTCCCACAGGAACAAGATCTCTAGTGTCTGTGGTGGTCTGTTCCTCCTCATTAGCATCTTCAACTCTCTGCTGTTCATGTCCCACAGGAACAAGATCTCTAGTGTCTGTGGTGGTCTGTTCCTCCTCATGACATCTTCAACTCTCTGCTGTTCATGTCCCACAGGAACAAGATCTCTAGTGTCTGTGGTGGTCTGTTCCTCCTCATGGCACCTTCAACTCTCTGCTGTTCATGTCCCAAAGGAACAAGATCTCTAGTGTCTGTGGTGGTCTGTTCCTCCTCATGGCACCTTCAACTCTCTGCTGTTCATGTCCCACAGGAACAAGATCTCTAGTGTCTGTGGTGGTCTGTTCCTCCTCATGGCATCTTCAACTCTCTGCTGTTCATGTACCACAGGAACAAGATCTCTAGTGTCTGTGGTGGTCTGTTCCTCCTCATGGCACCTTCAACTCTCTGCTGTTCATGTCCCACAGGAACAAGATCTCTAGTGTCTGTGGTGGTCTGTTCCTCCTCATGGCATCTTCAACTCTCTGCTGTTCATGTACCACAGGAACAAGATCTCTAGTGTCTGTGGTGGTCTGTTCCTTATAATCTGCAAACCAAGTATGCAAAGGTTACAACTTTTAAGGGAGTATCAACATGTAGTATTTAAACTGTTAGACATCATAGTATTCCACATTGAATAATGAGATGATTGTTCAGGATATAATTAAGGAAAAACAGCATGAAAAAATATATCCCTGTTCACATAATGACTGTGACAAGGAAAAAAGTAACAAAATAAAATAATAGGAAAAGAATGCGGTGGATATGAAGTGTGCCAAATAAAATCAGTTGACTATCAGGAAACTGTAGTACATGATTTGAGATACGGGGTTCCCATGTCTCAAATGAAAAATAAATGAAATGATCATGGTGTTACTGTAAGATGGCAAAAAAATAAGATGCAGGAATTACAGAATCTGTTCAGTTTGGCCCAGTGAGGCTTTCTGAATAACACAGCTACCTCACCATGTATTTGTTTGCGCGACTCAATTTGTATTGCCCAGCTAACAATACCTTCGGAAGTATTTTCACACATGAGTGATTGCTGTACACGAGGCCCTGCTCCAGAATACTCCTCAAAAAGTTCAAACATATTTTCTACATACATCTCAAACGATTCTTCAGTACTCTGTTTCCGATTAAAAATCTATTCCCCTCCAACAGGACTACAACCCCGCAGATCACGAAGGCATTGTTTTGGTCTATTCAAGATTTCACTCTCAGGCTCATTTTGATACATTGACTGCACAATGGTATCTTATAGATCAGAACATCTGGAATTGAGCTGATAACAAAATAACTTTTGGTTCGAGCTGAAATGCATGTTTTAGGTCACAAAATGTGACAATTTACTCTCAGTCTAGAGCCCTGTATAGTGTTATTTCTGCTTTACATGAGCGCCACTTACTGTCAGAGTGATTTTTTTATTTTTATTGATCTGAACTGACAAATCAGACATTCCTGTTAGTTGAACACGAGTTAATAGATATCAATCAATCAACAAAGCGTCCTGTGCTCACCACACACCGGCTATAGGGGGAGAGGAGAGATTTGGCTATAGGGTGATGTGTGGGTAACTTACACAGAAGACACTTTGTTGCTCAGCACATAAAGATGAACTACTTACCGTGATCTCAGACTGTGTTTAAGTGGTTTCTCCACTGTGTGGATCTTCATGTGTCGCTTCAGGTGAGTTTTAATAGAGAAACTCGTCCCGCACTGATCACACGTGTGCAGCTTCTCTCTGCTGTGGATCCTCTCATGTGTTTTCAGATTTGCTGATCGACTGAATCTCTTGTCACAGTGTGAACACTTGTAAGGTTTTTCTCCAGTGTGGATCCTCTCATGTGTTTTCATATTTGATGACTGACTGAATCTTTTGTCACAGTGTGAACACTTGTAAGGTTGTTCTCCAGTGTGGATCCTCTCATGTGTTTTCAGAAATGATGACACACTAAATCTCTTGTCACAGTGTGAACACTTGTAAGGTTTTTCTCCAGTGTGAATTCTCTGGTGCAGTTTTAAATGGTTTGCTGTAATAAAAGTCTTCTCACACTCAAAGCACATGTACTCTCTCACACCAGTGTGAGTTTTCTCATGTGTATGTAAAGTGTGCCACCGTGAAAAACTCTTTCCACACACATAACATGAATGCGGCTTCTCCTTCGTATGAACTCTCAGGTGTCTCTTAAGGTCTGCTGCTAAGAGAAATGTTTTGCTGCATTGATCACATGTGAACGGCTTCTCTCCAGTGTGGATCCTCATGTGAACATCAAGGTTTGAAGATCGACTGAAACTCTTCCCGCATTGATCACATGAGAACGGCTTCTCTCCAGTGTGGATCCTCATGTGAACATTAAGGGATGATGATTGTCTGAAACTCTTCCCGCATTGATCACATGAGAACGGCTTCTCTCCAGTGTGAACTCTGATGTGAATCTCAAGACTGTGTTTGCTTGTGAAACTGTTTCCACACTGAGTGCAGGTCAAAGATTTCTTGGCTCTGTTCTTTAAAAATGTCTTTTTAGTCTTTAGTCTCAAAGGTTTTCCTCCAGGTTGGACATGATGTTCCTCCTCCACTTCACTCAGTTCTTCTCTCTCCTCCTCCACTTCACTCAGTTCTTCTCTCTCCTCCTCCACTTCACTCAGTTCTTCTCTCTCCTCCTCCACTTCACTCAGTTCTTCTCTCTCCTCCTCCACTTCACTCAGTTCTTCTCTCTCCTCGCTCTCTTCCATCAGGTCTGACATGAAAGGAAAAAAATAGTGCTGTCAACCGATTAAATTATTTAATCGCGATTAATCGAATGAATGTCATAGTTAACTCACGATTAATCGCACATTTTTATCTATTATAAATGTCTCTTGATTTATTTTTGTCCCATTATTTTTTTCTCATTTTAATGCTCTTATCAACGTGGAAAAGTGGATCGGCTTGCTTTGTACACATGTTTTTTTATTGAAAACAACATTGGCATATACTGTTAAATTTCACACTAACATTCTCATTTGGACCAAATAATCTCTCACACAATGTAACACTGTCCATCAATAAAAGGGTGAAAGAAATACTGACGAGGTAGGCTACTGATATTCACATCAGCTGTGTGTGTGTGTGTGTGTGTGTATGTGTGCTTGGCCATCAAGTGGTGTTTCAGACTGGAATCTGATCTGGAATCAGATCGTGCTGCGATGATATCTCAGTTCACAACGACAAAACACACAGATCACTTTGGTCTTGTCAATGGAACTATTTGGCAACTTTTTAAAAGGAAACTTTCTATTCAGAATCTTATTGGCATCCATTTCGGCGTCTCGTGCTCGTCATCCACTCAAAACATAACGTTAACCTACTATTTGGACGGCTCACAAACCCAAACAAGTGTGTGTGGCGTGCCTGTTGTTTTGTTTCCGGTCTAGCTAGATCCGGTTGCGCTTTGGTCGACGAAGCAACAAAACGTCCTCATGTTGCAAACGACAAAGTTTGCTAGGCCAAAAAGACGTTAATCTCGCGATAAAAAAATTTACGCCGTTAAGATGGGTTTGCGTTAATGCCGTTAATAACGCTTTTAACTGACAGCCCTAGAAAAAAATATTACATTTATTTATCAGTACATCAAAATAATTCAAAGAGAGAAATATAAAGTGAAAGGACATGAAAGTGAGCCCTGATGTAATGGTAGAAAGTTGACAACTGTTTAAAATATTATGTCCTTGAAACTTTCCATGAATACATTTATCTTCCAATTATTATTTTTAAAACATTATAGGCACGAATCCCATGTTTCTTTAGCAAGAACTATTAATTTGATCAATGACAATTATCTAACATGATATTAACATATTCATTTTACTAAAACGTTTTAATTATTAATGGGCGTTCACACTAGGCTTTTCCTTCATGGACGACTCTATGAAGGAGCTCTTTCTGCTGCATGATGGGAAGACAAGAGAAAAATCTCAATCCATAGAGATGTCCCCTACTCGGCTCAATCCAGACGGTTGTCGTGCTGGTCCTGTAGTTGTAGTCGCCAAGTACACTGCAGCCGTTAATGCAGGACAGAAGGGGAGTCACACCACCACATGGAAAGAAGCGTAAATGGATGGAGAAGCATAGTACTGTAAAGCTACGTCTTAGAGTACAAATCAGCATGAAGTTTTAACATCTACTCTCGTGTAATGGAAATAATGAAGATCTGGATACATCCAGTGACTGCGGTGAATAGTGCTGCTGGCAACAAGGGAAAGACCTTGTGACAGCCTGGAGAGACAGCTGACAGGAGGAAAGAGACCCCAATGGGGCTGGTAAGGGTTAGCTACCCTTGTCGGCAGTATCCAGCTCCGTGTTTGCAGGATGCTGGAGACACCCGCCCAAGGCTTCTGAGAAACTAAAGAGAAAAATACCCCTAGAGTCTGCGAGAGCGGGGGCGGAAGATGACTCAATGGTGGACAACATGGTTAACGACTTAGGAATGGAAACGGATATGAGTATGGAGAGTAAGACTAGCTCAAGATCTGCAGTTAGTAAAGTCATTGAACTCCAAGTTTGTGTCTGTGGCTGGAGCAAGGCGACAACGGTCAGGGGTTTGAAGGTTCATCAAGGGAGAATGAAATGCTTGAGGGAGAAGGGACAAGGGCCTCGCATTGATCAGTACTTCTTACGAAGTCAGTCAAGTCAGTCGAATGAAATCCAGCGACAGGAAGCAAACCACAGCTCGCAGGATATCAGCACCCCTGTCATAGAGGAGAGGAGGGCTTGCACAGTTAGTGATAAACATATTCATACTTGCGAACCCGGTCAGATTAACCAGCATAAGAGAGAAAAGAACCTCAACGGGCATAGGCCTGGAGTTAGATGGCCAAGAGCTTGTGAGAAAACTGCATGGGACACGGTAAACACAGATCTATGCTTTGCATTGGAAAGATTAACTGGCACAGTTGAAAAGAAGCTGGATAAATTTGGGGACATCATTTACACATATGGAAGTGAGAGGTTTGGTGTGGAAAAAAGGAAAGAAAAAGTACAAACTACTCCTAGAATGTCTAGACGGCAGCAGAAAATTGAAGGGTTAGTTAGAGAAAGGAGACAGCTGAGGAAGCAATGGAAAAGAGCAGAGCAAAGTCAGAAGGAGGGACTCAATCTCTTACAAAGGGCCATAAAAGATAAGCTGGCAACATTACGTAGAGCTGAGCGCCTACGGAAACGCTACAAAAAGAAGGAACGTGCGAGGGCTAATTTCTATAAAGACCCATTCAAATTCATAAAGAAGTTATTCACCAGTGAGAAGAATGGCACTTTAAAAACATCTAGGATTGAGCTAGAGAGATATTTGGAGGACACGCATACAGATGCAAAAAGGCATGAGCCTATGTCAATTCCATCAGACATACCACCTATCAACCCACCAGAATACCAAATGGAGGTCTGTGCACCTAAGTGGAAAGAGGTAGAGCAGGCTGTGAGAAAGGCAAGAGCTTCATCATCTCCAGGGCCTACTGGAGTTCCGTACAGAGTGTACAAGAGTGCTTCAGGAGTTCTGCGAATTCTGTGGAAATTGATAAAAGTGGCATGGGAAAAACAGGTTGTACCTAGAGCATGGCACAGAGCAGGTGGAGTCTTTATACCTAAAGAAAAAGATGCTACAAGCATCAGTCAGTTTCGTCCCATTTCACTATTAGACGTTGAAGGTAAGATTTTCTTTAGCATTATTGCCCAGAGATTGTCCACCTACCTATTAAATAATGGCTTCATTGACACCTCAGTTCAAAAAGCGGGCATTCCAGGGTTCTCAGGATGCTTAGAGCACATCAATGTTATTTGGCAACGAATTCAGTCAGCTAAAAAGGAGAGGAAGGAGCTCCATGTGACATTCCTGGATTTGGCTAATGCATATGGTTCAGTGCCACATGAGCTTCTTTGGGCAGCATTTGATTTTTTCAGAGTACCAATGTCAATAAAGGTAGTGAAAGCCTATTTTGGAGATTTGCAATTCAGTTTCTCAACTCCAAAATTCAGCACTGCATGGCAATGCCTAGAGGTAGGAATAATGGCAGGATGCACCATTTCCCCACTGGCTTTTACCATGGCAATGGAAGTAATCATTAGGGCATCAAGATGGGTAGTAGGAGGTGAGCGCTTGGCTTCTGGGATGCGACTACCACCAATCAGAGCATACATGGATGACATGACAACCATGACTACAACAGTAGCCTGCACTAATCGGTTATTGGGGAAGTTAACAGATAATATTGAATGGGCACGAATGCAATTTAAGCCCTCTAAATCAAGGAGCATCTCGATAGTTAAAGGAAAGGTAGTAGATAAAACATTCTTCATTAATGGTGAGGCAATACCAACAGTTTCTGAGAAGCCAGTGAAGAGTCTTGGGAGATGGTACGATGGCGATCTAAAGGACACAGTTCGGGTGGGAGAAGTTAGGCGACAAGCAGTGGAAGGGTTGAAGAGCATAAACAGCTGTGCTCTACCTGGAAATCTAAAACTCTGGTGCTTTCAGTTTGGTTTACTGCCGAGGTTGCTGTGGCCACTGACTGTGTACGATGTTTCTTTGACAACAGTGGATAAGCTGGAAGCGTTGATAAGTTCATACATCAGGAAATGGTTGGGAGTTCCACGCTGCCTCAGCAGAGTGGCACTTTATGGTAAGGGAATATTGCAGCTGCCAGTCTCTGCTTTAACCGAGGAGTTTAAGTGTGCCAAGGTCAGACTGGAAATGACCTTAGTAGAGTCACGTGACAAATGTGTAAGGGAGGCAGCCTCTGTGGTAAAAACTGGTAGGAAGTGGTCAGCAAAGAAATCTGTAGCAGAGGCAAAGGCTGCCCTTCAAATTGGGGACATCGTGGGACAGGTACAGCATGGAAGAAGGGGTTTTGGGCTCAGTTTATCTCCGCCTAAATGGCACAAGGCAGGTATAGCTCAAAGGAGGAAGCTGGTAGTCAACGAGGTGCGAAAGCAGGAGGAGAGGATGAGGTGTATAAAGGCCATTTCCCAGGCCAAGCAGGGAGAGTGGATGAGATGGGAGAGTGTGGAACAACGCAAGATGGGCTGGAAAGACCTTTGGTCAATGGAAGAGAGTAGGATCAGTTTCCTTATTAGGTCAACATATGATGTTCTCCCATCACCGCAGAACCTAAACCTCTGGGTAGGAGAGGATCCCTCTTGTCCTTTGTGTTCATCACCTGCCACATTAAGGCACATTTTGACAGGATGTAAGGTGGCTCTTAGCCAGGGTCGGTTTACTTGGCGCCATGACCAAGTACTGCGATGTTTGGCTTTAGCATTGGAAGGCAAGCGTAGTATAACCAATAAGTTGCCGCCTGTTCTAGCAAAGCATTACACGCAGAAGACAATATTCCTCCGCCCAGGCGAGCAACCACCAAGAAAAGGTGTTAACACCAATTCTCGCCCAGGACAACTGGAAGCTGCTAGGGACTGGAAGATGCTGGCTGATCTTGATCAACGGCTTATTTTTCCACCTGAGATTGCCACCACTAACCTACGACCAGATATTGTTTTGTGGTCTGGATCAGCTCGCATTGTTCAACTGATAGAGTTAACAGTGCCATGGGAGGATGCTGTAGATGAGGCATATGAGAGGAAGAAACTGCGGTATGCTCATCTGGCCACTGAAGCAGAACAGCGAGGATGGAGAGTCCAGGTTTATCCAGTGGAAGTGGGTTGTCGAGGTTTTGTGGCACACTCTACAACCCGGTTCCTCAGAGACGTCGGATTCGGCGGCCAAGAGTTGCGTCGCACAGTAAAGAACTTATCTGAAGCAGCAGAAAGGAGCAGCAACTGGCTGTGGTTGAGACGGAAAGATCCTAGCTGGCTGTGTACAGGCCGTCACGCTATGGTTTCGTAGAATTCTTGAACAATTGAAGAGTCTGTTGGTTTATTTGCATATGTTCTTGTGGATATTGCGTGAATGAAGGGTGGTTGGGCAGATATTGTGTTTAGCGGTAGGTGGTATGCCATACGGAACCTTTGCCACTGTAACTGCTTTAACGCACCAGTGGGGCTCGACAGCCTTAGTCAAACGGGTTGGCGCGTATGGTTGGGTTGCGGAGAGATCGTGAGATTGTGGTTAGGTCTCGGCAGCAGGAGGGATGTAGAGGTCAGTAAGCTGGGCTGAGTTGAGTGGGGGAGGAGGGGGGTGACTCTGGGACGCCAGAGTCACTGTCGAGCCCTCTTGAGGTGTCGTGGGCTAGTCGACGAAACACTGAGGACGGAAGGTGCCCACTTGAAGACCCTAGAGATGTCCCCTACTCGGCTCAATCCAGACGGTTGTCGTGCTGGTCCTGTAGTTGCAGCCGTCGTGTGTGCTGACGCGCCAAGTACACTGCAGCCGTTAATGCCGGACAAAAGGGGAGTCACACCACCACATGGAAAGAAGCGTAAATGGATGGAGAAGCATAGTACTGTAAAGCTACGTCTTAGTTTTGCTTATCTTGGCGAAAGCAGAGTACAAATCAGCATGAAGTTTTAACATCTACTCTCGTGTAATGGAAATAATTATCTCAGTTTTTACACAAACTGTAGCATTGACTGTATTCATCAACCCGGTTACCAAAGTTACTGTAAGAAGAATCTCTATAACTATGAATAACTTACATTATATTTGACAAATACAACTTTATCAGTAGTTTGGTGATTATTCATAATGAAAATGACTAAAATTCTGGTAACGTTGTTGCAATTTGAGAGCCAGATATAAAATAAATGTAAAATAAAACAGTTAAAATAGTATTGTTGAAGCAAACCCAGACCATTCTGTACCATTTCATAGATTAACTGTTTATCTTAATGTGACGAAGTGCTTGAATGTTTCTAACATGAATGTTCTTCAGCATCATGAATGAATGAAGAATAAACACCAACCTCTTTGTTCTTCAGGATCTTCAGTGTGTTTCATTCTGCAGGGTTCTGGATCACTCATGTTCTCACTGTCCTCTTTAATAAACTCAGTCTTGGCAGATTTCAGCTCTTCCTGATGCTTTCATGCTCGTCTTCACTTGTAGCTGATGGGAATTTACAGCATTTATTGGGGAATAACTGTGGGAGGAGCTTCACTGATGATGTGACTGCAGTGGGAGGAGCTTCACTGATGATGTGATTGCAGTGGGAGGAGCTTCAGTGATGATGTGACTGCAGTGGGAGGAGCTTCACTGATGATGTGATTGCAGTGGGAGGAGCTTCACTGATGATGAATTATAGTGTGGGAGGAGCTTCACTGATGATGTGATTGCAGTGGGAGGAGCTTCACTGATGATGTGATTGCAGTGGGAGGAGCTTCACTGATGATGAATTATAGCGTGGGAGGAGCTTCACTGATGATGTGACTGCAGTGGGAGGAGCTTCACTGATGATGTATTCCAGTGTGGGAGGAGCTGACCTGCCAAAATCAAAAATATCAATTACTGAGTTTTGTTTTTATAAGAAATTACACTTCATGCATTTATGTCTGTCTATCTATTCATCGTACAGTAACTGATCCCAATTCATTCATTCATTATTTTCATTGCTAATCCTAACATTATTCTGCTTCTTCATTAAAATACAGGTATCTAGAAATATAGAAAAGAATATAAATAACTTAAATTCTTTAAAATATAAATAATGGTAAGAAAAACAGTTAAACTCGTAAACAGAAATAAACTTACATATAGGCTAGTAGCCAACAAATCCCCTCAGTCTGCTGACACCAATGAAAAGAGCTTTAAGTGACAATTTACAGGAGATCTGAAGACATCAGCATAATAAATTAGGTGAAAACAGGAACTATTGTCATGAAATAAAGGGTGTTTTCAGCAGATCTGTTAATATTGATGATCCTCAGACGATCAACACTCATTCAACAAGCCATTCAGGATCATCAGCAGATCATCTACTTTATTCTGAGTGTTTGCTGTTAGAAACAGAAACAGACAAATTTTTTAATTTTTTCTACAAATGTTAGAGACATTATTTGAGTTAAAATAGATGATGTAAGCCTATTAAACTGCCCATTAAGCCTATTCAACTGCTATAATGAAAGGCAATACTGTTATTTCTCACAATATGACATGGATAAAACATCAATAACACAAAATCACTAATGACACTCATCTTCATAAACCACAACAGATAAATAATTACAGCAGCATAATATGACCAAATTAATCTAAATATAACAAGTTTGGTCTTATGATAGCTCACTGAGTCTTGAGAGTCGGGAAAAAACACGGTTTAAAAAAACTTTTTTTTAAAATACACACTGGTCTTAGCTATTTAACCATGTAAAAGGAACAGGTTCTAAACAAAAACACATTTTTAACAAATAAACATGTTTCCCTTCAGAACTGGATTTGTGTCAACTCCGTCAGACACACTAAGTATAAAATTTTAATTATTCCAATCCAAAAATAATCTAAAGTTCTGAAGTATATTGTAATAGTGTTTAGTTACTCTGATATGTAAAAAAAATACAATATATAAACTTAAGCTGTGATTTCACACTATTCTGAAAACTCAGATTTCTAAATATTTGCATTTTCAAACTTTGATTTTAATTTCAATATTGTAAAAACAAATTCCTTAAATAAATAAAACATAAGAAGATGTAGATCAGATGGTCCTTTATTACAAAAACAACACAAACTGAAGGAAGACATTTTTTCCCCCCAAAAAAAATTAACAAAAACATATGCATCCAACGCTTTTGTTGAAGATCTGACAGTGTTGATGAAAAACTGACGGTGTTGACAAAAAATATGTGTGCATTGTGATTATTGAACAGATGTGCTCTTTAAACTACTAGCCTACTAAAACTACTTGTTATTATTAGAGTATTGAACTTACTGTAAAGCAAACTATAATAAACATATTGCACATACACCGTTTCCAACTATTATAAATTACACCGTTTCCAACTATCAAAAAAAAAAACAATAAGGGAAACCAGGGGCTCCCCCTCTGTTTTCATCTACCTCCCCTATACCACTTCCTGCTCTCCTTTGTCTCATCCACCTCTTCCTTTCCTCCTTTGTAAGTAGCCATTTACTTTAAAGTGGCGTGTGTGTGTGTGTGCGCGTGCGTATGTGTTGGATGTAACTTACTTAGAAAATGCCAAAATTAACCGGCAAGCGCTGACTACAACGGTCCGGAGTACGTCTCATGCTACTATCACTGGCCGGCTCACCCGGAGACTTGTTTCGCGGTAGGCCTACATCTATCACATTGCTTAATGACATCGCAAATTGCGCTGGTTAAAAAACGAGACGATAACTAAATAAAAACTAGTTTTGAATGACAAAAACTATGACGAAAAGCTATTGACATTGTCGTCAACGAATAAAAACTAGACAAAATGTTAGATAGTGACAATTTTGGAAGCGATCCAGTCAGAACTGATGTCCTGCGTTTGTGGTAGATGCGCACATGTGTACTGTAACGCGCTGATCTACCCATCGGCACACGGGTTGAACTGCGCTGCATGTCTCATAAAACGTTAAAAAATGTAAACGTCTTGGAGAATGAGTAGAGCATAAGAGTGACGACGAAAGAAAAAGAGCTCTATTCGGTTCGGTTTTCTGTGCGCACACACCCGACCCGAAGCGTGCAGCCATGCACATAGACAGCGCGCGAGGACTGAATTGAACTCTCTTTCGTGTCTGAATGGACAAATAGCCTACACACAACATTATGTCGAAATGCCCGTTTTGGAGAGTATGTATTTTTCTCTTATTTTTCATATATGTAAAAAGAAAAAGGAAAAAAAATTGTTCTGCATGAATACAAAAAAGCATTTAACTCCTGTTATTTTTTTTTATTAAATCTGCTTTCACCTGTTTAGATAACTACTTTGAATGGAGCTAAATAAATATAATAATATATATCATAAACATTTGTATGGTGTTTTTATTATTACAACTAACAACTAGGCCTATAGATGATAATAACAAAGTAGAAACAACATTTTTATTTTGGTACAGTTGACATTCACTTTATGACGGTTCAAATTGTTTTTCAGTACAGTTCCAGGATTGAGGTGAAAAAGTTAGTCTGGAGCCCTGAGATGTAGGGTTTGCAAAACACAACTTTTTTTTTAAAGAGATAGTCACATTGTTGTTAGTCTATTACTAATAGAGTAGTTTGCAAAGCACAAGTTAATTTATTACGTACATATATTGTACTGAGAAAGCACTATTCTTGTATTAGAATAAATATTTAGTACAGTAACTTGGTTCATATTTAAATCAATAATGTCTCATATCTTTATGTACTAGTAATTCTATATAGTAATAGGTCAAATGCAGCAAGTCAAAAGACCAACTGGACTTTCTTTGCCAGTTTGCACACATTTCTTTGAAGGATTGCAAAAATATCGTCTGAATATCGATATCGAAAAAAATATCGAGATATTCATTTTTGTCAATATCTCCCACCCCTATGAGCTACATTAATCACTATAAAGTAGTTAGATCATTACAATAATAACAGAAACTGTTAATTATCATAAAACTTTTAAAAATAAAGAGCACCGCAAAGCACTATTGTTCCAAGAGTAAAACGCTTTTCATATTAGTATTGATTTAATGTCTCATCATAGGCTCAGGGGCAGAAATATTAAATACATTTTAATTTCACATTTTAAGTATCTTTTCATGTTTTAAACAATTTCAAAAATAAATATTCAACATTTTATTTTTAAAACATTAAAATATTGATTAACTTCAAAAACATTGCAATAAAAAAATTTAAGGTTTTGAATAATTTTTTGGTCAATTTAGTCAGCTTTTTCATTGAACCAGAAAGAAACTTTGAGAAGAATGGAACGGTCTCCATGCTACACTAATAATAGTAGTAAGGCTTTCCTCTTTGTACACATCCTTGCAAGTACAATTTTGCCTGTATTATTGGTGTCCCCTTCAAAAATTGGTCTTGAGAAATGTTATGTTTATTGTCCCCCCCAACATTTAGATGAAATTTTCGCCCCTGGGCTCAATGTAAAGCATTTAGCATTATCTGTTCCAGACCAGTATGACACTTGAGATCGATTCACATTAATTCCCCTCACTGATCTTAAACTTTTGCCTTTTGACTTGACGAAACAATCACACAAAAGCACACAAACAATCTCAGGTCTGAATGAACTCCACATATTCTCCTCATGCTCGCTGCTGCTGCACTAAATGTGTATTTTAGTGAGAAGACGCCAGAAAAGACGCACAAGTATCGCTGTGATCGATGAAACCAATACAGAAATGAGCCTGTCGCTTAATCAAACTGTATAAAGAGTGTAAATATGATAAATACCGTGAACTGCTCTCTCCTCGCCTCAGAAGACTCGACGCTGAAACTCAATGACGAGAGAGACCAGTAGCTCCTCATTGGTCCTCACTGCAGAACACGAGATCTAGGGGGCGGAGTTGGATCTGGATCTGAGCGGTGGAGATGGGTAGGTTTATAAGGTGGATGTGGTCCAATGTTGAATTACGGATCTGGATCCAACTCCTCCCCCTGGATTTCGTGTTCTGCAGTGAGGACCGAAGAGACGACTAACCAGTATGGCAAGCTGTATTAGCATATAAAACACTATGGCAAGCCGTATTAGCATATAAAACTATGGCAAGCCTTACAACTTTGTTTTGAATATCCATAAATATATTTTGACTAGTCATAATTATAATTTGACTAGTCAGAATGCAGAGATGGGAATTTACGAAGTACAAATACTTAGTTACTGTAGTACTCAAGTAGATTTTTGTAGAGATTTTTACTTTAGGCCTACTTTACTATTTATTTTTGTGCTGACTTTTTACTTTTACTCCTCTAATTATTAACACAAATATCGGTACTTTCTACTCCTTACATTTGGCAAAATTGACATGTTACTTTAGTTTCAAATAATTTCTGTGGAGTTACCGTTATTATTTTTCACGTCATCAATATCGAATTCAATCTAATTGAATGGGAATATATGTTACACTTGACGCACCACTACAAGACGACTCGACATGATGGCGGTAACGTTAGCACATAGTAGTATAGACTGCAACATTATTGAAATGTATCCGATGTAGTGTAGGCAACATTTATTATTAGCACTCCATGCTCAAAGATTTACTAGCTGTCAATTAACTTCTTATATGCTGCTGCCATCTAGTGGTTGTTAGTTGTAACTCTAAAAGTATCTTAATTAATTTAGTAATTCATATTTGATCCTTTATTTTCTTTCCAGAAGTCATATTTGAGCACACACACGTACATGTAGATTCCTTTAAATGTTAAGGTGAAGATTAAAAAAGAGAAACTGGATCTGTGAATTCTCACAGAATCACAATTGAATTCATATCTTGCTACTCAGCCAGAATCTTATTAACCTGAGATCCAGTTCAGTCTCTGTCACAATAATCATGTATGTAATGTTTTAGGCCTATTGGCAGACATCCATTTAAAATGTAGGCAATGGCATATAAAGAAGCTTCTTTCCATTTCCACTTAAAGGATTAGTTCACCCCAAAATCACAACTGTTAGTCTTGTGCTGGACTGCACGCGCAGCATGACGTCATCACGTCGGAAAGGTCGGGTGTAAGTACCGCCCCATTGTTTACTAGCGTGGAGAAGGAGGATCGGTCACACTTTATTGTATGTTGAATGACATATTTATGTCTTTGTGTCAGTTTGTTGTTTAAAATGGTCATTTCGTGTGCGTATCCTGGATGTTTAATGAATGTTTAACGATGTCACCCGGGACCTTTCCAACGTGATGACGTCATGACGACAAGACTAACAATTGTTTGTAAAAAGTAAAAAGTTTATTTTTTTTAGAAAATGGCCGGTCGATTCGCTAGATAAGGCCCTATTGCTCAGCTGGGAGAGAGGAGAGACATTTGAAGCACTTTAAAGTCCGTTAAAACTTCATTGATTTGGACTTCCTAAATTGTTTTCCTCAAAAAACTTAAATTTCTTTTCCACTGAAGCAAGAAAGACATGAACATCTTGGATGGCATTGGGGTGAGTAAATTATCAGGAAATGTTCATTTTGGGGTGAACTAATCCTTTAAGTTTCTCAGCTTGCACTCTAACATTTAGTGGTCAATGTTATAATAACAATAAAGCTTTGCATAAAAAATTGTTGTCATTCACAAGGCTACTTTTACTTTTATACTTCAAGTACATGTCCAAGCCAGTACTTTGTTACTTTTACTTGAGTAAAGAAGTAAAGATAAGACTTCTACTTTTGCCAGAGTATTTTTGAACACATATGCAATTATAATTGCACTAGTATGAAATCTGATTTGAGATATCTTTAAATACATTTGGACTACTCAAAACTGCATTTAAGATATCTGTAATGACGGCAGATTTCTTCAACTGTTGCGTCACACATACGCAAAGATAATTAGAGATATCTCTTATTCAGTTTCGACCAGTCTCTATTATATTTTAAGATATCTGAAGTGTACCTGGTCCTCGTCGAATCTGCTGTTGTGTGACATGAGACTCTCACTCTCACCTGAGCCCTGATTGCTTTAGATGATGAGCAGATTTAATTTAGGCTTATTTACATATAAACATTGATCAGCAATCAATTTATATGTAATAACTGAGGTAAACAGTGTTGCTGTAACAGCGGTCATCAATTGATTTACTTGGTCAAGTCAAGTCATCTTCATTTATACAGCGCTTTTAACATTGTCGATTGTTTCAAAGCAGCTTTACAGAGATAAACATATCATTTAAAGGTGGGGTAGGTAGGATTTTTCTAAAAAAAACGTTTTCCCAAATTTTCTTTATATACCAATACATAATTAAAATGTAAGTACTCTGAATAAACACAGCTACTTATTCCATATCATCGACAGGTTGATAATCCTCTATGAAAAGATCAGCTCACTCCAGCAGCTGTTCGACTCTCATGGAGAAACTCAAGACAAAACTAAACTTGTGTTTCACCATCAAATATACTCAAATATCATCTCATATTAAAACATGAAGAGAAACCAAATTTGTCTGAGCGTGTGATAATAAATAATCAAGAATTTTAGCAATGCAAGTTTATTTAAATAGCATGTTTCAAACACACAATAGTAATTCAAAGTGATTTATTTAAAAAGGATTATAAAAATTATCATAAAATAACAACAAATGCATATGAAATAAAAATGACAGTAAAAGCAAAGAATTAAACATTGATTACACACTGATTTAGAACAGTCATTAAAAAAGAATAAAGATACAGTGCAATCAGACTGACTCATTTAGTAAACCCTTATGAAAAAGAAGTTTAAGTTTGTATTCATATTCTTTTTTTTAAACTTAAAATGAGAAAGTATACTTTCAGTCAACTTTTGATATACTTCGCAGAAATATACTTATATTACACTTAAGTGTACTTGACTTATACTGACAGAAATCTCTATTTGGCCAATACTTATACTCTATCTATTGATTGAGATATACTTAGAAGTATAATTAAGTATTCAACGTATACTTGGCTTGTAGTTGTGTTTTTACTCTTTTGACAAGAGTACTCAGAACTTATTGTAATCGAGTCCATAAAAACAAGGATATTTCTTAATATACAATTAAACTTTACACTGCAACTTTCTGGCTATTCATGTTTCCACTGTTATACAGCAGGGGGCGCTGAAGTCAGTGTGGCCAGACCTACGATATTATCGTATTTGTACGATATAATAATGAAAGAAATCCCATAAATGTCTTCTCGGCCAATCATCGTGGAGAATGACTCTCGTGAGCACGAGTTAACATTCCTTTTTGTATATTGTTTACAAAGTTGCCATTTATTATTAATGTTAATAAATGTTAAAATTATGTCAAAATTGTATATCATTAACTATCATCTATCTTTTGCAAGAAGAAAAAAAAGTTTCTATTCTTGCCGCAGCGCTTCAGTTGTTTCCAAGTTGAGATCGATAGTTTAGCAATAAAGTCATTTTTTAAAGTCAGCTTTAGGGCCCTATTTCAACAATCTGAAATGTTATTTTTCCTTGTAATTATGTATGGTTTGCAGAAATATGAACTGCTGTGTCCGTAGATGAGAGAAGTGTGTGTGTGTGTGTGTGTGTGTGTGTGTTGTTATGGCCAAGCATGCGCTCTTAAAACAGCATCTGAATATCGCGCTCTGACTTTACACTTGGTTTCTCTCTGGATCAGCAAAGTATCACCAGAGAACGTTTGCGCTGGAACACACGTCCTCTTTTCCTGAACCGAGCGCATTCCCTAATTTAAGTTCATTCCCTAATTTACCGACGTGCGTCTGTGAAGGAAAAGTCCCTGATAGGAATAATACATGCGTCGCTGTACAGAAGTCATTTGCGCTGGGTGAGAGAGAGACAGGGCCCAGAGTGTTTACATTCTGCTAGTTGCTATTGGTGACACTGTCCCACAGTGAAGTGTGTGTGTGTGTGTGTGTGTGTGTGTGTGTGTGTGCATATACTGTTAATAACACTGGCTCAACACACATCTCCTCTGAACACAGTTTATAGGCTATTCTTTGCATTGCTCTTAGTTTCACTTCTTTATTTTAGCAGCTCCTGGATGCCATTAAACTCTAGAAATAAAATATTGGTCTGGTTTCAGAAGCGTCACTAAACTATTTTAATTAATTGTATTTAATATTATATTTAAAGCAGTTTACATATGATGCACAAGAAAATGACTTTCAACACTGTAGGCTAATATATCCATAAAATCCATATACGTGTAAATGAAAATAAATCTGGCCTATTATTTGCAAACACATTTTAATCTAAACTTGATGATGTCACTATTTCTTCCAGGAGTTTTTTCTCTGTTTTCTGAGAAGAAGAAAATAAAACAATGACCAATCCTCAGTACGTTTTTGCTTATTGAATATTGTAAATATTGCTGCAGATTCTGACCTCGTCAGTATTTTATGGTAATATTGTGGGCATCTCTATTTCCTCTGGGTGCTTCGAGTCCTTCCTCCCTGCAAAATAAAAGCATTGCCTGAGCTCTCGTATGTGTTTTATCATGACTGCAGATGTTCCAGATCAGATGAGTGTGAATCTTCAGATTGTGTGCGGCTCAAACTCACCAGCTCTTCTTGCACAGATGATCTGAAGAAGAATCACAGTAGGAGCAGCAAACACTGCGATCTCAACAATACTCACAATCACTGCAGGAAACATGAGAGGAAGAAGAGAAACTGTACATGACTGAAGTCAAGGCTACACTAAAAAAAATGATATGTTGGCTTTACTTAACTTTTCTTTGTAAACAGGTTCCACCGGTTCCACATAACTATGTTTCGTTAAACAAACATAATATGTTCATGTAACTTCAACATCATGGAATTTGGTCATTTTAAGCGACCCAATTAAACTCTGAGCTAATGAGTTAATTAAGTGATTTATTGAGTGATGATTGCGCATTATTGAAGACACCTGATGTTAACAAGCAGAATCACTGAAGGAGAAAACCGGAAATGTTTAAGTCACCATTATGGAGATCAGTGTGTGTTTTAGTTGGGCTCTTGACCATTAACTCATTAACTTTTGAGTTTGTTTGGCTGCTGTACGTGAGTTATAACAGCCGTATGAACAATGAACAAAGGTGATCTGATGGTGTTGGTTGTGTTTTAACATAATCATTGTTTCACAATCATTTGACCTGAGTCACTGAACCTATATTAAACCCAATTTCTGAGTTAAGTTTACCTTACGGATTATAGCAGCACTGTCATTGTAGAGCGTACTATTTTGAGCCTTTTTAATGAAATTCATATGATCAAATCAATACATAAAAAAGAAACTTCTTAAGAAATATTTTCAGTAGGCACACACAGACATCAAGAATCAGCCTGTGAATCTCAACAATGGTGACAATTATAAAGCATGTTGCAGTGCATTCTGGGTGCCACCAATCAAAACTCATTCATGGCTCCCATCATGCATTGCTACATGAATAAATAATGAGCTTATGATCTGTTTGTCACCATTGCTGAGATTCACAGGCTGATTCTTGATGTCTGTGTGTGCCTACACAAAATATTTTTTAAGAAGTTTCTTTTTTATTTATTGATTTGATCACTTAAATTTCATTGAAAAGGCTAAAAATAGTATGCTCTACAATGACAGTGCTGCTATAATCCGTAAGAGAAACTTAGAAATTGGGTTTAATATAAGTTCAGTGATTCAGGGCAAATGATTGTGAAATAATGATTATGTTAAAACACAACCAACACCATCAGATCACCTTTGTTCATTGTTCATACGGCTGCTATAACTCACGTACAGCAGCCAAACAAACTCTAAAGTTAATGAGTTAATGGTCAAGAGCCCAACTAAAACACACACTTATCTCCATAATGGTGACTTAAATATTCCGGTTTTCTCCTTCAGTGATTCTGCTTGTTAACATCAGGTGTCTTCAATAATGCTCAATCATCACTCAATTATTCACTTAATTAACTCATTAGCTCAGAGTTTAATTGGGTCGCTTAAAATGACCAAATTCCATGATGTTGAAGTTACATGAACATATTATGTTTGTTTAACGAAACATAGTTATGTGGAACCGGTGGAACCTGTTTACAAAAGAAAGTTAAGTAAAGCCAACATATCATTTTTTTGAGTGTATTACACTATCAACAGTTATTGATGAAGCATTTACAGACTGACTGATAGTTTCATGTTATAAAGCTGTCAGTATAAATGAACGTGTCGTACCTCTGTATAATAATCCAGCAGTTTCTGATGCTGTATCAGCTGGATCTGTGGATCACGTCTGTTAGTTCAACACATAATGCCACATATACACAACATCATCATCACATAATACTGGAACCTTGTGTAGGAGCTGCTGCTGTAGATCGGCTCGATGTCTTCTCAGAGTTTGAGCTTCTGACTGGAGTCAGTGTTGGTGAAGCGACTGGAGCTGCAGAAGATCAACGTTCAGACACAGCATTAAAGATTAAAGTTCAAACATTACAAGAATAAAGTCGAAACATTACGAGAATAAAGTCTTCTGTGGAAGTTCTTTGTGTTTGTGTGTGTTATATTCTGGTTTATGCAATATATCATGTATGACCCATGTAGGAGGCCAATATTGGGAATTATACCACTAATATTTTACAACCCCAAAACGTATGAAGAATAGAATGAACATTTCCTGAAGAAAATGTGAGTGGGTGCTTGTGTAGCAGGTGTGCTTTAAGAATATTTATTTTGTGATTCCACTTGCCATGACTTCGACTTGGACAGTTATGAAAATGATAAGACACACGGCGAATAAGGTATGTGGAGATTACATTGTGGTTATGGGCAGTGAAATGAATTATTGTCCGCCATTATACTTAATGAATGAACAGAACAAAAAGAACAGAGATAAGTGGTGGAGAAATGGCTGATGAATTTAATTAATTTTTCTGCAATGTTGGTCCAAATCTTGCCAAAACTATACCACTACATAATGAAAATAAAAGCTGGACAGGCGAAAGCAGAGTCATGCAATCTGTTTTTTTGGATGAAGTGAGTAAAGTAAAGTTTATGTTAAATTATAAGTCAATGAGAATCCTATATTGTTCCTTTATTTTGCTATATTTGATGTATTGTTTGGGGTAATTCTTATTTCACTAATTTAATGCCCTTATTTAGCAAAAAAGGGCTATAAGAATAATTAATGGAGTTGCTCCAAGAGAACTTACTACAGGACTGTTTCTGGAGTCAGGACTACTCAAACTGAAGGATTTGGTTGCTTTACAAACTTTATTAGTTGTTCATAAAGCTAAACACTGCCTGTTACCGCATGGACTGCAAACCCTTTTACTGTAAATAGAGAGACAAGCAGAAGAAATAATGACTTTAAACAACCTTATGCTGGAAAAACCCTCAAACAAATGTGTGTTTCAGTTTCTGGTGTGAAAAGATGGAATTTTCTAGAAAATGATCTAAAATGTTGTTCAGATATTCTACAATTTAAATACAAGTATAATCAGAAGATACTTAATTTATATAAAGATGAATGTGAAAATTAATAGAATTATAACAACAATGATGGTCTCGTTGATTTTTTTCTTCATCCTACTCCTGTTCTTTTTGTCATGGAATGTATTTTTGTTGGATTTGTTAATTTGTTGTTGTGGCATTTCGTGTTGCATTACCATGAAAAGAGAATACATAAGTGAAAATGAAATTAATTTTATCCTTTATCATTTACAGCACGTCGTGCATTGCTGCCACACACTGCTCTAAAGTGCTGCACGAGTCCTCATAATCTGTTTATTACTTCAGATCAAATAAAAGAGGATTGACGGGACGAATTACAGCATTCAAGAGTGATTCTTAGTTGACACAACGCAGATAACACACCGCTACACTTGCAGTGGGAAAACTCGCCACTCGGGTGCTAGGGTGCGGTTAGCTAGTGTTTAACAAGATGGTAACAAAATTAACATCATGATAGGACGATTAGCATGTTGCTAGCATCATACCAGCATGTTTTAACAAGAAGCTATCATGATTATTGTGCTGCCAGCATCATGTTCGCATGATTAGCATGTTGCTAGCATCATAGTAGCATGTTTTTAACAAGAAGCTATCATGATTAGTATGCTGCTAGCATCATGCTAGCATGATTAGCATGTTGCTAGCATGTTTTTAACAAGATGCTAGCATGTACCTAACATCATGCTAGTATGATTAGCATGTAGTAAGCATCAAGCTAGCATGATTAGCATCAAGCTAGCATTATGCTAGCATGTTTTTAACAAGAAGCTATCATGATTAGTATGCTGCTAGCATCATGCTAGCATGATTAGCATGTTGCTAGCATGTTTTTAACAAGATGCTAGCATGTACCTAACATCATGCTAGTATGATTAGCATGTAGTAAGCATCAAGCTAGCATGATTAGCATCAAGCTAGCATTATGCTAGAATGTTTTTACCAAATAGCTACCACGATTAGCTTGTTGCTAGCATCAAGCTAGCATGATTAGCATGTTGCTAGCATCATGCTATTATGTTTTTAGCAAGAAGCTAGCATGATTAGCATGTTGCTAATATAATGCTAGCATGATTAGCATGTTGCTAGTATCATGCTAGCATGTTTTTAGCAAGAAGCTAGAATAATAACCATGTAGCTAGCATCATGCTAGCATGATTAGATAGATAGGATACAATTATTTGTGAATACGGCCCCTGGTGATATAGTTTTCAGCATCATAAAGTACAATACACTAATCTTATCCCTGACCAAAAGTGATATTTTTTTATTAATAGATTATATTCACCAACAATGCTTTCTTTCCACAGATCAGATATTCTGAATTTTGATTTTTTAAATAAATTATAAGTAGGCGAATTGAGCATTAGAGTAAAAAATAAGTGAAGTCGGCCATTTTCTCTTCAGTTTCATCTGAGCTGTTGAAGTGACCAGGACAAACTTTCTCTGGTCAGACAGAAACAACATGTTGGCAGAGATCATTTATTTTTCCAGCATCAGTTTTTGGACTGTAACTTCACTGCAGTGCATTAGTTTGAAGCAATGCTTTGAGTTCCTCTTCTGTGAGAGTCAAAGAAGCTTTTGTTCCCTCAGTGTGTTCTGGTTCAGTGATACTGACATTATGAGGCTCTTCTAACGCTGTTTCTCACCTGAATACTTGACAGTGTATGTGACTGAGGTCTTGGGTTGATCTCTGTGAGTAACTTCACATCTCCACTCTCTGTTGTCATCTTCATCCAGGAGTGTTGTAGTCAGAGTGATGATACAGTGATCTTGATCTGATGATGATAATATCTGATATCTGGAGTCTGTCTTCAGATCAACACCAGCCTGATTCACCCACAACAGCTCAAGTTCCCCAGAACTGACCAAATAATCACAGTAGAATCCAGTGTATAAATACAACTGACAGGAGAGAGTCACAGAGCGGCCTGGACTGATCTCAGTCTGTGATGATGATGAAGATGATGATGATGAAGAAGATGATGATGATGATGATGATGATGAAGACACTGAAACTGAACACAACACACAAATCACAGACTCTTCAATCATCATCTGAGTTTAAAGGGAGAATCTGCCCTTTTTAAATTGACCACATAATCATAAACTCACCATGAAGAACATGTAGATAAACATGAGCATCAGTTCCTTGTTGTTCTCCATCCACATATTGTCTGCAGGTGTATACTCCATAATCTTCTTCTGTGACGTTCTTGATGTTCAGAGAGCAGTCAGACTCCAGACTCAGTCTCTCATGTCTCTCTGTGTCTTTATTCTTTATCCCTCCAGTAATCAGTTCAACTGATGATCTTCTGAATCTGTTATAGTAGGTCCATGTAGTTGATTTGCAGTCAGAAAGATCATTATTACAGGACAGAGAGACATTTACACCAGAACTGATGAACACATGATCATCCACTCCACTGGTTCCTGAAACACAGTATATCTCAGTGATCATTATGATATATATTAATAAATGAAAACATAAATCATACCAGCATAAAAACAGAAGTTTTCAATCATAGTATTTCTCCTCAGTGTTCCTCAGGAGTGCCAGATTGCGTTTGAAAGTGTTAAAGCTGTGTTGTAGTTTTGGCGGCTCGAGTGTCGATCTCTCTTCTGATTGGAAGTGGATGCGAGCCGGAAGTTCCTGGATCAGTTCTGCTTCAGGACGGCGAGGATGTGGACCATCCAGTGTGCTTTTTCTCCCGGAAGTTTAATACACCTCAAGGGAATTACTCTACAGTTGAAAAGGAAACTTTGGCGTTGTTGTTTGCCTTGCAGTTCTGTGAAGTTTATTTAGGCTCTTCCAACCTGCACACTATTGTCTATAGGGATCACAACTCCCTCGTTTTACTTTCCCGTATGTGTAACAGGGACAGAAAGTGTTCTGTTAAAATGTACTGTATGTATTTTTTGTTATAATGTAGACAAAAAGGTTTATTTTCATTTAAATCTTATATACTTGTCTGAGAATGAGTGTGTTTCTCTTTAATTGCTGTGACGTCATCATGCGCCTGCAAATCTCCGGTTTTGTCTCCACCTCTTCCTCTTAGCATTGTTAATGCACTGAGGAGTTATTTTTGGCTCTTGGTAATCTTAATTAATCTTTACTTTAATAGTTGGTTGTATGTTTATATTTTCACTACAATTTATGTGTATTGTGTTATTTTACTCATCTATATGGTTATTTTGGTGATTTTATCCTAATTCAGTTATATTTTTTACTTTGATCCGTATATGTGGAGGTGATGGTGACTAAACGTACGTCACATTTGTTTTATAGAGTGATGGGTAACACTTTAGAATACTGTATCTTACTGCATAATGAATAAGGAATTATTGACGAACTAATAGGTAATTCTTTATTAACACTTAAGTCACTACTGTTAACTACTAAGGAAGATGTGTTAACTAATCAGTATGTAATATAATTTTATGATTGTGTTAAGTATCAGTTAGTTAATCAATAGCTAATGAATTCTGTCGTACCTCCTGAAGAACTACTATTAATGATCTATTAATTAAGTTTCAAGAAAAATAACTATGAAGTAACTACTAATGAACAGTCATACACAGTAGTCAGTGTGTCATTCTTCAGCACTAATAAGAAAGATAAGTGCAGACATTTACCTATAGGCTATGATCTGCAAATAAGCAAACTTTTTATTTCATTAGAAAAACGTATGTATATTACACCTTATTATTATGCTTAGTTCTTATACATTTTAAACTTCTTTTGCACCATTGAAGTTCCGGCAATATCGCGGTAGCCTCATACAGTGATTTGGTGATGAAGAGCGTGGGAGTAACCATCCTCCTCTGGAGAGTTCTCAGCGCCGCCGGTTTGGTGCATTTCTTCTTCTAGAGTGGGAAAGGGATCCTCCATAGGGAGAGGCTAGTTGGCACTTCAGCACTGCGTTGTCATTGGGTCCAGGCGAAACTCCTTCAAGCAAACAAGCGGTATGTCCCTTCCTCCGCCAGTGGGGTGAAGACTGGAAGATTCTACACTGCTGCCCATCTTGATGTCACTTCCTCCAGTCCCAGACTACTGTTTGGAACTGATCAGCTGCAGCTGATGTATGAGTGCACGATGTAAATGTAAAAAGTTTCGTCTGCGTTGCTCTGATGCATGCAAGTGCAAGACAAGTGATGCAGAATGCAGCAATTGCTGAACTGAATAAGAGCACTGCTCTATGTTGTTGTGATCATATTTGAGAATCTTGTCGTACCATTGTTTAAATAACATTCACTTTTATATGCCATGCAGTTCATGTTTTAGTTAGTATTCAGCTAATGTTATGTCCAACTTCATAAGGTAATTTTAAGCCAAGTTTACTGTATTTCCTTTATCTGTTCAAAGCTAATGTTAGTGGTGTGACACATTACCGTGATATGTGTTGGTAATTCGGTCATTTGTCTCAATTCGTAATATTTACAACCAATCTTTCTGGGAATATTTTTTGTATAAATAACCCAAAAGAAAATTTGGTAACACTTTATATTACGACCCGCAAACTACTGCGTAAGTAAACCGAAATTACGGTGTACGTTTCTGTAATTATAGTGTACTTCCGTGTAGGTATCAGGGAACAATATGTTAAGTTTTGGGTAATAAAGGGGTAACAAGCTCCACTTTAATGTACAGCCCGCAGGAGTTACACTTACCCTGTAAATACACAGATGAAACGGGTAACAAACACTAGGTAACAATACGAAACAACACTATTTGCACAGTAATTACAGAGAAAGGTACTCTTATTATAAAAAAAAAAAAACGTTTTAATTACACAGTATATTTGCCCTGACATTTAAGTGTCATTGCAATACAATGTGATAAGGTAAGTACTAAGTACTACATGGTAGGCTACGATCTAAATTAAAATCATAGCAGAAACTTTTTTTTTTTTTTTTGCTTAACGTTAAGTAGCCTAGTTTAGTAAGAAAAGCCAATAAATTAAGTTTTTATCATACTGTGCTTACATACAGCCATATATGTATACATTTAATTTGCAAACCACAGATGTCAAAATTACCCTGTAACATTGCACAAGAACATATTTTGTCAGAAATGTGATAAAAACTTTTATATAGCCTACAACAGTTTTTGCCTGGAATATATTAACAGAATACCTGATAAATAATTTGGTTGTATATCTGCTTGTTACCCCTTTATTACCCAAAACGTAACATATTGTTCCCTTATACCTACACGAAAGTACACTATAATTACAGAAACGTACACCGTAAGATCGGTTTACTTACACAGTTGTTTGCGGGTCGTAATATAAAGTGTTACCGAAAATTTAGTTTGGTGAAATTTCAGTCCTTAAACTTGTTTAAGTAATAAACACTCTTAACATAATGTAATAGGATGATGGTTTAAGATATAGGCCTTTTGCTGTCACCAGCATGATGTTGATCTTCTTACATGGACATACTCAAATACACAAAATAACTGGTCAGTGTTTACCAGAAATATTGTAAGACAGAATATCTGAATTGTTCTGACTATTCAGTTTGTTTCCTTTACTCAATAAATGCTATATCACAATAAAAACAGTTTATCCTTGAGCCAGTGTTGAGAAATTTGCTCATTTTGGTGTATGAGGCGGTCACCTTGGATTTTACACTCCAATGAGTTTCACGTAAGAGATACAGCTTGGCAAACAGCAAAAATGGATTCAGCATAAAAAACACCTTAGAATAGTCTATTTGCCAACTTTTACTAAAAAATGCCTGAGGATTTTTATTTAGGCACATTTTTATGATTTCAACCTGGTCTATTTTGTATGACTGGTCAGTAGTTACTTCTTAGTTATTTTTCTTGAACCTTAATTAATAGATAATTAGTGGGGGAAAATGGGGGGGAAATCCCCCTTAGGTGATTCTTATGGGGGGGAATTTTTAGGTCACGTGCGATGTATGCTTATTTAAGACATAACCGACTGTGTTTAGAGGATACTCAGCAAGATCGAAATGATTTGACATGATTTTCGCATGTTCTTGACTGTTGTAGTGTCGATCTCAGATTATATTGAACCAACCAAAACCCTTAAAGATACCTATTCACGCACCCACATACCAAAGCAGGTTAAACAAAGAGGACGGAAGGGCAGAAAAAATAGACTAATTTGGGCAAATCAACTGGAACCGGAAGCCTCAGGAGATGAGGTGATCAATGGCTAAATGTCACTTGTTTTCTGTTCCTCTGGAAAAAACCTATTATGTCACAAGTTATATGTTCCTCTGGAAAAAACCCAATGAAAATGTATAGGAACAATGTGCCTCGTATTCCATATATATATGACTGCTTTTTGACTAATCGTCGTTGCATTCCTGATTTTGATGGCTTGTGTGCATCCCTGGTAAGAGAACAATCTTTCTACCAGTTCAGTTTACTAACTGAAATATTTTTATTTGCTCTGCTGTATTAATGTAACTTGAGAATCTTAAATGAGAAACAAGTTATCTACCTTTATTGCTTGAACGATTTATAAGGTAAATAATCTATGTAAACCTCCACTCATACAGGACTGCCCTGTTGAGATTGTATGAACTGAAGTATTATAATCTGTAACCTTTTGATTATTTTGCTACAAATATTAATCATTGTATAACCAGTATTTTTTATCTTTTGTTTAAATAAATTTTTATTTTTATTGAAAAGACAATCAGTGTTCAGTTTTACTTCAGTTAATTAAAACAGTTCTATAAGCAAAATACAGAGCATTAGTAAATATTGACAAACCAAGGACAACAACAAAGTCCAGGACCAGATTCAGCTGGAGGGTAAGCATGAATTTGATTCGTGGTTGTCGATAAGTGTTATTGTTCCATGAGAGTTTAGGACATACACCTAGATTACTGGTATGAACTAAAACAAGCTAGTGAGGAGGTAAACCTATTCTGACCTGACAGCAAAAGGCTTCCTAGCTACTTCGATACTAGGGGTTTTCAGGAATTGAGGTAATACCAGGTCTCACCACATGGGGGCTCGTCCGGGATTATCATTAATTAAACATTATAGAGTATTAATGTAATTAGTAGAATCCGAGGGAACAATAACGACCAAAAAGTGCCAATGACATCTGCATGATCAAAACAGTGTCTCCAGAGTGCAAAGAGGAAGTCACTAAGATGGTAACTTCCTCATATTAACTTTAGAACAAAATCAGGGACGCCTGAGAAAAAATTCTATTGTTAAGCACGAACAGGGGTAATTTAATCTCGAGGATAGCGCTATGGAACCAGAGAGTATCCAAACTAGAAAACCTCAAAAGAGATAATTACCAACAAACTTCTCTAAAAATAACAGACACACAGCCATGGAAAAAATAACTAATATCACTTTGCTCCCAAAAGATAAATTAACCAAACAACTGAGAGAAGCAGGGCTAGTAGGGAATGAAGAGCTATTAGCTACTGATTGTACTTTGTACACTTCTAACGTTGAAGGGTTATATAAATTAGTCAAAACAGTAAGTGATAAAAGTCACAATGACAAAATTACTGTGGAAATTGGGGATAACGATATCACAGTACCAATAGTTCCTGGAAAGGAAATAAAGGTAACCAGAAACGGCGTTCACGATCCGAGAGCTCTGATTGCGACCGGCTCCCCGACTCCATCAGTACAGACTGATCAAGAAGGGGCAGTTGGACATGAATATGACCGAATAAATAGGGAATATGAAATGTCACCGTTAGAGACAGGAACTATCCCTAAACATAAAAACTTCGTAACCGGATTTTTTCCTCTAACCTCAGGAGAGGAGAAATGGGAAACAAAAAAGTCATTGTTTAAGCCGTACCAAACCTCGACTGGGAGAAAAGAAAAAAATTATAGAGTACCAGTGGGGGAGGATTCGGCAGATAGTTCTAATACAGATTATACAGAGGACGAGGAAATACCTCGTAGAAGTAGAGTTAACTATAAAAAATCAAAAAGTCAATCTCGAGAGAGACGAAGCAGTTCTCATCAGAGAGAACATGACAAATTGGGAGGTAGAATATTTCTAACTTGCCCTGGTCTTGTATTCGCTCCACAAGATACACATCTAGAAACGTTGAAAGGAGTGAGCCAAAAAATAGTGAAATTGGCCTGTGGTCCGACGGCTGATGAAATCTTAGATATGCCGGGGACAAGCTCAGGGGCTAAATTTGACATGATGGCAGAACAATTAGATTGTATGCAGAAATCACTATGTTATATAATATTAAATGAGAAGAAAAAAGATAGACAGGAACCAACGATAAATGACGTGTGGAAACTGAGAAAGGCCACTCATAAGGAGGCTCCGCCTAATAAAAATAGAGCACCAAGAAAACAGGAAAAAGACAGTCAAGGGTTCAACTCTAATAAAATCGAAACCGCAAAAGAGGAAGAAGAAAAGTATGATTCCGCATCTGGCTCTAACTACTCTGATTCTGACGAAGAAGAGGAAAATAGAAGCAAGAAAAAACTTACTTCTCTTAAAACAAGTATAGATCTGTCTCTAGTAGCAGCCTTAGCTAGGCAAGACAAAGGCAAAGTGGACTCAGAGTCCGAGGAGGAAGATAAAACCAACAAACCTAGGCGAGGTCCGTTAAGGAAGGCCAAAAGCGATAGGGTTACTGCAATTCAGTTAATGCAGAATATGAGATTTCCAGGGGCAAAAGATAATAAAATGATAATGGCGCAAATGGTAGCAGATATGGGTGAAAGCTTAAATGCATCAACAGACCTTATCGAAAAAATGATTAAATATCATACAGGATTATCTTTAAAGCTCGAAATATTACAGGCTCATCACTTACATGTGATAGGGATAGATGAAGAAGATGAGAGTTCAGGAAAGAATTAGAAATAGTAAAGACTTCTGGACTTTGGCCATATCTTTCTTTAAAGGCAAGCCAAGGTTGGACTGAGATGAAAATGCTGGCAAAATTAAAAAAGTTGGCTAAAGAACTGCCTGGCTGTAGGGAGATTGCAAGCTGGGGTTCAGAAACTGATTGGTCAGAGCTGTCCAGATTTGCAGCTAGATATGATAGAGAAACTAGCAGAAGGATAAGGACTAAAGAGCAGTCTGGTCAAGTGAAAAATAGAACAGCAGAGAGTTTCAGAGTAAAACAAAGTTTCAAGAAATCAAGACCCATATTGAATAATAAAGAAAAGATTAGACCCAGCAAAAGTGAACCATACAAGCCAGTGTATCAAAAACCTAAACAACAGACTAACCCTACAGAGAAGAGTAAGTCAGAAAAAATAAATAAATATATTGAACCAGAAAAATGGGCGAAAATGTCAGAAGAGCAGAAAAAAGCTCACATGGAAAAAAGGAACAAAAAAGCGGAACCAAAGTCAGGAAGAACTCGTACGGTTAGGTCTAATAAATCACAAAGAGTGAAAGAAAAATAGGACAATAAAACTCCAGGAAAAGCGACTATAGCTTCTGGCTTAATAGAAGAAACGAACGATAATTGCTTGATTATAAATTATAAGGGCATTAAATTCATGCTCGACAGCGGAGCCGAGGTAACGACGACTGTGTCTAAGTTACCAGAGAATGCTATAAAATTAAATGGAAAATATACAGTATATGGTTTTAGCAAAGAAATGAAACCAGTAACCAGAGATAAATATTTCTGGGAGGGATTACATTGTATAGTCGATAGTTCCAATTTAATGTGCCTAAAAGACGCAATTCATATTAAAGAAATGAATGATAAAGAGCAAAACAATAAGAAAGTCAGATGGCTAAAAAAGGTCGACCTGGAGTCAGAGATAGACAGGGTTGTAAAAGAAACCCTATTACCAAAAGACGAGTTAAGAAAACTACTAGAAAAGTATAAGAAAAGTTGTGCAAAAAGCAAAAATGATTGTGGGAAATTGTCAAATAAATATGAGTATAAAATAGTGGGAGGAATTCCAGATCCACAGAGACAATACCCGCTAAACAAATCCGCTTATGGAGAAATAAAAGAAACTATAAGAGAATTAAAAAGTAAAGGAGTGATAAGCTTGGAGGAAAATTGTCCAACGAACTCACCAATTCAAGCTGTGATTAAACCAGATCAATCTTATAGATTGGTTAATAATTTTAAAGCCCTTAATCGGGTCACGGTACCTGACAACAGGTATTTGATTAATGCAAGAGACGCAACGAATGGGTTGAACAATGGTAAGATATTATCTAAAATTGACTTAGCTAATGGATTCTGGTCGGTACCGTTAGCAAAGGAAAGTCGCCCACGAACAGCCTTTACTTTTGAAGGGAAACAATATGTTTACAATAGATTACCTCAAGGATTTTGTAATTCACCGAACGTGTTTCAGGCAATAATATTAGATATATTAGAAGGATTGCCCATTACAGTCTATATTGACGACGTGCTAATAGCCACGGAAACAATAAACGAACATATGAAGATTTTGACAGAAACTATTAGAAGATTAGCGGACGCTGGTTTTCTATTAAACTTGAAAAAACTAGAGCTAGGTAAAGAAAAGGTAGATTTTCTGGGTTTTGAAGTCTCAGGAGAGGATAGAGGCATAGCAAAATCAACCCAAGAAAAACTTACTGAGTTAAAAAATAAAAGAATAACGAATTTAAAACAGTTACAAAGTCTGTTAGGAAGATTAAACTTTGTAAGAGATTTAATTCCAGGATATAGTGCAAAGGCAAAAACTTTGTACAAAGCTACCTCGGGGGATGATTTCAGATGGAATGAAATCGAATTTTTTATATCGTGTATGGGATGTTTTTCCAGTAGTGATGGGCTTAGATAAAACAACTAACCATACTGTTAGATGGAGATCTTTTAATAGATATAAGAAAAATGAGGACATTTTCCCTATCACGATTTCGTACAGAAAAAATAAGACAATGGGTTTACAAAGTCATAGTTTGACTCATGGATATTGGAGCACGAAATATTACCTGCCTATGTTAAAATCGTCTGAATGGCGAGGAGGCAGACGGACGGAATATAAAGTAATGATGGCTTCGTCTAAATTTGAGGTTAAATCGTCAAGCCCATTTTCTAGACAAAGTTTAAGGCCTGACCAAAAGGATCAGGACCAGGGGTACATCAGATCTAATATCTGGAATTATGGACTGGGTAAATACGTTTTTAGAAGGACAGAAGATGTGAAATATTTGTGGATTCCAGCTACAGAACAGTACTGTAGTTCCGAGATGTTTGACTCATGGACAGTCAAGACTCCGGGAACAAGTTTTAGTCCTAATATTTCATGGTTACATAATGAGGAACACGTCTTTTGTTCTTTTAAAAATTTAATGAGAATTGGTGCAGAGACAGTAGGAGGTGATAGGAAGTGGGGTGATATTAGCGCTATTACTAGTGCAGCTCCGCTGATGTTAATTGCACGCAATCAAATAATGAAAAAATGCGCTTTTTCATCCTTGGTTAATAATCAGGATGAATTGAAGGGATTTTTTTACCCAATTGACGATTTCATCGAAGGATTTTCTGTCGGCCCAGCGTGGGTGTTTTTCATTGATTATGAATCACAATTAATTAGGCCACAGAATGGAAATGTTTTTACTGTATATTGGAAGATACAGAAGAAAGCTATTTTGTGGGTGCTAGATAATGTAAAGGAACTGGCTGTTTCTGTGTGGGACTTAATCATTAAATCTTGGCACTATATTCAGATAGCTATAGTCTGTGTTGCAGTATTACTGGTAATCATTGTTGTTGTAGCAATAATTATAAAATTTTCCAAATTAGGACTGGTCTGAAGAAACCTTTCGAAAGTACAAGGTTCGACAACAGACAGGGAGAAGTTACTTCTTGTGAGGGGCCCAGATACCGAAACTTGAGAACGTAAGGTAGCTGAAGAGGAACTGGTTTAGGGGGCCACGGCAAGTGTCAGGGTATAGGATGGCGTTAAATAGCCTAACTGATAGCACGTAAGAGACATCTCATGGTGCCTCTCTATCTCTCCTCTTGCTATCCCTATCTTTCTTATATTCGCAACAGCAGTTTAAAAGACTTAAAACAATGGCAGAAAATCGGACCAACTCTACATGGCTATGCGATGACAACTCAAAGAATTTAGTGAGTATTGTCTTTATAAATTTGTGGTTAATAGCCTATTGGATAACTGGTGCATTAACCCTACGCTTGCCAGAACAAATTGTGTTGATGTGTCTGAGTTTATGCCAATATAATATTTTGAACGATTTTTCATTGGTTTACATCCTGGTCTCACAACTGCTGAGAAGTGCGAGATTTTTCAAATTGTTTGGCAAACAAGGAATCATTACAATAATGATATTTTCTGTTGCCATCGCTGTGTATAGTTTTACACAGTGCTATATTAAAATAATTTGGCTTAAGTATGTAGGTTCGGTACTTGCGTTCGTTACCTATGTGTTTTTGTTTATTTTAAGTTACCGAAGAAATACCGTCTTAAGACCTTTGGTAAAGAAATTTGCAGTTCTGTATTTCTTGGTAATACTTATAGCAGCTTCATCGAGACATGTTAATGAACCAAAGTTATTTATGTTGGCCATTATTTTTGGCATCAACGATTATTCAAGGATGTTCAAATTTTTTGACAAATGTATTAAATAGATCATTTTATAGTATGTGTGTAACTTGAAGTTCCACTGTTTTATTTCTTATCTCTCTTATATTGAATGAAGTGGAGTATTAAAATTAAAGGTGAAAAGGATTGGGATTACCAATTTTGACGAAATTAAAATAATCTTATCTTTTCAATTTTTGGACATTATCAATGTATGTTAGAGTAATCTGCGATGTTCAAAGAACATGTTTGATCATTGAACTGGACAGTTCTTGGATCAGTAAATCTATGAGCCTGGTCGTTGAACTTGTTGTAGACCGGGAGGGCCCCCTGGTGTGCAACTAATGTTCAATGATTAGGGTCTTGCTTTAAAGCCAAAACGGGTGAAATTTATGACCTGGTAATATATTTCTGACTGAGTTAGCGTAATTGAAACATTTATATATATAGATTTGGGGTTTTATAATTTCACTTGTTGTATTATGAAAAATTGAATTACCAGTTTTGTATGTTATATATATATATAATTTTTATTTAAAAAAAAAAAAAATTTTTTTTTTTTTTTTACCATTTTAATTTTTATTTTTTTTTGTGTGTGTGTTCTTATTATTACTAAGAAACGATGACCTGATACATCATTTTGATTTTCTTGTTGCATTTTCTTTCTTGAGGTCTGATGACTAAGGGTTGATTTATTTTCTGTATATGACAGTATTTTTCTATGTCTAGTCATATAATGATTTATCTTATGACATCTTGTGCTACTATGTTAGGATCCTGAAGCCTGGATTGTGACCGAAGAAGGATTACAGACAGCCTGTAGTAGCTGTTTGTTGTTTAAATGTTATCCATTAAAAATTGAAGCCTTTAAACGGGGTGTTCATGAGTTTAGGTTTTTTTGTCCAGAATGTATAATTGCTAGAGGATACTACATGGCCGAAATGAAAAGTATTACTTTCAGCCACAAAGGCGCAGGCTTTGTAAGTCCGGGCAGCACTAATTTCTTAACCGCAGAGGCAATGAGATTCATCATTGCTATGAAATGGCTGATCATCGATTTAGATGAAGCAATTGAGCTATTAATTGGAAACAGGGAAAAAGTGACTGGGAATACGTGCTGTGTTGACATTCAGACCTATTTGTGGAACAATATAATTGTCCCGGGCTTTTGCACTAAAACGGCACGAATTAACGGCCAGGTTGTTTATGTGCTTATCATTGATCCAATAGATCTGTCTGGTGCGTCTGACAAGGGCCCGGTGGGAGCCGAGAATGTTGGACTCAAGCACCACGGTCAGTGGCACGGAACTGGCACTGTACCCAGAGGATCTGAGACGGATGGATCAGGCCCCGAGGAAGAGGGACTCTTGGCGATGGATGCCGGTGTTGTGCCGAATTTCGACCCCCTGCCAAATTATTACCCCCCTAGCATTGGTAGGTTTAGGATTAGTTGTGGGGGAGGGGTTAGGATTAGGAGTGGGGTTAGGATTAGGCAATCAGGTACTGACTTCAACGAGGGGGGTGTAAGGCTGAAATAGGTGGCTGAAGTTGGAAATTAACATTTGACCTCCCCCCTCTTCCTTGAGACAAATGTCTCACCTTATCCACACCATTCTTTCTCTCAGAGAGTGTATATATATGGTTTTAATGTGAATGATGATCATTGAAGGAATGTGTTTAGTATCATTTTAAAGGTCTCAGTGTGACTGGTACAATGGTCTCATTCCCAAAGAGTAAAACACAAGGTACTAAGGTTTTTAAGAGTTTAGAGATAACTGACACACAAAGAAAGGCAAATGGTCTTTTTCCCCTCACCCAAAGAGGTGTAACTTCTCAATGCAAATTAGCAGGTTTTCCATGTGAAAAGATTCTGGCTATTTAATGGACTGCAGTGAAAAGCTCGAGGCCTTTCTGTAATTCTGAGAGCCCGTGAGGTTGAGTCTCAAAAACTCAGCCTCATGTATTTCTTAAAATGTTGGGTTTGCATTTCTCTTATCCTAGAGCATTCGATGTTATTATATTGATTATCTTTGAACTGATTGTGAAATTGGCATGATACTTTACCCGACATAATAAATTGTTACATTTGATTATTCTAATTGACTTTGACATTGTTCATTTAGTTAATGGTTACAAGGAATAGTCAAACACTCGCTCACATTTAATGATGCACAGATATCATTAAAACCTTTTCATTTTTGGAGTCAGATGAAATAACGAGTTAATACATATGAGAAAGTGTATTGCATTTAATCAAAAATCCCTTTAGCCTGGAAAGGACGGAACATGCGCGAGACCTTCGCCGCTGATCGCATGCCGCCATTGGATCGATTTAGCGGGGACTTACAAAATGGTGACCTCGACGTGATTTCGCAACAAATGGATTTCGAAACATCCTTCCAGCAAAGTATTGGGATTTTAAAATCGACAATGAGGTTTGAAAATCTTCTCTATCTTCTGCGCTGTGGTAAGTCAACTTTTTCTGCCCTTTTTAAGTGTTGAGAAGATGTTGTTTGCATTGTTACGGTCGGAAAGCCCTTTGTGTAACGTTAGTCCTGAACTAAAACACGTGAGGTGAGGACGTGATAACGGCAGCGCAGATGAGGAAGAAAAATCCAAAATACGATTTTAAAGATGTATTTGTTTGCCTAAGCAACAAGAAACGAAACCTAAAATTGGAATTACATCTTCCAAATAATTTTCTGGTAGCCTAACTTACTTGATGAAGAGCTGTAAAATTAGAGGCTAAAGTTTTTAAATCAGCGTGTTTTCTCCATTGTTGCATTGGCTTTGTTTGAACAAACTTGCAACATGTGGTGGAAATGAGCAAAGAGAAAGAAAATTCTAAGTTTGTAAACAATTGGAAAACACGTGATTTTATAAATAAAAAGGCAAATCGATGCATTGTTTATGAAAAGCAAATTTTGGGAAAACATGACGATATTATTTACAGGCTAAAACTCAAATATCAAGGATAACACTAAATGCTATTGTCCATGTTGTTTTCAAAAACGCTCAAGGCTAATGCTAAATGCTAATGACCATGCTGCTTTCAAAAACTTTCATGGCTAATGCTAAATGCTAATGACCATGCTGCTTTCAAAAACGCTCAAGGCTAATGCTAAATGCTAATGACCATGCTGCGTCCAACGCTTAACCCTTATTTGTTCGGCCTACTGGTGGTGGGCCAAAGCCACATTCAAAACATTAAAATCTCTATATTGCATTTGAAAGCTTACACGTTAACACCGATGGGATTAAAAAGCATGAAATAATTCTGTTAATTTTCAAATTTGGAATTGTGCTTAACACATTGTGCTAATAGAACACACTTTAGTTGTTTGTGCTACAGCATGCACATAGGCTAAATTTAAGTTTATTCATGAAGCACAGGATTGCTTTACTGTAAGTGTGTTTGTATCACTTAGGTAAAGGCTGTAGATGTTGTATTCTAGGCCATGTGTCCTGTGTAAACTGAATTAAACACGTGTGTGTGTGTCTATGCTAAATTTGGTGACTATAATGTGATTCACAATTTGAAAATCAGAAACAGTGAACGCGCATCTGATTAATCCTGAAACAAAAACCATTTTCATATTCAAAGCTAAAGGGAACGAAATTTCCCCAAATATAAATTGGAACATGTATGATACTGTCTTGTTTACATTATGGGCCGAAAAGGTCGAGCCTACACTGGACAAACTCAGTAAAAAAGGTCTTAACATGGACGCTACCGACAATGAAAATTTCACGTGGTGGAAAACAGTGGGTAGTAAGCAGAAGAAATCAAAACATGGTGAAATAATTGAGGCGTTAAACTTCATAACTTATAAACGGCTAGATAAGTCAACAAAATTTCTATCTTCGCTTATGGACGTTAAATGCGAAGAAGTGCATTCTAAAAATGCAGAGGCAAAAATGTCTGAGACAAAGATCCAAGATCTGCAAACACAGCTAGATAAATTACTATCTGAGCAGTTAGCCCTATCTGAAAAGTGTAAAAATCACAAATACACCATTGCAGATCTTAAGGCTAAGCTAAATGCTAAAACGTCCAAGTCTCCCAAAAAGCTCATCAGCGATGGGACTACAAATTTGCATTTCTTAGAGGAGGCAGCCTGCTCTAACAATCATGTATCTTTTCAGACAGATGAGGCATGTGATAAATTTTTGAGAAGAGTGCCTGTTTCAGCCTTTAAGGTGATACGGCACCCAAACGGCACAGAGTCAAGCATCCGGCGTCCGTTAACGGTAACTGAATGTAACTTGTTTAAAGCAGAGATCGGACCATTCCCTTTAAAAGGGCCATTCGAACCATGGTGGAGACGCATTGTTAGTCTAAAACATGCATTTCAGCTCGAACCAAAAGATATTTGGCAAATTGTTATCAGTTCCATTCCAGATGTTCTGATCTATAAGATACCACAGGCATTGATGACCGGCACCATTGTGCAGTCAATGTCTCAAAATGAGCCTGAGAGTGAAATCTTTAATAGACTAAAACAATGCCTTCGTGATCTGCGTGGTTGTAGTCCTGTTGGGTGGGAATTGATTTTCAATCGGAAACAGAGTACTGAAGAATCGTTTGAGACATATGCAGAAAATATGTTTGAACTTTTTGAGGAGTATTCTGGAATTGAAGGTGTTAACCGCAACAATGTAACTCTCCTTGAATTACTGCTTACAAATGCAGGGCCGCGTGTACAGCAATCGCTCACGTATGGAGCTTCTCCAGCACAGAATACATTCGATGGTATTGTTAGCTGGGCAACAAGACTTGAGTCACGAAAACAAATGCATTGTGAGGTAGCAGTGTTAGAATGTCATGAAAATTATCCATTTGCAGGAAAATTCAGAAAGCCACACTGTGGAAAACTGGACAGATTCTGTAATTCCTGTCACAAAACAGGCCATACAGAGGAAAAGTGCTGGACACTGGGCAGAGGCAGACCCCCACCCTATTTCATAAAACGCAGACAATCACACTCTGATGACACAAAACCGCGCACTGCAAGTAACAAAAGCTCAAATGCATCTAAAAATCTTACTGATCTAACAACTTTGGTCACTCAAGGCCTTCAGCTATTAGCGTCATTTGCAAGTCGGGTATCAGCCCAATAGCAAATAGCTTATTAGTTTAACATCTAAATGAATTGAATCCGTCACATTTTACCTCTCCACTCTATGGGAGCTGTTTTTGCATAAAAAAATTGTAAATGGTTACGTTTGAATTAATTCTGAATGACTCTGAAAGACTGTTTTTTCCCTAGATTATTGGATTCGTATATTTCCACATCTTTCGCGTCAGATTTAGCAACGACTAATATCCGATACCATTTTAAGTGTACTTGAACGAGGGGACAAGTTATTTCCGACTAGAAACGGCAGACGCTGTTTTCATCAAACTAGGTTTGGGTGTGTCCATATCCACTGTTTTAAGTTAATGATTACTTTGGATAAACGTACGTGGTTTACAGATCACGGGCTTGACCTGAAGCCATTTTAAGAGAAGTTGAGTTAATGAACTGTTATCTCTCATGGTGGTCAATTGTCCCTACTAAAGTAACACATTGATTTAACTTCTAGAGGAGGCGTTCAAGGCGACTTGTCAAATTACCTCTGAACTGGTTATTGGAACTGACGGGGGTGTGTCGTGCGGCCTTGAGAGAAGGACTGCAGAGCGATATAGCTTCCTGATCTGAGCGGATAAACTAAAACTAAGAGTTCAAAAGAATAAACAAACGTTAAAATGGCCACTTGGCTTTCTTATAGTCTTTAAAAAGACTAGATGAAAAGAAAAGGTATTCGAAACCTAGCAAACAGAAAAGAGAAACAGCAAATGTACATCTTATCAGCCTGAGCCAGAAAGCCTTTTCATATTCAAATGTATTGATACAAGAACGAGCAGAGACTCTTCAGAGACCAAAAACAATATAATTTCACTTATATTCTTAAATATAATTGTATTATAACTCGAATTATAATACACATTATATTGTAATCGCCACGCCAAGCAGGGCATTGATTGGAGAAGTGTGACATTAATCCCTTGAGCTACTACCCAGTGCCAAAAGGGCGGACGGAGGTGTGCTTTTATTTTTGCATTTAAAAAACACTCTCAGAAGTGTGGCACAGGTAATAGCAAACTGATCAAGGACGCATATTTACAAGGAGGGTGTGAGCTAAACATCGAACAGAAGTACCACAGCCTTTTGCAGGTCACAAGAGATCTGCACTAACCAAATGTGTGAACGACACCACACCAAAACAGGTGAACTAATTTATGCCCACAGATCTGGCTGTAATGAAAGCAACTTGAGGTAAAGCCAGACAAAATGTCCCCAGCAGAACTGGGATCTCTAATGCTCATGACACAGCAGACTGTGAAGGCTCGACTGCAAGAGCAGCTTTAAGGTGTCGCACACTGCACTGAAACAACAGCAGTAATTCAGACCTGGTCAATGAAACTCGGTTTCATGTGACAACGGGAATTAAAATCGCAATGGAGGAAGCAAAAGAATTCCACATGTCTGAATTTAAAACTGTTGAAAACATCAGAATTAACTGTGGTTCTCTCTGCATTTGCTTTTGTCAGGTTTACTTCTGCAATTCCTCGGAGGACGGATGCCAGGACGGGCCGGACTCCACCTGGATCGCCAGGACAGCGGGATTGTTAGAACAGAACCTGAAACACGGGAGATGGGTGAAACGACACTTCAAAGGCCATTTACATCTCACAGTAGCACATCACTACATTAGCATGGCCTACCAGTTTAGAACTGGAACTAAATTTGCAACACAATTGTTATAGATTATATTCCACCCATCTCCTAGACATGAACCCACACTCCTCCATCACTACACCCCCACATCAACATCACCTGGAAAAGATCAAGTCTATCCAGGTTGAACACGACACATAAGAAGATAAAGATGACAGAGTCCAAAAGTGTCACTTCACTAAAGATCTATTGTGCATCTTCACACGGACAGATGCGGATAGCTTCACACACATAGGATGGGAAAGCTGATCCCATGACATAACATCACTTTTATCATAACATACTGTTCACAACACTCTTCCAACCCATGGGAAAACACTGTAATATACATATGAATGGCTACAGTCGCAAATCAATGATGAAAAATTATGAAGCAGAGACAGACCTGCTATTCAAGTTTCAAAATGTTCAAACTTTCTGATTGTTGTTAGGGTTGTTGGAAGGTCAGAGGGCCCCTGATTTCTCAACAAACCAATAATAACAGAAACATCATCAATAACGAATAGATCTGAAGTGTGAGCGCTTCAACAAATTACAGAATTTAAAATTTACCTGTCATCGACTGTGACTGAGCCACACACACACACTCTCTCTCTCTCACACACACACACACACACACACACACACACACACACAAACAACTGTTGCAAGGAATGAACAATCTCCATTCTTGTATGATTATTCATGTTCCAAGTCACTCCTTATATCTGCATAGGTGGCTTGCATGGGAAGATTCCCGAACAAACAGTGATTCTTCATATTTTTGTATTTGAATATTATTATTGTTATTACAAGATGTATTGATGCGTACCATTTATTAGATTATTTGATTATGCACCGACTTCTTGCTGCATTTCCTTTGAGTAAGTCAGACCAAGAATATTTAAATTCCACTACCATTTAATATCATCACAGTGGTGAAAGAATTGGATATTAAAAATGAGACCACCTTACCTGACCTTGAGAAACATATGAGACCGATGTACCATTCACACTTGCTGACATGAACATGGTATTTTACATTGAACATGACTTGATTTGTTTTGTTGCATTATATGTTTTCCTATGCATTTCCTTTACGACTTGAAGTTCATATGTGCTCAATCGTGAAGCGGACATTTAAGATGCTTGTCAGGTGTCTCACACAAAGCAGTGTGGAATCAAGGAGAACCCCTTCACCCACTGAGGTCTGCCCAGACAACCGCACCGCTGGAGGTGACAGGATTGGTCAAGGAGGGTCAGATTATCATCATGGGGAAGGTGCCAGAGAAGCAGAAGTTTCTCCATGACACATCAACTGAACAAGTCAAAAAGGTCCAGATTGACTCTATGAACTTCGTTCGCATCACAGAAAGAAAAGCTGAATGCATTCATCCACCTGCTGGACTCAAGCTACACACACCTGGTGAGACCAGGTGTTCTGCAGGTGAACACAGCCCTCTGAGCTTCTACAGATGCTGACATTGCAAAGACAATTTTTGAATTACATCTCAAGGATTTGAACAAACGCCTTACTGTGACCCCGTAAGATTTCGTCCGAATGTGACCCACGGGGTCAAGGAGGGATCTGTAAGGCTGAAATAGGTGGCTGAAGTTGGAAATTAACATTTGACCTCCCCCCTCTTCCTTGAGACAAATGTCTCACCTTATCCACACCATTCTTTCTCTCAGAGAGTGTATATATATGGTTTTAATGTGAATGATGATCATTGAAGGAATGTGTTTAGTATCATTTTAAAGGTCTCAGTGTGACTGGTACAATGGTCTCATTCCCAAAGAGTAAAACACAAGGTACTAAGGTTTTTAAGAGTTTAGAGATAACTGACACACAAAGAAAGGCAAATGGTCTTTTTCCCCTCACCCAAAGAGGTGTAACTTCTCAATGCAAATTAGCAGGTTTTCCATGTGAAAAGATTCTGGCTATTTAATGGACTGCAGTGAAAAGCTCGAGGCCTTTCTGTAATTCTGAGAGCCCGTGAGGTTGAGTCTCAAAAACTCAGCCTCATGTATTTCTTAAAATGTTGGGTTTGCATTTCTCTTATCCTAGAGCATTCGATGTTATTATATTGATTATCTTTGAACTGATTGTGAAATTGGCATGATACTTTACCCGACATAATAAATTGTTACATTTGATTATTCTAATTGACTTTGACATTGTTCATTTAGCTAATGGTTACAAGGAATAGTCAAACACTCGCTCACATTTAATGATGCACAGATATCATTAAAACCTTTTCATTTTTGGAGTCAGATGAAATAACGAGTTAATACATATGAGAAAGTGTATTGCATTTAATCAAAAATCCCTTTAGCCTGGAAAGGACGGAACATGCGCAAGACCTTCGCCGCTGATCGCATGCCGCCATTGGATCGATTTAGCGGGGACTTACAGGGGTAATAATTTGGCAGGGGGTCGAAATTCGGCACAACACCGGTCTGCAAGCGATGGTATCGCGAAACAATGGGCAGTCTGTTAGCCCAGCACGGGAGATTAACGGTTGGCTTTTTCTGTAGAGAAACAGAAACTAGATATAGGTTTCATGAGTGTTGCTTGGATTTTGTAATGCCTACAGTCTATGTTTTTAATATAAAACTGGATGAATTGGATGTCATTTACCCAAGGGAATTTAATAGGAATCGTTTTTATAATCGGGGTATGGGGACTGATAAGGAAAGTGTTTTGGTTACTTCAAGTGGGGGTGTAGTGTCGATCTCAGATTATATTGAACCAACCAAAACCCTTAAAGATACCTATTCACGCACCCACATACCAAAGCAGGTTAAACAAAGAGGACGGAAGGGCAGAAAAAATAGACTAATTTGGGCAAATCAACTGGAACCGGAAGCCTCAGGAGATGAGGTGATCAATGGCTAAATGTCACTTGTTTTCTGTTCCTCTGGAAAAAACCTATTATGTCACAAGTTATATGTTCCTCTGGAAAAAACCCAATGAAAATGTATAGGAACAATGTGCCTCGTATTCCATATATATATGACTGCTTTTTGACTAATCGTCGTTGCATTCCTGATTTTGATGGCTTGTGTGCATCCCTGGTAAGAGAACAATCTTTCTACCAGTTCAGTTTACTAACTGAAATATTTTTATTTGCTCTGCTGTATTAATGTAACTTGAGAATCTTAAATGAGAAACAAGTTATCTACCTTTATTGCTTGAACGATTTATGAGGTAAATAATCTATGTAAACCTCCACTCATACAGGACTGCCCTGTTGAGATTGTATGAACTGAAGTATTATAATCTGTAACCTTTTGATTATTTTGCTACAAATATTAATCATTGTATAACCAGTATTTTTTATCTTTTGTTTAAATAAATTTTTATTTTTATTGAAAAGACAATCAGTGTTCAGTTTTACTTCAGTTAATTAAAACAGTTCTATAAGCAAAATACAGAGCATTAGTAAATATTGACAAACCAAGGACAACAACAAAGTCCAGGACCAGATTCAGCTGGAGGGTAAGCATGAATTTGATTCGTGGTTGTCGATAAGTGTTATTGTTCCATGAGAGTTTAGGACATACACCTAGATTACTGGTATGAACTAAAACAAGCTAGTGAGGAGGTAAACCTATTCTGACCTGACAGCAAAAGGCTTCCTAGCTACTTCGATACTAGGGGTTTTCAGGAATTGAGGTAATACCAGGTCTCACCACACTGTTAAAGGGATATAATCCACGAAAAATAACTTTTGTTACCCGCGAGCTGTTTGTGAGGCGGCTTGTATGTGTGACGAAAAAAACATCTCTCAGACAGCGTGCGCCTACCGAATAGTTCAAGATCGCGTGAATGTTTAAACTGGTAAGTCTTAAAAAGACGTGCAAATGGTCAACTTTAGTTACTCATGATGCAATGCTGGCCCGATTATGCAAGTGACAATTCCGTCTATTCCGACTCCCGAAAACGCGAGTGTATTATCACCGCCTCAGCGCTTAACGACTGCCTTGTGCAGACCATGTTGAGAGACGAAGCACCGCTGAATCACTCGCGCTGTTTGTGAAATTGCGTCTCGCAGAAAATTTTTAAATTACTGATTTTATTTTATAATCTGTGTGGATTCATTTACTAATACAACCTACATGCTAAAGTGAATACATTTTTGTGGGAATTTCCCGCAGTATAAGTGGGAGACCTGCGGGAATGATAACATTTATGCGCAATACCCGCAATCCCGCGCCGAAATTCGAGCCCTGCACATTCTGTTTTCTATCATGCGCCGTGCACGTTTGCGATGACGTAATAGCACGGCCGCGGGAAGTGGGGGTGCTGGGGGTGCTGCAGCACCCCCTGGCTAGAGGGAGATTTTTTTTTTAAATGTATTAAAAATTAAAAATATTTTGCACAATTTATAAATTCCTTATGAATATTTTAGGAAATTATTTTGACACACGTAGGCTATTACGTGTATTTTGGATTTTAATAAAAAAAAAATGTTTTTATTACTAAACAAGTGTTTTCTGTCGGTGTCGGATGCAAGATGAAGTTGACAATGCTGACTCGCAATCTTCGCAGTAGTGAACGCGCCACAGAGAAATGCACATTTCATACGGATTACATCCAGAGCAGTCTGTTTTCTACGGAAGCCCTGAACCGCAACGAAAAAAAAAAAGCTATAAAAAAATAAATAAAAAAAAGCTATAAAAAAAAAAACTATCATTTCGAGATTAAAGTCGAAACGTTTCGAGATTAAAGTCGAAACAGTACGAGAATACGTCTTCCGCAGAAGTTGCGTGTGTGCTTGCCGTTGTTTCACATTGCCGCACAGGCATTCTTAATGGTGCGAGTCCACTGGCTCATAGCGAGTGTTTCAAACATGTGTGTACGTGTGTGTGAAAAGAAATGCGCTTGTGAAGTCAAACTGCCTCGGACATGGATCTACGCAAAATAATAGCTTTTTACTTTTATCTGGGCTTTTAACAAAAGGAAATTCAACAGGTGCCAATCTACCAACATTAGGCTACCATTATAGGACGTTATAAAATATACTGCGCCGGAATAGACTTTGGCCTATACAGGCAAAAACCCTTTTCAGACTGGATGGAGATATCCAGCTTTATGAATGAATGAATGAATGAGGCATTTATATAATGCTTTCATATGTCTACTAGGCCTACACTCAAAGCACGTTACAATCATATCAGAGAATCTCTCCTCAACCACCATTGGTGGTTATTAAATCTGAGGAAATCACGGGATCCGGCCAAATGATTGGATACAGAATAATGCACTTAAAATGTATCCAGAACGTATTTACGGTGAAGAGGGAGACAGAACGGTTACTGTTGAGTGTTCTCGACCCAGATGTTGCCTAGACGAGCACGAAAACACCTCAAAAACAATGCCACATAAAAGTTTGGACCAGATTGTGATACCTACTCCGGCGGAGTCTGTGCTCGTCTATAAGCAACGCCATGGTCATTCATGTTGGTAGATTAGCACCTGTGTAGAATTTCCTTTAGTTAAAAGCCCAGATAAAAGTAAAATGTCCGAGGCAGTTCGACTTCACAAGTGCATTTCTTTACACACACACACACACTAATGAATTGGAAACACGCGCTCTGAGCCAGTGGACTCACTCAAAATGTTTCGACTTTAATCTCGAAACATTTCGACTTTAATCTCGAAACATTTCGACTTTAATCTCGAAATGATAGCTTTTTTTTTTTTTTTGATAGCTTTTTTTTTTTTACGGATTTTTTTCTTTTTTTTTTTGTTGCGGTTCAGGGCTTCCGTAGTTAACAGTAGTGACTTAAGTGTTAATAAAGAATCACCTATTAGTTCTTCATTAATTCCTTATTAGTTATGCAGTAAGATACAGTATTCTAAAGTGTTACTGAGTGATGTAGGGGCGTCTCACTCAGACTGTCCTATATGTTTTGTGTCTCAGATTTGAAAGTAAAGGCAGTGAAACCGTCGCCTGTGGTCCAGTGTCTTCCTCAACAAATTTACACAACGCAGACAAATGTTTTCCATAGCTGGTGCCGCGAGCCACCGGTTACATGTATAATGCTAATCAACGGCTGATGCGTTGGGCTTTATTTGTACAGAGTTATAACCTTGAAAAACAATACCTGTTTCGGTTTCATTTATTTGTCCGTTTGGTTATTACTCATAAGCTTTATTAGTGCTTTGTTGGTTATTACTTATAAGCTCCTGCTGTTTCTCAGTGGTCTTATTCACTCTCCCAGTATTTTAATGGTAACAATGGCTTAAGGGTGGCCTAATGTTCCCCTTCTAACTCCCTAGACTTTTAAAATCAGTGAAGGGTCGTAACACTCACTTAAAGCAAACACACACTCTCCAGAATAAACTATTAGTCTTTATCAGAGAGCTGTTCAAATCACTGACACACTCTTAATATGAAGATAATTCTTCATCATCAGATGTTTGAGTGACACTATGTCCAGTATCAGGAATAATACAGTATGATCTGTGTGTATCAATACACAACTCTGAGATCACAACGTGAGTGTGTGCAAGAATAAACTGAGCATGTTCACATGAACTCTTTCCAGACTAATTCCACTAAATGTGTTTAGAGAAAATACAGATGTCTTTACCTGTGAGAAGTGAAGAGAGAATGATCAGTCCCAGCAGACACAGATCACACTTATCAGACATTTCTGTTTCTGTCTGTCTGTCTCTTCATTATATATAGCTACAGCTCCTCCTCTTCCTTATATATAGTTACAGCTCCTCCTCTTCATTATATATAGTTACAGCTCCTCCTCTTCATTATATATAGTTACAGCTCCTCCTCTTCATTATATATAGCTACAGCTTCTCCTCTTCATTATATATAGTTACAGCTCCTCCTCTTCATTATATATAGTTACAGCTCCTCCTCTTCATTATATATAGTTACAGCTCCTCCTCTTCATTATATATAGTTACAGCTCCTCCTCTTCATTATATATAGTTACAGCTCCTCCTCCTCTTCATTATATATAGTTACAGCTCCTCCTCTTCATTATATATAGCTACAGCTCCTCCTCTTCATTATATATAGTTACAGCTCCTCCTCCTCTTCATTATATATAGTTACAGCTCCTCCTTTAAACATCATCAGCTCCTCCTGTGGTTATTAACTTCCTCTCATCTGATGAACTGAGTGTTTAAACCCGTTCCTATATAGTGACACTATACCAGTGTAACTTGTGTTTAAAAAAGAGTTTAAATTCTGCTAGAGTTGCTGTATAGAGACACGATACCACCGTGAAGTGTTGCTTTAAGTGTGTGTGAAACGTGTGAGAAGTGCACATACTGTGAAGAACATTTTTAAATTATTCTTTCTTTTAGCAGTTTCCCACATGACGTTAAAATCTAGAAATAAAATAATTGCATTATTAGTAATACAATTAGTTTGCTACAGAAAATGTTTCCACTATCCATGACTACCTTGTAGAAAATAAACTCTAAAAACGTTTTTAAAGTATTTCAAAATGATCAAGTATGGTGAAACAGACAGTATTTGCACACACTTCATGAGCGTCTGTAAAGCAGATATTAAATGTCTTCAGGAAGAGTTTCTACACATGGATTATAATATTCTGCTTTACTCTCTCCAGCCCTGAGAAATAGATCAGATCCAGACTCCTTTATTAACACTACAAACACCGAATGCCAGTCATTTTCCCTTTGGCCGGTGGATTTCTCAGTGACGAGCCGCTCTGACGGGGATAATTCTTTTTTCTGGAACGGATGAACGTGAATATGGCAACGTTTTATCACGTCGAAGTTTGTACATATCATCGCAGTTCTGAGTTGAATTGCCCGGTGAGTGGCGCTAAAAGATTAATGCTCTATCACGTTTAAAAATAACGTACATCTACACTATACCCTGAACCTACAACCTATTTTTGCAAAAATGTTACCACAGGAAAGTTTTTCCAATGAGCCAGTGTTGGCTATATTTTATGAATATCTTGGTGTGTCATTATGAAAGTGTAAGGACCACCCATTGGCCCAACGACGGAATCCAACGGCCTGGGCGAAGGTATAATGTGTGTATGTCTTTCCAGCGCTCCAGTGAAGTTCACTTAATTTATTGGAATTTAGTTTAAATATTACTTTAGCTCTATGCTTAATCTGAATCCAATTTCAAATAATCACCTAATTTAGATTCGGTTTCGCATTAGAAAATCATAAATGTTGATTATTAATTAATTTAGATCTTTTCTTATTCTGAGTTTCTTGCATTTTCATTTATTAATTCATTATGGACCCAATGCCGCACAGAGATCACGTTGGCCAGATCGTGTTTCTCACGGACACAAACCTTGTCAGTTCTGAATTTAGTCAGAGGGTGCAGGGTTAGCTAATACCTCTTAGGACGGTTGCCTACTGCTCACTCGTACAAAGAGTGTAGTTTACTTTAGCCATTTCCATACAACTTGCTAAGTCAGTGATAGACAGTAATCAAAAAGGTCTCCAGATGACGTGCCTACTGCTCCATTCATACATGCGCCTTTCAGTTTGACCTACCCTGCAAGATTTGCGGTAGCACCAGACTCCTATAATCTCCAAAAATAATGATTTCAGAATACTTCAGAATAAATCAAGATTTAACATTTATTTGTCAGGTAAAAATGTATCACGTCAATTACACAAGTAAATGATTAAAAAAGCCAATTCAGAAATAATAAATGCATGACATCAATTACTCAAAGATGATTCTAAAAGTAAGCAATGCATTCCTGACAGAGACACACAGTAGTGTGTGAGAGCTTTCCAACGGGAAAGCACTGACACAGCACTGCATGGGGGTTTTTCCTGGTTACAGTTCCCCAAGACTGCTCTGTTACCTAGCCTTAAATACCCAGACCAGAACAAAAGGGTTGTACCAATATTTATCCAGTGTGTTTTGGGTCAGTTCCTGTACCCCAGGGGGTAACACCTGGTCTCGGGGGAGAGGAGAGATATCTTGAAGAAACATCACCCAAAGAGGAACACAGGATTCTCCTAAGTCCTCAATCTTTCTCATATTACCAATGACTGCAATGAAATTAAGACCATTTTACCAATCGCACTGAGACATTTAAAATAATACCAAACACGAAAAGTAAAAACAATAGATTCCCAAGATACATCATATATGATATATAGGCATTCTTAGTGAACTTTTGGTGACTTGACTCAGGGGGAGAGGAGATGAGGGAGAGGGGGATGCAGAGATAAGGTAGGAGAAACGTTTGGACAAGACAATGTCCTGTGCTCTGTCTTTGCGATCTTCTGTCCAGGGTGTGTTTTATTGCTTTATGGTGAGTTTTATCTCAGCTTTTGTCTTAGCAGGAAAATCAGTTCTTACAGACGACCCCTGGCCCCTTGGGACAGATTCAAATCAGACCTAAGGGGACATTTTTGGATATTTTCCTGTTTCCACATTTTCAGTGAAGTCGATGGGTGCAGGAATCAAGTAGTCACCTGAAATAACAGCATTAAGACAGGTTGAACATTAAAAGGAAAACACTGCAGAATACATCTCTGTGACACAGTCCCTTTAGGTGGAGGCGTACTGTGCTGAGTGGATTCTGCAGCAGCTGGACGGGGTGTCCCATGATCCTCTTGGCCGGGTTTTCTTTCACCTGCACTTGGTTGCGGTGGTATTCAGTCTCTGGAATGACTCGTTGTATTAAGTCTGTTTGGTCAGCATGATCAGAAAGTGTCCGTGGAAAATGTCATTTTAACGCTTTGAGGAAACATCCGTGTCCTCCCTAGGATGTTTTAACTGAGCCTTTGAAGTCCTCGGTCACCTTCAAGCAGAAGGTTTTGTTTGCCGGGCAGGGCAGAACTCCATCGTTGAAGGAATCTTTTCACTGATGACGCTCCATTGCGTGTAAGACACCTGAACAACTTCTGAATGACCATGTAATAATTGAATACTGATGTATTTGTGGTCATTGTTAGATGAGGAAAAAGTTATTGGATAAATACAAGAACACAAAATAACAAGACATGATGTACTCAAAAAGTGCGAAAGACAAAAGTCAGAAGTGCGAGTGGTAAATAAGGTCTCTTTTTCAGAATCATATAGCGACCAGGTCTCATTTGATCACCAAATTCTTCACTGCCACAGTGATCTGGTAGTGGAATTTAGACTTGGTCTGGATAAATTAAGGAAGGGCAGCAGAAAGTCAGCATAACTAGTATATTTACCAGCGGTATACATAATTAAGATATATCACATAATTAAACATGTAAATACACAATTTCATAATTATAAAATTGTCTATATTAGTAGTTTTAAGTGCAAATCATTAATGAAACCTAAGGTTTTAATATGTTCAATTAGAGAATAAAATGTACAGAAACAGAGATTTAAACTCTCTGGTTTAACTTAGGCAATCATCCTCTGTGCATTTGATGTACAGGCTATGTCACACTCAGTAATGCAGGTCTGACTGGGAATTGTATAGTTGACCAATAGAAATGGCTGCATTTTAGATCTAACTGTTTAGATAATTTTTTATTGTCATTAGTCATTTGTTGGAAACTAGAGGGCCCTCCTGGTTTGCAACAACGCTAACGACTGGACATAACAAACATTTTGTCCAAAGACCAGTTGTATTGATACTTAGGTCTCAATTAGATTGTATCTGTGGAATTTAAACCAATTGATGTGTGACCATAGCCATGCCCATTATGCACATCAGTGTTTACATTCAGGAAAATTATTGAAAGGAAATTATCAAAATAATTTCCCTTGTCCTATCCACCTTATTCTGCGCCCGTTCTATTTCCCATGGTTCATAGCGGGTTCAACTGACTAAACGGTTTTCTACTTCCGTTTGAAGTGTTTGTCTACATAGAATGCTGGCACTCTAGTCGAGACATTAGAAAAATATCAGTCTACACATGCGTTTTATATTTAATATGAGTGAAATACACATGTGACATAACACAACAAATCTTTAACTTTTAGGTGGCAAAATATTTTTTAGTAATTCTATGAATTACACTGCGCAAAACAAAAGTAAAAGCCTGCTAGCCGGATGAAGAAGGGTCGGCCTCCACAGAACATAAAATATTCTTTTTACGCAAGTTTCGTTTTATTTTATTTTTCGTGTAGGCATTTATGAGAAAGAGAAAAAAAACAATGTTGTGGAGTGCAGACGTGACAGTTCTCCGTTACGGACATGACCGCTCTGAAATCGACTTTAAAACTTTCACAGAGATCTCTAAGAGGAAGCACAAATTAAGCCTTTCTTTAAAGTGAATTTCGTTTTTTATTAATTGTATCTTAATTTTAATCAATGTTTCATCAACCAATTGCCTGGCTGGTTTTAATAAATAAGAAGTAAATATAGTAGAAAATGGATCATCATGACACGGAGGCGCCGGCGCGCAAACTGGACTTTGGTCTCATAAATGAACCGAAACTCAGCGTATAATGTAGCCTACTTGCCTCACAGGCCTGATAAATATATAGACTATGCATTTTTGAAAGCAGAGGTAGACAGGAGTCAAAGTGCTAACCAGCCTACGCTTATTGCTTGGGTTATTCTGCTGCAGTCGGGGGTGATAGAGACTGTCGGATGTTTATGAGATCGTGCATTCATGCATCAGCTATCCTTTGGAAGTTATGAAGAAAAGAAAAAAGTTCATTTTGTTTTTATCTGTGATTTAATAAAAAATAACGTGATCAAATCACATTTGATGAATGTTTTTTTCGCTTAGTTTACCGATGTGGGGATGACACAATCTGAAACACATGGCAAAAGCATATAGACCAGATTCGAACCGGAAGTTGGCAACCGGAGTCGTCGTCATGGCAGCGCGCATTGTTTAGAGCAGAATAAGGTGGATATGTATGAAGGTGAATGATGTATTATAGATTTGCATGATGTGAATAATTTTTGGCCTGGATAGTTTATTTTTTATTTTTTATTAAACCTTTATTTAACCAGGGAAATAAACACATTGAGATAAATATCTCATTTACAAGTGTGCCCTGGCCAAAATAGCAGCACACAATATACATAACTACATAAAACAGATTTCACAAACACACACATATATAAAAATAAAACAAGATTAAACGTTAAGAGCAAGTGCAGACAGATTTGAATAATTTGTTTAAATGTAACTTGAACTCATATACTGAAATAAGTTCATCAAGTTTCAATGAACTTTGGATCTCATTCCAAGCAGCTGATGCACTATAAATAAAAGCAGTTTTTCCAAACTCTGTCTTCATTAAAGGAACATTTAACAGAATATATCTACTTGAACGTAGATTATACCCTTGACTATTAAAAGTTAATAAACTATTGATATATTGAGGAAGCTGGCCGACTAATGCCTTGTATACAAGTATGAGCCAGTGTTTGTACCTTCTTATGTGAAGTGAAGGCCAACTTACCATTTCATACAGTGCACAGTGGTGAGTGTGATATTTTGTGCAAGTTATAAATCTTAGAGCAGAGTGATGAACAGAATCTACTGATTTTAAGAGAGCTTTAGTGGTATTTCTGTAAAAAACATCTCCATAATCTAAGATGGGTAAAAAGGTAGATTCCACCAACTTTCTCTTGGCTGACTGTGAGAAACATGCACTGTTCCGAAAATAAAAGCCCAGCTGTAACCTTAACTTAGACAACAATTGTTTAACATGTAACTTAAATGATAAGTCCTCTTCCAACACAAACCCTAGGTATTTGTAAGAGGAGACCAAATCTATAGAGTTACCCTGCAAAGTGTAAATAGGTGGTGGAGAAGAATCAGTTTTATGTTTCCTAGAAAAGACCATATATTTAGTTTTTTTATCATTTAGGACTAATTTTAAAGAAGATAGGTTACGCTGAACTAATTCAAATGCTTCCTGCAACTTTAAAATGCAATTTTCAATAGAAGATGCAAAACAATATAAAATGGTATCATCGGCATATAAATGGATACTTGTATCTGTTAGATTATCACCAAGGTTGTTAATATACACTCACCGGCCACTTTATTAGGTACCCCATGCTAGTAACGGGTTGGACCCCCTTTTGCCTTCAGAACTGCCTCAATTCTTCGTGGCATAGTTTCAACAAGGTGCTGGAAGCATTCCTCAGGGAGTTTGGTCCATATTGACATGATGGCATCACACAGTTGCCGCAGATTTGTCGGCTGCACATCCATGATGCGAATCTCCCGTTCCACCACATCCCAAAGATGCTCTATTGGATTGAGATCTGGTGACTGTGGAGGCCATTTGAGTACAGCGAACTCATTGTCATGTTCAAGAAACCAGTCTGAGATGATTCCAGCTTTATGACATGGCGCATTATCCTGCTGAAAGTAGCCATCAGAAGTTGGGTACATTGTGGTCATAAAGGGATGGACATGGTCAGCAACAATACTCAGGTAGGCTGTGGCGTTGCAACGATGCTCAATTGGTACCAAGGGGCCCAAAGAGTGCCAAGAAAATATTCCCCACACCATGACACCACCACCACCAGCCTGAACCGTTGATACAAGGCAGGATGGATCCATGCTTTCATGTTGTAGACGCCAAATTCTGACCCTACCATCCGAATGTCGCAGCAGAAATCGAGACTCATCAGACCAGGCAACGTTTTTCCAATCTTCTATTGTCCAATTTCGATGAGCTTGTGCAAATTGTAGCCTCAGTTTCCTGTTCTTAGCTGAAAGGAGTGGCACCCGGTGTGGTCTTCTGCTGCTGTAGCCCATCTGCCTCAAAGTTCGACGTACTGTGCGTTCAGAGATGCTCTTCTGCCCACCTTGGTTGTAACGGGTGGTTATTTGAGTCACTGTTGCCCTTCTATCAGCTCGAACCAGTCTGGCCATTCTCCTCTGACCTCTGGCATCAACAAGGCATTTCCGCCCACAGAACTGCCGCTCACTGGATGTTTTTTCTTTTTCGGACCATTCTCTGTAAACCCTAGAGATGGTTGTGCGTGAAAATCCCAGTAGATTAGCAGTTTCTGAAATACTCAGACCAGCCCTTCTGGCACCAACAATCATGCCACGTTCAAAGTCACTCAAATCACCTTTCTTCCCCATACTGATGCTCGGTTTGAACTGCAGGAGATTGTCTTGACCATGTCTACATGCCTAAATGCACTGAGTTGCCGCCATGTGATTGGCTGCTTAGAAATTAAGTGTTAAGGAGCAGTTGGACAGGTGTACCTAATAAAGTGGCCGGTGAGTGTATAATGTAAACAACAGGGGACCCAAAATGGACCCCTGTGGCACGCCAGATTCAATGGTGAGCTTATCAGAAAAAGACCCCCTAATTTGCACTCTTTGACACCTATTCTTTAAATAATTCCTGACCCAGCCTAATGCGGTTTCAGAGAGACCGATTATTATAGTCTTATGATCTATGCCAGGTAGAGATGTTCTAAAGGGTTTTGGTACTGATAGTTTTTATTGTGTATGTTTGTGTATAGGAGATGGGTGGTGTCTATCCTACCACAATCTGTGTTGCATAATTTAGTTCCGGTGCTAATCCGGGAGGCCACATACAGTAGCTACTTCTGTAGTGTTATGGGGTGTGAGCGGCCCCTTGAAGTTTCTACACCCCCATCTCCTACATGTAAAGTTGTGTGTCCTGCTTGATGCAGGCGGGACCAGACCATTTGCGGAATCTGGTTCTGAAGAACGGCAGTTGTCACCCTGTAAGGAAGATAGACCTAGAGAGGAAAACACAGTTAATCTTGAACCTTTAAACAAATTGCATTGAGATAGATGGTCTATCACAATATTTGTTTGATGGCCTTAGCCAGACAGTTGTTACTGGTGGCTTTGATCTGTTAAGATTTTATGCCATTCGGAGAAGATTTGTTTTAATTTACAAAGACATGTCTCATTATCATGATCATGTTTTTGCAAAGAAAAGGTCAATTAAACTGTGTGATAATGGTCAGATCTGACTGCCATTGCAGTTAAACTCGTACAGTCTGCTGTGTTGTGTTTATTTACACTAGCCAGATCTGTGGTCAGAGCAATTAGATCACCAGGTGTGGTGCTCTGTTTGTTTGTTTGTTTGTTTGTTTAGCCTTTGGAATTTATGGTGCCATTCAAACTCTTGACTATGTGGATCTCTGTGGTCCATACTGTAGATTTTCTGCCTGATGTTTACATTTCACACAACTTTCCTTACATGTCCAGTAAAATACCTTGTCTGATCAGATCCCATGTGAGCTGATGCTCCTAGATAGGAGTTTAACACTTGCACCACTTTATTTGTGGTTTTGTTGCAAGAGGAAATTAAAACTTGTACCTCCCCGTGTTGCTGGGGTGAAGATCTATTAGATCAAATTTAAATCCTCCTGTGAATTTGGATGGATATTCAAGACATGGCAATCGGGTTGATCATTTTCGTTGGTACATACTTGGCATTGTAATTTTTCTCATTAAAGACTCTTGCACAAATAGAAGGTTAAGAAGTTCTTTCTCATTCATTCTTCTCTTCAGTTTCTTTCCTTACCAAAACTTTCTCCAACCATCTATTATCTCCTTCCTCCCAACACTAGTTGTGTTCCTGCTTTCTTGCTCCCTACATGCACATACCATCTTTCCACATTCTGATTATTTTCATTCTCCTTCAACATCTTTTCCTCTTCTAAACCAATGCTGAATCCTCAAGAGATTAAAGCCATTCCAGTCTATTATAATATAATATATATCACAATCTGGTCATAATATAAATTATATTATATAAAATTGTATAAATCAAACAAATTTCATTTACTGGTCTCTGAGGTCTCTACTGAGTAAATGTCCATACTGACTTGTTATCATCTCACTGATCTTAGAAGGCATTTGGCCCTGGAGCTCCAGCTGTGCTGGCATGAGCATTGTGTGCACAGCAACAACCCAAACTGGAAACCAGTATAGATGCTTTGATGCTGTGAACATTAAATGGACTGCAAGCACTGAGAAACGGGTCAAATCCTTGCTCAATTTAAAGATTTTTGTGACTACAATATAGAATTGGACACAATTATCTTGTTTTAGCCTGAGATGTTATCAACTGCATTCTTTTTAAGAATCTATTTGAATATGAAAGAAAGGTTGGACAAGCAGGTCTGATGGAGGGCACCAAGATTGTTTTTTGTTTTTTTACTTTTGTCAGTCTCTTTTGAGACCTCGAAAACATACAAGAGTGCAGCGATTTCAAAGTCTGATATAAGACCAAATTAAAAGATATGTTTTATAAGACTGAGCCTTAAATGGTGTTTTTTAAACCATATTTTGGGACATCAGTCATGAACTTTTTAGCACTATTGAAAGATTTTCGAAGAACAGCAATTAATTTGAGGTAATTTATATTGTGCTTTGTCTTAATTCTCTTATGAGACAAGGACAAGCTGTGCATGTGCTCTGAAACTATCAGGCCTGGCTACAAGCCTCTTAGTGACACAATAATTGTCATTATATGCATCAGTTTTAAAATTTAGTGTATCTTCCGAATTTCAGTCTCTAGGACTTCTGCATAGCAGCTGTTCTCTATGACTGAGAGATCATTTTCGATCTTTTCTTTTGAAATATTCTAATTTCATAAAATTTCATTACACTGTTTTGTCCAACTTAACATTTCGCACACAAAGGATTCAAGTGAGACATTTTTACTTGTTATCTTTTAGCTCATTCACTAGATTTTTTCACAAGTTAGCATGACCATTGTCTTATTTCCAGTGTTGCAATGTTGTTGCAGCAAAGCAAATAATCAATGCAACGACAAATACCTCAGAATTTAAGTTTTTAGTTTACAGCCCTTTGTTGAGTACCAGAATAAAATTTGAATGAAGTTATTCCAATTTAGGTTACATCACTTGTTGCGTGGGCAAACAAGAAGTTATTTAAAGTTAAAGCAAGGGAATCTCATTTCTCATCTACGCTGCCGCTATCATGCCCCTGATATGTGGTTTTATCTAATTCTCAAGCCCCACCGGATTTTGGGTTCTCCGGTCTAACTGGGTATGCCGACCCATTCTATTAATGTGTCTATATGAAGTGCGTCTGAATTTTCCCTCAACACTTCTAAAAAGGCAAAAAGAATTGACTTACCACAACGGCTTGAAGAAAGAGAAGGAGATCAAACCTCTTACTTGTTGCAAGTCCCAATATTTCGCTGAAAAGACACTCGCAATCTGGAGAATCACGGAGGGCCTGTCACCAATTTGTAAGGACCACCCATTGGCCCAACACCGGAATCCAATGGCCTGGGCGAAGGTATAATGTGTGTATGTCTTTCCAGCGCTCCAGTGAAGTTCACTTAATTTATTGGAATTTAGTTTAAATGTTACTTTAGCTCTATGCTTAATCTGACTCCAATTTCAGATGATCATCAAATTTAGATTCTGTTTCTTATTAGAAAATAATCATAAATGTTGATTATTTATTAATTTAGATCTTTTCTTATTCTGAGTTTCTTGCATTTTCATTTATTAATTCATTATGGACCCAATGCCGCACAGAGATCACGTTGGCCAGATCGTGTTTCTCACGGACACAAACCTTGTCAGTTCTGAATTTAGTCAGAGGGTGCAGGGTTAGCTAATACCTCTTAGGACGGTTGCCTACTGCTCACTCGTACAAAGAGTGTAGTTTACTTTAGCCATTTCCATACAACTTGCTAAGTCAGTGATAGACAGTAATCAAAAAGGTCTCCAGATGACGTGCCTACTGCTCCATTCATACATGCGCCTTTCAGTTTGACCTACCCTGCAAGATTTGCGGTAGCACCAGACTCCTATAATCTCCAAAAATAATGATTTCAGAATACTTCAGAATAAATCAAGATTTAACATTTATTTGTCAGGTAAAAATGTATCACGTCAATTACACAAGTAAATGATTAAAAAAGCCAATTCAGAAATAATAAATGCATGACATCAATTACTCAAAGATGATTCTAAAAGTAAGCAATGCATTCCTGACAGAGACACACAGTAGTGTGTGAGAGCTTTCCAACGGGAAAGCACTGACACAGCACTGCATGGGGGTTTTTCCTGGTTACAGTTCCCCAAGACTGCTCTGTTACCTAGCCTTAAATACCCAGACCAGAACAAAAGGGTTGTGCCAATATTTTTCAGAGTTTGTTTTGGGTCAGTTCCTGTACCCCAGGGGGTAACACCTGGTCTCGGGGGAGAGGAGAGATATCTTGAAGAAACATCACCCAAAGAGGAACACAGGATTCTCCTAGTCCTCAATCTTTCTCATATTACCAATGATTGCAATGAAATTAAGACCATTTTACCAATCGCACTGAGACACTCAAAATGATACCAAACACGAAAAGGAAAAACAATAATTTCCCAAGATACATCATATATGATATATAGGCATTCTTAGTGAACTTTTGGTGACTTGACTCAGGGGGAGAGGAGATGAGGGAGAGGGGGATGCAGAGATAAGGTAGGAGAAACGTTTGGACAAGACAATGTCCTGTGCTCTGTCTTTGCGATCTTCTGTCCAGGGTGTGTTTTATTGCTTTATGGTGAGTTTTATCTCAGCTTTTGTCTTAGCAGGAAAATCAGTTCTTACAACTGTTTTTAATTATAATTCTGTCAGATCGCCTGTGTCAATCAAACTTCGGTGAAACTCTAATAACCAAATATTACAACTTTAAAATTAAACATTACAAATAACACATTTTATTTGTTCGTTAAATCAGCCCAAATATTTACAACTAGGCTACGTTATTTTGTGTTGGTCAAGAGACTCCTAGTGGTGAATAGTACATAGGCCTACATGCTTTTTATGGTTAATCTTTTTATGATTAAGTAGGCTATATGTTAGTTCGTTAAAAACCTTTATTCATCCCCACGGGGGAAATTCAGATGTCCAGCAGCATATAGTGTGTGTAGACTACCAACAAGCATTCTCACCGCAATACACTCATAAACAGACAAATGATAACAGTTAAAAAAGAAAAAAAAGAAACAAATCACAAAAACAAACTATCATTAGTAGTAAATAATATGTGGACATGTTGACAAGAAAAAATGGAAAACACAAATTTTAACATGATAATTTGTGTAAATTAATATTTACTATATAATAAAAAGCTATGTATAAGCAAGGTAATATCACTTCATTGCTAATAAAATAGAATTGAAGATCAGTGGGGGAAAATAATAAACGAATAAGTGTGTGGAATGTGCTGCAAACCCTCTTGACGCAGACGAGACGTTCGGCAGACGCAGACGTCACGTTCGGCACACGAACGAGTGATGTGGCAGACGCAGACGAGACGTTCGGCAGACGTAGACGTCACGTTCGGAAGACGCAGACGTCACGTTCATTGAGACGAGTGCATGTTGCAAAGTTACATTTTTGAGCCGATCGGAACGCCATAGTCTTTGCCTATGGTCTTTGCACACTAGAAACGCGTCTGACGCGGCGCTGCTGGTGACGTATATACAGGGAGGGCTATCTCGGAACATCGCCGTTTATATATATATACACTCACCGGCCACTTTATTAGGTACCCCATGCTAGTAACGGGTTGGACCCCCTTTTGCCTTCAGAACTGCCTCAATTCTTCGTGGCATAGATTCAACAAGGTGCTGGAAGCATTCCTCAGGGAGTTTGGTCCATATTGACATGATGGCATCACACAGTTGCCGCAGATTTGTCGGCTGCACATCCATGATGCGAATCTCCCGTTCCACCACATCCCAAAGATGCTCTATTGGATTGAGATCTGGTGACTGTGGAGGCCATTTGAGTACAGCGAACTCATTGTCATGTTCAAGAAACCAGTCTGAGATGATTCCAGCTTTATGACATGGCGCATTATCCTGCTGAAAGTAGCCATCAGAAGTTGGGTACATTGTGGTCATAAAGGGATGGACATGGTCAGCAACAATACTCAGGTAGGCTGTGGCGTTGCAACGATGCTCAATTGGTACCAAGGGGCCCAAAGAGTGCCAAGAAAATATTCCCCACACCATGACACCACCACCACCAGCCTGAACCGTTGATACAAGGCAGGATGGATCCATGCTTTCATGTTGTAGACGCCAAATTCTGACCCTACCATCCGAATGTCGCAGCAGAAATCGAGACTCATCAGACCAGGCAACGTTTTTCCAATCTTCTATTGTCCAATTTCGATGAGCTTGTGCAAATTGTAGCCTCAGTTTCCTGTTCTTAGCTGAAAGGAGTGGCACCCGGTGTGGTCTTCTGCTGCTGTAGCCCATCTGCCTCAAAGTTCGACGTACTGTGCGTTCAGAGATGCTCTTCTGCCCACCTTGGTTGTAACGGGTGGTTATTTGAGTCACTGTTGCCCTTCTATCAGCTCGAACCAGTCTGGCCATTCTCCTCTGACCTCTGGCATCAACAAGGCATTTCCGCCCACAGAACTGCCGCTCACTGGATGTTTTTTCTTTTTCGGACCATTCTCTGTAAACCCTAGAGATGGTTGTGCGTGAAAATCCCAGTAGATTAGCAGTTTCTGAAATACTCAGACCAGCCCTTCTGGCACCAACAATCATGCCACGTTCAAAGTCACTCAAATCACCTTTCTTCCCCATACTGATGCTCGGTTTGAACTGCAGGAGATTGTCTTGACCATGTCTACATGCCTAAATGCACGGAGTTGCCGCCATGTGATTGGCTGCTTAGAAATTAAGTGTTAACGAGCAGTTGGACAGGTGTACCTAATAAAGTGGCCGGTGAGTGTATATATATACAGTACTGTGCAAAAGTTTTAGATCGGTAAGATTTTTTATGTTTTTAAAAGAAGTCTCTTCTGCTCACTAAGGCTGCAATTATTTGATAAAATTAAAAAAAAAAAAAAGTAATATTATGAAATATTATTACAATTTAAAACAGCTGTTTTCTATGTGAATATACAGTGAAGTGTAATTTATTCCTGTGATCAAAGCTGAATGTTCAGCATCATTACTCCAGTCTTCAGTGTCACATGATCCTTCAAAAATCATTCTAATATGCTGATTTGATGCTCAAGAAACATTTATGATTATTATCAGTGTTGAACAACAAACAACATCAACAAACATCACCAGGCAGGCTCTCAGGTGGAACCCTCAAGGCAAGCAAAAGCGAGGCCGCCCAAAAAACACATGGCGACGTGAACTCGATGCAGACGTCAAAAGGATGGGCTTCAACTGGAGCCAACTAGAAAAAATGGCCCAGGACAGAAATCTCTGGAAGTCTATTTTTGGCGGCCCATATCCCGGGAGGGGTGGAGGGCATTACTAACTATCAGTGTTGAAAACAGTTTTTAAAAATTTTATTTTATGATGCTATGATGAATAGAAACTAAAAAAGAACAGCATTTATCTGAAATCTAAAGCTTTTGTAACATTAAACTCTACCCTTCAAAAGTTTGGGGTCAGTAAGAATTTAAATTGTATTTTTGGGGGAAAGAAATATAATAAATCAATACTTTTATTCATCAAGGATGAGTTAAACTGATCAAAAGTTACAGTAAAGACATTTATAATGTTAGAAAATATTCTATTTTAAATAAACGCTGTTCTTTTGAACTTTCTCTTTATCAAAGAATTTTGGGAAAAAAAATTTACACAACTGTTTTCAACATTGAAAATAATAATAAAATGTTTTTTGAGCATCAAATCATCATATTATCCTGATTTCTGAAGGATCATGTGACACTGAAGACTGGAGTAATGATGTTGATAAATTCAGCTTTGATCACAGGAATAAATTACACTTTACTGTATATTCACATAGAAAACAGCTGTTTTAAATTGTAATAATATTTCACAATATTACTGTTTTTTTTGTTGTTTTTTTTTTATCAAATAATTGCAGCCTTGGTGAGCAGAAGAGACTTCTTTTAAAAACATAAAAAATCTTACCGATCTAAAACTTTTGCACAGTACTGTATAACATGTTATACATGTTTATATAAATATATAGCCTACTACTGATACAGCAAAGACAACGTCGGCAGTATAGATGGCAAAATAGGCTAGTCTACAGAATATTTCGTTCTTATTGACAGGTGCAATATTTGAAAATCGATAATTATTATTTTATTTTTAAAAATAATATTTATATCTGCATTTGTCATATAAACATTTATTAATTAATATGTGTTTGTGTCAAAATGACATCTTTTCCTATTCCATTTTGCCTGGAAACGCTTCCAACACGCTTGCGTGTCGCGTGAAAAATAGGCGTTGGTTCTATTTCTAGCATGCACGCGTTTTCGGCGCGGCTCGAGACGCGCGTTTCACACAGGCAGTGTGCGAGTTCTAACCTGTTAACATCGGAGCCGAAATAAAAACGGACACACCACGCAGCTGAGACGCGCACGCAACGCAGCCAATGCGTTTATTTCAGATGCCTTTTGAAAAGACTACAATTATTCAACCCGCCAAAGTGGCTAGTTGGAGTGACTGTGTTACCCGCCACGAGCAAAATCCACCTGCATTTGGCGGTTTGGCGGGTATTAATGTCAAGCCCTGGTCATAACACTCACTTAAAGCAAACACACACTCTCCAGAATAAACGATTAGTCTTTATCAGAGAGCTGTTCAAATCACTGACACACTCTTAATATGAAGATCATTCTTCATCATCAGATGTTTGAGTGACACTATGTCCAGTATCAGGAATAATACAGTATGATCTGTGTGTATCAATACACAACTCTGAGATCACAACGTGAGTGTGTGCAAGAATAAACTGAGCATGTTCACATGAACTCTTTCCAGACTAATTCCACTAAATGTGTTTAGAGAAAATACAGATGTCTTTACCTGTGAGAAGTGAAGAGAGAATGATCAGTCCCAGCAGACACAGATCACACTTATCAGACATTTCTGTTTCTGTCCGTCTGTCTCTTCATTATATATAGTTACAGCTCCTCCTCTTCCTTATATATAGTTACAGCTCCTCCTCTTCATTATATATAGTTACAGCTCCTCCTCTTCATTATATATAGATTCAGCTCCTCCTCTTCATTATATATAGTTACAGCTCCTCCTCTTCATTATATGTAGTGACAGCTCCTCCTCTTCATTATATAGTTACAGCTCCTCCTCTTCATTATATATAGTTACAGCTCCTCCTCTTCATTATATATAGAGACAGCTCCTCCTCTACATTATATATAGCTACAGCTCCTCCTCTTCATTATATATAGTTACAGCTCCTCCTCTTCATTATATATAGTTACAGCTCCTCCTCTTCATTATATATAGTTACAGCTCCTCCTCTACATTATATATAGCTACAGCTCCTCCTCTTCATTATATATAGTTACAGCTCCTCCACTACATTATATATAGTTACAGCTCCTCCTCTACATTATATATAGCTACAGCTCCTCCTCTTCATTATTTATAGTTACAGCTCCTCCTCTTCATTATATATAGTTACAGCTCCTCCTCTTCATTATAGTTACAGCTCCTCCTCTTCATTATATATAGTTACAGCTCCTCTTGTTGTTATTAACTTCCTTTGTTCTGAACAACTGAATGTTTAAATCAGGCTATAGTTGCTATAGTGACATTATGTCAGTGCATGACAGTGAAGTGCTGCTCTACATGTGTGTGTGTGTGTGTGTGTGTGTGGAACGTGTTAGAAGTGCATATACTGTGAACCACACCGGTGTCACGGGTCCGTCTCAGTCTGACGGTGGTCTCCGCTTCTCTTCACGTCCGCAGGATTGCGGGCTGTTCTCTCTGGAACCGCCGATCGGAGAAGCTTCACTATTATTCACTGTGTCACGGAAATTATTATTTTGTTCACAAAGTTTTCTAATAAACCACTGTTAGTCTCACTTCTTTATTTTAGCAGTTTCCTGCATGACGTTAAAAACTAGAAATAAAAGTGTCACAGATAGCCTGTGACCTATGACTTTATTTTGAAAGGACTGCTGAAATGCATGTACACCCATGAACAGTTTACACCGATATACACACACACAATCTATATGCCGGAAAAATAACATCATATATAGTAGATGTGTGGTTGTTTTTCTGTTTAGGTGGTGTAATAGGCCCTCTGATTAGTCCCACGGTTTTGTTTATATAATTTACTTTTCTTTTGTTGGTTGTTTGTTTTGTCTCAATGCTTAATGTTATGTTTTGTTATATGATTTAACATTCAAAGAAACCACACCAATTTCTTTTACAAATGTTACCAGTTTATTTCCGCTTTAACAAACTATCATATACACATAAAATACTGTTGTACTCACATTGTGGGTCACTTCTCAACTGGCAAACCCATGTGCAGCGACGGCTGCCATTTTAAAGTTTCCATTTGCCCAGTAGGAAGGGCACTTTCATTGTCAGTGACATCACAGGGGGAAATCCGGGAAACGCTCCTTTCTCAGGTGTTTTTCTTTGCAATGTTATGTTTTGACATCACTTTGTAATTAATAGTGTGATTGTTCGATAGTAGAGCTTGGACAATGTGGACTGTATTAGGTACTGGCTCAGATCTAACTTCCTCAATGGAGTGTCGGTCAGAACACACTGTATTCAGATCAGTTCCATCCAAAAAGAGGTTTATTGTTCCAGTCTTAACTGTTCACAACACAGCGGCACACAGGATGTATTACTTAACAGGGTGGTTTATAGATGGATGTGTAGGTATATAGTAGGTGTATGTGTGTGTGTGTGGTCTGCAAAGGAAAGAAATAAAGATATATATTAACAATATGTCTTGATTATCATTACACAGACATAATTTCCATAAACATACATATATCTCAAATAAAGAAACTCTCAAGTTCAATGCTAGAACCAATAAAGGGAATAATATACAAGCAACAAATAATTATGATTAAACAACACAGACACCCAGTGGTGAGAAATAGAAAAACATCCGAAACCGAAACTAATCCTGAGGTGATTTAAATGAAAGGCACATAATCAGAAACACGCTCTTAAACTCGAAATAACAAGAGGCTATTAATGCGATGGTCACACATACATATATATCAAACACTGGGTGCAATATAAACAATGTAAGTTGCGATTAATGCCGAACATAATCAGCACATTCACGTGCGCTTAACAGCGATCGGTAGATGGCTTCCTCCCCGCTAAATACACATCACTGATGAACAGATAACATTGTATCAAGATTTTACAGATCCTTAACAAACATTTATATCATATTCTCAGCAAACAATCAACTTACATTAGTTTACTGACGCACACTTTACACACACAGTCCAGCTCGCCTCTTACACTCTCTTGGCTGCTGATGGCTGACTGAAAGTAGCGCATGCGCATAAGCTGATGGCCTTTCTAACAGTGATGCATAGGTTGCATATTAATACCATTTGTTTAAAGTATTTCTATAGTTTTATCTTAATTTAAAATTTCCATTTACTTCTACATGGTATGTTCCAGAAGTGGGACGAGCCTAACTCTATAAAAGGGCTCCTGGTAGCCATTTTAGGTGTGTGTTTGGAGTGTGGGATTACTCCTTGTATTTTTGGGCCTGGATTTGGCATAGCCAGAAAACACACGTGAACTTCGTATAGATTTGTATATTTTCATATATATACAGTGAAGAAAATAAGTATTTGAACACCCTGCTATTTTGCAAGTTCTCCCACTTAGAAATCATGGAGGGGTCTGAAATTGTCATTGTAGGTGCATGTCCACTGTGAGAGACATAATCAAAAAAAAAAAATCCAGAAATCACAATGTATGATTTTTTAACTATTTATTTGTAAGATACAGCTGCAAATAAGTATTTGAACACCTGAGAAAATCAATGTTAATATTTGGTACAGTAGCCTTTGTTTGCAATTACAGAGGTCAAACGTTTCCTGTAGTTTTTCACCAGGTTTGCACACACTGCAGGAGGGATTTTGGCCCACTCCTCCACACAGATCTTCTCTAGATCAGTCAGGTTTCTGGGCTGTCGCTGAGAAACACAGAGTTTGAGCTCCCTCCAAAGATTCTCTATTGGGTTTAGGTCTGGAGACTGGCTAGGCCACGCCAGAACCTTGATATGCTTCTTACAGAGCCACTCCTTGGTTATCCTGGCTGTGTGCTTCGGGTCATTGTCATGTTGGAAGACCCAGCCTCGACCCATCTTCAATGCTCTAACTGAGGGAAGGAGGTTGTTCCCCAAAATCTCGCAATACATGGCCCCGGTCATCCTCTCCTTAATACAGTGCAGTCGCCCTGTCCCATGTGCAGAAAAACACCCCCAAAGCATGATGCTACCACCCCCATGATGCTACCAGTAGGGATGGTGTTCTTGGGATGGTACTCATCATTCTTCTTCCTCCAAACACGGTTAGTGGAATTATGACCAAAAAGTTCTATTTTGGTCTCATCTGACCACATGACTTTCTCCCATGACTCCTCTGGATCATCCAAATGGTCATTGGCAAACTTAAGATGGGCCTTGACATGTGCTGGTTTAAGCAGGGGAACCTTCCGTGCCATGCATGATTTCAAACCATGACGTCTTAGTGTATTACCAACAGTAACCTTGGAAATGGTGGTCCCAGCTCTTTTCAGGTCATTGACCAGCTCCTCCCGTGTAGTTCTGGGCTGATTTCTCACCTTTCTTAGGATCATTGAGACCCCACGAGGTGAGATCTTGCATGGAGCCCCAGTCCGAGGGAGATTGACAGCTTCTTCCATTTTCTAATGATTGCTCCAACAGTGGACCTTTTTTCACCAAGCTGCTTGGCAATTTCCCCGTAGCCCTTTCCAGCCTTGTGGAGGTGTACAATTTTGTCTCTAGTGTCTTTGGACATCTCTTTGGTCTTGGCCATGTTAGTAGTTGGATTCTTACTGATTGTATGGGGTGGACAGGGGTCTTTATGCAGCTAACGACCTCAAACAGGTGCATCTAATTTAGGATAATAAATGGAGTGGAGGTGGACATTTTAAAGGCAGACTAACAGGTCTTTGAGGGTCAGAATTCTAGCTGATAGACAGGTGTTCAAATACTTATTTGCAGCTGTATCTTACAAATAAATAGTTTAAAAAATCCTACATTGTGATTTCTGGATTTTTTTTTTTTAGATTATGTCTCTCACAGTGGACATGCACCTACGATGACAATTTCAGACCCCTCCACGATTTCTAAGTGGGAGAACTTGCAAAATAGCAGGGTGTTCAAATACTTATTTTCTTCACTGTATATATATACATTTTTATTTTATTTTTGCTTTAATTTTTGTCACTGTATATTTTTGCCTGGGAATCATGACTGTAATATAGGTTATTACATCTCATTAAATGACAAATTAAACCCATAGACAGTAAAACAAATGGACACAGCGACCCCATAGACTTCAACAGAGAAAAGTGAAGCCCATTAGAAGCACTCTCTCCTTGATGGCTGAGCGACTGCGCCGGCTCACACTGAGCTTGATGATGTAGATGTGACGTGAGCACCCTGTCTGTCTCCTAGTAGCTGTGCCGAGAGAAATCTGAATCATTCCCTTCCGAATCTCACAGAGACGGAGAGCGTGAGCATTAACTGTCCATGAGCTAGCAGCAGGAGACACTTTATGGCTCTCTATGGGCTTCTCCCTTGACTTTACGGTAATCTCTCTACTGTGCGACAGAGAGTCGCGTGGTTATGACGCAATCGTTAGCCTATTTTTACAAAAACTGTTTCTACGGGGCCATAATGTAAGATACAAGGTAATGGAGCCTTGTATACATCGTGTTTCTTTAGAAATAAATAATGGACAAATGGAGTCTTTAAACGGCTCAGATGTAAAGTTATTCGCTGTCAAAGTGACGCCAAAATGAATGGGAGTCAATGGAATGCTAACAGCAGGAGATAGTCTGCTAGCCAATGGATGCCCCAATAGAAAGTACGCTTTCCGGGTGCTGGATTACCCCCTTGATTAAACCCCATGTACTATTTAATTTTTATTTGATTTATTTTATTCAAACTATTTACTATTTGATTGCTGGACATCGTAACGTTATTGTACATTTATCTAATTTAGCATTGTATTAGCAACCTCCACCCATCACTGCATATATCAGATCCAGACTCCTTTATTAAGCATGTATATTCTGTGCTATCTATCATAGCACAGAAACTGCGCTAGTTAAAATTACAAATGATTTACTTTTAGCTTCTGACCAAGGCTGCATCTCAATACTAGTTCTACTCGATCTAAGCGCTGCATTTGATACTATAGATCATAAAATACTCCTGGATCGACTACAAAACTACACTAGTGTTCAGGGACAGGCCTTAAGCTGGTTTAGATCGTACTTATCAGACCGTTACCACTTTGTCTGCTTAAATGGGGAAAAATCAAAGATAACGTCAGTAAACTATGGAGTACCGCAAGGATCTGTGTTAGGCCCTCTACTATTCTCAATATATATGCTGCCACTTGGTAATATTATAAGAAAACATGGAATTAATTTTCACTGTTATGCTGATGACACTCAATTATATATTTCATCACGGCCAGATGAAACCACTAACTTATCTAACTTGACAGAATGTCTTAAAGATTAAAATACTGGATGACGTGTAATTTCCTGCTATTAAATTCAGATAAAACAGAGGTATTACTTATTGGTCCAAAAAACTACCCACAAAATCCCTTACAATACAACTTTAATTTAGAAGGATGCCCTGTTACTTTATCAGAATCAGAATCAGAATCAGAAAGAGCTTTATTGCCAAGTGTGCTTGCACACACAAGGAATTTGTTTTGGTACTGAGGCTTCCAGTGCACATATACAAATACAACAAGAAACATAATTTACAACAAGAAACATAATAATACAAATTTTAAGAATAAAAAATAAAATATAAAAATATGAGAATAAAAGTATCACAGTTGGGTTTAGCCAGAATATACATTTACAGATTTACAGATTATGAACAAATTTACAGTGTTTTGAATATTATAAATAAATAAATCTACATGTAAGTGTCACCTGAGTTGTAAGTTGTTGCATTAAAACAGTGGGGGTATTGCACTTAAAGGCACATGCCTTGGGAGGTGTGTTAACTGTTCAGGAGGGAAATGGCCTGTGGGAAGAAACTGTTCCTGTGCCGAGATGTTCTTGTGGCCAGTGATCTGAGTCTCCGTCTTGACGGTAACAGTTCAAACAGGTGGTGTCCAGGGTGAGTGGAGTCTGTGATGATTTTACCTGCTCTCTTCCTCACTCTGGAAGAGTACAGGTCCTGGAGGGTTGGCAGGGGGGCACCAATAATCCTCTCTGCAGTCCGAACTGTCCGCTGTAGTCTGCTGATGTCAGATTTGGTAGCTGAACCAAATCAGACAGTGATGGAAGTGCATAGAACAGACTCAATGACGGCTGAGTAGAACTGAATCAGCAGCTCCTGTGGCAGGTTGAACTTCCTCAGCTGGCGAAGGAAGTACAGTCTCTGCTGGGCCTTTTTCACAATGGAGTCAATGTGATTGTCCCACTTCAGGTCCTGAGAGATGATAGTGCCCAGGAACCTGAATGACTCCACTGCTTCCACAGTGCTGTTCATGATGGTGAGTGGGGGGAGTGCTGGGCTGTTCCTCCTGAAGTCCACGATCATCTCCACTGTTTTGAGCGTGTTCAGCTCAAGGTTGTTATAACTGCACCAGACAGCCAGCTGTTCGACCTCCAGTCTGTAAGCAGACTCGTCACCGTTTCGGATAAGACCGATGACAGTGGTGTCGTCTGCAAATTTCAGGAGCTTGACAGAGGGGTCTTTAGAAGTGCAGTCGTTAGTGTACAGGGAGAAGAGCAGTGGGGAGAGAACGCACCCTTGAGGGGCGCCAGTGCTGGTGCTGAGAGTCCTGGATGTGTGTTTCCCCAGTCTCACGAGCTGCTGCCGATCCGTCAGGAAGCTGGAGATCCACTGACAGATAGAGGATGGAATGGAGAGCTGGGTCAGTTTGGCTGTGAGAAGATCAGGCATGATGGTATTGAAGGCCGAACTGAAGTCCACAAAGAGGATCCTTGCATAAGTCCCAGGTCTGTCGAGATGTTGCAGGATATAATGCAGTCCCACGTTGACTGCATCATCCACAGACCTGTTTGCTCTGTAGGCAAACTGAAAGGGATCCAGCAGGGGTCCAGTGATGTCCTTCAGATGTCCTTATCCACTACAGTAAAAGACCTGGGTGTCATACTTGACCGCAACTTGACTTTCGAAAATCATATTTCATATGTTACAAGAACAGCCTTTTTCCACCTTAGAAACATTGCTAAGCTACGTAACATGCTATCCGTTTCTGATGCAGAAAAGTTAGTTCATGCATTCATGACCTCGAGACTAGATTACTGTAATGCTTTATTAGCTGGTTGTCCTGTATCCTCAATAAACAAGCTACAGTTAGTCCAAAATGCAGCCGCTAGAGTTCTTACTAGATCAAGAAAATATGATCATATAACACCAATTTTATCATCTCTACATTGGTTACCTATTAAGTTCCGTATCAATTACAAGGTATTGCTACTGACCTATAAAGCCCTAAATGGTTTAGCTCCAGTCTATTTAACGGACCTTCTATCGCCCTACAATCCGTCGCGCTCTTTAAGATCACTAAATTCGAGGCTTCTGGTCATTCCTAGGATATCCAGATCCACCAAAGGAGGGAGAGCATTTTCACATTTAGCTCCTAAACTCTGGAATAGCCTTCCTGATATTGTTCGAGGCTCAGACTCGCTGTCCCAGTTTAAAACCAGATTAAAGACGCATCTCTTTAACCAAGCATTCACATAATGCTTACCTTTTATACTACTGCCGAATCAGATCGAATGCATTAATATTATGAACATCAGCTACGCTAATTATTTCTCATTATTTCTCCGAGAAAGTCCCGAGGTAAATAGCGTTCGTCAGCTCCAGTTTGTATCCAGCCTCTCACGGAGACTTCGGATGATCCAACACCTGTGATGAGACGACTAAACGCCTGTGGAGAGAGGACTCGACGCCTGTGAAGAGACGACTCAACGCCGGCGATATGTTATGCCCTAAATTAATACATGATGAACTAACTGTATTTTCTATGTACATTTTTAATGCACTTTCTGTAAAGCTGCTTTGAAACAATGTGTATTGTGAAAAGCGCTATACAAATAAATTTGAATTGAATTGAATTGAATTAACACTACAACTGCCAGTCATTTCCCCTTTGCCCGGTGGATTTGGCCGTGACGAGCCGCTCTGACGGGGATTATTCTCAGCAGTTTTGTGTGCGGAGACACAGGCTGAGCTGTTTAAAGCCATTCAGAGATGCTTTAAAGGCTATTTTGAATTTAAATTGCTGTAAAATGCTGTTGCAACACTAGCTCACACCGGTGGCAACATATTTGCAAGACCCAAGATACATTGTGTTGTGCACGTTTCACAACAGTTTCAAAGCGAAATGACTAGTGAGTGGCGATAAATATCTTTTTTCTGGAACAGATGAATGTGAATATGGCAACGTTTTATTCCGTCAAAGTTTATTCGCATCATGGCAGTTCTGAGTTGAAATGTCCGGTGTCTAGTGTCGTCTTTAGTGGATGTGTTGTATGTTGCTCTTTCCTGTTAGGATAACATGTTGGTTTTATTAAATATTACCCATTGGCTTCTTCGTCTTATTCATCTTCATCTTCATATGTGTTTCTACCCCTGTGTGACAGTCTCTTTGTGTTGTGCCTTTGAGCTCTAGTATTTCCAGAAGCATGTCATCGCTGGCGTTGAGAACTCATTGGTTTGTTTAACCTACACACAACTGTGACCAGTTTAGCCGGACGCGTGTAAACTCTCAGTTCCTCTTCTTTCTACAACTGAATTGCTCAACTTTTGTCCAATAAATGCTTGCTATAGTTGCTGCAAACCATTTACAAATGCACTATTATTTTCATTGGTGCAATGTGTCTAAAATGTGTATTTCAAAGATTTTACATAAAGCAGGGTTCCTCATACACACACCTGACTGTGATATTCAGGGAAACTCAAAAACCTTGATTAGTTGATTCAAGTTTGTTTAACAATTTTCTCGCTGCTTTAACTGTCTTTTTGCAGGCCACATTTGTTGTGGCAAAAAAATAAAATAAATAAGAGGATGATGATGATCATTGAATGTATTGTTGATGAAATAATAATTATAAAGTCTCTTGATTCACTGATCTCGTCCAGTGTTTAATCCCTTAGCAAAAGTGTTACATTATTAACAGATTTAAATATTACGTCACCAACACTTTGCTAAAGCAATCAGTTGTAATGAATGGCAATAAAGACCATTCAGCTGCATACATTATTCATGCTGCAGTGCATGCTGGGAGTTTTGTACTATGCTGGCACCAAGCATGCAATTGCAACATAAAACTTTTACTTGTCACCATTGTTGAGATTCATACACTGGTTGTTGATGTCTGTGTGTCTCTAAGTGATGCAGGAGTTCAAAATGGTTTATGCTCTGTATGACTTTAATATCTTTCAAGATAACGTATAACTGAAACATTGCTGGATCTCAAACTGTAGAATCACAGAGCTACTATAATCAATAAATATAATACCCGTGAAATCAAAGATTAGACACAAAGAGTCCAAGATGATTATAGGATCGTCACAACAGCTATGATCAACCTGCTCTTGGCCTTTGCCATAACAAATGTGCTTTATAAACTCACAGCAGGCTATTTACTCGAAAACAACAAATATTACTGTTAGAAATTAGATTCCAGGTGCCTCATTCCGGTCTTAATTAGCAATTAGCAGTTGAATGAATAATGACCCTGCGCTGAGGGAGAAAAATGTCTCTCGGCTTTATTAATCCTTTGTATCGAAATGTAAATGAAATGTTTATTGTTCATGTTTTTTTATTTTATTGTATGGAAAAATCCCACTTAAAAAAACAAACCGCCATTACATTTTTCCTCTCGCGCACCCCCTGGTGGCAGCTCGCGTACCCCTGGGAGTGCGTGTACCACACTTTGGGAATCCCTGCCTTAAGTCAAATAAGCAAGCTGACATTCAGTACAATCTATATATTTAATTTAGAATACATACAAATGTAATTTATGTCTTTTAGTTTGTCAAGAGATTTAAATCGTTGTTTGTGAATAGTGCGCATGTGCAAACATGCTCTAGTACGCAAGAACGAGACTATGGTTGAATCTGGAAATAAAGCAAAATAACTGAGAAAAATTAGAAATAGTCCTCAGATGCCATGTCTGTAATTTATATCAAAACATTTAGCATTAACTCGGATCTCAAACAGTTTCATTAAAATAAGTTATTACTCCACCACGTGCGTGACGTCATTAACCAACATGGTTGAACGACCACTTTGCGGCAATAGGTTTCGGGAAACAGTCGTGACTAGCTAGTTGATTTCTTCAACGATGCATCGTACTATGGTAGTGAAGCATCGAGTTATGTTGTTGTACGGGAAACGCACCCCAGGTCAATTGTTCAGAAACTTTGTCTCCCTTCTGTAGCCTGACGACATGAACAACAACTTTAAAGATGTTATTTGATTTTGCGCTTTAAAATCTGTTTTTAACTTTTCTCACAAGTTAATGCTGTCAGAGTTACGTTCATCTGTCTTCTTGTTTTCCTTGTTGTCATCAGTCACATGTCTTCCTTGTTCAGTTTTCCCGCTTCTCGTTAGTCTTCAGTTACATCACCTGTCTAATCCATCATCATTTCATTTCACCTGTGTCCAGGTAATGTTCCTTTCTTCAGCCTTGTATTTATACCCTGTGTGCTTCCTCATTCTTCATCCGTTCTCGTTTATAGTATAGCGTGTGTTGTGGTTCCTGAGTTTCACTATTAAAATCCTGTTTTCTGTTCATCCTCGTCTTCCAGTCCTTCCTACCACCATGTTCCGTAGCAAATGCCAAATTACAGCATTAATTTCCACAGGACAAATAAAAGCTGATACTCTAAACACAGTGTTCCAGATCTGCAAATGTGACCCAATGTTCCTGCAGAAGGAGCTGGCACAAGCTGCAAATGAAACACTCTTTTGTATGGACATTGCTTGCAGGAAGATAGCCATTGCCAAATGATAACTGAAGTTTTACCTTTATTAATATATGCCATGCATGGGAATAACACCAGGACTAGCTAAAAATCGCACATTTCATATATTATAGACTTTGAAAGTTAATATGGCTACCGTGTTATCAATACTACCACCACAGATTCATTCAGCAGATATAATGCAATTTTCCCATACGTATGATATGACTACATTCAGTAGTGTTCTTTGATTGGTTACAGGAGTTCACATAGGTCCTGGTTTGTCTCCTTACCAGTTTTACCATTTTCCCATGACAGGTACTGGCCTTATGTGGAAAAGATGGCAGAAGTTATCTGAGGATAATAACCACTTACCATGATGAAGCCTTTTCTATGTAATGCATGCCAAGGCTCGCTTGTGAACTTAACTTGCACACTGTACCTCACATTTGCCACAAGATGTTTTTTAGAAATATATCCTTGCAGCATCAGACACATGTAGCTTGATTGTTATCTCGGTAAATATGTACGTTTCAGAAGAGCTAGTCCACATTAGTGATATACTTTAATGCAGTGGTTTTCAACCCTGTCCTGGAAACCCCCAGCACTGCAGTTTGTACAGTTTATCTCTCTTATCTGACAACTGACAAACCATATTCAGCTCTTGCAGTCTCTACTAATCAGTGGTTAAACACACACACACACAACCCCCCCCCCCCCCCCCCCGGGACGTGGAAAAACGTGGAAACTCCATGAAAATGAGTGTTCGTTGAAAGCAAGCTTGCGAAAGGTTGGTATCTCGAGAACACCTTTACACAATCACACATTAAAAAGTGGTATGAAAAATATTTTAGGGAATTTTGAGGGAAACTCTGGGTTTTCCGTTTCAGAATGGGAGGTATGTCAAACCCGAGAAAGCAGAGTAAGTCAAGCCTGTTTCTGAAAGAGAGGTAACTTATACTCAGAGTCAGTTACCATGGTAACAGTTACCATGGTAACATGGCAGGTTTTCTTCGGTAAACTCAGAGTTTCTTGCGGTCTCCGCCCCTTTTTTAAAGAAGAAGCTGTGTTTAAACACCTCATTCATTCTTTCTGTACATTTATTCATTGCGGTTTTTACCGCTGTTTGTTAAATTATTTTAATAAGATGAAGTCTATATAACTCCTTAACTGGTAACATACAGTATATTAGAGTTACATCATGTAGTTCTAAACAAATTCTACATAATTATGTGCCTTTTGCTGAAAATCACTGAAGTGTTTTTTATTTTATTTTTATTTATTTGAAAGGGGACAGTGTACATTAATCAACATTAGAACAATGTAAATGTACCTGAGTTAGCTATAAAGTGCTAATTTTCATCGGTAGTCCCCCAGACAGATGTAAAAGATAATCACAGCAGGTATAAAATCACAAGATAAAATTACATACAACACATTATGGTTAAGAAATACAATTCATTTCAAACAATTATATAATGTTTAAATGCACACCGAATGCATTAGTGCCCTCAAGTTTGGCTCTCTACAAGCCATTTTTTTGCATTCTTTTCGAAAGAAAAGAATGACAGACTCTCTGATGGTTTCAGACCCTGTGTTCCATTGCTGAGCTGCTCTTACGGAGAAGTCCGCCTGACCAAAAGCTGTTTTTCTCCAGGGATGATGCAGTCTTCCCTCACTGCCCCTCTGGTTACCCTGACCTCTGACCTCACTGCCCCTCGGGTTACCCTGACCTCACTGAATCTAAAGTGTATGAAGTCACATAGTGGAGGAGGTGCTAAACCATGTCTGATTTTATAAATTAAACAGATGTTTTTGAATTTAAGGAGATTAAAGGTAAGTAACTGATATGTTCATCTGTGCACTAAAAGATAAGAATGTCCATTTATACTTAAATATAAACTTAGATTCTATAGGCTACTCCACATAAAATGTGAAGGTGTAGATTGTCTGATTTGAAGACACATAATATTAACATGACCTCTGTAGGCCTCTCTGTGCAGCAGAAACTGTTTCTTCATCCCCGTTATCCTGTGAAGATGAGCATTTGGTTGAGTACACTTTATAATAGGCCTGCTATTTGTCATAATATCTGGTGTATTGAGTCGGCTACTCACAAGTGGGTTCTGTTGGGACAGGAGGATCCAAAAGACAGATATTACCATCAGAATCTGTTGGGACCAACGAAAAAAAACCCAGCCCAAAGAAAAATAAATGGAAATATCAAAAATACCCTATATAAAAAAATAACACATATGTAGACCTCTTACATTTTATGAAGGCCCTTGGATCTTCGGGAGTGACTGGCTCTGATCTTGGATCTTCGGGAGTGACTGGCTCTGATCTTGGATCTTCGGGAGGGACTGGCTCTGATCTTGGATCTTTGGGAGTGACTGGCTCTGATCTTGGATCTTCGGGAGTGACTGGCTCTGATCTTGGATCTTCGGGAGTGACTGGCTCTGATCTTGGATCTTCGGGAGGGACTGGCTCTGATCTTGGATCTTCGGGAGTGACTGGCTCTGATCTTGGCTCTGATCTTGGATCTTTGGGAGTGACTGGCTCTGATCTTGGATCTTCGGGAGTGACTGGCTCTGATCTTGGATCTTCGGGAGTGACTGGCTCTGATCTTGAATCTTCAGGAGTGACTGGCTCTGATCTTGGATCTTCGGGAGTGACTGGCTCTGATCTTGGATCTTTGGGAATGACTGGCTCTGAACTTGGATCTTCGGGAGTGACTGGCTCTGATCTTGGATCTTCGGGAGTGACTGGCTCTGATCTTGGATCTTCGGGAGGGACTGGCTCTGATCTTGGATCTTCGGGAGTGACTGGCTCTGATCTTGGCTCTGATCTTGGATCTTTGGGAGTGACTGGCTCTGAACTTGGATCTTCGGGAGTGACTGGCTCTGATCTTGGATCTTCGGGAGGGACTGGCTCTGATCTTGGCTCTGATCTTGGATCTTTGGGAGGGACTGGCTCTGATCTTGGCTCTGATCTTGGATCTTTGGGAGTGACTGGCTCTGATCTTGGATCTTCGGGAGGGACTGGCTCTGATCTTGGCTCTGATCTTGGATCTTTGGGAGTGACTGGCTCTGATCTTGGATCTTCTGGAGTGACTGGCTCTGATCTTGGATCTTTGGGAGTGACTGGCTCTGATCTTGGATCTTCGGGAGTGACTGGCTCTGATCTTGGATCTTCGGGAGTGACTGGCTCTGATCTTGGATCTTCAGGAGTGACTGGCTCTGATCTTGGCTCTGATCTTGGATCTTCGGGAGTGACTGGCTCTGATCTTGGATCTTCGGGAGTGACTGGCTCTGATCTTGGAACTTCAGGAGTGACTGGCTCTGATCTTGGATCTTCAGGAGTGACTGGCTCTGATCTTGGATCTTTGGGAATGACTGGCTCTGATCTTGGATCTTCGGGAGTGACTGGCTCTGATCTTGGATCTTCGGGAGTGACTGGCTCTGATCTTGGATCTTCGGGAGTGACTGGCTCTGATCTTGGATCTTCTGGAGTGACTGGCTCTGATCTTGGATCTTCTGGAGTGACTGGCTCTGATCTTGGATCTTCGGGAGTGACTGGCTCTGATCTTGGATCTTCGGGAGTGACTGGCTCTGATCTTGGATCTTCGGGAGTGACTGGCTCTGATCTTGGATCTTCGGGAGTGACTGGCTCTGATCTTGGATCTTCGGGAGTGACTGGCTCTGATCTTGGATCTTTGGGAGTGACCGGCTCTGATCTTGGATCTTCGGGAGTGACTGGCTCTGATCTTGGATCTTCGGGAGTGACGGCTCTGATGAAGGAATTCCCTCAGCCAAAAATGCTGCTCCACTGCTAGACACTGGATGCTATTTAGTTATTTAATATGTCATATGTTTGTAAAGTCAGGTAGCCTACACTGTAAGGCTGAAATAAGGTGGATGAAGCTGGAAATTAACATTTGACCTCCCCCTCTTCCTTGAGACAAACGTCTCACCTTATCCACACCATTCTTTCTCTCAGAGACAACTAAAACTCACACAAGTATATATATATGGTTTTAATGTGAATGATGATCATTGAAGGAATGTGTTTAGTATCATTTTAAAGGTCTCAGTGCGACTGGTACAATGGTCTCATTCCCAAAGAGTAAAACACAAGGTACTAAGGTTTTTAAGAGTTTAGAAATAACTGGCACACAAAGGAAGGTGGACTCTAGGCAAATGGTCTTTCTCCCCCACCCCGAGAGGGTAACTTAATGCAAATTAGTGAAAGATTCTGACTATTTAATGGTCTGCAGCAGGAAGTTTGGGGCTGATTTCTGTTCACAGAGAGCCCGTGAGGTTGAAAGTCCCAGGACTTTCAAACCTCATGTAGCCATACAATGTTGGGTTTGCATCTTTTCGATGGTATTGTATTGATTATCTTTGAACTGATTATGAAATTGGCATGATACTTTACCCGACATAATAAATTGTTATATTTGATTATTCTAACTGATTTTGACATTATTTTCATTGAAGTTAAAAGGAATGGTCAAACACTCGCTTATATTTTAATGATGCACAGATATCATTAAAAACCCTTTTATATATGGAGTCAGATGAAATAACGAGTTAATACATAGGAGAAAGTGTATTGCATTTAATCCAAAATCCCTTTAGCCTGGAAAGGACGGAACATGCGTGAGACCTTCGCCGCTGATCGAATGACGCCATTGGTTCGATTTAGCGAGGACTTACAACACCCATGATATGCTCAAGCCTTACCTGATTGAATTATATTTTTATATTTTATTTTCGCGCTTAACTCAAAGTCATTCAACTTAGAGTTGATTGAACTAACTCATTTCAGCTGTTCTGTAACCGAAAACTCAGAGTTTACCATCTCAGGGTAAGTCAACTCAGAGTTCAAGTTTTAACTCAGAGTTGGTTGAACCTCCTTATTGAAATGGGCCCCAGGACTCACTTGTGCACAAACATGGTGGTCAAGAACTCTTGAAACATTAATCCCGTCTTGTGGTGTCATGCAGGCCCTTGATCAAGTCAGAAGCTTATCGAATTCTGTACAGAAATTGGCCAATGATACGGCTTTGGCCCTTGGCAACATCACGGACAGTCTCGCTTCGCACAAGATAATGATCTTAAAGAACAGAGTGGCCTTGGATTACATCCTAATTTGGATAAAGGAAATAGCAATTCTGCTGTTGTTTCTCCACTGGCATACTATCTATGCGTCCACAGTATCAAGTGTTTCATTCAACAAATGAATCATGCCTCTCACGAGAAAACCACAGTTCCTACCAGAAAAGACTATTACCCGTAACTTCACAGATCCTAATTACATGTTTGTTTCTGTGTAAGCATGCAATTGCAGAAACATCAACACATCATGTGCCTGTGACGATCACAAGTTACAAGAATTAACTTTTAAGTGTCTAAATTTGTATTTTGTGAGAGTTATTAGAACTCTCAAAGGGGGAACAGTTGTATTACAAATTTATTAAATGTTTAATTTAGGTTCAAATACAATAGTATATAAACTGAGAAAGTTTAGTAGACTGAATTTAGCATTTGAGGCATAGATGATGAGAAGTGCATATACTGTGAACCACATGATCTCAACACACATCTTGATGAATTTCTTGAGTCATACCGAGAAAAAAGATACCAATCATGCCGTAGTTGCATCACACCTGCTGCCCACAGTAATGGTATTTCAGAAGTGTGTCACCGCTGGCTGTGAGAACTCAGTTAGTTTGACCGCACTGGTTTAACCCACACACAACTGGGATCATCTCTGAACCCAGTTTAGGCGGACGGTTGTGAACTCTCACACATTCAGAAAACAGTTCCTCTTCTTTCTACAACTGAATTGCTCAACTTTTTCCTGTCCAAAAAATGTTTGCTGAAAACCATTTACAAATTCACTGTTAATTTGATTGGTTCAGTGTTGCTAATATCTTTATTTCAATGATTTTACATAAAGCAGGGTTCCTCATACACACACCTGACTGTGAAATTCAAGTAAACTCATTAGTTGATTCAGGTCTCAAGTCAAGTCACCTTCATTTATATAGCGCTTTTACCAATATAGATTGTTTCAAAGCAGCTTTACAGTTGTGCAGATGCGATCAACCAGTGATTAGGGGCGGATTCGGTGCGGATACGGTACGCTCGGCGGATATAATAGGAGAAGAGACTGACATCTAACTAAGCGTGTCATTCTGGGTCCTGGAATTGAAGTAATTTCTGGCTCGTTTAATTTACAGTGTGGCTTAAATTATTACCTCATTTCAGCGAACGAGGATCTCCTAGACGACCGGAACGATACCGCGTTTACAGCCTGTGGTGACACATTTAATTTAGTCGTTTCCAGTATTTATTGACCTCAGGACTTGAGGAGGACAGTGGCGAGAAGCTACGTGTTTGTCACTGCTATTGTATTTTAGCGTGAATGTTGTGTTTCTTTGAATTTCGCTTGTTTTTAAAGTTGTTTTTTTGTATGTTTTGAATGTTCTATTGTAACGATTACCACCGGGCCGATTGGGCCTCCGACCTCTAGGGGCCTCCGAGACCCCACTGACTGTGTGGCCTCATCCTTTTTTATTTATTATTAAATTAAAATAAAATAAATTAATGAGCGTGTGTTTGTGTGTATGTGTGTTAATAATAATTTGCGTTTCGGACAGTGGCATAGAAAGCCTGCAGCTGGGTATTTAAAGCGTCCGCCCCGTCTCTCTCTACTTTGTCCACAGACGTATTTTTGGCCTTAAGCCAGTCGTAAAAAAACACAGTTTTTTTGGTGTTTTCTTCATGTTTTTCGCCCTCTAGTCTGTCTAGCTGTTTTTCGCTGATTGTTTTATGTCTTTTGTTGTCTTCTTTTGCTTTCACAGACAATTGTTGGCTGCTGCCTTTGATGTCCTCTTCCGTTTATTTGTTTTTTCATCTGGGCGATCCAATACTGCCCTCGCCCAGTTGTTAAAATGTTCATGTTCACCATAAATATAAAATGTACTTCCGGAAAATCAAAATTGTCTGTCTTTTTTTTTTCAAAACTCATATTTTTGTGCAGTTTTGATCATTCTTCAAAAAAGGTTGCAAGTGATTTACTACAGTAAATACATATATACAGTAACAAGTACACATTAAAATAAAGTGTTACCCAAAGTAAATACAGTTTAAGAACATGTTGCACAGTGAAACACGATGTACAGTGTTTGATCTGAACATTTGACTGCAGATTATTTTGTAAACGAGGCATAACGTAATGCACAGTTTTGTGAAGAAACTTTTGTTGAAACATGAAGCACATCTGTCAAAAGTGAATCATTCCATAATGCTTTGTCTGTAAATTATGGTTATATATGAATTCAAACCTTTTCAAACCTTGCAATGACATTAACCAATCATAACAGAGGCCATTTTTTAGCCAACTGTTGAGCTAAATGAACCTGAAGGTATAATGGTGAGATTCAAGAAGCTTCATGAAGCTTTAAAGCTTTCCAGCCTGATGTGTTTAAATGATTTCTCAAGGTTTCTAATGCACACAGCGACACCTGCTGGTCAGTGCAAATATCATGCAGAGACAAAAAGTGTGACAGTGCCCAAAATGTGTGTTAGATTGTTTAAAAAGGCTGTTAATGTGATACATTAACATATACAGACACATAAACACAAATTAAATAAATAAATATATAAAAAAACGAGTTCTTGGAAGTTTTGTTGTTTACAATTTTGTAAATGTGACCGATCACGAAAAGTAAGGACACAAGTCGGTTCTGGGGCATTTTTAGTTATTCACAGATTCTGAAAGTGTAGTCTCCAAGCTTTGCAACGATGTGTAACACATGGAAATCTGACAATATTTGGAGAAGTTGTGGCCAAGGCCTTTCCCTTACAATCTAAATGGTTAACACACCAAACACCAAGCCCAACCCTAAACCTGCCCAATAGTGTTAATGGATGCAACAGTGATAAAAACACATTCACTGATGCAACTGTTTTAACTTCCATATCCTGCAGTTTCACGGTATTCGTACAAGAGCACTTCACTTCACAAGTACAACGCTGTATCGCGTGAGCTACAGAGCAAACATTTACACATGGTTTGTATTAAAAACCCCACATAGACATGTGTGAAAACAGAGTGAAAGAAATCAACCAAATAGCAGACAGAATATCAAATCGTTTGAAATCAACATGACAACATGAAAAAGTATGAGTTACAATTAACAATTCAATCGTTTACTTATAAGATGTTAAAAAAAACACAATTTAACCACAAAGAGACAAAAAGTGTTTATAAAGTACTTACACTTGAAAACTCCCGCGTCTCCGGTTTCCGCCATTTTCAAATATAACGACGACAACTCCTCTCCCGTGGCTTCATGGGATAGCAAAGTGTCCATCGTATGCGCACTTCAGAATCTGGCTGGAAGTAGTAGGTCATCCGGGTACTTTTCGCCTACTGTCTTTTTGAATGAATTTTTCGCGTTTCGGGTGAACGTGGTAAAAACCAATAGGAAAAAAAAGTACCACATAAGATGTGAAATTGACGTTTTTAAAACGTTACGGGGGAGGCATATCATCTGAAGCAACGTTAAAAAAAATGTTTCAACCACGTTGTGAAAATCCCTTTCAAATGAGACCTAGTTAGCTATCCCTATTTTTCTTCCTAACACAACGCGTTACACTACAGGCTTGTTCGACTTGAACCGGCGCTGCACAGACCACGCAGTTTATGACATCAAAGTACCATGAGAGCAATTCAAAAGCATTAGGAGCGTCTGCTCTCTTTTCGCTCTCGCGGTACTGATGTCATCCACTGATCGGGCTGTGCAGCGCCCGTCCAAGTCGGACAAGCCTAACGTAAACACCTTCCTGCAATCAACGGCGGTGTGACATTGACGTAGCGCACGTAGTGCAAGCCTAGGGTTCGGTTCGGTGGAAAAAAATTCTAAAGTTTAGCAGAAACCGAACCCCGTTAAAAAGCCCAATATTCGGCCGGATCCAGATCCATGATTCGGTACATCCCTACTCTTAACATTGTTGACATCTTTCAGTTGCCCTTTGTGAGCTACACAACGCTGCCCCGTGCCAGGACACAGTTCAGGACCTTCTTGGAGTTTTCAATCCACTCTGATCCAAAATGATTTACAGCCATCAGGATAATGTCATCCTGAGGCACAGTCTTCAATTTGACAGAAACGAAGCTTAACAGTTCGTCTTCCACTTTTGCCATCAATATGCTGATTTCACCCAGCCGCCATTTTGAAATCGAAAGTGAGGCTCCGGTGGGAAGAACGCCGGAAGTAAAGATACACAACAATGTGTATTAAATATATTTTTTACATTAAGATTCCAAAAATACACCTAAATTCATCTTATAAAGGAATTGGTACTCACCAAGGAGAAATATAAATCAGAGACAAAAAAAAGTAGCTTCTCAAAGAAAAATATTTTGTTCAGATCCTATGACGTCAGTGTCTTCTCGTCGTGGTCAGAAGCACTCTTCTCAAAGCGTGAGCTTTTTAAAGAATTAAAGGAGAACTCCGGGCAATTTTTAAGTTAATCTTGATCGTTAGACCTTTGTGAGTACTGTCTATAGAAAAAAAAACGAACCGGATTGGTGCTTGCGACGCGGAGCTGCGACCGCTCAGCTAAAACGGCAGCTTTATATATACATAAAGAGCCGGTTGCAGATGCTGCAAAAGAAGTCCTGCTACGGTGTGAAGCCGGCCCCTCAACAACAAGGACGCCGGGCAGATTAAAAGACGCAGCAATCCTGATGTTCGTCCCAGGAGGAAAAGAGCGCGGTCTGTGAACCACGGCGGACCAGTGACAAAGAGCGTTCTCACTCGGCGGCCAGCGGGGAACCCCGAGAATGTTTGTTTAAGTGTTGTATTGAAATCTGTCAGCTGTCATTCTTTTAGGTGGCAATGTTACACAATGTTAAAAATAGATTATATTAGAGAAAAATATCCTCAGAAGTCACGCTTAAAGGGTAATAGAAGCTGATGGAAAGAGAGATTGAGACGAACAGGAAAAGTTAAAAATACACTTGAAAGAGATTAAAGGAAAATAAAATAATAAAAAAGACATTTTTAAGAGAGGTTAAGTGCTCATGGAAGAGATGAGTTTCAGCTGTCTTTTGAATGTTGTCAGGGATTCTTCAGGGTGGGAGATCATTCCACCAGCAAGGAACCGTGAAGGAGAATGTTCTGGAGAGTGACGTTGTGGCTTATCATCTGGTTAAAATGAGAGAAAGAGCTGTGTGTCATCAGCATAGCAATAGTAAGAGAAAACATGAGCCTGTATCTCCCAGTGATGTGGTGTAAGTCCCAGTGATGTGATTTAAATGGAGAAGAGGAGCGGTCCAAGAACTGAACCCTGGGGAACAGGTCTGTAACTCTCTATGAGTGATGTGTTTAATGTAGTTTTTTTAAGCAGTGGAGTTACCCGAGCCTGCTTGAATGCAGTAGGGAAACGCCAGTGTGTGGAGGGAGGAGTTGATGTGTGTGAGTGCTGGTAGAAGTGAGGGAGAGATGGCTTGTAGAAGGTGTGAGGGGATGGGGTCTAGAGGATGACTGGAGATTAGGCCCAAACTCGAGGAACCATGCGTCCACTGAAAGTCCACAGATCGCCAACTCTCTTGACCGATGCCAGAACCAGCAGAAGCCAGTCTTTAAGTTCATCAACTGTGTTCAGAGATGATCACGCCTCTATTGTGGTCAAACTGTGAGTTCTCTAACATTTCCCAGACCTCAACACTGAGATCACAGCTATGAAAACACTACGGAAATCATGTAATGTCACACTAAGAGCACAGCCCACAGACACCTCGCTGGAAAGAGAAATCTATTTATTATAAATATTCTCATCATGGAATTTTGACAAATATTCCTTTCTTAAAATTAAACTGAACTAAAATAATCGTTAATGGAAAAAACTGACATCAGTCTCATAATTACTGTAAGCTGACAGGTAATTAGCTGCTTTAGAAAATAGATTATTTAAAGAGAATGATCTAAAAGAGTAAAACTGTCCTTATTTTCTAGCCTGCACTGTGTTTCACAAACAACTCAAATAAAATAGTACATTTCGAATAGCAATTGAAAATATATAAAAAAATATATAAAAGTCAAGACCTCAGTCAGATACACTGTCAAGAGTTCAGGTGAGAAAACAGACAAAACTTTCAGAGATTAATTTTGACTCTGCCTTCATACATACTGTCATTGTGAAATAGTACTGATCTAAGCCATTAAAATCCTAAAGGCATGGGCCATGGTAGGCTAAAATTATTTTAGTCTGTTGATAAGCACAGCAATATTGAGATAATGGTTTATTGAACTAAAGTTATTAATATTCAGAGGCTACTTAGAGAGATCTAACAATAAACTGACCCAGGGCCCCTCGCGCTTACATCCGAGGGAGAGGGCGATACATGTGTATATGTTCAAGTATCATGAACCATGTAATACACATTTTGGCGCTGTCTCACTCCTGACAATCTGAGTGAGTAAATCATGCTAGAGTTGATATTTATTGACACTATACCACAGTTAAGTGTCTTTACATGTGTGTGAAACATGTCTGTGAAGTGCATATTGTGACTCGCACTTCAACACACATCTGCTCTGAACACACGGATACTCTTTTGCACACGAGAGCTTTACTGCTAGTTTCACTTCCTTATTTGACCAGTTTCCTGCATGGGGTAAATTCTAGAAATAAAATCATTACATTATTAGTGATACAATTGTTTTGTTACTTAAAAGTCATCCACTATCCATGACTCCTGAATTATAAAACCGTTTTTAAAGTATTTTAAAAGTAATGATTAGCATCAGTAGGGCTGCACGATTAATCGTACGATGTTGTTATGCGCATCTAATCAGTAAAGCCGGTTCCTTGATTAGTAGTAAATCACCTTCACCTGCTTTCAGATGGACGATATGATGCAGATATGAGTGTTAAATTAACACTCAAGAGTGTTAAAGTTAATGAGATAATTAAGTGATTAATTTAGTGATCATTGAGCATTATTGAAGACACCTGATGTTAACAAGCAGAATCACTGAAGGAGAAAATCACAAATTGTAAGCCACCGTTATGGCGATCAGTGTTTGCTTTAGTTGGGCTCTTGATCCTTATACTTTAAGTTTACATTTTGTTTGTCTGCTGTTATTGATTTATTACAGTCAAATGAACAAAGACAAGTGTGATCTGATAGTGTTGGTTATGTTTTGACATAATCATGCTGTGATCTGAAAAATGAAACTCATTCAGATGATCTGGTATAACTTGATAGCAACAGTTTAGTGGTTCTACAGCATATGACAATTGAATTTTTCTTATAATCCAAATATTTTAATAAAAATTGTTCTGATCAAATCACTTTCATATGCATTTATTTAGAAACACAGACATCAATAATCAGCCTGTGAATCTCAACCGTGGTGACAATAATAATCCTTGTTGCCACCAATCACAACTCATTAATGGCTCCCATCATGCATTGCGGTATGAATAAATTATGATCTGAATTGTCTATGTAATTTACTTTTCCTAATTGAATATTCTGCTCGTCACCATTGTTGAGATGCATTGACTGAATCTTGATATCTGTGTGTGCCTAAAAGAAAGATTTTTTTTTTGTTTACAACTTTTAAGAAATTCTTTATATTATATCTCAAATTCTGGATATTTATGCAGAATCTCAGTTATGCTGTAACCAACAGCATAAATCACAAACAATTAGTTCAAATGATGAATGTCATAATATGCTATTACCACCATTCTAACACCATTAGATCATTTTTTTTTGTTTGTTCAGCTGGCAGGTATAACTCAGATACAACAGCTGAACAAAATCTAAAGTTAATAATATAAGGGTCAAGAGCCCAACTAAAGCAAACACTCATCTCCATAATGGTGACCTGAAATTCCGGTTTTCTCCTTCAGTGATTCTGCTTTAGGTGTCTTCAATAATGCTCAATCATCACTCAAATAACCACTTAATTATCTCATTAACTTTAACACTCTTGAGTGTGGACTCAAATACACTCCCAGGTGTGTTAATTTAACACTGAGTTTTTGCTGTGTACAAAGAGCCGTAGTTAACTGACAAGCTGAGCCAAATCGCGTTAAAATCGAGGCCTCGATTTTAACGCGATTTGGCTCAGCTTGTCAGTTAACTACGGCTCTTTGTAGTAAATGCCGCTCCATCTGAAAGCAGGTGAAGGTGATTTACTACTAATCAAGGAACCGGCTTTACTGATTAGATGCGCATAACAACATCGTGCGATTAATCGTGCAGCCCTAAGCATCAGTTCCAGTTTGGTCAAACAGAAAGTATATGCACACACTACATCAGCGTCTCTAAAGCAGATATTAATGTGTTTCAGGGAGTGTTTCTACACATGGATTATAATGTGCTGTTTACTCTGAGGAAAACAGATCAGATCCAGCCTCCGTTACACTCAAAAAAATGATATGTTGGCTTTACTTAACTTTTCTTTGTAAACAGGTTCCACCGGTTCCACATAACTATGTTTCGTTAAACAAACATAATATGTTCATGTAACTTCAACAACATGGAATTTGGTCATTTTAAGCGACCCAATTAAACTCTGAGCTAATGAGTTAATTAAGTGATTTATTGAGTGATGATTGCGCATTATTGAAGACACCTGATGTTAACAAGCAGAATCACTGAAGGAGAAAACCGGAAATGTTTAAGTCACCATTATGGAGATAAGTGTGTGTTTTAGTTGGGCTCTTGACCATTAACTCATTAACTTTAGAGTTTGTTTGGCTGCTGTACGTGAGTTATAACAGCCAAATGAACAATGAACAAAGGTGATCTGATGGTGTTGGTTGTGTTTTAACATAATCATTGTTTCACAATCATTTGACCTGAGTCACTGAACCTATATTAAACCCAATTTCTGAGTTAAGTTTACCTTACGGATTATAGCAGCACTGTCATTGTAGAGCGTACTATTTTGAGCCTTTTTAATGAAATTCATATGATCAAATCAATACATAAAAAAGAAACTTCTTAAGAAATATTTTCAGTAGGCACACACAGACATCAAGAATCAGCCTGTGAATCTCAACAATGGTGACAATTATAAAGCATGTTGCAGTGCATTCTGGGTGCCACCAATCAAAACTCATTCATGGCTCCCATCATGCATTGCTACATGAATAAATAATGAGCTTATGATCTGTTTGTCACCATTGCTGAGATTCACAGGCTGATTCTTGATGTCTGTGTGTGCCTACACAAAATATTTTTTAAGAAGTTTCTTTTTTATTTATTGATTTGATCACTTAAATTTCATTGAAAAGGCTAAAAATAGTATGCTCTACAATGACAGTGCTGCTATATTCCGTGAGGTAAACTTAGAAATTGGGTTTAATATAAGTTCAGTGATTCAGGGCAAATGATTGTGAAATAATGATTATGTTAAAACACAACCAACACCATCAGATCACCTTTGTTCATTGTTCATACGGCTGCTATAACTCACGTACAGCAGCCAAACAAACTCTAAAGTTAATGAGTTAATGGTCAAGAGCCCAACTAAAACACACACTTATCTCCATAATGGTGACTTAAACATTCCGGTTTTCTCCTTCAGTGATTCTGCTTGTTAACATCAGGTGTCTTCAATAATGCTCAATCATCACTCAATTATTCACTTAATTAACTCATTAGCTCAGAGTTTAATTGGGTCGCTTAAAATGACCAAATTCCATGATGTTGAAGTTACATGAACATATTATGTTTGTTTAACGAAACATAGTTATGTGGAACCGGTGGAACCTGTTTACAAAAGAAAGTTAAGTAAAGCCAACATATCATTTTTTTGAGTGTATCAACACTACAAATGACAGCAATGGAAGGAGTTGAGAGGCGAGTGAATAAACACCTTCATAGTGGCTCGAATCCCCCCAAGCTTCACGTCAGTAGGGCTATACACCAGGTCTGGTCAGGTACAGCTACCCCTATCATTAGTGGTGGAAGAGTTCAAGGTGGCAAAGAGCCAGGTTGTGATGATGGACCAAGACTCCACTGATGAAAAAGTCAGAAGAGCAGGCGTCACTACGAGATCAGGATGCAAATGGATGGCTGACACATCGGTGGCGCAAGCAGAAAGCGCATTGAAGCTGAAGGACATCATCGGGAAACCATGCGTAGGGAGGCAAGGACTCGGGTCCACCCACTTCCAGCAGTGGGGTAAAGCAGACCCAAGGCAGAGGAGGGACATGATTCAGGCCGAGGTCCGACCACTGGAGGAAGAAAGGCGCAGGTCTAGGGCCGTCGAACTTGGAGCACAAGGTGCCTGGACAAAGTGGGACCTGCCGAAGCGGAAGATCACGTGGTCTGAGACAGCGAGACTGGAGCCCTTTCACATCTCCTTCCTGCTCCGCTCAGTGTACGACACCCTTCCATCACCAACAAACCTCCACAGATGGGGAATGAGGGAGGACCCGTCCTGTAGGCTATGCGGAGGGATGGAACAATGGCGCACGTTCATCAAAGAAAGGGATAAACCGCCAGCTCCCAAGAGGGGGGAAAACAGAGACGGGCCAACAACATGCTCTCTGCCGGATCGGACGGGCCTGCCGATGCTTCTGGTTTGGGCATGAGAGAGTGGCTGAGTTTTGAGAAAGGCAGAGATCCGTCTCAGACTCCTCCGCCAGCTCCTCCTGTGAGCCCCATAAACCAAGCAGTGGGACTGGACCGCTAGGTGTAAATGCTTTACTCCCATCCCTCTTAAAGAGAGCCAGGCGGGAGCAGAGCTTCTTCACTGTGAATCGATCACATTGAGTACAGCCAGACCCTCGAGAGTTAACAGAGCGTGCTTTGCTCCAAAACAGATCACACATGATCAGGTGTAGTGAAGCATTTCCAGGACGTGATGCACTGTTTAACCCAACCAGCCGTCTGTGTGACACTTTTTCTTAAAAACACAGCATGCAGGTTAAATCACACACACACACAGACAAACGGCTTTCTGAAGACAAAAGAGCTGATGATGTTTTATAGCCTATCAGGGCACTGGTGATGTCATCTGACGACTGTAGCCAATCAGAGATTGAATTTATTATTTCGTTCACTGCTCAACTAACAGTCATTTCTTGCTGGATGAAGGACCTTCAACTAAACCTTACATTTACCGTAACTACCAGGTAATCACATTAATACTCACACTTACTATTCTATATTACGATACATTACGAGCTCATGGAGGGGAACAAACATCTCACTAAAGGAGACTTATTAAACACAACTGCAGAGGTTTTATTAAGAATATTAGTATCAATCATACAAAATGAAAAAAATATGCTAAAAACAGGAATGAACAGGCAAGATACAATAATCCTCAGATCATCTCCATTACACAGAACAGAGACGATTATACAGTCTGAGTCTCTCCATTACTGTATTTAATATTATATTTACAGCAGTTTACATATGAAGCACAAGAAAATTACGTTCAACACTGTAGGCAAATATATCCATAAAATCTATGAAAATAAATCTGGCTTTTTATTTGCAAAAACATTTTAATCTAAACTTGATTGAAATTCCTTTTCTTCAAGGAGTTTTTTCTCTGTTTTCTGAGAAGAAGAAAATAAAACAATGAACAATCCTCTGTAAGTTTTTGCTATTGTAAATATTGCTGCAGATTCTGCCCTCATCAGTATTTTATGGTAATATTGTGGGCATCTCTATTTCCTCTGGGTGCTTCGAGTCCTTCCTCCCTGCAAAATAAAAGCATTGCCTGAGCTCTCGTATGTGTTTTATCATGACTGCAGATGTTCCAGATCAGATGAGTGTGAATCTTCAGATTGTGTGCGGCTCAAACTCACCAGCTCTTCTTGCACAGATGATCTGAAGAAGAATCACAGTAGGAGCAGCAAACACTGCGATCTCAACAATACTCACAATCACTGCAGGAAACATGAGAGGAAGAAGAGAAACTGTACATGACTGAAGTCAAGGCTATTACACTATCAACAGTTATTGATGAAGCATTTACAGACTGACTGATAGTTTCATGTTATAAAGCTGTCAGTATAAATGAACGTGTCGTACCTCTGTATAATAATCCAGCAGTTTCTGATGCTGTATCAGCTGGATCTGTGGATCACGTCTGTTAGTTCAGTTCAACACATAATGCCACATATACACAACATCATCATCACATAATACTGGAACCTTGTGTAGGAGCTGCTGCTGTAGATCGGCTCGATGTCTTCTCAGAGTTTGAGCTTCTGACTGGAGTCAGTGTTGGTGAAGCGGCTGGAGCTGCAGAAGATCAACGTTCAGACGCATCATTAAAGATTAAAGTCCAAACATTGCGAGAATACAGTCTTCTGTGGAAGGTCTTTGTGTGTGTGTGTACATTTGTGTGTGTGTGTGTGTGTGTGTGTGTGTTCATGTTTTTCTATCCCGGTGGGGATGCCATTGGAATCGTTTAGAAAATTTGTTTTCGATTCCGATCATCGGTTCCAAACGCGCAAGTTTTGGTCCATAGTGGCCACCGGATTTCTGGAAGTGCGCACGTTTGCACGGGCATGCATAATGAAAATATGAAAATAAAAAAAAATTAAACTTTTTTTTTTTACATCGCTTATAAAAAGCTGGTGCGCCAGTGTGCACTTCACTTTTAAATTAGCATCAATTCATCCTTAGCAGAGAGTTTGATTGACATGCTGACCAATCTAAATCCACCATTTGTGTCCAACAAAGCAGTCAGGAGAGTTAGATTAACGTCGTGGATTTGAACTTGGCTTTAACTGAGGCAATCTTTCACCACACATCAAAGAGCCACAAAACGGTTGGCCTATTGTTTAATTTTCTTTGACGGACCAAATGTTAAAGTTGAGACTTTGTTTCATATTAAATATTTTCCTGCTCGGCCCTGTCTGTCAGCGCGCTGTCAGTGTCCTCTATTTTTCACTGGTTGAATCCAAAATCGCTCTGTAAACCCTCATTCCCTAAATTAGGCCTATTCCCTACGTTAGTCCGCTAATACTGTTCACTAAGTGAATGAGGGAATGAAAACGAGCCGGCCGCTGAGCGTTCATAAGCTGTACACACAAAACAGACATTTTTGAACCAAAAGGACATATTTTACAGTGTTGTTTCTCACCTAAATACTTGACAGTGTATGTGACTGAGGTCTTGGATTGATCTCTGCGAGTAACTTCACATCTCCACTCTCTGTTGTCATCTTCATCCAGGAGTGTTGTAGTCAGAGTGATGATACAGTGATATTGATGTGATAATGATAATATCTGATATCTGGAGTCTGTCTTCAGATCAACACCAGCCTGATTCACCCACAACAGCTCAAGTCCCTCAGAACTGACCCAATAATGACAGGGGAATCCAGCATATGAATACAACTGACAGGAGAGAGTCACAGAGCGGCCTGGACTGATCTCAGTCTGTGAGGATGAGGATGATGATGATGATGATGATGATGAAGACACTGAAACTGAACACAAATCACAGACTCTTCAATCATCATCTGAGTTTAAAGGGAGAATCTGCCCTTTTTAAATTGACCACATAATCATAAACTCACCATGAAGAACATGCAGATAAACATGAGCATAAGTTCCTTGTCGTGTGCCATTCACATATTGACTGCATCTGTATAATCCAGAATCTTCTCCTGTGACGTTCTTGATGTTCAGAGAGCAGTCAGACTCCAGACTCAGTCTCTCATGTCTCTCTGTGTCTTTATTCTTTATCCCTCCAGTAATCAGTTCAACTTCTGATCTTCTGAAGCTGTTATCGTAGTCCCATGTAGTTGATTTGCAGTCAGAAAGATCATTATTACAGGACAGAGAGACATTTTCACCAGAACTGATGAACACATCCTCTCCACTGGTTCCTGAAACACAGTATATCTCAGTGATCATTATGATATATATTAATCAGTGGCGGATCTACGGGGTGGCAAAGGGTGGCAGCTGCCACCCCTGGGATACAGTCTTGCCACCCCTGTTGCCACCCCATTTATAAATCAGATAATATTTTTAAGTATATTTTATGTTCATAGCCTACACGTTGAAGGCCAAGGAGACCCGCACCAAACTCCTCTAAAATAGAAATCGCCGATTTAGAATCATATCCCCCTCACAATGGTTTCACCCATCACCAGCATGGCAGCGACCCCCGTGAAATTTCACCAGTCACGCGCAGTCGCGCACGCCAGCAGGGCAGCCTGGGCAAGTTATCAGTGAGTTTAGAGGTAAGTTTGACACAAGTCGAAATCCATATCAGACAGTTATCGTTACTTACATCGCAATACTTTGTTGTCTCATCACATTTTTCTATGATCGTCAGGTCAGATAAGGGTCTAACGTTAGTCTACCTCTTTGTGTGTGTTTAAACTACTGCTGTCACAAAATTGGCATGCATCCACTTTCCCAGCATCTATGACTATCCAATTTTGAAAAATGGTCGAAATGTCAAATTAAACGGAGATATCTAAGCGGTATCATAAGCTGGTGATGCACAAGCACTGCACGTTTGACTCCCATTGACACCTGTTATCAACAACGTCACCGTTTTCTCTCTGGTTGACCACACATTTTGCTGTTAGCCCTAACTTACATGACTGAAATTCTACTCAATCACAAGAAGTAAAAGTAGCCCACTACTTTCAAACCCTACTCAGAGTAGGCTACTAGTCTAGCCTGGCATCCATAAATGTGTATCTTGGGCTGAAATGCCCAAACTATAGTTATGAATTCCATAGTTCCTGTGAATTTTGAGGAATCTTGAGGTTTTTGATGCTTGCCCTCAAGTGATCAGCAGTTTAAAGTGATCAGCAGTTTAGAGAGAGAGAGAGTGTGTGAGAGAGAGATTATGAATGACATTCTTATGTACATTTTAAATTGTTGTATGTTCTCCCATCACCGCAGAACCTAAACCTCTGGGTAGGAGAGGATCCCTCTTGTCCTTTGTGTTCATCACCTGCCACATTAAGGCACATTTTGACAGGATGTAAGGTGGCTCTTAGCCAAGGTCGGTTTACTTGGCGCCATGACCAAGTACTGCGATGTTTGGCTTTAGCATTGGAAGGCAAGCGTAGTATGACCAATAAGTTGCCGCCTGTTCTAGCAAAACATTACACGCAGAAGACAACATTCCTCCGCCCAGGCGAGCAACCACCAAGAAAAGGTGTTAACACCAATTCTCGCCCAGGACAAATGGAAGCTGCTAGGGACTGGAAGATGCTGGCTGATCTTAATCAACGGCTTATTTTTCCACCTGAGATTGCCACCACTAACCTACGACCAGACATTGTTTTGTGGTCTGGATCAGCACGCATTGTTCAACTGATAGAGTTAACAGTGCCATGGGAGGATGCTGTAGATGAGGCATATGAGAGGAAGAAACTGCGGTATGCTCATCTGGCCACTGAAGCAGAACAGCGAGGATGGAGAGTCCAGGTTTAGTCCTGGGTTGTCGAGGTTTTGTTGCACACTCTACAGCCCGGTTCCTCAGAGACGTCGGATTCAGCGGCCAAGAGTTGCGTCGCACAGTAAAGAACTTATCTGAAGCAGCAGAAAGGAGCAGCAACTGGCTGTGGTTGAGACGGAAAGATTCTAGCTGGCTGTGTACAGGCCGCCACGCTACGGTTTCGTAGAATTCTTGAAAAACTTGAAGAGTCTGTTGGTTTATTTGTATAGGTTGTATAGTATTTACAGTCATTACGTTCCTGTGTATATTGCGTGAATGACGGGTGGTTGGGCAGATATTGTGTTTTGCGGTAGGTGGTATGCCATACGGAACCGTTGCCACTGTAACTGCTTTAACGCACCAGTGGGGCTCGACAGCCTTAGTCAATCGGGTTAGCGCGTATGTTTGGGTTGCGGAGAGATTGTGGTTAGGTCTTAGCAGCAGGAGGGATGTAGAGGTCAGTAAGCTGGGCTGAGTTGAGTGGGGGACGGAGGGGGGTGACTCTGGGACGCCAGAGTCACTGTCGAGCCCTCTTGAGGTGTCGTGGGCTAGTCGACGAAACACTGAGGACGGAAGGTGCCCACTTGAAGACCCTAGAGATGTCCCCTACTCGGCTCAATCCAGACGGTTGTCGTGCTGGTCCACTAGGGAGACCACACTGTAGTTGCAGCCGTCGTGTGTGCTGACGCGCCAAGTACACTGTAGCCGTTAACGCCGGACAGAAGGGGAGTCACACCCTCATATGGAAAGAAGCGTAAATGGATGGAGAAGCATAGTTTACTGTAAAGCTACGTCTTAGTCTTGCTTATCTTGGCGAAAGCCGAGTACAAATCAGCATGAAGTTTTTAACATCTACTCTCGTGTAATGGAAATCATTATGTTATATTGTAATAAATCCAAAAATAATGTTTGACTAAAAAGGTACTACTTTATTGAATCAGAGGGGGAAATGTTTTGACAGTCATGGTTATCTTTTGCAACAATCCTGCATTATAATCTTGTTTCAATCCAGATAACCTAAATCTATTGATGGCTTATGTTGTATGAGTAAATCTGTCCATATTTCCTCAAAACTCACTAGAAGACATAATTTGAGGGGTCTTTTTTTTTTTTCCTCCTGAAGTACAATTCAAGTATAGACTACACAGACTGTTAATAGTGATTAGACAGAGAAAGGGTCCACAGGTCACAAATTAAGTCCCACAGCATTCAAAAACCCAGCTACATCTCTGATTTGACTCCCACTCCGTGTAATGTAGTGTAGAGAACAAAACACATTCAATGAAAACCGTAGCATTTTAAATTATAAATAATGTCCATGGCCCCCCTCCTGAAACCTCATGCCACCCCTTTGCCACCCCAGGAAAAAAACTCTAGATCCGCCACTGATATTAATACATGAAAACATAAAACATACCAGCATAAAAAGCAGAAGTTTTAAATCATAGTATTTTTCCTCATTTAAAGCAAACACACACTCTCCAGAATAAACTATTAGTCTTTATTACATGTCTTGATTGAACTCTAATGTAGAATGCGGTCTGTTATTTCTTGATAACTCACCACTGCTAAGCATAACTCACTGTTGCCATGAAAAACAGAGCGTTGCCATGGACACAGTTCAGAGACAGAACAGACTATTTTCTTTAGTGGAAGCAATACAATCGTTTTTAAATCAATAAACTCCTTTTTAAATGATTTTGTGTCAAGTTGTTGATTTATTTGGTAGGTATGTAATAAGCGTGATAATGTAGAGCGAGGCGGTTCCTGTCCTTCACACTTCCTGTCGCTCTACATTATCCCTTACTTATAAGTTGTATAAGTAATCACACATTGAGAGCTGTTCAAATCACTGACACACTCTTAATATGAAGATCATTCTTCATCATCAGATGTTTGAGTGACACTATGTCCAGTATCAGGAATAATACAGTATGATCTGTGTGTATCAATACACAACTCTGAGATCACAACGTGAGTGTGTGCAAGAATAAACTGAGCATGTTCACATGAACTCTTTCCAGACTAATTCCACTAAATGTGTTTAGAGAAAATACAGATGTCTTTACCTGTGAGAAGTGAAGAGAGAATGATCAGTCCCAGCAGACACAGATCACACTTATCAGACATTTCTGTTTCTGTCCGTCTGTCTCTTCATTATATATAGCTACAGCTCCTCCTCTTCATTATATATAGCTACAGCTCCTCCTCTTCATTATATATAGTTACAGCTCCTCCTCTTCATTATATATAGCTACAGCTCCTCCTCTTCATTATATACAGTTACAGCTCCTCCTCTTCATTATATATAGTTACAGCTCCTCTTCATTATATATAGCTACAGCTCCTCCTCTTCATTATATATAGTTACAGCTCCTCCTCTTCATTATATATAGTTACAGCTCCTCCTCTTCATTATATATAGCTACAGCTCCTCCTCTTCATTATATATAGTTACAGCTCCTCTTCTTCATTATATATAGCTACATCTCCTCCTCTTCATTATATATAGCTACAGCTCCTCCTATTCAGCTCCTCCTCTTCATTATATATAGTTACAGCTCCTCCTCTTCATTATATATAGTTACAGCTCCTCCTCTTCATTATATATAGTTACAGCACCTCCTCTTCATTATATAAAGTTACAGCTCCTCCTCTTCATTATATATAGTTACAGCTCCTCCTCTTCATTATATATAGTTACAGCTCCTCCTCTTTATTATATATAGCTACAGCTCCTCCTCTTCATTATATATAGTTACAGCTCCTCCTCTTTCTTATATAGTTACAGCTCCTCCTCTTCATTATATATAGTTACAGCTCCTCCTCTTCCTTATATATAGTTACAGCTCCTCCTCTTCCTTATATAGTTACAGCTCCTCCTCTTCATTATATATAGTTACAGCTCCTCTTCTTCATTATATATAGCTACATCTCCTCCTCTTCATTATATATAGCTACAGCTCCTCCTATTCAGCTCCTCCTCTTCATTATATATAGTTACAGCTCCTCCTCTTCATTATATATAGTTACAGCTCCTCCTCTTCATTATATATAGTTACAGCACCTCCTCTTCATTATATAAAGTTACAGCTCCTCCTCTTCATTATATATAGTTACAGCTCCTCCTCTTCATTATATATAGTTACAGCTCCTCCTCTTTATTATATATAGCTACAGCTCCTCCTCTTCATTATATATAGTTACAGCTCCTCCTCTTCATTATATATAGTTACAGCTCCTCCTCTTCCTTATATAGTTACAGCTCCTCCTCTTCATTATATATAGTTACAGCTCCTCCTCTTCATTATATATATTTACAGCTCCTCCTCTTCATTATATATAGTTACAGCTCCTCCTCTTCATTATATATAGCTACAGCTCCTCCTTTAAACATCATCAGCTCCTCCTGTGGTTATTCACTTCCTCTCATCTGATCAACAGAGTTTATTTAAATCTTGATAGAGTTGCTATAGTGACACTAGTTATATAGGCTATATATAGGCACTATATGTGTATACACTATGTCAGTGCATGACAGTGTTGCTCTACACATGTGTGTGTGTGTATGTGTGTGTGTGTGTGAGTGTGAGTGTGAGTGTGTGTGTGTGTGTGTGTGTGTGTGTGTGTGTGTGTGTGTGTGTGTGTGTGAGAAGTGCATATACTGTTAACGGCACTGGCTCAACACACATCTGATCTCAACAGTTTATTGGCTACTTTTGCACATGAGATAATTACTGTTAGTCTCACTTCTTTCTTTTAGCAGTTTCCCGCATGACGTTTAAATCTAGAAATAAAATGATTACATTATTAGTGATACAATCGGTTTGTTACTAAAAAGGTTTCCACTATCCATAACTAACCAGCAAGCAATAGTCATCATTTCACCGTCTAGGTTAACTATAGACCCAATAAAGTCCCGTTATGAGTAGCACTTCTAGCCAAAATAAACGTATATTTGGTTACATGTCGTTTTTGCTCAAATAACTTGTGAGATGTATGATATTCCATCATGTAAGTAAAGTCAACAGTGATCACAAGGTGTTTGGTTTCCTTTCTTTGACAAGTTCATGTTCAACCTTTTGCAAGCTGGGCCCCCCAAAGCTGGTTCATTGCAGTTGGGGCCCCAGTGCCCACCGCCCCACACCACCTTGCATAGATAGATAGATAGATAGATAGATAGATAGATAGATAGATAGATAGATAGATATATTATTTTTAGGCCCACATTATTATTATTATTATTATCATCAGTAGCGTAGGTAGGCCTATTATCATTACTAGGCTATTGTTATAATCGGCAGTAGCACCAGAGCTTCCAGGCATTATTATTATTATTATTATTATTATTATTAAGAGTAGTAGTAGGCCTATCATCATTACTAGGCTATTGCTATATAAGTATATGAGGTTACATGCTTTAGTGTTGTTGTTGTTATTATTATTATTATTATTATCATCAGTAGGCCTATTATCATTACTAGACTATTGCTATAATTGGGAATTGGCACCAGACCTCTGATATTAATTTATGCTTTATTATTGTTATTATTACTAGGCTAGGCCTAATAGTAGGCATAATCTGCATTTTTACAGAAGCTTGCAGGTAGGTGATGTTAATGTGAGACCTGAGCCTGCTTTGCCTTGCAAAGATCCTCAATTCTTGGCTCAATGTTTGATAAGCATAGCCTCAAATAATTCTGAAATTAGCAATAACAACTAAATGATTGATAACACCTATAATGATCAATAAGCCATTGATGTCTGGAAAAAAATAACTGTGTAACAGGTAGGACACATACAGAAATTGAATAAAGTTATCAAACAGTCTGCGGTGTGTGGCGGAGGGAAATATGCCACCGCCTTGTGGGGGAAATATTCAGCACTATGCTAAGGAAGACTGAGTGAGCAACAGGATCCTAGTCCCCCCACCCAATGCTTTTAGTATTTGTACAACTAATAGCCTTGTTGTGTGTGGTGTCTATCGTGTTGCAATGTGTAATGCTCAAGAGTCGGCAAGGTGGGCTTCAGGATTTACTCAATACACGGCAGCCACCTGAAGTGTGTATGTAGAAAACTCAGGAGTTAAACCTAGTTGACTGTATAACCCGCCCTCCCCGGATCTAACAGGATAGGTAAGACGCCCCACTCCTTAGCATAAGTGACTCAAAATTAGCATAAACAGTTTTAGTTTAATAAACAAAACAAAAAAAATAACATTTATGTTTGTTGCATGAACTGAAATGATTCTGTTTGCTTTGTTTTCACAGGAAATGTAAAACAATTTCAAATGCAGACCAATCAAAGTGAAATAAAAAAAATTGGAAAATAATAAAGAGAGAAAAATCAACAAATGTTTCAGCTTAATCTGAACAAAATAACAATCAGTTTTACTTACTGTAAACAATCAGTTTCACTTATTGTAAGTAGACTGAAACGTTTCACAGTTCACTCCAGTTAACTCAACCTTTCAAATGAAGTTCACTTGATTCACTTAAAGTTCACTTCAATTCGGCTCAAAAATCCAAGATCTTTTCACACGCGCTCACTGCACACATCTTTCTCAAGCAGAGAAAAATCGCGAGTCAAAGAGGACACTGACACCGACAGACAAGACAGAAAAAGTTATAGGCTACTTTCGATATGGAACAAATTCTCTGCTCTCATATTCTGTCAATATTTTTACGAGATTCACACAATAAAAACAAAAAGTTTTTGGTGCTTTTAAATGTGACAGACCGCAACATGAACAGGGGCCTTACCTGTGAACAAGATGCGTTTAGCAACTTAGCCATGGTTTAAATTCACCTAAATAGTGTTTTAGACAGCAAGCTGTAGTCTCGCGCTGAAGTCTCGCTCCTCCCACCTGGACACTATTGACCTTTCCCGGCTACAACTGAGATCACGGGACTTCAGCGCGAGTCCAGGTGGGAGACTACAGCTTGCCGTCTAAAACACTATTTAAACCATGGCTAAGTTGCTAAACGCATCTTGTTCACAGGTAAGGCCCCTGTTCATGTTGGAGAGACATTTTAGTTGCATTTTGTGTCTGTTAAGAGGCACAAAAACGCTCTTTATGTATATGCCCCCAGAGCTGCCGTTATAGCTGAGTGGGAGCTCTGGGCATTCGCGGTCGCAGCTCCGTGTAGCAAGCACCAATCCGGTTCGTTTTTTTTTCTATAGACAGTACTCATACAGATATAACGATCAAGATTAACTTAAAAATTGCCCGGAGTTCTCCTTTAACATGGAAATCACCCGCTACACACGCTCTATCCGCGTTCGGAGTGAACGCAGCAGTTACATAATAAAATATTGGTCACAAATTATTGGTCACTTTCTAAATAGTAAAAGTATAACGCATGTACTAATAATTATATATGAATATATAGTTTTTTACCGATGCAGATATGTTAGAAACGATGCATCGCGATACAAATGCCAACTTGTATCCGATGCACACTTATTTAAATCGATGCATCGTTAGCTTTTATGCCGATGCACCGCTGCGAAACGGTGAATCTTACCATCCCTAGTGTATATATTAATAGTAAGTACTGTTACCCTGCTCATATTACATTGAAACACCAAGTTTGTACTGAGGATATTGAACTACTAGCGCTCAGCTTAAGGCCCTATCACCTGCCTAGAGAGATGCATCAAATCAGACTTTTTGTGGTGTATATCGCACCCTCTGCCGACACACAAGTTGCGGCTTCTACTATCCATGAACTTGTAGCTCAGTCGGAGTCAGAGGCTCCAGATTTTGCTAACTTTGTGATGGGAGACTTTAATTCATGTAGCCTAAAGGAGTACTTACCCACATACCAGCAATATGTCACTTGTCCCACCCACGACACAGCCTGCCTCGACCAGTGCTATGGAAATATCCAGGACGTCTTTTACTCTAAAGCACTGTCCGGCTTGGGGGACTCGGATCATAACATGGTCAAACTGATGTCTGCTTATGTGTCTAGGCTGCGGCGTGAGAAAGTCAGAAAGGTGGAGGTTAAGAGCTGGACTGCTGCCGCATCCGAGGCACTGCAAGATTGCCTAGAGCGTACGGATTGGAATATAGTGACCGACGGGACTGAAAACGTCAACGACGCGGCGCTTGCTATCTCGGGGTACATAACATTCTGCGAGGATGCAATCATTCCCAAAAAGACTGTTAAGATGTTTCCTAACAACAAGCCCTGGGTAACTCCAGAATTAAAACAACTTCTTAACCAAAAAAAGCGACCGTTCAAATTGGGAGGAAACGTATAAGAAAAATAAAAGGTATGATCAGGGACTGTAAAACAGCATATAAACGTAAATTAGAGAACTTTTTTACAAATGATGCTAGGAGAGCTTGGCAGGGGGTCCAGGCAATCACAGGATACAAGCCTAAGAGGTTTCTTATGGCAGTGGAAAATGAAATGGCAAATGACTTGAATGATTTTAATTGTAGATTTGATACTCATGATTTTACAGCTGAACAGGAATTGGTCTATAAAGAAATCAGCAGTATGAAGTGTGTGGATATAGACATTTCTATAGACGATGTTAAGTCTTACTTTAGACATGTGAATCCCCGTAAAGCTAGTGGGCCTAATGGCATTAGCAGCAGGACATTAAAGGTGTGCGCAGATCAGCTGGCACAGCACTTTCAAAGGCTGTTCCAGCTGTCGATAGACACTGGTGTGTTCCTTGTCTATGGAAAAAATCTTTGATCGTGCCCCTTCCCAAAAATAATAAACCTAGGGAACCTAGAATGACCTGCGCCCTGTTGCCTTAACATCTACGGCAATGAAATGTTTTAAAAAAATAATTCTGAAAAAGTTTTTATGTGAAGTCACACCTAGATAATTATCGCGATATAATTTTTCTCAATAATACGATATCAAGAGTTTGATAAATGCTCGATATAATGCTTATGCACTATACGTAATGCTGCGCATGCGTTTTGCAGACGGAGCAAGAAAAATGAGCGATAATGGAGATAATGCAGCGTGACCAGCTCGGAGGACACAGACATCGTTGACAAGAAAGGTCACTCAACTTCAGTGGTTTGGATATATTTTGGCTATTTGCGATCTGACAAAAAACTGAGCGACGTGCACTGCAAACTGTGCAGACGACTAGTGCCATCGAAGACAGGCAATACCTCAAACTTGTTTCATCATTTAAAACAATGTCACCCTTTAGAACACGAAGAAGCTAAGAAATGACAATCTCAAATAAGTGTTAGTGGCCGTCGACCATCTACAAGCACCAATGTGACTCAGCAAAGTTCATATCATCATTTTCACACGCCGTGCCTTACGACAAAAAAAACAAAAGACACGAAGACATCACAAAAGCAGTTGCTTATTGCATTGCAAAATACATGCTTCCCATTAGCGTTGTCGAAAATGAGGGATTTAAGAAGCTTACCTTGACTTCAGATACGAGCTACCTGGCCGAAAACATTTTTCACAGACAGCGATTACCCGAATGTACACGGAGTGCAGGGAGAAGGTAGAGCAAAATGTACAATTCTTTGCCTCTACTTCTGATATCTGAGCCTCACTGTTCATTGACTGGAATCTTCAGAGTAAATGCCTCCAAACGGCTTACTTTCCTGAAGACCATACAGGTGAAGTTATTGCCCAAGGAATGATTGAAGCACTCGCCTCAGGAGTGAAGACCGACAAACGTGCATCACAACTGATAGTGGTGCAAACATGGTAAAAGCCACTTCACTCAACAAATGGACACGACTTCAGTGTTTTAGGCATCGACTACACTTGGCTATTGGTAAGTTTTAGTCTCTGTTCTCCATTTAGTAACAAAACTGCTGTAGAAGTAATAATATAATAATAATAATACTAATAAAAATCATTATTTTATTACTCCTTTGTTCTTAAAGGTTAGTGATTATAAGCATGAAGCAATATTTAAAACTGAAACATACACTGATTTAAATTGTAATAAATATGATAAATAAATTGTAATAAATATGAATAAAATGATGATAAAAAGTAAATTACTAAAATAATCAAATCAATACTAATTTATTAGTCCTTCGTTCTTAAAGGTTAGTGATTACAAACATGAAGCAATATTTGAACCTGAAATATTGAAATAACCTATTTGAATATTGAATATGAATATTCTGTTATAATATCTATCCGTTTAGAATTTCAGATGTTTTTTTAACAACTATTGTGGACTTACTCATACTTTCTTTGCTCATATTTTTTCTCTATTTCCCTTCCTTCCTCAGAAAGAGCGGGGAAGGACAAGAGGATGGATCGAGCTGTTGGGCTTTGTAAAAAAGTAGTGGCTGCCTTCTCCTTCTCCTGGAAAAAGAAGAGAGACCTTGCAACTGCTCAGGAAGAACTTAAACTACCGAAGCACAAGCTTCGGCTACCAGGAGGGGCTCCCGTCAAAAGATGGTGGCAAGGATGATTGAGCAGCACAAGGCTATCTCTCAGGTACTCACTGCTGACAAGAAAACCAATGAATGAGTCAATGAATGAGGCAGAGGGAGGCGCTGCTGCAGCTCTTCCTGTAAAGAAGCAGAGGAAGTCACTGCATGGGCAGTTTTTTTAAGAAGCCATGCTCCAGCAACACAGGACTCAGTGACATGCAGTCAGTGGAGGGGGAGCTGAAAAACTACCTCGTGCTGGTCCAGATGCTGACAGTGAAACAGAACCTCTGGATTGGTGGAAGGTGTATGACAAAAGTTTCCTAAAGTGAGCCAACTAGCAAGATGCTACTTGTGCGTCCCTGCTACCAGCTCCCCCTCTGAGAGGATTTTTAGCACAGGAGGGAACAATGTGACGATGGTAAAAAAAAATTAGTTCATCTTGGGGTTAACCCAAGACTAGTCTTGTGGATTTTTGTCTTTTTGATGAACTGTAGCCAAAGGGTCAAATTTAACTCATGTGTCTCATCATTAAAATAATAAACACAGGAGCACCACAAGGGTGTGTTCTGTCCCCTATTCTATACACCTTATACACTAACAACTGTCAAGCAACCATCTCAAACCACACCTTTTTTAAATATTCTGATGATACAGCATTAGTGGGTTTTGTACAGCCCAATACTGCATCCTTAGAGGGCTTTGAGAGGGAGGTGCAGGGTTTTATTAATTGGTGTACAGGCAATTTCCTTGTGGTTAATGCGAAGAAAACAAGGGAGTTGATCATAGATTTTAATAAAAAGGGAATTATAGTTCCACCCTCAAATATAAACGGTGTAGTGGTAGAGCGGGTCACAACATATAAATATTTGGGTGTTGAAATAGATAATAAACTGACTTTTAATGAATGTGCACAAAATAAGTCCAAAAGGTTGCAGAAGAGGATGTTTTTTCTAAGAAAACTTAACCTTTTTACTGTATTCTTCAGATGTTTTACAAAGCTCTCTTGCAGAGTGTCTTATCTTTTGGTCTTATTTGTGCCTTTGGCAACATGCATGTTAAGAATCAGAATAAATTGCAACGAATGGTCAAAACAGCCTGCAAGATCATTGGAGCCGATCAGGTATCTGTAGCCCAATCGTACATTATACTTAAAAAGACAGACCAAATTATAAATGATTCAACACACCCTCTTCATCAGAATTTCTTAAGTAACAGGTCAAGTGGAAGACTACTGCAAAGGAAAATTAGGACTACAAGGTACAGCAATTATTTTGTGTCTACAGCAATTAGACTGTACAACAATCAGCTAGCATTTAGATACTTTATTTATTCACACATGCTTGACATGTTTCTACAATGTTTGATGTGTTCGGTTTGTCCTTGTTTTTCTTTTCTTGTAGTTTAATGTTTAAATGGTTTTGTATTTAACGCTTTTGTATTTATATGTTTTTTATGCAGCAGGTTATTTAACAATGGAGCATGTAATGGTGACCACGTGAATTTCCTACTTGTGGATAATAAAGTTTACCTTGACCTTGATGTAACGAGTACATCAGGATTTATATAATATAATTAATCTGACTCCATTAAAAAAAAAATATTCTCTAATACTCTTATTCTTTAAAGGTAAAGGTCTTTCTTAGAACTGATAGGGAAAAAAACGTCGGATTTAACTGAAAGTTTAGATAACGAAAGTTATAATCATTTTAGCTTTCAACATCATCAGTGATAAAAGGAAAGATTCTCAAAGCCTTTAAAGCAGAAAAAGTTATTTATTAAGTAACATGTTTAAATACAGACAGTAGAATGGGACAACATACTGTATAGAAAACTTAGTTGTAACAAATAATATACGGTTGTGCAGACGAGGCCGTAAAAGCCTCTCTCACAGTATGAGGTTACACACCGCTGTGTGGGAGTGGCGGGGTTAAAGCCTTTCTCCAAGATCAACAGTTACCTTTCCTTCTTATACCCTGAGCAAAGCATTGTTAAACATGAGTGGAATACCAACACCGAACCCGACCAACAGGAATCCAAAAGATGAGGCAGATGGGTGGTGATCAAGATACACACACAGAACACCTACTCCCATCAGGTGTAGGCTTAGTCAGATGCACAACAATGTGGACACACTTGTCAGGAACTCTGTCCATATAACAAGGTTTATGTCCATTGTTGGCTTTGGCAAGCCGAACAAGATCTCTAGTGTCTGTGGTGGTCTGTTCCTCCTCATGGCATCTTCAACTCTCTGCTGTTCATGTCCCACAGGAACAAGATCTCTAGTGTCTGTGGTGGTCTGTTCCTCCTCATGGCATCTTCAACTCTCTGCTGTTCATGTCCCACAGGAACAAGATCTCTAGTGTCTGTGGTGGTCTGTTCCTCCTCATGACATCTTCAACTCTCTGCTGTTCATGTCCCACAGGAACAAGATCTCTAGTGTCTGTGGTGGTCTGTTCCTCCTCATGACATCTTCAACTCTCTGCTGTTCATGTCCTACAGGAACAAGATCTCTAGTGTCTGTGGTGGTCTGTTCCTCCTCATGACATCTTCAACTCTGCTGTTCATGTCCCACAGGAACAAGATCTCTAGTGTCTGTGGTGGTCTGTTCCTCCTCATGGCATCTTCAACTCTCTGCTGTTCATGTCCCACAGGAACAAGATCTCTAGTGTCTGTGGTGGTCTGTTCCTCCTCATGGCATCTTCAACTCTCTGCTGTTCATGTCCCACAGGAACAAGATCTCTAGTGTCTGTGGTGGTCTGTTCCTCCTCATGGCATCTTCAACTCTCTGCTGTTCATGTCCTACAGGAACAAGATCTCTAGTGTCTGTGGTGGTCTGTTCCTCCTCATGACATCTTCAACTCTGCTGTTCATGTCCCACAGGAACAAGATCTCTAGTGTCTGTGGTGGTCTGTTCCTCCTCATGGCATCTTCAACTCTCTGCTGTTCATGTCCCACAGGAACAAGATCTCTAGTGTCTGTGGTGGTCTGTTCCTCCTCATGACATCTTCAACTCTCTGCTGTTCATGTCCTACAGGAACAAGATCTCTAGTGTCTGTGGTGGTCTGTTCCTCCTCATGACATCTTCAACTCTGCTGTTCATGTCCCACAGGAACAAGATCTCTAGTGTCTGTGGTGGTCTGTTCCTCCTCATGGCATCTTCAACTCTCTGCTGTTCATGTCCCACAGGAACAAGATCTCTAGTGTCTGTGGTGGTCTGTTCCTCCTCATGGCATCCTCAACTCTCTGCTGTTCATGTCCCACAGGAACAAGATCTCTAGTGTCTGTGGTGGTCTGTTCCTCCTCATGGCATCTTCAACTCTCTGCTGTTCATGTCCCACAGGAACAAGATCTCTAGTGTCTGTGGTGGTCTGTTCCTCCTCATGGCATCTTCAACTCTCTGCTGTTCATGTCCTACAGGAACAAGATCTCTAGTGTCTGTGGTGGTCTGTTCCTCCTCATGACATCTTCAACTCTGCTGTTCATGTCCCACAGGAACAAGATCTCTAGTGTCTGTGGTGGTCTGTTCCTCCTCATGACATCTTCAACTCTCTGCTGTTCATGTCCCACAGGAACAAGATCTCTAGTGTCTGTGGTGGTCTGTTCCTCCTCATGGCATCTTCAACTCTGCTGTTCATGTCCCACAGGAACAAGATCTCTAGTGTCTGTGGTGGTCTGTTCCTCCTCATGGCATCTTCAACTCTCTGCTGTTCATGTCCCACAGGAACAAGATCTCTAGTGTCTGTGGTGGTCTGTTCCTCCTCATGGCATCTTCAACTCTGCTGTTCATGTCACACAGGAACAAGGGCTGTGTTCGGAATCGCATACTCAATGAGTAGGTACTTAATTTCAATAAGTACTTACTTAACGAGCGCAAAAAGAGTAGGTACTTTATAGCCAAATCTCGTTGAGTATGAATGCGATCCGGACATCATCGCCATGTTGACGTTATCATGTGACCTACGACGCGTTATCACAAGCGCAACAACTGATATGAGCGACAGGTTTAATTCATCTATCTGTAAATATCTTGATATTGATGAAAGTTGCTCATTTTGTGGTATTGTTGAAGAAACAGCTGCCCATTTCTTTTGTGAATACATTTAGGGTTGATTTAAGCAGTTGTATCCTTATAACGATATCATTTTTTATTAAGAAACCCCCAAATCGTCATCTCTTGCATATTGTTATTACTTTATTTTACACCCAAAAAGTTTCTCCTTCAAGTTTTCTCTTTTTCTTTATGAATTTACCTCTTAATTCATCCCTCAGACTTCTAACAAAACATTTTTTATGTATTATGAAGAACTATTTAAAGATATTCCTTGTTATTGTTCTTTTTGTATATAAATATCATATTATGATGTACACAAACCAACGATCTTTATGTTTTCTGTTTTGTCATTTTGATTGTTCATTGTTAGATACAACTTTGGTATATTTCCATGATCTTGTAGGTAATAAGTTTATTAAGTGTAAATGATATATGAGCGACAGGTAGGCCTACACTACTTCATAACATCAGTAACTCGACAGCACAAACTAGAACAGTTTTCCTCAGCGTTTGTAATGTCTGCACAAAGGAGACGTGCAGCTGCTCGAAGATCTCTCCTTTGGAGAAAACTGTTGATTTTATACTCGAAAAATGTAAGTAGGCTATCGCTCTTTAAAAATTAATATTACCTCAGAATGAATTGCATTATTAGCCCACCCCAAAACTTAAACAAAATAATAATATTAAATGCTGACCAATACTTAATTATATTACTTTTTTATATACTAAAAATTATATAATTTAATAAAACAAGCAAAATGTAATTTGTTTTGTCATATGACTTATGCATGAATACACACTAAATGCAGTGAAACATCTCAATTGTCAGTCAAGCAATGAATTAATGCATACATTAATTCAATAATTATATTTTATATCCTGACAACAATAAGAAACATGAATAAATGAGTAAAATAACAAATAAAAGTATCCATCACAATAAACAAATGCATTTACAAGACAACAACACATGAAACGAAGCTTTATTCAAACTACAAGCATGTATTTACAGGCGGTGAACCGCACATCATAACATCTTAACACAGCGGTTTCCCTTTCTGGGCTTTATCCTGATGCAGTCACCAGAGCTGAGCCGTGCCTTCGTGCCGGTGTTGTGCCGAATTTCGACCCCCGCCAAATTATTACCCGCCTAGCATTGGTATTTAGGATTAGTTGTGGGGAAGGGGCTAGGATTAGGGGTGGGGTTAGGATTAGATCAGTACCTGATACTGACTTCAACAAGGGGGGTAATAATTTGGCAGGGGGTCGAAATTCGGCACAACGCCTCTGCTTGTTACTGCGCTTCACAATCTGAGGCAATAAGGGCAGATGGAGTGATGGAGCATCTCATCCACGGTACTGTTTTCGCCTACTATATAGTAGGAAAGTAGGCATATTCGAACGCACTATCGTCCAAATCTCGCGATAATTAGTACGTCACCCAGGTAATTCTCGCCTACTCTTTTATGAATACTGAGGATTCGAACGTACTTTTTCGCTCGCCTACTCTTTTCCCCTACTACATAGTAGGGAAGTATGCGATTCCGAACACAGCCAGTGTGCTCCAGCTTACTTTTCAGCACGACACCGGTCCGTGCGGACTATGATTGACAGCTCGCTCACGAGCAAGGGCGGATCTGTGTTGAAACGTTGCTGTCAATCAACAATCGTGGGAGGGGCGTCCGACCGTGTGACGTCACACGGTCGAACGGCTCGATTTGAGGCAAGGGAAAACATATAAGGAGATTAAAACAAAAACACTGGATGGATTTTTATCATTATATGATGGTTGTGTACAGGCACTGCCAACACACATTTCAGTACAATCAACTTGTAAAAGTGCATGTACCATTATATGACCCCTTTAATACATTTTTAATCTATCTAATTACAGTGAGTAACAACACAAATCAAACACAACGCAAAGCATGCAAAACAAAGGAACTGAGAAATAAGGCAGATGCACCATTGTTTGAAACTCATGTCAGGTGCTTCAACAAACAAGACTTCTGTATAGGATGCACCTGTTTTCTCTCTAATGAGTAAGCATTAGACTACTGAGTCATTAGACTGCTCTTAACGCATTATAGTCCTTCACGTCTATTGCGATCTCAAAATTCTGGCCAGTTAATAATACCTAGAATATCAAAATCGACTGCTGGCGGTAGATCCTTTTCCTATTTAGCACCAAAACTTTGGAACAATCTTCCTAACACAGTCCGGGAAGCAGATACAGTCTGTCAGTTTAAATCTAGACTAAAAACACATCTCTTTGGCTTAGCATACACATAACACATTATAGATTTCTATAATTCAATGTTAGGCTGCATAGTTTAGATCAGCCGGAACCGGGAACACTTCCCATAATTCCTGATGTACTTTGTACATCATAAGAAGGATGGCGTCTACGCTAATATTAGTCTCTCTGCTTATCCCGAGGTTTACCGCGAACCGCCGGATCCAGGCCATATCCAGATCTGAGGAAGGACCATCACATGGACACGACGACAACGCATCCCTGATGAGCCGGCCCCATCAACACTGTGAAGGCCCATGGACACCTCAACACACTCATCTCCTCACCGGCCGGATGACCCAACCCAACCAGATGAACTGGATAAATATCGTGAAAGTTCTGATCACATCTGACTCCTGACATTATGCTGCCTAACTCATAATCATACACTGTTCGTTCGTTGGCCAAAGGAGGACTGGCCCCCTGACTGAGCCTGGGTTCTCCCAAGGTTTTTTTCTCCATTCTGTCACCTGATGGAGTTTTGGTTCCTTGCCACTGTTGCCTTTTTCGCCTCGCTTCGCCTTTGTCGCCATTGGCTTTTGGCTTGCTTAGTTGGGGACATTTAACATTTAATTTTGAATTTAACAATACTATTACAACATTGTTTTCCTGTTATCTCTGTAAAGCTGCTTTGAAACAATTTGTATTGTAAAAAGCGCTATATAAATAAAGGTGACTTGACTTGACTGAGAAGTGTACATGCAAAGACAAAATGGGCGTTTACCAATCAGTGGGCAATTTCAAACTACAATAAATGTTTTTCAACCATTTTTCAACAGACTTGCTAAAATCATGAAGGCCCACCCCTAAACCAAGCCCCCAGTGGATTAGAGCAAATCGGGTAAAGCGGTTGAAAATGCCCATTGTGGTTTGAAAACGCCCCACTGATTGAGAAACACCCACTAGTGTTCTGCAGAGATACATGCCTGAATGATCTTATGCTCATCAACTACAAATCACTGTTAGTTCAATGTCACTCTCTCCACCCATGTGTGCTGTTGGCTTTCATCAAAATTTCAATGCTGATCCAACACACTTAAAACATTTAACCAAAACATCTCAACCAAGATGATGGTTTGGATCAAAACTCAAAATTGTATTAATGTCCCCATGCTATCTGTGTGATTTATTTAAACACTTTACTTACTTAAAGGTCCCCTGACATGAAATTTTCACTTTCTGAGGTTTTTTAACATTAATATTAGTTCCCCTAGCCTGTATTTGGTCCCCTCGTGTCTAGAAATGTCAGTCGGTGTAAACCGAGTTTTGGCTATCTTTCTCTGCCTGTGAGAAAATGAGATCTCAGACGGGCTGATCTTGAATCTCCCCTATATGACGTCATATAGGGGAAAGTTACCTCCCCCTTCTCTGCTTTGCCCGCCCATGAGAAAACGAGCTAGGAAGTACGAACGCGCGCGTGCGATTTTAGTTTATCCTCGAGAGATGTCATGGCGTATGACCGATCGAAGCACAAAAGTTGAATAGAGAGATATAATGGCTTGCAAACGAGCGAAGCATGGCAGTTGATCAGTGTTCGGATGTACAAATGAACACAAAAGTATTTTTTAGTTCCTTCATCCGAGCCTCTGAAGAAACAATGGGTTAATTTTACTTTCTCTGGAAATGCGCCGACACAACTTCCCAAAGTTTTGGATGGTCCAAACATTTCACAGACGACTGTTTCGTTTCCTCAACTTGGGCCAATACAGAGCTGGCCTCGATGAACGTCTGAAAATAAATCGATCGAGCTACCAAGCAACAATTCAAGTTCAAGTTCAGACAGGTAATCTTTCTCTCAAAATCGTTCAATCGAGTTTATCTGGACAACTCGTTATGAAATCAATGACGCACGTGACTGCACTTACTGTATATACATCATCGTGTTTGCATTGGTGAAAGCATTAGAGAGAGTGCAGAAACTGCGTTGTCTCGCGAATCGCGATCAACACACTGTCATCTGTTTGCTCAATGCTCATCACAGCAACATTTTATGTGATGGGAATAGATCTAAATACTTTAAAAACTTCTCACGATTCGTTAATCTCGATAGCTGTATTAGTAAAAACGTATAATAGCTGTAGTAAAAGTATTCGAGAGAGTTTCACATGTAATACGTAGCTATTTCATATGCACGCATGTCAGCCAATCACAGCGGAGGCCGGTTACACACAGCAGACACGCCCCTCCAAACAGAGCGTTTGGGCTCAGGGCAAAAATCAGGCTAGGAAAAATGCCTTTTATTTCTAAATTATGACTATTTTTGATCTAAAAAACATACTAACATTATAAGGGCAACCCAGGAAACATTATAAAATAATAAAATAACCCCATGTCAGGGGACCTTTAAAAAAATTAATGTATGTTAGCAGATTTAGTAACAATAAATAAAATGCAAGTAAAACGCATGCTAAAATCAGAAATACATATGCACCACTGTTTGAAACTCAGAGAGTTCATCCATGCCAAACACACAATGCCAAACACACAAGACTTCCGTATAGGAACACCTTGTGTTTTCTCTCTAATTAGGAAGCATCAATTAACTACTGAGAAGCCCACATGCAAAACCAAAAAGGGGGGTATACCAATTAGTACCAATTGGTGTTTTTCAACCATTTTTCAAAAGACTTGCTAAAATCATGAGGGCCCACCCCTAAACCAAACCCCCAGTGTATTAGAGCAAATGAGGTAACGCCATTGAAAGTGCTTATCATGAACTGAAACGCCCCACTGATTGGGAAACACCCAGTAGTGTTTTGCACAGATACATGCCTGCAAGATCTTCTGCTCATAAACTAAGAATCACTGTTAGTTCAATGTCATTGTCTTCACCCATGTGTGCTGTTCCCTTTCATCAAAATTTCAATGCTGATCTAACACACTTTAAACATTGAAATTTTGATGTCAACCAAAATGATGGTTTGGATCAAAACTCAACATTGAATCAATGTTACCATGCTATCTGGGATTCCTCCTCATGAAAGTTTCAAACTCGTTACTGATGAAACATGTTCCGTTGTCTGACACTAACATTTTGGGTAATCCATGTGTACTGAAAAACATTCTCAGTTTCTCAATTGTAATTTGGGAAGTGGCATGTGTGACAGGATAAACTTCCATCCACTTGGAATGAGAATATACCAGAATTAGGCACATTCTTCCTAAGAAGGGTCCTGCATAGTCAAGTCAAGTCATCTTCATTTATATAGCGCTTTTAACAACGTAGATTGTTTCAAAGCAGCTTTACAGAGATAAACATATACTTTAAGGTAACAAGACATTGTTTTGGCTTTATAGCGGTTCTTGAATAATGTTATTTTCCAGCTAAAGTTAGTTTTGATTGATTGATTCACTTACGGAGAAATTATCATTTGTTATAAAATTAGGTGCCGCTAAGACGACGCCGTTCTCTCTAAACAGACTTTAAACTGAACCTGTGATAAACGCTGATGGTGTTCACATGCGCATTAAGAACTGATTCTATAGTTATGTGCACTTGAATACATGTGCGCAGGTTTGTAAGTCCCTACAAAACCATGCCTAAACAAACTACTTGTCTTGGTACGCGAACCAAATTCCCCCAGAACGCTTTATCTGTAGAGTGGGAAAGGGATCCTCCATAGGGAGAGGCTAGTTGGCCCTTCAGCACTGCATTGTCATCGGGTCCAGGCGAAGCTCCTCGTCAGATCTGGATACGGCCTGGATCCGGCAGGCTGCGGGAAAACCTCTGGATAAACAAAGACACTCAAATTAGCGTAGATGCCATTCTTCTTATGATGTAACGAGTACATCAGGTTTTATATAACATAATTAATCTGACTCCATTAAACATTTTGTTATTCTTTAACCTCTTATTCTTTAAAGGTAAAGGTCTTTCTTAGAACTGGTAAGAAAAAAAACTTACGATTTAACCTGAACGATTAGATAATGACAGTTATAATAATTTTAGCTTTTAACATAATCAGTGATAAAAGGAAAGATTCGCAAAGCCTTTAAAGCAGGAAAAGTTATTTATTAAGTTACATGTTTAAATATACAAACAGTAGAATGGAACAGCATACTGTATATAAAACTTAGTTGTAACAAATAATGGACTGTTGTGCAGACGAGGCCATAAAAGCCTTTCTCACAGTATGAGGTTACGCACCGCTGTGTGGGAGTGGCGGGGTTAAAGCCTTTCTCCCAGAACAGTAACCTTTCCTTCTTATACCCTGAGCAAAGCATTGTTAAACATGAGTGGAATACCAACACCGAACCCGACCGACAGGAATCCAAAAGATGAAGCAGATGGGTGGTGATCAAGAGGGGGAGAAGAACATTAACATATTCTCCTCAATGCATGTTGAAGCAATACTACCTAGATTGTACATTAGGATAATTGAATATCTCTATTAAGTTCACCACCGTTCAGTTCAGTTTATAAGCTGTCAGATGAGACCAAACATGGCATAGGTACATATTAGAACACACTAGAAAATAAACAGTATGTAGTTGGAAGCATATGTCCTGTGAAGCCAATAGTACAGACGGGTCATTGAGGTGCAAACGACTCTTTCTCTCCCGACAGAACAATCCTGTGACTGGAGTGTCCTAACAGTCCTCAATCAGCATAGTGATGAAACCCTTGCAATAGATGGGCATTAGCATACTGTGATGAAGGCCATTGTGCCACGTTTAATTCATATGAATACCTTTAAAGGGATTTCTGAAGTACTAGGGCAGTAAAGAGTTCTGCCCATATTTGCTCAGCCCTACAAATCCCTCCTCTGGTACATTGGACCTCAGGAATTATGAGAGGTACATTTGTGACCTTAAAATTTAGGGTTAAGTGCATTGAAGAAGTGTCTCTATTGGTATAGTAGCACAGAGTAATGATGATAATTGTCAAGAATGCTAGGAAGATACACACACAGAACACCTACTCCCATCAGGTGTAGGCTTAGTCAAATGCACAACAATGTGGACACACTTGTCAGGAACTCTGTCCATATAGCAAGGTTTATATCCATTGTTGGCTTTGGCAAGCCGAACAAGATCTCTAGTGTCTGTGGTGGTCTGTTCCTCCTCATGGCATCTTCAACTCTTTGCTGTTAATGTCCCACAGGAACAAGATCTCTAGTGTCTGTTGTGGTCTGTTCCTCCTCATGGCATCTTCAACTCTTTGCTGTTCATGTCCCACAGGAACAAGATCTCTAGTGTCTGTGGTGGTCTGTTCCTCCTCATGGCATCTTCAACTCTCTGCTGTTCATGTCCCACAGGAACAAGATCTCTAGTGTCTGTGGTGGTCTGTTCCTCCTCATGGCATCTTCAACTCTCTGCTGTTCATGTCCCACAGGAACAAGATCTCCAGTGTCTGTGGTGGTCTGTTCCTCCTCATGGCATCTTCAACTCTTTACTGTTCATGTCCCACAGGAACAAGATCTCTAGTGTCTGGGGTGGTCTGTTCCTCCTCATGGCATCTTCAACTCTTTGCTGTTCATGTCCCACAGGAACAAGATCTCTAGTGTCTGTGGTGGTCTGTTCCTCCTCATGGCATCTTCAACTCTCTGCTGTTCATGTCCCACAGGAACAAGATCTCTAGTGTCTGTGGTGGTCTGTTCCTCCTCATGGCATCTTCAACTCTCTGCTGTTCATGTCCCACAGGAACAAGATCTCTAGTGTCTGTGGTGGTCTGTTCCTCCTCATGGCATCTTCAACTCTTTGCTGTTCATGTCCTACAGGAACAAGATCTCTAGTGTCTGTGGTGGTCTGTTCCTCCTCATGACATCTTCAACTCTTTGCTGTTCATGTCCTACAGGAACAAGATCTCTACTGTCTGTGGTGGTCTGTTCCTCCTCATGACATCTTCAACTCTTTGCTGTTCATGTCCTACAGGAACAAGATCTCTACTGTGGTGGTCTGTTCCTCCTCATGGCATCTTCAACTCTTTGCTGTTCATGTCCTACAGGAACAAGATCTCTAGTGTCTGTGGTGGTATGTTCCTTCTCATGGCATCTTCAACTCTTTGCTGTTCATGTCCTACAGGAACAAGATCTCTAGTGTCTGTGGTGGTATGTTCCTCCTCGTGGCATCTTCAACTCTTTGCTGTTCATGTCCTACAGGAACAAGATCTCTAGTGTCTGTGGTGGTCTGTTCCTCCTCATGACATCTTCAACTCTTTGCTGTTCATGTCCTACAGGAACAAGATCTCTAGTGTCTGTGGTGGTCTGTTCCTCCTCATGGCATCTTCAACTCTCTGCTGTTCATGTCCCACAGGAACAAGATCTCTAGTGTCTGTGGTGGTCTGTTCCTCCTCATGACATCTTCAACTCTTTGCTGTTCATGTCCCACAGGAACAAGATCTCTAGTGTCTGTGGTGGCCTGTTCCTCCTCATGGCATCTTCAACTCTCTGCTGTTCATGTCCCACAGGACCAAGATCTCCAGTGTCTGTGGTGGTCTGTTCCTCCTCATGGCATCTTCAACTCTTTGCTGTTCATGTCCCACAGGAACAAGAACTCTAGTGTCTGTGGTGGTCTGTTCCTCCTCATGGCATCTTCAACTCTCTGCTGTTAATGTCCCACAGGAACAAGATCTCTAGTGTCTGTGGTGATCTGTTCCTCCTCATGGCATCTTCAACTCTCTGCTGTTCATGTCCCACAGGAACAAGATCTCTAGTGTCTGTGGTGGTCTGTTCCTCCTCATGGCATCTTCAACTCTCTGCTGTTCAGGTCCCACAGGAACAAGATCTCTAGTGTCTGTGGTGGTCTGTTCCTCCTCATGGCATCTTCAACTATCTGCTGTTCATGTCCCACAGGAACAAGATCTCTAGTGTCTGTGGTGGCCTGTTCCTCCTCATGGCATCTTCAACTCTCTGCTGTTCGTGTCCCACAGGAACAAGATCTCCAGTGTCTGTGGTGGTCTGTTCCTCCTCATGGCATCTTCAACTCTCTGCTGTTCATGTCCCACAGGAACAAGATCTCTAGTGTCTGTGGTGGTCTGTTCCTCCTCATGGCACCTTCAACTCTCTGCTGTTAATGTCCCACAGGAACAAGATCTCTAGTGTCTGTGGTGATCTGTTCCTCCTCATGGCATCTTCAACTCTCTGCTGTTCATGTCCCACAGGAACAAGATCTCTAGTGTCTGTGGTGATCTGTTCCTCCTCATGGCATCTTCAACTCTCTGCTGTTCATGTCCCACAGGAACAAGATCTCCAGTGTCTGTGGTGGTCTGTTCCTCCTCATGGCATCTTCAACTCTTTGCTGTTCATGTCCCACAGGAACAAGATCTCTAGTGTCTGTGGTGGTCTGTTCCTCCTCATGGCATCTTCAACTCTCTGCTGTTTTTGTCCCACAGGAACAAGATCTCTAGTGTCTGTGGTGGTCTGTTCCTCCTCATGGCATCTTCAACTCTTTGCTGTTCATGTCCCACAGGAACAAGATCTCTAGTGTCTGTGGTGGTCTGTTCCTCCTCATGGCATCTTCAACTCTTTGCTGTTCATGTCCCACAGGAACAAGATCTCTAGTGTCTGTGGTGGTCTGTTCCATCTCATGGCATCTTCAACTCTCTGCTGTTCATGTCCCACAGGAACAAGATCTCTAGTGTCTGTGGTGGTCTGTTCCATCTCATGGCATCTTCAACTCTTTGCTGTTCATGTCCCACAGGAACAAGATCTCTAGTGTCTGTGGTGGTCTGTTCCATCTCATGGCATCTTCAACTCTTTGCTGTTCATGTCCCACAGGAACAAGATCTCTAGTGTCTGTGGTGGTCTGTTCCTCCTCATGACATCTTCAACTCTCTGCTGTTCATGTCCCACAGGAACAAGATCTCCAGTGTCTGTGGTGGTCTGTTCCTCCTCATGGCATCTTCAACTCTCTGCTGTTCATGTCCCACAGGAACAAGATCTCTAGTGTCTGTGGTGGTCTGTTCCTTATAATCTGCAAACCAAGTATGCAAAGGTTACAACTTTTAAGGGAGTATCAACATGTAGTAGTTCAATTGTTAGGCATTGTAGTATTCCACATAATAACTCAATCTCTGATGACAACAGAGATGGCATATTTTGATTGAATAATGAGATGATTGCTCAGGATATAATTAAGGAAAAATAGCATGAAAAAATATATCCCTGTTCACATAATGACTGTGACAAGGAAAAAAGAAAAAAGTAACAAAATAAAATAAAGTAGGAGAAGAATGCGGTGGATATGAAGTGTGCCAAATAAAATCAGTTGACTATCAGGAAACTGTAGTACATGATTTGAGATACGGGGTTCCCATGTCTCCAATAAAAAGTAAATGAAATGATCATGGTGTTACTGTAAGATGGCAAAAAAAAAAGATGCAGGAATTACAGAATCTGTTCAGTTTGGCACAGTGAGGCTTTCTGAATAACACAGCTACCTCACCATGTATTTGTTTGCGTGACTCAATTTTTATTGCCCAGCTAACAATACCTTCGAAAGTATTTTCACACATGAGTGATTGCTGTACACGCGGCCCTGCTCCAGAATACTCCTCAAAAAGTTCAAACATATTTTCTGCATACGTCTCAAACGATTCTTCAGTACTCTGTTTCCGATTAAAAGTAAATTCCCCTCCAACAGGACTACAACCCCGCAGATCACGAAGGCATTGTTTTAGTCTATTAAAGATTTCACTCTCAGGCTCATTTTGATACATTGACTGCACAATGGTATCTTATAGATCAGAACATCTGGAATTGAGCTGATAACAATTTGCCAAATATCTTTTGGTTCGAGCTGAAATGCATGTTTTAGGTCGCAAAATGTGACAATTTACTCTCAGTCTAGAGCCCTGTATAGTGTTTTATTTCTGCTTTACATGAGCGCCACGTACTGTCAGAGTGATTTTTTTTTTTTTATTGATCTGAACTGACAAATTTGACATTCCTGTTGGTTGAACATGAATTAATAGATATCAATCAATCAACAAAGTGTCCTGTGCTCACCACACACCAGCTATAGGGGGAGAGGAGAGATTTGGCTATAGGGAGATGTGTGGGTAATTTACACAGAGGAGACTTTGTTGCTCAGTACATAAAGATGAACTACTTACCGTGATCTCAGACTGTGTTTAAGTGATTTCTCCACTGTGTGGATCTTCATGTGTCGCTTCAGGTGAGTTTTAATAGAAAAACTCGTTCCGCACTGATCACACGTGTGCGGCTTCTCTCTGCTGTGGATCCTCTCATGTGTTTTCAGATGTGCTGACTGACTGAATCTCTTGTCACAGTGTGAACACTTGTAAGGTTGTTCTCCAGTGTGGATCCTCTCATGTGTTTTCAGATTTGCTGACAGACTGAATCTCTTGTCACAGTGTGAACACTTGTAAGGTTGTTCTCCAGTGTGAATTCTCTGGTGCAGTTTTAAACAGTTTGCTGTAATAAAAGTCTTCTCACACTCAAAGCACATGTACTCTCTCACACCAGTGTGAGTTTTCTCATGTCTATGTAAATGAGTCAGCAGTGAAAAACTCTTTCCACACACAGAACATGAATGCGGCTTCTCCTTTGTATGAACTCTCAGGTGTGTCTTCAGGGCTGATGCTAAGAGAAATGTTTTGCCGCATTGATCACATGAGAACGGCTTCTCTCCAGTGTGGATCCTGATGTGAGCATTAAGGTTATCTGATCGACTGAAACTCTTCCCGCATTGATCACATGTGAACGGCTTCTCTCCAGTGTGGATCCTCATGTGAACATCAAGGTTTCCTGATTGACTGAAACTCTTCCCGCATTGATCACATGAGAACGGCTTCTCTCCGGTGTGGATCCTCATGTGAACATCAAGACTACGTTTGGTTGTGAAACTGTTTCCACACTGAGTGCAGGTGAAAGATTTCTTGGCTCTGTTCTTTAAAAATGTCTTTTTAGTCTTTAGTCTCAAAGGTTTTCCTCCAGATTGGACATGATGTTCCTCCTTCACTTCACTCAGTTCTTCTCTCTCCTCCTTCACTTCACTCAGTTCTTCTCTCTCCTCCTCCACTTCACTCAGTTCTTCTCTCTCCTCCTTCACTTCACTCAGTTCTTCTCTGTCCTCCTCCACTTCACTCAGTTCTTCTCTCTCCTCCTCCACTTCACTCAGTTCTTCTCTCTCCTCGCTCTCTTCCATCAGGTCTGACATGAAAAGAAAAAATTAGTGCTGTCAAACGATTACAATATTTAATCGCAATTAATCGAATGAATGTCATAGTTAACTCGCAATTAATTGCAGATTTTTATCTATTATAAATATCTCTTGATTTCTTTTTGTCCCATTATTTTTTCCTCTTTTTAATGCTCTTATCAATGTGGAAAAGTGGATCAGCTTGCTTTGTACAAATGTTTTTTTATTGAATACAACCATTGGCATATACTGTGTTCAATTTTACACAAACATTCTCACTTGGAGCAAATAATCTCTCACACAATGTAACACTGTCCATCAATAAAAGGGTGAAAGAAATACTGACGAGGTAGGCTACTGATATTCACATCAGCTGTGTGTGTGTGTGTGTGTGTGTGTGTGTGTGCTACTTTGGTCGACGAAGCAACAAAACGTCCTCGCGCACACATGCCGCGTCATGTTGCAAAAGCATGTGGAAAAAACGACAAAGTTTGCTAGGCCAAAAACACCGTTATCTCGCAATAAAAAAATTGATGCCGTTAAAATGAGTTTGCGTTAATAATGCTTTTAACTGACAGCCCTAGAAGAAATATTACATTTATTTTTCAGTACATCAAAATACTTCAAAGAGAGAAATATAAAGTGAAAGGACATGAAAGTGAGCCCTGATGTAATGGTAGAAAGTAGACAACTGTTATAAAATATGATGTCCTTGAAACTTTCCATGAATACATTTATCTTCCAATTATTATTTTTAAAACATTATAGGCACGAATCCAATGTTTCTTTAGCAAGAACTATTTATTTGATCAATGACAATTATCTAACATGATATTAACATATTAATTTTACTAAAACGTTTTAATTATTAATGGCCGTTCACACTAGACTTTTCCTTCATGGACGGCTCTATGAAGGAGCTCTTTCTGCTGCATGATGGGAAGACAAGAGAATAATCTCAATCCGTTCTCTCAGTTTTTACACAAACTGTAGCATTGACTGTATTCATCAACCCTGTTACCAAAGTTACTGTAAGAAGAATCTCTATAACTATGAATAACTTATATTATATTTAACAAATACAACGTTATCAGTAACTTGGTGTTAGCTGATTATTCATAAAAATATATATTTCAACTATATATTCTGGTAATGTTGTTGCAAATTGGGAACCAGATATAAAATACATGTAAAATAAAACAGCTAAAATGTTAATCTAAATGTGATGAAGTTATAGAGTGAAAACAGTCTCAAAACCTTCCACAAATGCACGCGAGAGATCCACATGCGCGCACACCAATTCACAGATGCACGGGAGAGATCCACACACACACATAGCAATCCACAGATGCACGCGAAAGATCCACACACGCAAATCAATCCACAAATGCATGCGACAGATCCACACACACACATAGCAATCCACAGATGCACGCGAAAGATCCACACACGCAAATCAATCCACAGATGCACGCAAGAGATCCACTCACCCACAGCGATCCACGAATGCATGCGAGAGATCCACACACACACACATAGCAATCCACAGATGCACGCAAGAGATCCACACACACACACATAGCAATCCACAGATGCACACACAGCGATCCACACACACAGCAATCATGCATTATTGTCCTTGTCACATCACTTTGCTCACAATCCACAAATTGCTTTATCTGTACCTGTAATTTCATGCACAGCAAATCACATGACTTTTGAGACTGTTGTTCCGCGGCCTTGATTCACAAATGCACACAAGCCTATCTGTCCACATTACCTGCAAGGATGCGATATGGTGTCTTCCTCCAGGGGGCGCTAACCGGCCTTTGATCTGAATCTTTCAAAGTGCTGGATTCATTTCGTTTTCTGACTTTCGAGACAACCGAAGTCTAAACATTACTAAATATCTAAATTTAGTAACTTTAGTAAATAATATCCTATACATAAATGCAAATATAGAGTAAAACCAAACCTCTTTTTTTATTCTTCAACGTATAATCAGAATAGCCTATTAAGAAAACCATTCGGATAACAAGACAGCTTTAATAAATTATTTCTGTAACTGTTAGCCAACTGCTAGGCTGTACGTTTTCTTTTGTTTATATTATTGTAATTCTGAATGTACTTTGTGGTAATGTAATAGCCCCTCCCCCCACACACATTAAATGGAAAATAATATGTTTTCAGCAGTTATACCTATATGTTTTGCTTTCCTTATTTTTAAAGAAAGGATTAATACTTCCACATAATTTAACAAACGAAGTAAAAGATTGATTTCAAAAGAATCCCTCAAGTAAACAATTCTCAAGCAAACCATTACGTGCAAAAGTTTGAGATTTGCCTCAGTTGCTCCTTTTGTGTGGTGAATCAGATTAAGTTGTTCGTCTTTTTTTAACTGTCCATTTACTAAAAGGCTTTGGCAAAATATTTCTAAGTTTATTAAGAGTTAAATAGTAAAAGTGTGTGTGGAGTATATTATTTCAACCAACTAAATAATGAGACTGAATGATATACTCAATTCAAGGCAATATTTATTACAAAGCAACAACCACTTTAAATTGAATGGTTCATTTGCCAAACAACATAAATATATACTAGGAGAAAAAAATATATACTATGCAAGTCAAGTCAGTGGCTACTGTCTGGTTTCTGACATTCTTCAAAATGTCTTAATTTGTGATGGAAAAAACATGTTGTTGTGAAGAATAAAAAAGAGGTTTGGTTTTACTCTATATTTGCATTTATGTATAGGATTTAGTTAATGTTTAGACTTCGGTTGTCTCGAAAGTCAGAAAACGAAATGAATCCAGCACTTTGAAAGATTCAGCTCGAAGGCCGGTTAGCGCCCTCTGGAGGAAGACACCATATTGCATCCTAGCAGGTAATGTGGACAGATAGGCTTGTGTGCATTTGTGAATCAAGGCCGTGGAACAACAGTCTCAAAAGTCACGTGATTTGCTGTGCATGAAGTTACAGGTACAGATAAAGCATTTGTGGATTGTGAGCAAAGCGATGTGACTAAGGACAATAATGCATGATTGCTGTGTGTGTGGATCACTGTGTGTGTGTGGATCTCTTGCGTGCATCTGTGGATTGCTATGTGTGTGTGTGGATCTCTCGCGTGCATTCGTGGATCGCTGTGTGTGTGTGGATCTCTTGCGTGCATCTGTGGATTGTTATGTGTGTGTGTGGATTTGTCGCGTGCATTTGTGGATTGATTTGCGTGTGTGGATCTTTCGCGTGCATCTGTGGATTGATTTGTGTGTGTGTGTGTGTGTGTGTGTGTGGATCTCTCCCGTGCATCTGTGGATTGATTTGCGTGTGTGGATCTCTCGCATGCATCTGTGAATTGGTGCGCGCGAATGTGGATCTCTCGCGTGCATTTGTGGAAGGTTTTGAGACTGTTTTCACTCCATAGAAGTGCTTGAATGTTTGTAACATGAATGTTCTTCAGCATCATGAATGAATGAGGAATAAACACCAACCTCTTTGTTCTTCAGGATCTTCAGTGTGTTTCATTCTGCAGGGTTCTGGATCACTCGTGTTCTCACTGTCCTCTTTAATAAACTCAGTCTTGGCAGATTTCAGCTCTTCCTGATGCTCTGATGCTCGTCTTCACTTGTAGATGATGGGAATTTACAGCATTTATTGGGGAATTACTGTGGGAGGAGCTTCACTGATGATGTGACTGCAGTGGGAGGAGCTTCACTGATGATGTGACTGCAGTGGGAGGAGCTTCACTGATGATGTGACTGCAGTGGGAGGAGCTTCACTGATGATGTGACTGCAGTGGGAGGAGCTTCACTGATGATGTGACTGCAGTGGGAGGAGCTTCACTGATGATGTGACTGCAGTGGGAGGAGCTTCACTGATGATGTGACTGTAGTGGGAGGAGCTTCACTGATGATGTGATTGCAGTGGGAGGAGCTTCACTGATGATGTGATTGCAGTTGGAGGAGCTTCACTGATGATGTGTCCCAGTGTGGGAGGAGCTGATCTGCCAAAATCAAAAATACAAATGCCTGAGTTTTGCTTTTATAGAAAAGAATACAAATAATTTAAATTATTCCAAATATAAATAATGGTAAGAAAAACAGTTAAAATCATAAACACAGAAATAAACGTACATATAGTAGGAAAACAAATCCCCTCAGTCTGCTGACACCAATGAAATGAGCTTTAAGTGACAATTTACAGGGCCCGGTTTTTCAAAAGGTTTAATCTGGATAAAATTGATCCGGATTTAGTAATCCTTTTTTTTGCGATCCGTGATCACGTAATCTTACTTTTGAGCCAGTTTTTCAAAGCAACATCGGATTGGGATCAATCTGATCCGGATAGGAACTTTTCAGGATCACCAAATCTGGATAACCAGTGCTCAAACAGGATAGGAAATCACAATGTAGAACTATATAGATCTGTAAAGAGCAACAAGTAGAATAGCCAGTGTGGGGTCAATATAAGTTTATTTTTATTTGAAATGAAAACACACACGTTTAAAAAAAACTAAAAACAAGAAAAACCCCATCCTCTTCCAGCAGTCCGCTCATCTGAGACCTACAACCAAACACTGTACATTGAGGATACTTATAACAAGTTTCAAATATAGATATATTGAATTAAAAAAAGACTTAATGTCAAATACTCCACAATAATTTATATATATATAAATTTGTGACAGAATAAAATTTATTGTTTTTGGTCAATTTTGACAGCTGTTTGTGGGATTATTTTATGAGGCCAAACTCTTTCTACTTTGCTGTAGGCCTATACTGAAAGGCTGAATACAATAAAGCCTAATCACTGTAGTCTGACGGATGAACAAATAAAATTAAAACCTTACGAATAAATAGGATATCTTGTAAGATACTGCATGATCCAAATATACTATTATTTGATACATTTTTTAAGTTTTCATTACATTTTGGGCATGAAATCCACGCTAAATCCACCCTTCTGATGGGATCAGTTTAATCCAGATTTTTTGGATCAAAGTGATCCAAATCCTACAAAAAAATTCTGAAAAACCCAAACTGAAGGTTTGATCCGGATCAAAACCAAGATTGGATTACGTGATCTAATCCGATTATGTAATCCGTTTTTTTCTTTTGAAAAACACATTTTCAAGATTTGAAAATGTTACTTTTGAAAAACCGGGCCCAGGAGATCTGAAGACATCAGCATAATAAAGGAGGTGAAAACAGGAACTATTGTCATGCAGGGATTGCAAACACATGTATGGTCAATAAAAGAGAGAGGTAATCAAAGCTCTCGCCCCGCGGCAAATATCTCACATTGCTACCAACCCCTGCCATCCCCAGCCCACCCCTATAGGTACATATAGTAACATTTTATTAAAATAAAGTTTTGACAAAAAAGGTTTTATAAAAAGATAAACCTCACATATTTCAGCCTTTAAATCATTTTTATAAAAAGAATGAGTCAAAAAAGATAAATTACTTGACATTTACATTAATGCACATTAGCTTATCTTTTATTATTAATAGTAAAATAAGGTCTGATTTTCCCGTGGCATCTGTCGTTGCTATGCAACCATGCACTGTGCTCTCCACAATGACAAAGTTTTAGTAGCTAATAGATTTCCGCCACAGAAAAACGCTTGCTGTAGCTCTGCTACAAGATTTATTTACGGAGAATAGAAAAACACCTGTAGTGTCTTTAACACCCCATCCTTCATGTTGACTGAGCCTTCAATGTTGTTACGGAAAGGGTGAAGCTGATTGGTTGGTTCTTGTCACGTGAACTGCGGAGCGCTCGTGGCATTCTGAAAAGTTGAGGTGTTTTCATCTCGCTGCACCTGAGAAAAAATTAGTGCGTCGCTTCAATTATGAGCGCGCTTTCCGCGCCTACACTTGAAATAACGAAATTGAGAGCGCAAAAGACACAATATGTGAACGGCCCCTTGACGAGCTACCTCCAATCTATGATGCGCAGGACTTGACAAAAGCCCGAGGGTGTGTGTGTACCAATTACTAATGCTCGGCCTCGGACACACACATATTCGGTCTCTCTCGCTTGTCGCTCGCGCGCGCAGACACCCTCGATCTGTCTCGCGCTTTCGCTCGCTCGCGCAGTTTGCTTCGCTTTTGTCCAGTCCAGCGTCTCCAATCAGGCTCGCGAGCGACGTGTTGGAGACCCAATTAAAAGATAGCAGCGAGAAGAAACACTAGTGGTTCACTAGTGGAAATTATAATCTCAGACCACCGACCACACCACCCCCCTCACTCCCTAAAAAAACTCTTCGGATCTGTACGATTCACATAAGTCACAAACAGTTAAAATAAACACAGAAATAAACTTACATTATAGTAGCCAACAAATCCCCTCAGTCTGCTGACACCAATGAAATGAGCTTTAACTGACAATTTACAGGAGATCTGAAGACATCAGCATAATAAATGAGGAGAAAACAGGAACTATTGTCATGAAATAAAGAGTGTTTTCAGCAGATCTGTTAATATTGATGATCCTCAGACGATCAACACATTCAACAAGCCATTCAGGATCATCAGATCATCTCACTTTATTCTGAGTGTTTGCTGTTAGAAACACATTATTTGAGTCAGGATATAAAAGCCTATAAAACTACTGATATACTGAAAGGCAATACTGTTATTTCTCACAATGTGACATGGATAAAACATCAATAATACAAAAACAATCACTAATGTCTCTCATCTTCATAAACCACTACAGATATATAATTACAGCAGCACAATATGACCAAATTATTCTAAATATAGCAAGTTTGATCTTATGATAGCTACATTAATCACTATAAAGTAGTTAGATCATTAAAATAATAACAGAAACTGTTAATTATCATAAAACTAAAACTTAAAAATAAAGAGCACCACAAACCACTATTGTTCCAAGAGTAAAACGCTTTTCATATTAGTATTGATTTAATGTCTCACGTGGCTCATCATAGGCTCAATGTAAAGCATTAGGCATTATCTGTTCCAGTATGACACTTGAGATCGATTCACATTAATTCCCCTCACAGATCTTAAACTTTTGACTTGATGAAACAAACACACACACACACACACACACACACACACACACACACACAATCTCTCAGGTCTGAATGAACTCCACACGTCTCCTCATGCTCGCTGCTGCTGCACTAAATGTGTATTTCAGTGAGAAGACGCCAGAAAAGACGCACAAGTATCGCTGTGATCGATGAAAACAATACAGAAATGAGCCTGTCGCTTAAACAAACTGTATAAAGTGTGTAAATATGATAAATACCGTGAACTGCTCTCTCCTCGCCTCAGAAGACTCGACGCTGAAACTCAACGAGAGAGACCAGTAGCTCCTCATTGGTCCTCACTGCAGAACACGAGATCCAGGGGGAGGAGTTGGATCTGGATCTGAGCGGTGGAGATGGGTAGGTTTATAAGGTGGGCGGAGTTGGATCTGGATCACACTCCTCCCCCTGGATTTCGTGTTCTGCAGTGAGGACCATCTCGTTTTGAGGGGTTCTATTCAGGGGGTTGAATAATTTTGAGACTGTTGAAGTCATTAAAAGTTGCATTTCCAGTTAAATTTTGGGAAACCACTTGAAACATTTACAGTGGGTCCATATACATCCAGATAATTTGTTTTCTTGTTTTTGTCTTCTAAATGTAAAGACAAAGAAACCGTAATTTTTTGTATGCCATCTGCTGGTTAGAGATAAACCTAAAATTATTACAGTTTAAGAAATAAATAGTTTTGACCAGCAGAGGCAATAGAGAGCCATTCATTTTAATGGATGTGACCAACTGCTCATATCACAACGTTTGTGATCCATTTTATTAATTTATATATATATATATATATATATATATATATACTAGGTTTTTCATGCATTTTGAAATGCCTGTTTTAAAAAAATGCCACAGAAATTTGACAGAAAAATGCCACATAAGACACACCTAAAGGACAAGACTTGGAGTCAGATTGTAGTTGCATATGATATACACAAGAGAAACAGATACACAAACATAAATAATAATAAACAAAAGAAAATATAACTATATACATGTCAGAGGTAGATGATTTGCAGGCAGAAAGTGTCAATTGAAATAAAGATAATTACGGTGTCTAATTAAATAAAAGGAAAACAGATTAGAAAAAAGAAACAGATCAAACAAAAACAGAGAACCTGCAGTCACATTTGCTCATCAGAAAGTTAGTTTTTGTTTAAACGAAAAGGCAACAAAGGAAACATCGTTGAGAAGGAGAAGACATGGCTCAGGATCAGAATCAGTTGTGATAGAAGAACAGCAGAGACTTTAACCCAGAAGTTGAAGATCGGAGGACATTCCCAGAATAGATGGGGAAAGCTGCCAATACCCAGTGCTACATTTGTCCCATACAGGGGAGGGAATAAGTTTCATTCTAAAACGTTTCAGAGATGTATAATATATTGTTTGGATTACATAGTTGATCCGCTGGTGGACAGGGTTTTAAGAGTGGCCAGCAGAGGGCGCAGTTGACTTTCCTCTTCTACAAGGTGTGCTTGAGACAACGCAGAGAAGAGCAAGAAGGAGAACAGCGACTGACAATTACATTACATCTAAAATTTCATCTGTTCTAGGCTGTAGCTCATCAGTATGCTCCAGATCATTGTGACAGTCCATTTCCTCAAAATCATTGTCCATGTATTCAGTAGCATCCAGATCATCATGAGGTAGAACAAGCTTCCTATGTTTTCGATAGACATGACGCCTGAAAGACTCGTATATTGTAAAAGATGACTTGCAGTTATTCAGTCCACAAGTGATACTGAAATTGGGTTCATGGTTGTGAACCAGACCAACATGTTGAACTAGTTTCATTAAGGTGAAGGTTTTTCTTCTACACCTTGTGCATCGATATGGTTGTGGCATTTTCAGAACAGGATATTAATTATTCGGGTGACAGTTATTGGAAGGGGCTTGCCACCCACCTCAGTAATCTTTGCTATGGCATGCTGCAGGAAGGTCAATGTATTCTTCATGTAGGCTGGATAAGCCAAGTTGAAAACGTAGTAAGCACTGAATGCTGCAACTATCCCTTCTTCAACTCCTATTCCCCTGCACACCTCCACACCATCCACTTTGACAAGGACTTGAAGCCTCTTGGAGAAAGCCATTTTCCAGTCAGTTTCAACCAATTGTATGGTTGGGTATGGAGTATCAGCATCAAACTGTGAGAAGAAAAGAAAATGTTAAAGGGGCCATATGATGGTTCTAAAAATAACATTATTTTTTGTATTTGGATTTAACCAATGTTTACGGTTTTAGGTAAAAAAAAGTCCTTATTTTACACAGTCGAATATTTTGGTTGTCCTGTTCTGGAACAAAATGTTTAACAAATAGTTCCATACCTCTCCCAATGTGACGAAGCTTTCAACTTTCTCTTTAAAGATGTGGGGCAGCAGAATCAGCGCTGCACGAAAGTCAGAATCTATTGTAATAAATAAAAAAAATAAATGACTCTTCAATAATTTAATATTATAAATTGCCTGTTTTCATATTAATTTATATCCTCCATAAGTGGTTTCCTTTACTCATTGTTAGTCATATTTCTGCTATTAGCTAAAAACAAAGTAACTGGAAATATTAACAGATGTTTCATAAAATGCATGAAATTGTTTACAAGCTGGTTTCAAGTGAATGCATGTTTTACCAATGATACAATTTGAGCATGAAAGGGCAACCCCAAAAAGAAAATTAAGATATAATTGACTAACTGTTTTCCGGTGATTCTGACAAATGTGCAAAACAACTTAAATAACTATATTGCGATGTATATCATTATCGTGAAATAAAATTACTCATATCGTGATATGAAAATTTTGTCATATCGCCCAGCGCTAATCACAGTTTCTCAAGGATATACCGTATGGAAACTAAGCACACATTTTCAACAAATGTATATGTTGAGCACCTTATACTTTTAATTAACAAAACTATCAGTCCTTAAAGTTTGGAAATAGATTATCTCAAAACCGCTATGTTTTATGTCAATACCTGGTAGATCTTCTGCAAGCATCTCTTCTCTTGCTTCTTTGTAGATTTTGGCTAATGGAGCATTTCTTTGAACAAGCTCAAGCACCTTTGGCACAATACTGGTAAAGCCGTCCTTGAAGCGCTGGCTTAAGCTGCAGTTGATGAATGCATTTGGTCAACTTCATCACACAACTGAAAATAGACAGAAAGAGAAAGTTAATCATTCACATGAACTAAAAATACTAAAAAAAATTAAATAAAACCAGACAGTTTAATATTCTATGTTGCCTCTTTCATTGCCATTTCTCTTAAGTAATATCATTGTACAAATATTTCTAAGCTTGAATGCACATATTTGTTCACATGAGAGTTTAGAAAATTGCAATGTTTTTACAAGAGTTATAACTGTAAATTATCATTTTAGCATCGTTTTAGCTTACATCAACATTTATTTTAAGCTGAAAACTGATGTAAAATCGGTGATATCACTGACCCCTGAGGGTGTTTTTAGGAAAGGGTATTTCTTAAGTATATCCTCCACAGTCATCCCATCTCTTATCTCCCTTCTACGCCATGCAAAAGTTCGCTGCATTCGGTCTTTGACCACCAAGGTGTCTGGTCGCATCTTGCTGTACTGGATATGCAGGACATTCACATGACCCTCAATAGAGGATGCATCCTCACCAATGATAGCAATCTCCTTTTGGATCCAATTTAAAAGTACAGAATAATAATAATAAAAGTTAAACCTCAAAAACAGAGATATTAAATTTAAGGCTGCACAATGAATTCCTTAAAAATGAGCAAGTTAGTTAATCCCGTGTCAAATTGACCACATTTCAGAAACTTCCCCGGCTCAAATTTGTGATTTTGTTAATTTTGTTAATTAGTTCTAAACAAATTTTACTTTTGGCAATTTCAACTCAGTTGAAATGGTAATTTTCACCCCCTCTACAAAATAGTGGATTACTCAGTAAATATACATCCATGACATTTAATATTTTGGCTTTCTTCATTTATGTATTTCTTTAACCAGAATAAAAATAAATAAATTCAAAATTAAAATCTAAAATTTTAGCCAGGGACCTCTGGTTGAGATGACAGGTGCACAACCCAACAAACTCATTCCATCCCTAATCATTTTAGAATGATTAATATAGTCATTCAAGTCATCTGGTGAAAATTCCTGTAGTCTTTCTTATAACAATATATACTGCAGAAAAACTAAATATTGTAATGTTAGTTTTGTTTTGGTTGTCATGCAGACCTAAAGAGACACTGATGAAATTGCAACCATTAACTTGAGGACCATATAGCAACATTTTGCAGTCTTTTGGCAGTGAACAAGAAAAATGGATCCTATAGTTTAACCCATTTAGTGTTTAACTTTAGTAATGGCAATTATGATTTGTCAATTGTGCAGCCCTAATTCAATTACTGTACAGTTGTAAAATTGTATTGGGCTCTTGACTAATAAACCTGTTGAACTACAGGAATACACTTACCCTTGACTCAGATCTGCGACAGGCTGTTGGAGATTGTTCAGAGAGTCTCAATCTTGAGTGGCCAAACTTCTCCTTACTCTTTCTTACCTCATCTTCATGGATAAGAGGTGCACGCTCAGCTTTAAATTTGCGTTTGAGGGACTGGTGCCAAGTGTGCTAACATATGCGGGGAAAAATATAGTAGTAGATCAGGGAATACAGCAGAGAGATTTTGATTTCCCTTTTTTTTAAACGCATATAAACAGCATCCACCAACTTCTGTCAATTAAAATCGAGAACATATCATTCATGGAACAATGTCCTTATGTAACTTCTATTTACACTGGTAAAGTCATTTCACATAATGTAAAGTATATTATTCCTTGTAACTTACATAGCCATTCCCTTCAAGATCCTTTAGGAAAGGGTATTTCACAATTAGTGCTTTTGCCACCTGCACATATTCTGCATTGGTTGGATACCTGAAAGATTCAATTAAAACCAATTGGCCCCTTGGAAACTCATATGTGACCCTGGACCACAAAACCAGTCGTAAGTCGCACGGGTATATTTTTAGCAACAGCCAACAATACATTGTATGGGTCAAAATGATCGATTTTTCTTTTATGCCAAAATCATTAGTATATTCAGTAAAGATCATGTTCCATTAAGATATTTTGTAAATTTCCTACCGTAAATATATATAAAAAATATTTTTGTGAGTGGATGCAGCAAAATCGCGCAAAAAAAGTCAGAAAACACGCCTAAAAAACTTCGCTCGCTGCTAAGTTTGGTATCGTTGTCAAACTTAGATTTCCCACTTTCGGTTTCATAACTCTCCACAACGTCATTAGAGCAGTAAGCCAATAGAGAGCGTTAAAACAAAACTTTCTCATGTAAAAAAAAAAACAGTTTTCTTCTTAGCAACGGCCTGCTACAGCGCCTCTCATTGGCTGGCGACTTCTTCGCGTGCACAGTGTACACAATCCGCAATGGTTACGGTGCAAGCCATGGATTCTGAGATAGCGCGTTTGCTCAATTTAAACTTTAATGACAGCAATAATGTAACGAACATAGTAAATTATTTTTTCGAAAATGATTGAGAAGATGATACAGAATGTCCAGAGACCGGCTTGGCAAAGGATATGCCCTGGAAGACGACGAATTCGATCAATGTGTGGATCTCTTCAATTGTATATGTTCCTGGTGAAATGTGATGCGATCTGGTAAATGCCACCACATGGTGAAATTTGACATAGCCTATTACAGGTTTAGATAATCTGTTTTCCAAATCATCCATAATTCATTGATTAAAATGACGATTTTTTCTCTCTCTCCGTGCGTGTTCTTAAAGTGAAAGACAGTCTTTTCAGCTTGCCACTATAAATCGCAATTTTTCTGCACTAAACTTGTAAATTTTCCCAAGATATATTCAAAGAGGATAGACAAGATGTTATAGAATAATCATTTAATGAAAACCCAATTTTGACAAAAAAACTGACATTCGATCTATTTTTAGACCTTACTGAAACCGTACCAGCGCGACAGCAGATGGGTTTGCCTAGATCGCATTACAAATAGGCTATTTTAATGAGATTTTTTGTGTGTATAAAGGTTTAGTTGTGGTAAATCAATGGTGTAAATTTTATTTATTTCCCTTCATTAGTAATATGCATAGCTAAGGACTTAATTTGGACAACTTTAAAGGCGATTTTCTCAATATTTAGATTTTTTGCCCCATCAGATTCCAGATTTTCAAAAGGTTGTATTTCGGCCAAATATTGTCATATCCTAACAAACCATACATCAATGGAAAGCTTATTTATTCAGCGTTCATGTGATGTATAAATCTCAATTTAAAGAAAATGACCCATAAGACTGGTTTTGTGGTCCAGGGTCACATATTATAAAAAAATAATTATATTGTATATGTATTACTTTTAACTAAAATATAATACTTCAAATGCATGTCAACGAAGCATTGCTTCATTGATATGTATCAAAGTATTTATGTTGCTTTTGAAGTTGCTGACTTACATTGTGTGTTCGATCATGGCTTCATGGAGAACTCTAATGATTCTGTGTCTATCCTTAGAGGACTTCTGGCATGGTTCTTTGTCATCAAGCTTGGCCTGAAGATCTCTAGGAAAGGGTGGAATGGCAAACCCAGAAGGCAGTCTACACTGTAAAAAATGATTTTGTGGTGAAGTAAATACTACTGAAAAAAAACAATGTAATTTACATGAAAAAGTTAGTTCCGTCAAGAATTTAAAAAACGAAGTAAATTCCATATCAGTACTTAATTCAAGCGAGTAGAAATGAAAGCGTAAATATCAACTTAATAAAATTAAGTAAAAATTACTCAACTTTTCTGATACTGGGGTTCCCATCATGCACTGGACCTTGAATAATTAATGAGGTTGATTTTTCACTGGTTTCCAGCTGTATTTACACTGTTTTATCATTGCTTTTGTTGTTAGGATTATAGTAACTTGCCATTTTGTGACATTTCGAGTAAATTTTCTGCTCAAAATGACACATTCAAACACAAAAACGATCCATCAAATGTTACCGTCATTGTGTATTTTTCTACCAAGTATTGAGGTCTTTGCATTCACATGATGTATAACATCTGACATAATATAGTATAAATTACTTAGAAGTTCTAAGTAAAGCACATACTGGTATTTCAATATTATTGTTTGAGTGAAATGTAATGCAATGGAAATTTCAACTAAATTGATATTACTCTACCTTTTACTAGCCAAGTTAAAATGTCTTCTTTTCTTTGTTACTTTCACTTGACTAGGTTAAGTAAAGTTTACTTAATTCCATATTCCAAGTAAATTTAACTTAAATATTTCTAATTAAAGCTACTGATAAATATGTTTAGGTTTTTACTTGGCAAATTGTTGTAAATTTACTAGCATTTTCTGAGTGAAAAAACTTTCCTAGCTTTTTTCAAGTAAATCCTACTCCCAATTTTTTACAGTGTACCACTTGTTGCATTTCTGCAGTGAGGATGGGGTAGTAGTTAAAAACTTGCATTAGTAGTAGGCCTAATACTGATAATTACTGGCAATAACTGATTCCCAAGTTATTTTTTGTTATTGACGTTTTAATCGGGCTACTTATCTGGTCGGACTATTTCACTTGCCCCATCAAAAAAAAAAAAAAAATAGTTCTCTCTTCAGCTCTTTAAATTTTGCGCGCTAGTTAGATCAGAGGAAAAAATTCTATATTGGTCGACCACTAAACATAGGACACATACACTCACCGGCCACTTTATTAGGTACCCCATGCTAGTAACGGGTTGGACCCCCTTTTGCCTTCAGAACTGCCTCAATTCTTCGTGGCATAGATTCAACAAGGTGCTGGAAGCATTCCTCAGGGAGTTTGGTCCATATTGACATGATGGCATCACACAGTTGCCGCAGATTTGTCGGCTGCACATCCATGATGCGAATCTCCCGTTCCACCACATCCCAAAGATGCTCTATTGGATTGAGATCTGGTGACTGTGGAGGCCATTTGAGTACAGCGAACTCCTTGTCATGTTCAAGAAACCAGTCTGAGATGATTCCAGCTTTATGACATGGCGCATTATCCTGCTGAAAGTAGCCATCAGAAGTTGGGTACATTGTGGTCATAAAGGGATGGACATGGTCAGCAACAATACTCAGGTAGGCTGTGGCGTTGCAACGATGCTCAATTGGTACCAAGGGGCCCAAAGAGTGCCAAGAAAATATTCCCCACACCATGACACCACCACCACCAGCCTGAACCGTTGATACAAGGCAGGATGGATCCATGCTTTCATGTTGTAGACGCCAAATTCTGACCCTACCATCCGAATGTCGCAGCAGAAATCGAGACTCATCAGACCAGGCAACGTTTTTCCAATCTTCTATTGTCCAATTTCGATGAGCTTGTGCAAATTGTAGCCTCAGTTTCCTGTTCTTAGCTGAAAGGAGTGGCACCCGGTGTGGTCTTCTGCTGCTGTAGCCCATCTGCCTCAAAGTTCGACGTACTGTGCGTTCAGAGATGCTCTTCTGCCCACCTTGGTTGTAACGGGTGGTTATTTGAGTCACTGTTGCCCTTCTATCAGCTCGAACCAGTCTGGCCATTCTCCTCTGACCTCTGGCATCAACAAGGCATTTCCGCCCACAGAACTGCCGCTCACTGGATGTTTTTTCTTTTTCGGACCATTCTCTGTAAACCCTAGAGATGGTTGTGCGTGAAAATCCCAGTAGATTAGCAGTTTCTGAAATACTCAGACCAGCCCTTCTGGCACCAACAATCATGCCACGTTCAAAGTCACTCAAATCACCTTTCTTCCTCATACTGATGCTCGGTTTGAACTGCAGGAGATTGTCTTGACCATGTCTACATGCCTAAATGCACTGAGTTGCCGCCATGTGATTGGCTGCTTAGAAATTAAGTGTTAAGGAGCAGTTGGACAGGTGTACCTAATAAAGTGGCCGGTGAGTGTATAATACAATATAGTCAATGTAATACTTGCATTTCTGTAGTTGAAGTCTGTTGGTGGGATTCTGCTGGCTCCAGTGTTAGTGTTATCACCTCCTTCATCTCATGTACAAATTTGTTGAACTTGGACTGTTTTTTAAAGGATCCTTGAAATAAATATGAGATCATGTTCTCTGTGAGGCCACACTCTATTGTTTCCCCATCCACCTCATTTTCTGAAAAAAAGAAAGATCAATGTGAGCTTGAGGTTTTAAGAGCAAAAATAAAATCAATGTCTTTTAAAAAAAAAAAAACTTTTAAACGTACAATGGAAATTCATCAGTATACAATATACAATATGACTTTAATTTAGAAAAATACACTATAATAATTCTGTACATAATACACTCTTAAAAAAAAGGTACAAAGCTATCACTGGGGCAGTACCCTAAGGTACAAAAGCTAAAAGGTACCAATATGAACTTAAAGTACTACGTTAGGCCTAATAAGTACAGGGAGGGTAAGCATACCTTTTTCTGAGTGTATGATTATAAGCAAACTTATTTAAATTAGCAGCTAAAAGGCTAGAAACTTATTTCACGAGTTTTGATAGCAGCTAAATGGTTAACAAACTGCGATGCCGACGCACGCATCAATCTCCGAGCCATCGTCTCGGTTGACTAACGTTAGCAGCTAACGTTACTGTTTAACTTACATAGCTACGCAGTTTGCTAGTGATGACTGACAGGACTAAATGATCACTCTAATGGACTAACATTTAGAACGTTATTTAATATGTAACGTTACCAAATAAAACTGATATAAATCAACTCACACGGATGATATTCGTAAATGATTTAATTCCAGACTGGCTAAAAGCATTAAAATAGAAGCAGGCCATGCGTTCGCTCGTGTCCGAGGTGAACACGGGTAACGTTAGGTTAGAGTTGTAAGAAAATTCTGGGAAACTGAATTTATAAACTGTAAAAATGCTACACAAAACGCGATGGGTTCGGTTTGAACTGTTTCTAAGGCCGTTTCACCACTGACAGCGTCTCAAGCACTGTCTCGCGGTAGAGTAACGTTTTAAATGATGCTAAAAGTTATATCTTAATTTGAGGCTAAAAAAATACAAATAAGTGTAACAACAATAACTTGTTTAAAACGTAATAACAATACGTTGGTTTTGTCAGGTCAGTATTTTCGAAGAAAGGTTTTCCCTCATGCGTAGGCCTAACGCTACAGACGCTATTTCAAGTGCACATAACTCGAAAGGGAACCAACGGATTTTCACAATATTTAAAACTAAACATACCTCTGAATTTTTGTGCTTCGTCTTCTGTGATATTTATTCCGGCTTCTTTCAGTTTCTGAAGAAGATCCTCCGTCGACAGCGTCAGGAGTGAGACAGCCATCTTCTTGGAATAACCGTCGTTTTTTGTGCACAGTCCCTCCCGCGCGCATAAAGTCGTGCACTGCGCGGGCTACAATCCCATTGGCTGGACAAATGCGTGTATTTGTACTTTGATGCAAAGTAAAAGTACCCCATATCATTTTAAATAAACGTTGAATAGTGTTCGTCTACATTGCTTTTAAAAATAGCTTTTGCTAAAAAAGAATAGCATGTGTATTTATTTTAACTCTAAATTAGGTAGGCTACCTTAAGTTCAAACAGGTATTATATTACACAGTTTAGCATTACAATAAAAATACAGACCTACTTTATTACATTTGCTTTATGTTTAAAACTTATCATCTTGATGCTCTGCATAATCAATAGAAGGTCATGTGCCAGCCATGTGTACTGTTCAGAACCAATGACAGCCAGTACAGATGTGGGCTATTCAATACATTTGGTTACTTTGAACATGAACATGAATTTCTTATGTTTAATATATTTTGGGTGATTGACAATTATGTGTTCACTGAATTGTTGAGATCACTGTGGATGCAGAGCCTAATAAGCTTTTATCACACTTTGGCTTCCTATGTCACAGATTGTACCCTTGTTTGGGGATTAAATGGTCCAAACATGGACCCTCTGACAGTTGGAAACATATTTGTACCTTTTTTACCACTAAATGGTACATATTAGTACCCTAAGGTGTAAATATGACCCATTGAGGGTACAACTTCACCATTTGTACCCTAAGTGTTCACAAATGTACCCCAACCGTATCCTTTTTTCTGACAGTGTACGGTTCGTCAAAAAGACAAAAATCCACAAAACTAGTCTTGGGTTAACCCCAAGATCAGGGCCAGCCCTGACCAATTTGCTGCCCTAGGCAAGATTTTACCTGGTGCCCCATGCACAGCCCATTTCACCCCGTCATTGAGTTCATGATTATTTAGCATATATATATACACACACACACACATTACAGCCTAAACACAAATAGCAATAGCATTGCATCTAGCATTCAAGTCATGTCCCCTTTTTTATAGCGCTTTTTACAAAACAGATTTTATTTCAAGGCAGCTTTACAGCAAAAACTGGAAATAATACAACACAGTTTGCTTCTCCTGTACAGCAGATCTAGAAGGTGTCATAGTCCAGCTTAAGTTCAGTGTTGGTTTATTTTTGTTGTAAAAAAGTTATTAATTTAGTTAATTTATATAACTTCTCTGGATAAAACACTGGTAACTTTGTTTGAATGAAAACCACAATAAAGTATTGGTAAAAGAAACAAAAAATTACGGTGTCTTTGTTTTTCCATTTTGAAGACAAAAACAAGAAAACAAATTATCTTAACGTATATGGACCCACAGTAAATGTTTCAAGTGGTTTCCCAAAATTTAACTGGAAATGCTACTGGATCCAGATCCAACACCCCCCACCTTATAAACCTACCCATCTCCACCGCTCAGATCCAGATCCAACTCCGCCCACCTTATAAACCTACCCATCTCCACCGCTCAGATCCAGATCCAACTCCGCCCACCTTATAAACCTACCCATCTCCACCGCTCAGATCCAGATCCAACTCCGCCCACCTTATAAACCTACCCATCTCCACCCCTCAGATCCAGATCCAACTCCGCCCCCTGGATCTCGTGTTCTGCAGTGAGGACCAATGAGGAGCTACTGGTCTCTCCCGTCATTGAGTTTCAGCGTCGAGTCTTCTGAGGCGAGGAGAGAGCAGTTCACGGTATTTATCATATTTACACACTTTATACAGTTTGATTAAGACAGGCTCATTTCTGTATTGTTTTCATCGATCACAGCGATACTTGTGCGTCTTTTCGGGCGTCTTCCTTTAGTGCAGCAGCAGCGAGCATGAGGAGAATATGTGGAGTTCGTTCAGACCTGAGCGATTGTGTGTGTGTGTGTGTGTGTGTGTGTGTGTGTGTGTTTGTGTTTGTTTGTTTCATCAAGTCAAACGTTTAAGAATTAATACAATATTAATGTGAATCGATCTCAAGTGTCATACTGGAACAGATAATGCTAAATGCTTTACATTGAGCCTATGATGAGCCACGTGAGACATTTAACATGACAAGCGTTTACTCTTGGAACAATAGTGGTTTGTGGTGCTCTTTATTTTTAAAAGTTTTATGATAATTAACAGTGTCTGTTATTATTTTAATGATCTAACTACTTTATAGTGATTAATTATCAAACTTGCTATATTTTGATTAATTTGGTCATATTATGCTGCTGTAATTATTTATCTGTAGTGGTTTATGAAGATGAGAGACATTAGTGATTGTTTTTGTGTTATTGATGTTTTATCCATGTCATATTGTGAGAAATAACAGTATTGACACTCATTATAGCAGTAGTTTTATAGGCTTTTATATCCTGACTCAAATAATGTGTTTCTAACAGCAAACACTCAGAATAAAGTGAGATGATCTGATGATCCTGAATGGCTTGTTGAATGAGTGTTGATCCTCTGAGGATCATCAATATTAACAGATCTGCTGAAAACACTCTTTATTTCATGACAATAGTTCTTGTTTTCTCCTCATTTATTATGCTGATGTGTTCAGATCTCCTGTAAATTGTCACTTAAAGCTCTTTTCATTGGTGTCAGCAGACTGAGGGGATTTGTTGGCTACTATAATGTAAGTTTATTTCTGTGTTTATTTTAACTGTTTTTGTTACCATTATTTATATTTGGAATAATTTAAATTATTTATATTCTTGTCTATATTTCTAGATACCTGTATTTTAATGAAGAAGCAGAATAATGTTAGGATTAGCAATAAAAAATAATGAATGAATTGGCATCAGTTACTGTACGGTGAATAGATAGACAGACATAAATGCCTAGAAGTGTCATTTCTTATAAAAGCAAAACTCAGGCATTGATATTTTTGATTTTGGCAGATCAGCTCCTCCCACTGCAGTCACATCATCAGTGAATCTCCTCCCACTGCAATCACATCATCAGTGAATCTCCTCCCACAGCAATCACATCATCAGTGAATCTCCTCCCACTGCAATCACATCATCAGTGAAGCTCCTCCCACTGCAATCACATCATCAGTGAAGCTCCTCCCACTGCAGTCACATCATCAGTGAAGCTCCTCCCACTGTAATTCTCCAATAAATGCTGTAAATTCCCATCATCTACAAGTGAAGACGAGCATCAGAGCATCAGGAAGAGCTGAAATCTGCCAAGACTGAGTTTATTAAAGAGGACAGTGAGAACATGAGTGATCCAGAACCCTGCAGAATGAAACACACTGAAGATCCTGAAGAACAAAGAGGTTGGTGTTTATTCTTCATTCATTCATGATGCCGAAGAACGTTCATGTTAGAAACATTCAAGCACTTCATCACATTTAGATAAACAGTTAATCTATGAAATGGTACAGAATGTTCTGGGTTTGCTTCAACAATACTATTTTAACTGTTACATTTTACATGTATTTTATATCTGGTTCCCAATTTGCAACAACGTTACCAGAATTTTAGTCATTTTCAACATAGTTGAAAAATATGTTTTTAGGAATAATCAGTAAACACCAAGTTACTGATAACGTTGTATTTGTTAAATATAATATACGTTATTCATAGTTATAGAGATTCTTCTTACAGTAACTTTGGTAACAGGGTTGATGAATACAGTCAATGTTACAGTTTGTGTAAAAACTGAGAGAATGGATTGAGATTATTCTCTTGTCTTCCCATCATGCAGCAGAAAGAGCTCCTTCATAGAGCCGTCCATGAAGGGAAACTCTAGTGTGAACGTCCATTAATAATTAAAACGTTTTAGTAAAATGAATATGTTAATATCATGTTAGATAATTGTCATTGATCAAATTAATAGTTCTTGCTAAAGAAACATGGGATTCGTGCCTATAATGTTTTAAAAATAATAATTGGAAGATAAATGTATTCATGGAAAGTTTCAAGGACATCATATTTTATAACAGTTGTCTACTTTCTACCATTACATCAGGGCTCACTTTCATGTCCTTTCACTTTATATTTCTCTCTTTGAAGTATTTTGATGTACTGAAAAATAAATTTAATATTTTTTCTAGGGCTGTCAGTTAAAAGCGTTATTAACGGCATTAACGCAAACCCATTTTAACGGCGTCAATTTTTTTATCGCGAAATTAACGGTCTTTTTGGCTTAGCAAACTTTGTCGTTTTTTTCACATGCTTTTGCAACATGACGCGGCATGCGCGCGTGAGGACGTTTTGTTGCTTTGTCGACCAAAGTAGCCAAATATCAGTAGCCTACCTCGTCAGTATTTCTTTCACCCTTTTATTGATGGACAGTAGTAGGGGTGCACGATTCAGAAAATGTCACGATTCGATATCGATTTTTAAGCTCACGATTCGATTCAAAATCGATTTTCGATTCTCGATTCAAAAAACAATTCACAGTATGTGAATGCAATTTAAAAGAAAAGAAACACAACAAATTAAATGTAGTTTGATATTACTTACTACTATGTCTTCATACAAAAATAAAAACTTTTGCAACTAAAAAGTGCTAAGCTTTGGCCAGCTTCCATATACATTTAATTCAAGTTTAAAATAAAACGCTTTTACATTTAGCTTTAAAGTGCTGTAGTCAGATTAAACAAACAATAATGCTAAATGTGGTTTAAGGAGTATTTCACAGTTCTATGTGAACTCGACTGGGCACACTGAACTTCCTAAAATTCATAAAAAAATATACTAATGTCATAGAACCCTTGCAAAATTGTTTTAAATAGATTAAAAAAGCCACCGCTACAATGGTTATATTGATAACATCTATGGTTATATTGATTTGTTTAGATCCAGTGAAGTCGTGTCATAGGCGTGATTTATGGATGGGACATGTCCCCACCCCCTTTTTCTCAGGATCGATACTGTTCCCAACCAGCAAGCAACCACTTTTTGAAACATTGAGGCACGGGTGTACCTAATTCAAATAAATAAAACATCCCCAGTTCACTAGCAGAGCATTCATTTAGTTCGCTATTAAATAAGAGATCTAGCGCTTAAATCTGTTGTTTTTGAAATCCAGCTGAGCGCTCGTTGCCGCTGCTATATCAGTTGCATGGATACAGTTGTTCTCGCGCGCACAGTCTCTCTTCACTCGGACGAGCTCTTCAATCTAAACGCTGTTGCAGAGATGCTGACCAGCGGCAGCGGCCGCACACCTGGCCGCCGGGTGTTGCTAAGAACTTGCAATGTATACTATTATCAGACCGGCCCTCGTGGCCACGAAACACTACCGGCCCACCGGGAAAAGTCCCGACTCCCCGATTGCCACTCCGCCCCTGCACGCTGAAAAAAAAAAAATATATACATGAATCGAGTTTTGGAATTCTATTAATTGATTTTGAATCGGTAAAGCTTGAATCGCGATTCAGATGTGAATACATTTTTTTGCACACCCCTAATGGACAGTGTTACATTGTGTGAGAGATTTTTTGCTCCAAGTGAGAATGTTAGTGTGAAATTGAACACCATATATGCCAATGTTGCTTTCAATAAAAAAAACATTTGTACAAAGCAAGCCGATCCACTTTTCCATTTTGATAAGAGCATTAAAATGATAAAAGTTAACTATGACATTAATTTGATTAATCGCAATTAAATATTTTAATCGTTTGACAGCACTAATTTTTTCCTTTCATGTCAGACCTGATGGAAGAGAGCGAGGAGAGAGAAGAACTGGGTGAAGTGAAGGAGGAGAGAGAAGAACTGGGTGAAGTGAAGGAGGAGAGAGAAGAACTGAGTGAAGTGGAGGAGGAGAGAGAAGAACTGGGTGAAGTGGAGGAGGAGAGAGAAGAACTGGGTGAAGTGGAGGAGGAGAGAGAAGAACTGAGTGAAGTGAAGGAGGAGAGAGAAGAACTGAGTGAAGTGGAGGAGGAACATCATGTCAAATCTGGAGAAAAACCTTTGAGACTAAAGACTAAAAATAATTTTTTAAAGATCAGAGCCAAGAAATCTTTCACCTGCACTCAGTGTGGAAACAGTTTCACAAGCAAACACAGTCTTGAGATTCACATCAGAGTTCATACTGGAGAGAAGCCGTTCACATGTGATCAATGTGGAAAGAGTTTCAGTCGATCTTCACACCTTGATGTTCACATGATGATCCACACTGGAGAGAAGCCGTTCTCATGTGATCAATGCGGGAAGAGTTTCAGTCGATCTTCACACCTTGATGTTCACATGATGATCCACACCGGAGAGAAGCCGTTCTCATGTGATCAATGCGGGAAGAGTTTCAGTCAATCATCACACCTTAATGTTCACATGATGATCCACACTGGAGAGAAGCCGTTCTCATGTGATCAATGCGGGAAGAGATTCAGTCAATCAGGAAACCTTGATGTTCACATGAAGATCCACACTGGAGAGAAGCCGTTCACATGTGATCAATGCGGGAAGAGTTTCAGTCAATCATCACACCTTAATGTTCACATGATGATCCACACTGGAGAGAAGCCGTTCTCATGTGATCAATGCGGGAAGAGTTTCAGTCGATCTTCACACCTTGATGTTCACATGATGATCCACACCGGAGAGAAGCCGTTCTCATGTGAACAATGCGACAAAACATTTATCTGTGCATCAAACCTGAAGACACACCTGAGAGTTCATACGAAAGAGAAGCCGCATTCATGTTCTGTGTGTGGAAAGAGTTTTTCACAGCTGCCTCATTTACATATACATCAGAAAACCCACACTGGTGTGAGAGAGTACATGTGCTTTGAGTGTGAGAAGACTTTTATTACAGCAAACTGTTTAAAACAGCACCAGAGAATTCACACTGGAGAACAACCTTACAAGTGTTCACACTGTGACAAGAGATTCACTAAGTCATCAAATCTGAAAACACATGAGAGGATCCACACTGGAGAAAAACCTTACAAGTGTTCACACTGTGACAAGAGATTCAGTGTGTCAGCACATCTGAAAACACATGAGAGGATCCACACTGGAGAAAAACCTTACAAGTGTTCACACTGTGACAAGAGATTCAGTCTGTCATCATCTCTGAAAACACACGAGAGGATCCACAGCAGAGAGAAGCCGCACATGTGTGATCAGTGCGGGACGAGTTTCTCTAATAAAACTCACCTGACGCGACACATGAAGATCCACACAGTAGAGAAACCACTTAAACACAGTCTGAGATCACGGTAAGTAGTTCATCTTTATGTGCTGAGCAACAAAGTCTCCTCTGTGTAAGTTAGCCACACATCACCCTATAGCCAAATCTCTCCTCTCCCCCTATAGCTGGTATGTGGTGAACACAGGACACTTTGTTGATTGATTGATATCTATTAACTCGTGTTCAACCAACAGGAGTGTCTAATTTGTCAGTTCAGATCAATTAAAAACAAAAAATCACTCTCTGACAGTAGGTTGCGCCAGGCCCGGAGTGGGTAATCGGGAGAATCAGGAGAATTCCCTGTGGGCCGCGTCACTTTTGGTTCGGTCGAGTATATATATATTTTTTTAAATTATTTTACATTTGTTACGTTAGTCTATCTTCTCTTAAATTAGGCTACACACGTTCCGCATTCTGACACCGCAGCGCAGCCTCTGCATACTGTGAGGGAGTTCTCCCCTCCCAAATAGAGTTGGTTGGGTCTATAGCCCGTCTTTTCCAAAACGTTTTCTCTGGTGGTAGGCTACCGATAGCTGGGCCGGCCCTGCCGTATTAACGGTACCTTTTTTGGGGGGGTTCAGCCCCTAAACTTCTGCCTAGCCCCCCTAAACAATGTAGGCTACACAAATTCGTGTTCGCTTCAGATTCTTCAATCCACAGCGGTGCCGAGCAGAGAACGTCAGAAACAGAGGACAGGGTGTGTGTCTGTGTGTGTGTGTGTTTTTCATCTGAGCCTCATTGGTCTGTCACTACTCGTCAATGTCAGAATATTTGAGATGACCAATCAAATCAAAGTAGGCGGGCTTTATGTTCATAGACGCTCCTGAGCGCGAATTTTAGCAGCGCGTCTCGACGCTTCAGTGTGCGGTCGAGTGCGAGATGAGATGTAAGTAGCTATTGAACACGTCTGAGAAAATGATTCATAGGCAAAATAATCAGTTGACCCTGACCTTTCTTCACTGACAGACAAAAATTAAAAGCCTATATTAGTCAAAGCTCAACTTTAGTAGGGGAATACAAACAAAGAGAAAAAGAGTGTGATGCTGAGGAGAGAAACATAATCAGCTGCCCACTGACATGGTTTAAAGCTGTCCAATCCAATTTTTTTGGCCTTCAAAACGTCTTAAAATGCACATATGTAGATCAAAGATATCAAAATTTTCTCGGGGATACCCCGAACCCCCTTAGCTAACTTGCTTCAATTTCAGGACAACACTGATTATAAAACCCTGACATTGCATGGTAATGAAACTAGTTAATAGTGAGCATTATTATTAATATTTAATTTAATAAAAATATTAGCCTTTTTGTATCACCCAGTATATGGTGATTCATAGATTTTGCAAATATTGATAACAAAACTCAAGCTTGATCTTACATTATTTGTTGAACCATGGTATTAATAAAAACTACACAATATAAGAGCTGAACTGTTGCGTCATTTATCCAATTTCCACTACCATGGAAAAAGTGGGCCGGTCTTGGGCCTGAAACTCCCGGGCTGAAAAGTGGCCCCACTCCGGCCCTGGGTGGCGCTCATGTAAAAGCAGAAATAAAACACTATACAGGGCTCTAGACTGAGAGTAAATTGTCACATTTTGCGACCTAAAACATGCATTTCAGCTCAAACCAAAAGATATTTGGCAAATTGTTATCAGCTCAATTCCAGATGTTCTGGGGCCGTATTCACAAAGAATTTTAAGGCTAAAAGTAGCTCCTAACTGGAAAATTTAGGAGCAACTCCTAAAAATAATGGGCAAGTCACTCCTAACTTTAGGACTTTCATTTTTAATTTGTAACTTTAATTTTTTTCACTAAGAGTAATTGACAAAGCATTTTAGCCGTAAAAGTAGCACCTAAGTCTGGGACAGCTTAAAATAAGTCAAGAGGACTCCTAACTCACTAAGACCTATTCACAAAGGATCTTAAAACCGCTTCTCGCAGTCGTCCGGGGTCCGCGACACAAGCGGGAATGCTGCATTGATATGCAATCAAATCCTCCCATGTCTCACGCTTAGTTTTGTTTGATATCCCAGTGCCGAATATCCCTTTTATTATGTTTTTTTTTTCCTAGGGCTGTAATCAACCAAAGAAAATCTTGGTCGACTGAAGTCCTGAAATTTTCGACTAAAAATGGCATTAGGGAAAAAAAACGTTAAATCAATTACCTGCGCACTGTGTGCAGTACTTGGTAGCCTTGTTGTCCGCCAAAATGAATTATAAATAAACATAAAAAACAAGTAGGCTATTTGCAGTATATTAAATAGTTTTTGACCTAACTATTATGCACTGAAATGAGTGACACACGAGTCTGTCGCTCGGACAGCGCTGCATCACGTGCACCTGCGCAATATCATAGCCTATGATTTCCGAAAATAGTACTATGTTGTCAACTAGTGATATCATCACGAGAACTTTTGAGGAAGTTGATCTAACTATGAGAAGAACCAACAGCATTTCATTTTCACATTTTGAATACTTGCATTTGTAGTGGGAGCAATTCTTGAAGTTGTGAAAAATTGAAGTCGTTGAGGGTTCCGGCCATGTCAAGTGGAAGTTGTTTGAAAGTTATCTTTCTCCAAGAGCACATGGCTGGGTTGGTCAAGGCCTGGAGCCCTGGGTCCTGTTGAGGCCACGCCGAGCACTCAGGAGAAGTGAGGAAGAGTGGGTGATTGGAGTCGTTGTTGGTTAAGAGAGAGTCTTCTCTCTCTGTCCTGTGAGTCCAGTGACTAGTATTTTTTTGGATTGAAGAATAGCAGTCTGACAAGCAAGCAAAGGGGAGAGGGCCCCAGCAAAGGGGGGAGGGGTTCCCCCAGTATCAGCAGAAGCAGTGTTGTGATCGGATGAGAAAACTAAGAGAGGCAGGTCACTGTGGACTGTCTCTAATAAAGCCAGAGAAAGATCCAACCCTTAAGAGTTGACTCGGACAATAAGAAAGGTTAAATGTCAGAGCGGGGAAGTTGCGCTTGTTAATTTATGACTCTTTGTCCTAAAGGTGCTTGTGTGTGTGTGTGCTGCTGGATTGTTTCTGATTAAGAAACTAGGGAAGATTCTTGTAATGCTAATAATGTTGCGCAGCTATCAACATGTCATACAATCATTTCAAACTTCAAAGTACCAATTTATAGAGACCAAACATGGTATAGGTGAGGTTACATTGACCGTTGGTTCTATAATAAAATGCATATCATAGGCTCTACATAATAGTACACAAGACAGTAAATCATTTACACAGTTTCTGGGATGCATGTTCATTTATAGATCAGTTAGTCTATGATGAATGTAGCAAGGTCTGTATTAAAGATTGTTTTTGTCTTCCCATTGTCTCTCTTGCGTATGTGGCCACATTCCTTTGAGGTCGTAAAAGTCTGCTATCAGTCTTAAGGTGCTCTGTAACAGGACACCCGGCCGACATAGTAACTTCATTTGTGATGTTAGTTTTGGGGGAGTTTCATAGACCTTTATATTCATTAAATATAATGAATATGACTAATTAGTGTGTGTCTGATTAGTCCAGACCCTACAGTGGCAAAACTCATGAAATGAACGCGGCAAAAAATCGACCAATCAGAATTTTGGTCGAACCAGAACGTATCGACCAATTAATCGACTAATCGACTGGGTCGTTACAGCCCTATTTTTTTCCAGCACCAACTGGGCCAGCAGCAGTAACTGATCCTGCGTCCGGTTGGGCTTTCTTTTCCGTTTTGGCGAGTTCATAATACACCGTCATTCAACTATTACATTACTTCAATAGGAGCGACATTTCCTTGCTTTAAGTAGGCCTAGTATATTTAGGCTAATAGGATGTCAATTAACCAAGCAAGTGTTAATGCAAGTGTCGTTTTTTATTATTGGGCAAGTGGCGGTTTTCATTAGGGTATAAGGCTACCTTGATTTAATTTAATTGAATTCACGACTTTTCTCTCTCTCTCTGCCTTTTCTGGGGCCTGCACAAACATGTCATTATTATATATGCATTTCGATGACATTACTATTATTATTTTGTGTAGGACACAGACATATTTAGATGTCGTAATTCCATGATTTGATGCGTCCGTGTTATGTTCCGCATGATGGCCCTGTCATCTAACAACCAATCATTGCGAGAAAGCTCGTGCATGAGAATTGACGTCATCCATAGCAACGAAGACTCACTCTTGGTTTAGGAGTTGTCATTTTTCCTTACTAAGAGTAGGTCTGAAAGGCGTTGTGAATAACTTTTAAGAGAAAACTCCTAGCTAAAATATTTTAGTGCGATTTAGGAGTACTCCTAGTGGTAAAATAAAATGCTTTGTGAATACGGCCCCTGATCTATAAGATATCATTGTGCAGTCTATGTATCAAAATGAGCCGGAGAGTGAAATCTTTAATAGACTAAAACAGTGCCTTCGTGATCTGCGGGGTTGTAGTCCTGTTGGAGGGAAATTGATTTTTAATCGGAAACAGAGTACTGAAGAATTGTTTGAGACATATGCAGAAAATATGTTTGAACTTTTTGAGGAGTATTCTGGAGCAGGGCCGGGTGTACAGCAATCACTCATGTGTGAAAATACTTTCGAAGGTATTGTTAGCTGGGCAATAAAAATTGAGTCACGCAAACAAATACATGGTGAGGTAGCTGTGTTATTCAGAAAGCCTCACTGTGCCAAACTGAACAGATTCTGTAATTGATGCATCTTTTTTTTTTTGCCATCTTACAGTAACACCATGATCATTTCATTTACTTTTCATTTGAGACACTGGAACCCAGTATCTCAAATCATGTACTACAGTTTCCTGATAGTCAACTGATTTTATTTGGCACACTTCATATCCACCGCATTCTTTTCCTATTTTATTTTGTTTCTTTTTTTCTTGTCACAGTCATTATGTGAACAGGGATATCTTTTTTCATGCTATTTTTTTTTTCATTATATCATGAGCAATCATCTCATTATTCAATCAAAATATGCCATCTCTGTTGTCATCAGATATCGAGTTATTATGTGGAATACTACGATGTCTAACAATTTAACTAATACATGTTGATACTCCCTTAAAAGTTGTAACCTTTGCATACTTGGTTTGCAGATTATAAGGAACAGACCACCACAGACACTAGAGATCTTGTTCCTGTGGGACATGAACAGCAGAGAGTTGAAGATGCCATGAGGAGGAACAGGGTGAATGTGATTTCACCAAGTACCACATGTTCCTGGATCAACATCTTTGTTGATCCTGTATCAACTTTCCAATCAACCAATCAGATTTGAGGGACAAGTTTACAGTTTATGTCAAGTTTAGGCTTAGAACCAGGGTGAGGTACTTAAACATCAGTGTTATTCACCTTTCATTACCCTATGATTTTAGGCAAAAGTTATGGGTAGGGTTAGGTTTAGGGGTAGGAATTGGGTAAGGACTACATTTTGGGACAGGAATGTTGATCCAGGATCAACAAAATATGTTGATCCAGGACCATGTCTTACTTGGCAAAATCACGGTGACCGGAGGGACAGACCACCACAGACACTAGAGATCTTGTTCCTGTGGGACATGAACAGCAGAGAGTTGAAGATACCATGAGAAGGAACAGACCACCACAGACACTAGAGATCTTGTTCCTGTGGGACATGAACAGCAGAGAGTTGAAGATGCCATGAGAAGGAACAGACCACCACAGACACTAGAGATCTTGTTCCTGTGGGACATGAACAGCAGAGAGTTGAAGATGCCATGAGGAGGAACAGACCACCACAGACACTGGAGATCTTGTTCCTGTGGGACATGAACAGCAGAGAGTTGAAGATGCCATGAGGAGGAACAGACCACCACAGACACTAGAGATCTTGTTCCTGTGGGACATGAACAGCAGAGAGTTGAAGATGCCATGAGGAGGAACAGACCACCACAGACACTAGAGATCTTGTTCCTGTGGGACATGAACAGCAGAGAGTTGAAGATGTCATGAGGAGGAACAGACCACCACAGACACTAGAGATCTTGTTCGGCTTGCCAAAGCCAACGATGGACATAAACCTTGCTATATGGACAGAGTTCCTGACAAGTGTGTCCACATTGTTGTGCATCTGACTAAGCCTACACCTGATGGGAGTAGGTGTTCTGTGTGTGTATCTTCTTAGCATCCTTGACAATTATCATCATTACTCTGTGCTACTATACCAATGGAGACACTTCTTCAATGCACTCAGTCCTAAATTTTAAGGTCACAAATGTACCTCACGTAATTCCTGAGGTCCAATGTACCAGAGGAGGGATTTGTAGGGCTGAGCAAATATGGGCAGAACTCTTTATTGCCCTAGTACTTCAGAAATTCCTTTACATGTGAATTAAACGTGGCACAATGGCCTTCATCATCACAGTATGCTAATGCCCATCTAGTGCAAGGGTTTCATCACTATTCCATTATTTGTTACAACTAAGTTTTATATACAGTATGTGGTTCCATTCTACTGTTTGTATATTTAAACATGTAACTTAATAAATAACTTTTCCTGCTTTAAAGGCTGTGAGAATCTTTCCTTTTATCACTAATGATGTTGAAAGCTAAAATGATTATAACTTTCGTTATTTAAACGTTCAGGTTAAATCGTAAGTTTTTTTTCCTACCAGTTCTAAGAAAGACTTTTACCTTTAAAGAATAAGAGGTTAAAGAATAATAAAATGTTTAAAGGTGCAGTGTGTAAAAATTGAGTATCTATTAACAGAAATACAATATGACATCCATAACTATGTGTTCAGTTGTGTATAAAGAACTTACTTAATAAACCGTAATGTTTTTATTACCTTAGAATGAGGCATTTATATTGACATATTGTGACGTCATGTTTCTACCGTAGCCGACAGCGAACAAACAGCGTTACAGAGCGCGTTTTGTCACTAGCTTGAAAGAGAAGCCTAGCCATAAACACCGTGAGTAGTGACTTTTCCCTTGTCAGTGGTGTAAATATGTAGTTGGATTGTTTCATGTAGCCTAACTTAATTCTTCTCCCTCGCTGTGTTATGGCTTTGCTATGTGGGGATAAATGTGCTGGTTATGTTCGGGAGACAGCTGATTAGTAGGCTACTCTTGACATTGACCGTAAAACAGTTACAGGAATAACCAACCCGTCGATCTTGGAAGCATTTTAGGTCGATTGAGTTTCCAAAATTAGAGAAAAAAAGCCTATTGTGTGTAGTAAGTGGTGTCTAGGGGATGCGGAGGCGCGCGCGCTGTTACAATCACGTAATTTTTGCCGCACGCACCTTTGGGCTCATGCGGACGCGTCGAGTATAAACAAGGCTTAACGCTTTAACCAGCTCAGCCACAGTAACAGCTCATATTAGCCAGCTAAACTTTTACTACCCTGTTAGAAAAAATATATAGTTGCATAGTTTCATGTGGTTCTTCTCCCTCGCTGTATTATGGCTTTGCTATGTGGGGATAAATGTGCTGGTTATGTTCGGGAGACAGCTGATTAGTAGGCTACTCTTGACATTGACCGTAAAACAGTTGCAGGAATAACCAACCCGTCGATCTTGGAAGCATTTTAGGTCGATTGAGTTTCCAAAATTAGAGAAAAAAAGCCTATTGTGTGTAGTAAGTGGTGTCTAGGGGATGCGGAGGCGCGCGCGCTGTTACAATCACGTAATTTTTGCCGCACGCACCTTTGGGCTCATGCGGACGCGTCGAGTATAAACGAGGCTTAACGCTTTAACCAGCTCAGCCACAGTAACAGCTCATATTAGCCAGCTAAACTTTTACTACCCTGTTAGAAAAAATATATAGTTGCATAGTTTCATGTGGTTCTTCTCCCTCGCTGTATTATGGGTTTGCTATGTGGGGAGAAATGTGCTGGTTACGTTCGTGAGATAATCAGCTGATTACTATTATTATATTATGTATTAAGACCCTTGATCCTCACCTGACTATGGCTTTGTAAACTTGATCCATGATGTGGTTTATAATGGACTGTGGTACAGAAACTTGGTTTACTCTGGCTATTCTCTGCTGTCTCAGATGACGATGTTTGTCCCGTTTTAGCCACCGTAGCTTCTTCGAAAGGGAGGGGTGAGCGGTGGGCTGAGCCCTTAGTGCAAACTCGCAACCGAACCGCTAGATGTCGCTAAAAATCACACACTGCACCTTTAATGGAGTCAGATTAATTATGTTATATAAAACCTGATGTACTCGTTACATCATAAGAAGAATGGCATCTACGCTAATTTGAGTGTCTTTGTTTATCCCGAGGTTTTCCCGCAGCCTGCCGGATCCAGGCCGTATCCAGATCTGACGAGGAGCTTCGCCTGGACCGATGACAATGCAGTGCTGAAGTGCCAACTAGCCTCTCCCTATGGAGGATCCCTTTCCCACTCTACAGATAAAGCGTTCTGGGGGAATTTCGGTTTGCGCACCTAACCCGAAATGATGAAATAAAATAAAATTCTGTATCAAAATTTATAGGCAAGACAAGCAGTTTGTTTTGGCATGGTTTGTAGGGAATTACAAACCTGTGCACATATATTCAAGTGCACATAACTATAGGATAAAATCTTAATGTGCATGTGAACGCCATCAGCAGTGATGGAGTACTCGAGTCCTGGACTCGGACTCGAGTCCGACTCGAGTCCTTATTCTCTGGACTCGAGTCCGACTCGAGACTCCATTCTCTGGACTCGTGACTCGACTTGGAATCGTGGACTGATGACTCGGACTTGGACTCGGACTCGGATTACAAACCTAACCATTTCAGTTGGAAATTCCATTTTTCCTGCCGACCAAAATCACGGACCGTTATCAGTTTGGACTTTGGATCATCAGTGCAGCGCGAGCCGATCTTGATCAAGCGACACTACTAACAGCGCTGAGAGAGATCCAGTAAACAAACAAAGCATTTGAATTTGCCACTGAATATAGCATTGTTGCGAGATCTAGTGAGAAGCACTAACATTTCTCCGTTATTAACCGATCAAACAGCGCTGACGTGGTGTGAATGAATTAACTAGTTATAGGTTTTAAGTCCACAGATCAGCAACATTGTTCATCCTTCAAAGATTACCCCCATTTATAAAACTAAAAGTTTCAAGATGTAGGAAAACTCACACTTATTTAAAAATAAGTTTTCTTTTAATAAATACGAAATTTCTCTGGCCCAAGTTTCGGGGTCGTGATCTATTTTTTCCCTCACAGACACTGCTACCGGTCGCTCTCCTTGCTTGACAACACACTCACTGACTGACGTCACTCAATTTACGCTGCATTCTCGTGCATTATTCGCGGGCTAAATGTGTACATTTGGAAAATGCAGAAAGATTGTCCCTGGATCGTGAAGTTCGCCTACACGGAGTTTGCATCTAATGCTGGGAAGAGCAGCGCTAAATGTTGTGTGTGTAATCGCACAATTGAGGAAAAGACTGGGACAACTTCAAACTTTAACAGACATCTGTCACGGATGCACCCAGAAAAGTAAGTATGTTAACATTAGCTTTAAGTAGGGAGGGGGGGGGGGGGGGGGGGGGGGGGTCAAATCCATGTCAGATGCATAGCTTCTAATATATATGTCAGACAGGCTATGAATGAATTGTCTATATATATTATATAGGCCTAATAAGTTGTATTATAATATGCTAAAATGTACATGACATCATGACTTTTGCGGAAACATACACGCCACCACTTTCAAGTCAAGTGGCCTGTCCGCTTGTATCCGTGTGTATTCCAGTTGACTGATCATCCAAAAATGTATTTAAACAATTAAAGAAATATAATCGTGCCATAGCTAGTTGACAATGATTTGAACTAAGGTGGTCAAAGGCAATTCTAGTGATATCATACACATTTAGCTGCAAGAAAGAGTGCCTGAAAAAATGTTGCTTGATTTGGCTTCTTTTATAAATTTTATCTGCTCTTTAAAGGTGCCAGAGTGGAGAAATGTAGCCACTGGGGGCTCGAGACTCGACTCGGACTCGAACACGGGACTCGAGACTCGACTCGGACTTGAACTCGGGTAATGGTGACTCGACTTGGACTCGACTCGGACTCTTCTTTGGTGACTCGGACTTGGACTCGGACTCGAACACTGGGACTCGAGACTCGACTCGGACTCGACAGTTGGTGACTCGACTACAACACTGGCCATCAGTGTTTATCACAGGTTCAGTTTAAAGTCTGTTTAGAGAGAACGGCGTCGTCTTAGCGGCCCCTAATTTAATAACAAATGATAATTTCTCCGGAAGTGAATCAATCAAAACTAACTTTAGCTGGAAATAACATTATTCAAGAACCGCTATAAAGCCAAAACAATCTCTGTTACCTTAAATGATATGTTTATCTCTATAAAGCTGCTTTGAAACAATCTACATTGTTAAAAGTGCTATATAAATGAAGATGACTTGACTTGACTATGCAGGGCCCTTCTTAGGAAGAATGTTCCTAATTCTGGTAGATTCTCATTCCAAGTGGATGGAAGTTTATCCTGTCACACATGCCACTTCCCAAATTACAATTGAGAAACTGAGATTGTATTTCAGTACACATGGATTACCCAAATGTTAGTGTCAGACAACGGAACATGTTTTAGCAGTAAGGAGTTTGAAACTTTCATGAAGAGGAATGGCATTCAGCATGTAACGTCAGCTCCTTATCATCCTTCTTCAGACGGCCGAGCTGAACGTGCTGTTCAAACTTTCAAGGAGGGGATGAAAAAGATGAAGGGTGACACTGGAGACAAGAGTAGCAAGATTCTTGTTCAATTATAGAATCACTCCTCATGCAACAACTGGGTTGTCACCTGCTCAAATGCTAATGTCACGGAAGTTGAGATCCACATTTGACTTACTCATTCCTGATGTCAAGTCAAGTCAAGTATATTTATATAGCGCTTTTCACAATATAGATTGTATCAAAGCAGCTTCACAGTATCAATCAAAACAACATAATGTTCGTTTCTTAGTGGAAAAAAAATCCACGTTTGGTAGGGCTGAACAATGGTATTAATGATTGGTTAATTAATTTGAATATGCCCAAATGAGCAAGCCAAAGGCAACAGTTGCAAGGAACCAAAAAACTCCATCAAGTGACCTAATCAGTCCCTCCAGGATTTTGCGATGTCGCGATCGCAACTATTAACACAACTTCAACAAATCCACGTGAATTCAGTGCGCCTTGCAATTTTGAAAAATCCTGCAAAGCGTCGTCATACGTCAGCAAACTCGCTTGTTTTGTTCAGAAGCAGATGTGGGCTGCCAACGTCTCACATTTAGGCTACAAAAATAACAGAAAAGGCCAGTGTTGCCAACTTAGCGCCTTTGTCGCTATTTTTAGCGACTTTGTAGACCCCTTTAGTGACATTTTTTTTTTAAAAGCGACTAGAGAGAAATCTAGTGACTTTTTGGACAAACCTCAGTACCAAATGTTGCCAGCACAATCCTGCGAGCGCGAGGTTTGCTTTCTCCCTGCCGTCACACCTCTCTCTGCGTCCCTGTTCAGTGAAGAGATTCACATATATACAGAGTAAATGGCTGAGAGGAGCAGCATGGCCGCTGACAGACGGGAATGAGCAGTGTTGTTTCCACGGACTTCTCTGCTTCTCTTTTTTTTATATTTAAAGAATTGAGTTTTACCATTTTATTTTCCTTTCTTTTCTTGTGTTTATCACTTGTAATACCCACTATCACAGTGCATTCACCCAGTTCCCGAACTCTCTCAATTCAGATAATTTTACACATAAAAAATAGCTACTGGTTCTATTGTCTGACAAAAAAAATTATGGAAATGAGAACAGCTTTATTGGATATTAGGCTATATTATATTATATTATATTATATTAAAATACATTATTAAACTTTAGATTTTTCCACCATTTAACTTTTGTGGCTATTCCTAAGAAAACTGTATTTTGCACTTTATTAGTATTGGCATCTTTCAACATAAATGCTGCTTATGGTTTGTGAGGTTCTGCACATTTACATTTTTGCAGGTGCAGATCTTGTTTTTTTTAAAAAAAGCTTAGTTTGTTAGATTTTGCTGTGTCTTTAAATAGTTTGTTTTGCCTTTTTATAAGGTTACTAAAGGTTAGTTAGTGGGTTTGTTCTCATTAACGTGTGTTACAAAGTGAGCAATTTTGTCTCTGAAGTAAATTCTGGACAACAATAGAGGAGATGGTGAACAGTGTTTTCTGTTGGACACAAGTCCCTTTGGGGTGGACTTTGGCCTTTTTTCACTTAGTAAACCAAACTCTTCATATGCTGTTCATACATGTTTGTGTATAAGATTATGTAGTATCTTCACTATAAATCAGACTACTACATGAATAGAGTTGAAGTTAATACTTTACTTTGTGTTTGCAACAGACATACACACTCCATGCCTCCCGCATGGCACATCTTCTTCAACTAACTTTTCCAGGATAGAACACAACACTTGTAATACAATGACACCTAGTGGTTACTCCAGGATACTACATCCCCTCCTTCTTAAGCTAAATACCAATAACATTACTTACAGAATATAACATTGTAACAACCACATTCTAAATATTTGAATAATAAGCTTTTTTTTTTTTTTTTTTGAAGATCTATTCAACAACTATATCAGTTATATTGTATTGATTGTCTTTTACTGACTTGACTTATGCAACATAGTCTTTCAAGTGAGCTGGAGAGCGTCTCTCTCTTGCAGACCTTCTCAGGTTTGTAGGTTGGTTAGTCTCTTTTTCTACACTTCTAGTCACTTCTAGTGATTGTCCTCAAGGGAAGACATATCCTTTTCTGCAGGTGCATTGACAACATCCGCACTAGTCAATGCAGAAGTGTCACCATCCTGTTCATTTTCTGTGGGTAGTACAGTCTCAAGCATCTCGTCTGTACTGCAATTTCTTATTTGGTCCACATGTCTTTTCACAGTGTGTCCATGCCCTAGAGCAGTCTTGTATGAAAGAGGTCCTGTACAACATTCCACTACTGCAGGAACCCATTTGGGTCCACCACCGTAGATCCTCACGTACACTGAATCTCCAACTTCTGAGTTTGCAGCTTTTGTCAAGGCCTTCTTTTTGTTTCTGCTGTTTTTTTTGTTGAATTTTGGGTTTCATGAGCCTGGGTCCTCCCAAGGTTTTTTTTTCTCCATTGGGTCATCTGATGGAGTTTTAGGACACCATTAGGCAGTCCCTCCAGGATTTCGCGGGCCTTTTTTGTGATTGTTGCGGCCTAAAATGCCTGATGTTGCAGCCGCTTTTCTAAAAAGTTGTGATGAAAGTTGCGATGTTCTTCTGCATTTGTTTTTATAGGTTCCAAAACGCGATAAACGCCATTTAAAAAAAAATGAGTTACTGCAAAAATCAGTATTGTATCTAATCGGTATTGAAAAGTCAATGTTTAATTTTTCGTAAAATGCGATATCCGCTGTTATTCTGTAATGTTTTCTACCTTTCTTTCCAAACCGCGACAAACGCCAGTCTCCCTTCTCTGCAAAATGCGATACATCCGCTCAACCAATCACAACGCACCATTCCACGCAATGTAAACAGTAACGGCAGCGCTTTAAATAGCTACACCCGGCTTCCTAGGTTTTCTCATCTATTTTGTACTTATCGATCAACAAACAAACAAAAAAATGAATCATTTTGACGGCATTGATGAACCTGTGGTGGTTTCTGCGGTGGGTAAGAAACGTAAGGCATCGAAATCGAATCATTTACGTGAGGAGATTAAGAAGATGACGCACTCGGGAGGAGGAAAAATATCGGCTGTTGCTTGTTCTCACACGATGGCATCAAACTTCTGTCACGTTGACACATTGACCCCAGGGGATCTTTTGAAAAACTTTAAATTGTTTTATTCAAAGTCAACGAAAACCGTGCGTGCCTTCTATGAAAATGCACTCTCTCAGTCACAGACGAACGACGTTGACAGTCATGAAGAGTAGCTGCCCATTCTGTCAGCCTTTTGAGAGTGACCATTCACTGATTTCTGAATGATAAGTTGTTGAATGTTTTTACAAAGAATATTGGGTAACACTTTACGGTAAGGGTACATGAATTATGTGAAAACATCATGATCATGCCTAATAAATCATAATTCATGATGATGTGCTCATCTTAGTTAATGTTTTAATTAAGGTGTTGTAAAGAAAACACATTTTTACTCAAATTCATCAAAATGGATTTATTGCGTTTTGGAACCAAACTCTTCATATATATATACATTAAAGAACGAGTCAATCCAACTTAGGTTTTAATGCCCTCTGATTTTCCAGCCAGACCGTGGCTTAAGCTGGGTGCAGAGTGTTTTCAGCAGGTGGTGGACTACTTTTCCAGATTTGTGGAGATTGCCAAACTAACCCCTGCAAGATCTGATGATGTAATAGAACACTCAAAGTCTATGTTTTCACGGCATGGAATTCCAGAGATCCTTTTCTCGGATAATGGACCTCAATTTTTCAGCCAGATATTTGCAGGCTTTGCAGCGGACTATGGCAATGGCCCGACACAATCGAAATCGATATTCCGTTTTATTTTGCGTCATCATACTTGATCATGTAAATTAAGTTGAACTTGAAAAACGGGCCGAAAAATTCTCCTTTGAGTTTTTTTGGGTCGGATTTTCAAGTTTCTCCAATCTCCTTGAAATTCACACCATGAACAGGGCACATCCAGAAAAGCAGAGGAGCGCAGGTTTCAGCCTGATTTTTTGCCAAGGGGCTGAGATCTGGACGTACCACCTACAATCTATCCCATTCAAAAATTTAGGCTGTTCGTGGACAGTGCAATTTCCAGGTTCCGAAGGCTGCAAATCGCTCAGGGCGGCCCAGAGAGTAACATAAATGTGATATTAATTGATTGTATTCATCTTTTTTAATTGTGGCATCAGAATCTAAAAACTTGTAACCCACTTGTAACTTATTTGACAGGGTCCAAATAGGCTGTCTGTGGACAAATAGGCTGTAGTTTTGTCCAAATAGGCTGTAATGCACATTTATGTGTTGTATTGTGTCCCTTGTGTGATGTACAGTAGGTTTTACCTCATACAAATACTGTAATTATTAAATATGACACATTAATGTATTGTCCACAGACAGCCTATTTGGACCCTGTCAAATAAGTTACAGGTGGGCCCTGTCCCACCTGTAACTTATTCGACAGGGTCCAAATAGGCTGTATGTGGACAGTCCATTTTTAGGCTAATGATGCATAATTATGAACTGTAAAGTACCCCCAACATGTTTGATTGTCTTCCCTGTGCACTGTACTCTTACCCGTATCTTTCCAACAACTCACCCGTATCTTTCCAACAACTGATCCTTATCTTTCCAACAACTCACCCGGCCATATCTCGTGCCTAGTGGCTGTGTTTTAAGCAATAAAACCTTTATAATTATGAATTATGACCTATTAATGCATTGACCACAATGAAGAGGAGGAGCTGTAACTATATATAATGAAGAGGAGGAGCTGTAACTATATATAATGAAGAGGAGGAGCTGTAACTATATATAATGAAGAGGAGGAGCAGTAACTATATATAATGAAGAGGAGCTGTAACTATATATAATGAAGAGGAGAAGCTGTAGCAATATATAATGAAGAGGAGGAGCTGTAACAATATATAATGAAGAGGAGGAGCTGTAACTATATATAATGAAGAGGAGAAACTGTAACTATATATCATGAAAAGCAGGAGCTGTAGCTATATAAATATATGGTAAATGGTAAATGGACTGCATTTATATAGCGCTTTCACAGACCCAATGGCCACCAAAGCGCTTAACATTGCCTCACATTCACCCATTCACACACCGACGGCGGTGTCAGCCATACAAGGCGCCATCCAGCTCATCGGGAGCAGCCGGGGTTAGGTGTCTTGCTCATGGACACCTCGACACTTGGTCAAGTGGAACCGGGGATTGAACCACCAACCTTAAATAATGAGGAGGAGCTGTAACTATATATAATGAAGAGGAGGAGCTGTAACTATAATGAAGAGACAGACGGACAGAAACAGAAATGTCTGATAAGTGTGATCTGTGTCTGCTGGGACTGATCATTCTGTCTTCACTTCTCACAGGTAAAGACATCTGTATTTTCTCCCAAACACATTTAGTGGAATTAGTCTGGAAAGAGTTCATGTGAACATGCTCAGTTTATTCTTGCACACATTCACATTGCAGACTGATCTCATTAAATGCGTATGTATGACACGCCAATTCGTATTTCCATTTTTGGCGTGCTATCAACACGCATAATCGCTTTTCAGTGTGTTTATCAACGCCGTTGACTTAACGTTATTACTGTATATATAAATATATGACCAACCCCGTCCCTAAACCTACCCGTCACTGGGGTTAATAGCATTTATGAGTCTTCCCCTACCATCCTAGGAAAAAAAATATTGCTCCCCAGATGTAGATATTCATTTTTCTATGTTTTGCTCGAACATTTAACGGCGTAGACATACACGCGGAATCACTCGGACATTTAACGGCGTAGACATACACGCAAAAGATGACGGTTCGTTTCGGTGTGGACATACACGCGGATAGCTGAAAATGCGTATAGATAACACGCCACTTGATTTGAAAGTGGCGTGTATGTTTACGCAAAGTCATGATGTCATGTTGCACATTGTGATCTCAGAGTTGTGTATTGATACACACAGATCATACTGTATTATTCCTGATACTGGACATAGTGTCACTCAAACATCTGATAATGAAGAATGATCTTCATATTAAGAGTGAGTTTACTGTTTAGCCTGTAGAGTTTCCTTTTGTTGAAAGCCCAGATAAAAGTAAAAACCTACTATTTTGTGTAGATCTATGTCCGAGGCAGTTCGACTTCATGAACACACTTCTTCACACACACGCACACACGCACAGAATTTTCACAGAAGTCTGTATTCTCATAATGTTTGGACTTTAATCTTTAATGCTGTGTCTGAACGTTGATCTTCTGCAGCTCCAGTCGCTTCACCAACACTGACTCCAGTCAGAAGCTCAAACTCTGAGAAGACATTGAGCCGATCTACAGCAGCAGCTCCTACACAAGGTTCCAGTATTGTGTGATGATGATGTTGTGTATATGTGTCATTATGTGTTGAACTGAACTAACAGACGTGATCCACAGATCCAGCTGATACAGCATCAGAAACTGCTGGATTATTATACAGAGGTACGACACGTTCATTTATACTGACAGCTTTATAACATGAAACTATCAGTCAGTCTGTAAATGCTTCATCAATAACTGTTGATAGTGTAATAGCCTTGACTTCAGTCATGTACAGTTTCTCTTCTTCCTCTCATGTTTCCTGCAGTGATTGTGAGTATTGTTGAGATCGCAGTGTTTGCTGCTCCTACTGTGATTCTTCTTCAGATCATCTGTGCAAGAAGAGCTGGTGAGTTTGAGCCGCACACAATCTGAAGATTCACACTCATCTGATCTGGAACATCTGCAGTCATGATAAAACACATACGAGAGCTCAGGCAATGCTTTTATTTTGCAGGGAGGAAGGACTCGAAGGAAATAGAGATGCCGACAATATTACCATAAAATACTGATGAGGGCAGAATCTGCAACCATATTTACAATAGCAAAAACTTACAGAGGATTGTTCATTGTTTTATTTTCTTCTCACAAAACTGAGAAAAAAAACTATTTTTTGAGAAAATAAATTCCAGATTTATTTTAATTTATATGGATTTTATGGATATATTTGCTTACAGAGTTGAAAGTAATTTTCTTGTGCTTCATATGTAAACTGCTGTAAATATAATGGCAAATATAATGGCATAATTGGCAAATTTCCATTGCCAAATGATGAGAATTTGTATAATAAATAGATTTCTCATTCCAGCGAAGTGTCTGTGGGCTGTGCTCTTAGTGTGACAGTACATGATTTCCGTAGTGTTTTCATTGCTGTGATCTCACTGTTGAGGTCTGGGAAACATGTTTCTGCTGAGTGTGAAAACTCACAGTTTGACCACAATAGAGACGTGATCATCTCTGAACACAGTTGATGAATTTAACAAATGTTCAGATCAAAATGGCGGTAGGTGCCATATCACATCTTTGCATTATATTACTATAACCACGAGAACCAACCTGGGAGGCTGCTTGACACACATAAACACACACACACACACACACACTCTCACTCACTTCACTGTAAATTATCAACTCCAGGACTCAGTCTAGACTTGTGTTTTTTTGCGCTACCTCAGGAGGAGTACAAAGCAGGGGCTGGATGGGGTCATGTGCTATGGTCTTTGCGGGTAATGGCAGTGTCAACAAGGGATGGTAGATTGGGAGTAGGGAGGGCAATTATTTTTAGAGCACACTTTTATTAGCCTGACGTTGTCATACTCAAAATTGCACAGTTGCATTTTTAGCTCTGAACCTAACCATTTAGTAGTTTTTTCTGTTCTGAACCGCCCTAGTTCACGCATAGTTGCTCCTCAACGAAGCAATGCAGACCAAAACTTCCCGACCTCAAATGTTGTGGGTGAGCCTAAGTTTCCCAGGCTACTCTTTTATTGGATTTGATTAAAATACTTGCATCTTTTTAAATTCATTGCAGTCATCTGATCTTCTTTGGGAGGCCTGTGAGCGCAGTAGCCTAGGCCTAGTCAAGCTTGGAGAATAAGAACATGGATGAGCTTCGAGCTTCACAACAGCCTATCACTCATGTGTCTCGATCAGATATCACCTTTACACAATGGCTGAGGCAGCCTAATTTGTGATGCAATAATGTCATAAAAGAGGGGTAGACATGAACTCTTTTGTCAGCAGGGGAGATTTCTTTAAGATTGCAAGGGAAACTCGGCTTCCCCTATAATGAAAAAAAAAGTTTTTTTTTTTTTTTTTAGTGCTTCGAAACTAGACGGTCATCATTAGATAAACGCTGTGATTATGTTCCTCCCACGGCACGGACATGTCCCGTTGGCGAAAAAATTTTTTGCAGGGTGGTAGGGGAAGACTCATTAATATTCATTGGGGAACTCATCCCTGATTGGTCTGATGGCCTATGACCTACCCCTAACCCCGCCCTAAACCTACCCGTCACTGGGGTTAAGACCAATCAGGGAATGAATATTAATGAGTCTTCCCCTACCACCCTGCAAAAAAAAAATTTGCGTCCCGTTGGGGGTGAATGAGGAGTGGGCTGGCCCGGACTCCGGGCTTCTGCGTGATGATTGGAGGGTCTGTTCTAAGGCTGCATCTCCTTTTGATTGACAGCGATTTCATTCCATAAAAAGTCGCTGATGCTGAAGCTCAGTCCCATTGCGGATTTTTCAAGTTATAGTCGAAATAAAAAAGAAATGCTGCTACCTATTTCTTGGTATTTGCTTGTCGAAATTGTTACTTACACTTAATTAAAACAATACGTGTTACTTATACTTAATTAAAACAAAATTATGAAAATAATCTAATTATTAGTAGTATACTTTATTATATTAATTATTATTAAATTTATACAATTTAACTCTGCTGGTCATTGAGAGGACACTGGTCAAGTCACTGGAAAAGACGCCTAGTTGGTAAGACAGGGTCACAGACCATTTTCTTGAAAAGGAATGTTGGGCAGAATTTACGTATAAATAGACAATTTTTATGATGTAGGCCGAAAATGAGCTTCCACTCTTTGAAAGACCAGCAACCGCCACTGGTGTGCCACCACCTCTCCCCAGCACACAAATCATCTTAAACAGCATCATGCTAGGATAGGTGCAAGGTTCAAAATTGTGATGTCATTTCAGTAGTAGCATTTTTTTTTTACTTAGCAATTAAGATTACAAAAGACAAATACTCAGCATAACATTTTGTTTATTTTATTTTATTAGAGAGAAATAGAAAGAGAAAGAGTGAGTGAGTGAGTGAGTGAGTGAGTGTGTCAGGCAGCCTCCCAGGTTGGAGGCCAGGTTTTCCCGCTAGGAAAAAAAAGGGTAAGAGATGATTAGTAAAAAGGTCAATAATTAATAATCACTTGATAATCAAAGCTGTAATGTTTACATTGTAACCTTTTTTCCAGTGGAAAAACTAGTGGAGGGACATTTAGATTAACCAATGTCATAATAATACCAATTAAAAACACTATGGTGATTTTGTATATGAAATGACACCAATGGTGACAAAATTTGGTGTATATTGAAAAACAGAAAATGGTGTTTAGTTAGCAAGGGGACAGCTGGTCAAGCATAATTCGAACAAACGTATGCACAATGTAACTTATCAAAGATCTGAATAATCCACAGAATGGAAATATAAAAACTAGCACCTGACACTCTGAATTTACAAAATGTTACAGCATCAACATTTCAAATAACCATATTTACTACTTCAGAATGCAAATGAATAAAAAGTTGTCATAAATGAACAAAAACAATATTAAAATAGCAGAAATTAGATCAAACAGATATGCAAGCATGGATTATGGTGTGCATAACGTTACAAAAAAGAACTACATTTCTGCATCAACAATAGTTAATAACTTACAATCACTCCAGACAACACTCTTCCACCAATTTCCAAACACATACTGTGCACATCCAATAAGGAAGCACGTATAAAGGTGTGTTACAATATATAGACTGAGTTTTGCTCTACAGTATCTCACAGAATTGAGTACACCCCACACAGTTTAGTAAACATTTTAATTTCTCTTCTCATGGGACAACCCTGAATAAATGACACTTTGCTACAATGTAAAGTAGTCAGTGTACAGCTTGTATAACAGTGTAAATTTACTGTCCCCTCAAAATAACAACACAAAGCCATTAAAGTCTGAACGGCTGGCAACAAAAGTGAGTATACCCCGAAGTGTCCAAAGAAAAGATAAATAAAAAAATTTACAAAAATGTGAGGGGTGCACTCACTTCTGTGAGATAATGTATGTGTATGTACATGTAGCATACAGTATGTGATTGTTGTAAGTTATGTGTATGTCTGCTAGAAAACTGCTAGTAATTTTGTGGATAATTGTATCTGGTGTACAAGACAACCAACACACCAAAGTTTGCAGGGGAGCCAATCAATCAGTTTCTCCATCTTCCCCTGGGAAGGCAAACAAAGACATATAAAATCGGTGCCATGCTTAAGATAAACATTGCTCTCAACTTTACATTTCATTTAGTTACACTTAAAGGTAGTATTAGCCATTCAGAGCGTTTTGTAAACGTATAACACTTTTTGTAATGTTCAGCTAATCTCCTCATGGTCCACTCACTTCCCATTTTGCGCAGCTCAGTCACCATAAATTAGAGCATAACAGGGGTGGTGATGGCGCAGTGGATAAGACACATGCCTTTGGTGTGAGAGACCCGGGTTCAAATCCACTGTGAGACACCAATGTGTCCCTGAGCAAGACACTTAACCTCTAGTTGCTCCAGTCCAGAGGTGTGAGACCTCTGACATGTATAGCAATTGTAAGTCGCTTTGGATAAAAGCGTCAGCTAAATGAATAAATGTAAATGTAAAATGTAAATAACTGCAGGAAAACATTCTGGGGTTGGTAGAATCTCTAACAATAACAAAACATGGCTTGATTTTGTTCACCCTGAGAATACTGAATGTGGGGGTGAGTTATCTCTGGTGTCTTGTCGAGTGTGACAAGATAAATCTTTAACATAAACACCAACATAAACAAATACAATATCTGGTAGGATCACTGGTACAAATTTTAAATTACTGCCATTAGCCGATTAGTGACATTATCAATTAAAACAAGTGATCAATCAGTATTGGTAAATCACCCATTGTTTTCTTTGCAATTGTATTATGTATGGGAATACCTTTCTCTTTCTTGTTTTAAGCACGCATCTGTATGCGTGCACCTCTTGGCTGTTGTGGGGACAATCCATTTCTTTTTTAGAAACTGTTTAGAAACATAAGCAAATAGTGAAATGTTAATCCAAATGTTAACATACAAAAAAGAAAACAAAAGTACATCATATAACTTATTGTAAAACAGTCCACAGATTAGAAGTATTTGTTGTGACCTGTAACTCAGTAAAGAGGGAGGGGTATATTTAACATCACACATATTGATATTATGCGTACAATTCACATGTAAATTAAGTACATCTACAATGTTAATGTCATGACGGAGACCTGCAAAGCAAATTAAATAGCAAACGTAATGGGAATAAAGTTAAATATGGCAGATTATCAGCTTTGAGTTTATTAGGTACACCTTTTGTCCTTTGACGTCTTTTGGTGGTTTTGTCATTTTTTCCCCCCTCGTTGGTGTCGGTGGCAGGGCTGGTTGGCAGAAGAACTTCCACTAAAGTTTAGACACAGAATATACAATATGCAAGAAGGTCAGATATAGACGAGTGGCTGCTCAAGCTCATTCTACAAAAACGTAAAAGAAGGCACGAAAAGTTGAAGAGCAAATAACTAGGCTAAGCACAACAAATTTTGGTGCGATCATCGCCACTGGGTGGGACTTTGGGTTACCTGTCTCAATCTGTCCCCCCTCGTTGGTGTCGGTGGCAGGGCTGGTTGGCAGAAGAGCTTCCACTAAAGTTTAGACACAGAATATACAATATGCAAGAAGGTCAGATATAGACGAGTGGCTGCTCAAGCTCATTCTACAAAAACGTAAAAGAAGGCACGAAAAGTTGAAGAGCAAATAGCTAGGCTAAGCACAACAAATTGATCACTTTCGATCATCGCCACTTGGTGGTACTTTGGGTTACCTTGCCGGTGCCGAGCAGTCTGTTGTCAGATGTAGCATTGGCCTATGCCTTTGTCAATGGGGACTCTTTCCTAGATCTTTCTGTTCCGGCACCTGTTGTTCTAGTTATTTATGACTATCTTTCTGTATAACACTGGTCGGACCTTTTGGTTCGTTGAGAAGATGATTTGACTGCCGAGGAGAGCTTCTCTAGAGCCATCAACCACCTATATAATAGACTATTCCACTTAAGTCTGTATCCTGCTGTATTACAACTCTGTAATAAACCATCTATCTGAGCCTCTGATCCAACCTGTCAAGCTGCCTTAATTTCCACTTCAACACTTCTAAGACTAAAATACACAACGCAGAGTCAGACTCAGTGCCAATCTCTGCCCCCTCGTTGGTGGTGGTGGTGGCAGGGCTGGCTTAAAGGAGAGTCTCTGCTAAATGTGTACACACATAGAATATACAATGATACTAATATTAGGGCTGGGTATTGACACAAATTTCACAATTCGATTTAGATTCACAAGCTTGCAATACGATTTCGATTCGATTCAATATTGATTATTTTGGATATCAGGTACAATACACTGCAAATTTTCTCAAGGAAAACAAATCTCTTGACTATTATTGTAAACTATGGGAGTCAGTTGTAGCCTATAGGCTTCATTAGCCTACTATAATATTGAAGGTAAAAATGAACTGATTTCTATACAAACACTTAAAATACAATTTTATTTATTTAATTACTTTATAATAATAAAGTTATATGAAATTATATCAAAATTTTAATGGTAGCTGTCATAAAAAACTTTCCAGATGTATTCAAACATGCATTAAATATTGAAGAACATTAACAATAACAATGAATATGTAATATGGTGCATATATTTAACAAAATTCTCCTCTCTAGAGTACATTTTTTTCTGGCTGACTAACGAGTTTATGGTCGCTGGATATGTTTTTTCTGAGGTAAATGTGACGTTACATGAGATTGTTTAAATGACATCTTTCCACGGTTGAAACACTGATTGAGTGATTCCATGTGAGATGATACGGACTTTGATAAGTTGTACTCTATCTTTTAACACACTTTCAGAAGCTCATTCATATTTATTTCGTGCTGTAACCGGAATTATTAAGGCGGAAGAGAAGGTTATGTGCGGTCCACTCTGCTGCTTCTCTTGAGCTGCGCCAGAGCGATCTCACGCCACAGTGGCAAAACGGTAATTGTGTTTTTGAATTTCGTAAGAAAATGAACGTGATTTAAAATCTGAGACTTTGTTTCATATCAATAATAACAAAGCACAAAGATTATTGCGATTTATTGTATGGGATGCGCAAAACAATGCCTTGTCACCATGCCCTGAAGAAGGCTCCATGCCGCTATGCGTGGGCTTTTTAAATTTGTCATTTGTTCAATAAAGACATTTTAATTAAGGAGTGCCTCGGTCATCAGAGATTTCTTTCTCTACTGTCTCCTAGATGCGCAAAACAATGTTCCATTCATTCATCAACTGAAAACAGGATGACAAATCGATTCTTGGGATTTTAGAAACAATATTTTTTCTTAAAAATGAGAATCGATTAAAATTGATAAATCAATAATTTTTACCCAGGCCTAAATAACATACTACAATAATGATAATAATATGCTGGTAAAGAACACTCTCATAAAAATATGAAAGATAACGATAAAGCTATACTAAGCACACCTTGTTGAGGTGGTGGGACTTGAATGGTCTCCAAATTTAAAACAATGGTCTCCTCTTCTGGACCAAGTTGCAGATTTCCGGTTGCTGAAGGGTCCGCCGTCACTGTCTTTCCTGAAAGAATACAAGGAACACAAAGAATATACAAAATGTAATTAGGTCAAAATGTGAAAGGTAGGAGTGAATTTGTTATTTGATGTCATTTAGTTTTTAAAATGTTCTAAATTTTTCTGAATTTGGATTGTTTAAACATGTTATAATGTATAGAAAATGTGGAATCACCTTTAACTATCATGCTGTAGATAGTGTTCATGTTGTTGACGCATATCTTTTCCCCTGAACTTAATTTGAGCCCCTCCGGCACACTGAAAAAAATGACTCAGACCCCTTGTAAATGTTACATGTTTTTATCTGGTTAATTTCACTGATTTTATTGTGTTATTTAATGCTACTTATTTTTTATTATTAATTTTCTAATTCACTGGCCTTGATTAAAACAAGTTAATTTCATTCAGTTAAAAGTAATTAGAAACAAATTCGTTTAATTTAATAAAATGAATACGCTATATCTACTCAATAAAATTGTGCAGATTACAAGCAATATTATTAATTAAATTTAACACATTAGAATTGAGTAATAATTAATCAAATTAATTCCTTAAAAGTTAACCATTTAAAAACATAATTTTTTTTATGTTTTTAAATGGTTACCCTTCAAAAATCATACAAAATTGGCTTTGACAGGGTACAATTGTTGACTATAATGAGATTTATATATATATATATATATATATATATATATATATATATATATATTACACACACCCTGAATTAAAATCAGAATTTATTAAATCCTTTTAATTTTCGCATTTTCCAACATTTCATTTTAAACTCGATGTTTAACTGTGACATATAAATTATCATCATCTGAGTAAGTGTCATTTGCCTGAAAGTCCATTTCATCTCCTTTCATCTCGACGTCGGTTACTTCTATGCCTGCTTCTGATATTTTCTGAAGGACCTCCTCGGTTGAAAGCCCTGTAAGAACCATGAGTAACCGTGCTATGACTTCTCCATCGATGGCCAAAAGAAAGAAAGACCGCAAACTGGACGTTCTTTTAAATTGAGATTCAAGCAGCCAATCAGGGCTGGCTCTACATACAGTCTCAGAAAATAAAGTACATAATTGTACCTTTAGGGGTACAATGGCTTGTCACTGGGGCTGTACCCTCAAGGGTACAATATTGTACCTTAACCTTTAAAAGAAACGGTACATATATGTACCTTTTAATGCTTTTTGACCCTCAAAAAGGTACATATATGTACCTTGAGGTCCAACAGCAAAAACTCCAGTGTTAATTGAACTCTCCTGGGAGTTTATATGACTCCAGACTCAAGAGTGTAAAGTGTTAAAATATGAGTGTTCAATTAACACTCAAGAGTGTTAAAGTTAATGATCTAATTATGTGATTCATTGAGTGATGATTGACCATTATTGAAGACACCTGATGTTAACAAGCAGAATCACTGAAGAAGAAAATATAATTTTTTAAGACACCGTTATGGTGATCAGTGTTTGCTTTAGTTGGGCACTTGATCCTTAAATCATTAATTTTAGATTTTGTTTCTCTGTTTTATTTGAGCTATAACTGCCAGATGAACAAAGAGAAAAGGTGATCAGGTGGTGTTGGTTATGTTTTGACATAAACATAATTTGCCTAAATCACTGAACTCATTTAGAATCTAATCTCAGACTTAAATGTATATTGTTGATTACAGCAGACCTGTGATTCTACAGCAAATGATTTCCAGCATTTTCAATATAATCCAAAATATTTCTTAAAAGTTGTTCTGATCAAAAGACTTTAAAAAAAATATATTTCATGTAGACACACTGACATCAAGAATCCGCCTGTGAATCTCAACAATGGTGACAATAATAAAGCATGTAGCAGTGCATTCTGGGTGCTACCAATCAAAACTCATTCATGGCTCCCATCATGCATTGCGGTATGAATAAATTATGATCCGAATTGTTTTACTAATTTCCTTTCTCTCTAATTGAATATTCTTTTTGTCACCATTGTTGAGATTCATACACTGATTCTTGATGTCTGTGTGTGCCTAAAAGAAAGATTTGTTTTATCAAAAAAACTTAAGAAATCCTTACGATTAGAAAATTCTGGATCTTATTCTGTAGAATCACAGTGATACTGTAATCAACAATATACATTTAAGTCAGAGATTAGACTTTAAACGAGTTCAGTGATTCAGATCAAATTGTGATTATGTCAAAACATAACCAACAACACCTGATCAACGTTTCTCTTTGCTCATCTGGCAGTTATAACTCAAATACAACAGAGAAACAAAAACTAATGTTAACAGTTTAAGGTTCAAGAGCCCAACTAAAGCAAACACTGATCACCATAATGGTGTCATAATTTTTTTTATTTTCTACTTCAGTGATTCTGCTTGTTAACATCAGGTGTCTTCAATAATGCTCAATTATCACTCAATGAATCACTTAATTAGCTCATTAACTTTAACAATCTTGATTGTTACTTTAACATTCATATTTTAACACTTTAACACTCTTGAGTCTAGAGCCATATAAACTCCCAGGAGAGTTAATTTAACACTGGAGTTTTTGCTGTTTTATAATGATTTAATATCAGTAAATTGACTTACAAAACTTTTATTTCCTTTATTTCAAGACTACTCAAATATAGTGAGAAGTTAAAATCTACCTTCAATGATTAAGGTATCCTTAAAACCTTTTTAAAAAAACCATTTTTTTTAACAAAAAAAAAAAGTACTTAGCAGAGGCTGTCTTTTGATATTGTACCTTAACCTTTAAAAGAAACGGTATACATATGTACCTTTTAATGCTTGGGGACATATATGTACCTTTTTTACCCTCAAAAAGGTACATATATGTACCTTGGGGGACAGAAATGGACTCCTACTGTACCCCTATTTCTGACAGTGTACCATTGTAGGATAACAGAGATGACCTGATGAATTAATTTCAATGAGCAAGTTCATTAAAACATTCAGTGAGTGATGGAACTTGGTTAGGCTAACAGAATCAAACTGAATTTTTATAATGGCAGGACAACATAGGCCGCCAGGTTAACATGGCAAATGGTGTATAAATCTAAGTGAAAAGGCTATTTCAAATGCTGCATTTCTAATTGAGAAAGCACGTTCGTTGGGTGAGATCTGTTCTCTTTCATTGAAACGGGTATCCGTGTGTGGACCACGGAAGATGAGTGTCATTGACTTGCGCTTGAGTTATCCGTGGTCTCAGCACAGACTCACTCCGTGCCCCTATCACAGATTTTAGTTCTGACCGTAGCCAAGCGAGCAATAGGTGTAAAACGCCATCAAACTGGATTTTATGAGGACGAGACAAAACGTCAAGTTAATTACATGCCATTGCAACAGAGTCGACATGAGTTTCTAAACAAACCAGCCACATTACAACGTCCATGAGGTCAGGTTGTTGAGGTCCGTGGTGCCATCACGGGACATCGGTTAAGTTAACTGAAACAAACTGAATTTGTATAATGGCAGGACAGTGCAACAATAACAATGTCATTATGGTTTTTGATGTTGGAAAAGAAACTAATACTTCAAATGTTGCGTCTCCAAATGAGAAAGCACGTCCGTTGGGTGAGATCTGTTCTCTTTCATTGAAACGGGTATCCGTGTGTGGACCACGGAAGATGAGTGTCATTGACTTGCGCTGGAGTTATCCGTGGTCTCAGCACAGACTCACTCCGTGCCCCTATCACAGATTTTAGTTCTGACTGTAGCCAAGCGAGCAATAGGTGTACAACGCCATCAAACTGGATTTTATGAGGACGAGACAAAACGTCAAATATGCCATTGCAACAGAGTCGACATAAAGCTTGAGTTTCTAAACAAACCAGCCACATTACAACGTCCATGAGGTCAGGTTGTTGAGGTCCGTGGTGCCATCACGGGACATCGGTTAGGCTTACTGAAACAAACTGAATTTGTATGATGGCAGGACAGTGCAAGCTACAATAACAGAGAGGTTATAACGTCATTATGGCTTTATATTGTTGGAAAAGAAACTAACACTTCAAATGTTGCGTCTCCAAATGAGAAAGCACGTCCGTTGGGTGAAATCTGTTCTCTTTCATTGAAACGGGTATCCGTGTGTGGACCACGGAAGATGAGTGTCATTGACTTGCGCTGGAGTTATCCGTGGTCTCAGCACAGACTCACTCCGTGCCCCTATCACAGATTTTAGTTCTGACCGTAGCCAAGCGAGCAATAGGTGTACAACGCCATCAAACTGGATTTTATGAGGACGAGACAAAACGTCAAGTTAATTACATGCCATTGCAACAGAGTCGACATAAAGCTTGAGTTTCTAAACAAGCCAGCCACATTACAACGTCCACGAGGTCAGGTTGTTGAGGTCCGTGGTGCCATCACGGGACATCGGTTAGGCTTATTGAAACAAACTGAATTTGTATGATGGCAGGACAGTGCAAGCTACAATAACAGAGAGGTTATAACGTCATTATGGCTTTATATTGTTGGAAAAGAAACTAACACTTCAAATGTTGCGTCTCCAAATGAGAAAGCACGTCCGTTGGGTGAGATCTGTTCTCTTTCATTGAAACGGGTATCCGTGTGTGGAACATGGAAGATGAGTGTCATTGACTTGCGTTGGAGTTATATCCGTGGCCGCATCACAGAATTCGGGGCGATTCCGTGACGGCTCCACGGATTTTGAGTTAAGGTCCCGTGGACATTTCATGGAATCCTGTGAGACCAGGTTGGCAAAACACATCTTTTCAATGACTTTAGCCCTATTCGCACGGGATAAGTATTACCTGGTGACTTCTAGTCATTTGTAATATACAAGGTTTTATATAATTTATACTGTTTCTGGACCAAATAAACACTCTCAGGATGCATTAAATTAAAACTCATGTTTATTTCAATGTAATAGTAAACCAACTCACAGTCAGTTTGTGTTTGTCCAAAAATCATGAACATAAAAGACACATCTGTAAATCACACATCTTTGGATCATGAGAGAAACCAGATCTGAAGGAAAGACTTTCTGGCTCAGACACTTGTGCTGCCCTTAATCACAGACATAAAATACAGATACTTTGACAATTTCTGACATCTACAGAAGATCTTAGTGAGAATTAACAGAGGTTTAGATGTTAATATTTGTTTAATTGGAAGTCACCATTGTGGGATCAGTGTTTGCTTTAGTTGGGCTCTTGGTCCCCTCTGTATTTGTTTTAGATTTTCTTCTGTAACTGTGTGTTGTTAAATCACATTTGTTGAGGCAGAAAAAGCCATGTAAACGTAAGATCATACTCTTCAAAAAAGAAGCATCTTATTTTGTGTTTAAGGTTTTGTGCTTGTACTTAAAAAAAGTTTCAAATTGTTTTTTAGAATAACAGAAAAGTCATAATAGCATAATTATTCCATATACGATTTTTAAGCAATATTCCAGTTTCTATGTCCGCTGGACACTTTTGGATGCTTATCTGTTATTTGGGTCAAGTCGTGTGTGTATATATAGGATGATAATAATAATAATAAAAAAATTTGATTTGTAAAAGAAAGAAAGAAAAGCCTGTTAGCATTATCATGCTGTATGCTTTTCTAAAAAATCTTAAAATCTAATTTTAACTTGTATTCTAGCAGTTTGTTGCACTTCGTTTCCATCTTGTCCCACCAATGTCATCATTACTGTTTCATCATTCCCTCTCACATTGGTGCGTTCTATGAAAGTCAGCCCAGAGTCTACCTCAATCTGATCAACGGTCGTCCTATATTATTCCAAGTTCTGATTGGGTCTCAAATCGTCATTAGAGAGATTATAAGTACACCACCTGTCACTTTTGAGTGATTTATGGCCATAAAACACCATAAAAATGGTTATATACCATAAAACAGGCCACGCCCCCTTTTCAAACTTCCGGTTGAACACCTGCTCCACCTGCTCCAACACCCCTCATCACCCCAAGGCCCCAAGGCTTAAATTAATATTTAAGATTGACTGGCTAATTCTCATGTAGATTCTTTGTAGATATTAGTTTGCTTACATTTTTTAAATCTAGTCATTTCTGTAAACTCAAGTAACTTGGCAATAAATAGTTGCCCTAACTTTATCAAATCTAAGCGGTAGTGGCTCAGTGGTTCATGTAGGTCGTCTACAAGCCAGAAGGTTTATGGTTCAATCCCTGGTTCCACATGTCGAAGTGTACATGAGTCCAATACCAAAATAAGTTCAACCAGCATCTTTTTTTAGCTCTCTTAGGCCCTGTTTACACGAGAACGATTACGAGTGAAAACGTAAAAATATTTTATCGGATGTGCCTTTCGTTTACACGGTGACGCCGTTTTTATGGCTTAAAAACGCAAAAAAGTTAAACCACCCTCCAGAGTGGAAAACTTAAAAACGCTCCACCGTCGCATTCCCGTGTAAAGGGTAAAAACCGGTAAAAACGCAAAACTGCCCTCGATCACGTGCGCGTTTACGTCACAGGCATTCGCCAGTACAGGAAAATAATAACTAACATGTCGGATTATTTCCATACGTCGGACCTTCAAGTTGCCACAGCAGCTCTGATAAACATACAAGAGTCTTTTCAGCAGTTGTATAAAATATTCTCAGATATTGGTGTTGTTGTGTGGCAGAGCTTCGTTGCCACCTAGCCGCCTGGAGTGCATACTACATAGAATTTCACACACTTTTGCGTCACCATATGCACGCAGATTTCCCCTTCATAACGCTCGTCTAAACGCAGAATAAAAAGTGAAAACGCAACGCCACTTTTGCGTTTTCTCTTCAGATCGTTTCCGTGTAAACATGGCCTTAAGTACACTCAAAAAAATGATATGTTGGCTTTACTTAACTTTCTTTTGTAAACAGGTTCCACCGGTTCCACATAACTATGTTTCGTTAAACAAACATAATATGTTCATGTAACTTCAACATCATGGAATTTGGTCATTTTAAGCGACCCAATTAAACTCTGAGCTAATGAGTTAATTAAGTGAATAATTGAGTGATGATTGAGCATTATTGAAGACACCTGATGTTAATGTAGTCCCTTTTCCATTTAGAGACAGTGTCTGGAGATCAGATGAAAATGTTACAGCTATATTTCTTTTTCTTTTACTTTGTCAGGAATTTTTTTGGTAAGTACTGTAGTTACATTTGCTTAAAACAATGGTTAAAACATTCACTTCAGTTGCTTACGTATTGGTTTTGGTTTCTGTTGGGACAGCTCTATCTCTCTTTTCTTTCAGAGATCAACACTAAAAAAAAAACTAAAAAAAAACAAACAAACAAAACAACCGACTGATCAATTCTACATAATACCACTATGTGCAAAATGGTTGTAAATTAAGTGGAAAATTATATGATCGTTAACACAATTTTATTTTTTATTCCTTCTGCTTCTTGTGTGCAATTTACCTGGTGCCTCTCTGATGACAGATGAAATGTCTTCTTCAGCTAGAGTTGATAGTTTCTCTGCTTTGTCCAGTTTTTGCAGGAGGTTCAACGCTGCAAAGAAATACTTGAATTTACTTGCGTAGTACAATTTGTTCAAGCTAAACTCCAGAAAATATAAAATGTGTAAAATTTAAACCAACAAGCACAGTGCGTTAAACTACTAGCACTGATTTAAGACATCGTCATACAATGGTAAACTAACCAAGGTCAGTAGATTTTCTCCGTCCATAGTGCGTCCGAAGTGCATCAGTCAGCAGGTCAAGCCGGAGAGATGGAGTCATCTCCTTTGTGACCCTGGCGAATCTTCGGAGGAAAGACCACAGTCTCTCCATTCCTTCCCCATCAGTAAGCCCAAACCCACTAAGCCGTCTGGTGCTGTACTTGATCTGTGATTAAAGCAAAGTCGAAAAATATCACATAGATTGACACAACCTCTCACATTGTCCGCAACAGCACGGCTGTGAAACAAGTTTAGAAAACGTCAGGAAAATGCTAGATTCAAGATTACTTTCAGGCCTTTCTTCTTTATTTAAGCAGTGCAGTGGACAGGAGAATGGAAGCTAAACAAGGAGGGAATGAAGTGTTCCCACAGATCCTGACATCTGTTTAAAGCAGCATTTGGTAACTTTTGAAATGTTGCTCTGGGTCCCCCTACAGTTGGGAAACAGTATTGTCTTCTACTGTCGTAAAATCTGTCATGGTTACACCAGGGAATACACGCGTGCATTTGTTGACAAGCGATACCCCGAACTCTGCAGAATGCGTTCTCACGTCTTGGGCAGACTACCAGTGTTGCATGTGAAATGTCTTCATCCCAGGTACATTTTTTTTTTTTCTTTTCAAACGCCAAAAGATCGCGTAGCTCACGTTTACAAGTCAGCGTCTTTATAGCCTATTTGCTACTGTTTTACATAATGGATATGCTAATTCAATTCAATGTTTGTGTGGTAGGTAGCCATATCATCAATATTATAGTTTATAATGTTAATCGTGCAGACAATGCTCCAGTTGCATTATTTTATAAAGTAGAATAAATAACTTCTAGGTTACAATGACTGTGTTTTACCTGTTATTATTGAACCATTGTAGATCATAGAGTTAGTTGACCTAACTATAAAAAATGTACGCACAATTTTCCTTGACTACAACATCAAATGTTAGCGTGATAAATTAGATTTTTACCCAATTCAAAAGATATAGCAATCTACCGTAATCAAAACAAACACGTTGGCTCGCTAACCAGTCAGCTTACTACCACAGACGGTCATGGATTGAACACATTTATAAACACAAACAAGAATAAGGAATAAAGAAAACAAATACGTACTTACAATTGCATTAGCAGAAACGCAAGGCCAGCATCTGTTTTGCATTCTTCATGTTCTTTAAGCTCTCGCCACTCAGTGAACGCACGACCAATGTTGATTCTAGTGTTGTCCCTCGCACGGTCCAAAAGTTTTTTCCTCTCTCCCCTCCTCCGCCGATAAACGTCTCTCTGTCTTTTCGGTGGCTCATTATCCATCGTCACTTGTAATAATTCTAGCTAGTATTGAGGGGGGCGTGTGTGTTTATGTCGAATTGCCGTAAAGCAGTTTGTGTTTCTCGCTCGTTCTCGCTTCTCACGAGACTTCAAATTTTAATTTTGACGGGACGGTAGTCCCAATGTTGCAAGGCTGGTTTTCCGCCTGGGAACGCTGGGGGGAGCGGGGGAAGTCACCAATTTCACCAGAACAGGTTGTTTAACCATCCAAATGATTTCTAGACAGTTTTATTTAGTTAAAAAAGTTACCAAGAGCACCTTTAAATCCAATGGTATTACCTGGCAGGGCAGTTTGTGTCCATAAATGTGAAAAGCCGGCACAGCCAAGGAGATGTTGGGAGGTATACCCTCACCTGATTTCTGTTTGAACACAGTATGGCAGAGCTTTTATTTGTAATTTTAAGATCTTTTAGAAAATATTGAAACTTTACACAGAAGTTTAAAAAAGAACTCACGTTCAAATGTGAGGCAACAACACAGGCAATATCATAGACCACCCGCAAGTGTATGTTCTTCTTTGTGCATCTTTGAAGAAGCTCATCAATGACATACAGGGGATAAGCTAACCTATAACAACACAAAACATGGGAATTCTGATACACTATGCTGAGCTCATTTAGTAGTATGTTGCAATATCGCCCATACACATATCACAGGTTAATACACTACTATTACAGTATGTCATAGACTTGCCGTTCTCCTTGGCTCATGTTTACAAACATCAGTGGGATTTCATGACGACAGGAGGCTCCAAACACTCCTGTAACATCAAGCTTTTTCCTGGGGATAAGGAAAAATGTAGATGGTTATGGGAAGACTTAGGTGTTTTTCTATTAGTTTAAGTTTGTAATAAAGTATTCTACAACTGTGACTAACCTTGTGAGGTTTGGAATTATCAGGATGTGAAAGCAGATATTCCTGTACATTATTTTCAGCAACAAACATGCGGGTCCCATGTAAGGGCTCAACTAGGCTTGTCCCTGAGCTTTGTTTCCTCACAAGGCCAAAGTTGGCATCCAGAGTTACTATCATATCTCCATCCACCTAGGAAACAATAACTTGAGTAATTTTGGTTTTGTATCTGGTGCAACAAAAAAGATAAAAGATGCACAAGTTCCCTCATTCATACTCATACCAGGCTGGTGAACATATACTGTTACCGTTATATCAAAATGTAACACTTCACATTGATTCAATTTGATCATTTCATGGGAACTGCAATCAAGTAATCTAACATGAACTAAGCTAGGAGTAGAACCCACCTTTGGACATGCTGGGCACGTGGTCCCATCATCAAACTGAGGGCAAATATCCACCAAACTCCTTTGTCGGAAGTGGTGATGCCTAAAGTGGGATATGGATTCTCCCACCAGGGCTCTGTAGAGTGCGTTAACCTATGGTATTAACCGCATCAGCAAAAATGTTACTGAAACATCATTAACATTAAAAGCCAAATTATTACCAAATTATAAATATAATTATAAATATATTTCTTATAAAAAATGAAAAATCAGCAATCTTCTTTCATACAACTGTAAGATCCTAGATGTTTTCGTAACGATTTACTCTTCGTTGTGATATATCATGATCTGAAATGTTGGCATCACAGATGGGACTTCAAAATTACCTCTGCAATCTGACTCACCTCTGTAAGAGTCAGATTGTTTCTCCAGCGCAGAGTGTTGCAAAAACCCTCAACAGAAACCTGACACTCCAGTGACAGACAAACAAAAAGTTCCAGTAATGAAATGGAGAAGGCAGTTTGAGGCTTTTCAGCTGTTGCTGGCCAGAGCCCATACCGCAGAAGAGTGCAGGCTTCAGGTTCACACTCGCACATATCTATAGGGATGGTGCAGAGACGTCCTGCAAAAAAAATACATAAAAACATAGCCAAGGAATACAATAAAATAGTCTATTGATAATGATATACAATCTTATTTATAGACAGCAGCATGGCAGTGGCCATTTGCACTCATTGGCCCAGGACAGCTGTGGCTACACAAGTAGCTTACCATCACCAAGTATGAATGAGTGAAAGAATAATGAATTCAATGTAGAGCTCTTTGAGTGTCTTGAAAAGCGCTATATAAATCTAATCCATTATCATTACTATAATGTATATTAACACAGACACTGTGTCACCAGTAACCTAATATGTTTTATTACTGGAAAATTGCACATCAGAAGCGTGAGAAATTCATACGAGAACGTCATTGCTCAACATATCATCAGCCTCTCTTTTCTTTTGTCAAGGAAATTAAACACATGACTTTTAACATTATAAAATGACAAACCTGTGTTGACAATGACTTTTATATCTTTCCTGTACACAGCATGGTTTTCATGGCCCTCGGGTAAATACAGGAATAGCCCCTGGTAGGATGGTTCATAAGAAGAATTCTGAAAGAAAGATAACTTTAACTAATAGTTTTGGAAATGAGTAATTCAAGACAACACAAATTGTAGTATTGTGCTAAAACAAGATTTACAAATAGTTTGCTATATGTATATGTGTGAGTGAATGCTGTTGTTCATACATTCCATTTATCAGGGACGTGCAATGAATTGTGGTGAGTCCTCCTCAGACAGGCTTCACAAAGGACTGCCGTGGTGCTGCACTCCAAGCACCTATAATCAGCATGCCGTTGGCAGACAGAACACTTGGAAGAGATTGGTGCTGAAGTTTCAAATGAAACTTTGAGCATGTCCTCCTTGACTGCATCCCAGGCATTTAGCTCTCTCTTCTTTGCCTTACTGTATGCAGTCTCAGAAGATGAACTACAGCCTGCTGCTTCATCTTGTTCTGATGGAACAAGTGTGGAGTCCAAAAGGCCTGTTTGTTGGGAGCTGGGCTTGGGGATGTCTTTATGTGTAAGGTAATGAACCTTTACACAACCATTGATATTCCTCCTCAGCACCTTTATCTTGATGTTTCTCAACCGTGTGCCTTTCAATGCTTTTCCCATCTCTGGAAAAAAAGGCAATAAAGACACATGCATGACTAATGGATACAACAAAAGCTAGATTTTTGTTCCTTAATGTGCATGATGTATTAAAACATAGGCCTAGATGTCACGAGTTGTGGATGGTGAGGACCTAAATGCAGCAACAAAGTCAGGAGGCAGGCAGGTAAAGTAGTCTGTTAATAAATGTAACAGACTACATGGAAGACACAGGGGGAAGCAACATGGATCTGGCAGGGAAATAAAGAAACCTAGGGGTATATGTACACTGAGCGGCTAACAATGAGACAGAAACCAGGTGTGACAAGGAGCAGGAAGTAACAGGACAGGAAACAGGAAACAAGACTAAGGCAAAACTAACACAAAAGGAACAGAACACCAAAAACCCGGGAGACCATGACATAGATACATAACTAGATAGATAATATAAATCAAACAAACTTACCACTGCAATCTTGGAACAGTTTTTCCTAATCTGGGAATCAAAAGTTGTAAAATGAGATGGACAAAGTCAAGTACAGAGAAACATAAGCAGGAAAGCAGACAGATAGAACGACCTGTGTATAGGTTTTATGTTTCAAGTTCAAGGTTAATTCAAGTAATGCATTTTTGTTAGCCTGTTGTTGTTGCTAGCTTACATAAATCAAAATAGAGCAACCACAAACCTGATATCACGATCACTATATACAGTAGGTATATACGAGCATGATATAGCCTGAATGAAGAGTTTGTATGAAGCAGATACAAAATGTATGTACAGTGTAGTCATTACACCGAACGCCTTTAAGGCTAAAAGGTATAATTTACAGGAAACTCACGGTGTAATAAATCGTTTTTCCCCCTCATCTGCTAACTTTTTTTAACTCATTAGTTAGCCATGGGGCAAGCTAAATTGTTAGTAATACTAACAGTTTTGTTTCGATTAAAAAAACAACAACGTTTTTGTAGTAAAGTGTAATGCTAGCTTGACCGGTAAATACAGTAAATGCAAATGAAAAAAAAAAAATCAATAAAAACAATATCTGGTATTTCGTTTAAACTGTTTTTTTTTTTTTAGCTCATAAACTAAATATGAACAGTTGAAAATGAGTAGTGAATAGCCTATACCACCTGTCAAATTTGATTGATTGACAGGTGGGCGTGGCTATCCTTTGATCTTGTCCCGCCCCTTCCTGTCCCACCCCTTCCTGTCCCACCCCTTCCTGTCCCGCCCCTTCCGGCCCCCTTTGACCTAGTTCCGCCCCTTCCGGTTACAGCTTCTGTCAAAATGATGGATGATGACAGTTAGTTTGATCGTTTGAAGTTTGTTTGATTAAGAAAAGGGAGGTATTGGCTTTGATGTTAACATAAGGTTTGATACAAAATGTTTGATCAAGAAAAGGGGAGGTATTGGCATTGATGTTAACATAAGGTTTGATACAAAATGATGGATGATGACAGTTAGTTTGATCGTTTGAAGTCTGTTTGATTAAGAAAAGGGAGGTATTAGCTTCGATGTTAACATAAGGTTTGATACAAAATGATGGATGATGACAGTTAGTTTGATCGTTTGAAGTTAGTGTTTTGTCACTGGAATTCCCCTCCCCTCCGCATTCCTGAGCAGTATGCAGCGTGTATAAATGAGGACAGTGATAAGAAAACCTGTAAAAAGTTGATCTGTTCTTTAAATGAATATAAACGATTATAAAATAAATAATATAAATGATTATAAAATAAATTTAGAACTATTCACTGAAGCAATCATTTCAGATTAAATAAAAATGGAGCCACAAAAATTACAAACAGTTAAAAAATGTATTAGAGAGTTGAAGAAAAAACAATACAGCTTATGTAAAACCTCACACAAAAAAGTTTAAATAATTGTAGAGGTATTCAGTGAAGCAAGCATTTCAGATTAAATAAAATGGAGCTGCAAAAAAATTGCAAACAGTTAAAATAGAGAGTTGAAGAAAAAACATGACCTTGCTCTGTCTCAAAAACACTGGGAGCGCGCGTCTGTGTGTGTCTGTGTGTGTGTGTGTGTGTGTCTGTGTGTATGCCTCCACATTCCTGAGTGCATCGCTGAGCACTGGGGTAAGTGAGAAGATATATTATATATTTCACACACAAAAGTTGTAAAAGTATTATGTTCATTTAAATGAAATGGTTATAAATTTACATTTAGTCATTCACAAATATTTGACACTGACTCAAGTTGAAAGACCATGCTGTTCAATTAAAAGTATATAAATTAAACAAAAATAAAATCATCTTACTGTTTCACCATGTTGAAAAAATCCCACAAGTGTTTCCCCTGAAGTCTTTTCTCTCTGTCACACCAGCGTGTGGCTGGCCTGGTATCTGTTTTTGTGACACGTTCCTGAGCCCATTGAGAAATATCTTACACAACAGTTGAAAATCATTGTGTTCCTTTAAAAGTGTATAAATTTAAATATCTTACTAAAAATCTACTGAACCAATTATTTCAAAACAAAAAATAAAAATCATCTGACATGTTTAGAGGGTTGAAGACACATGTCCACACATTTTAAAGTTGAAAAGATCCCAGAGTGTTTTCCTGAAGTGATTCCCCTCCCACACTTCGCGTTTGACCGTCTCTGAGTCAGAGGTAGTGTGTTCAGTGATCAGAATGAGACACTGTGAATGTTTTGCATTAAATATTTTAAAATTGAATCTGTAAAGTTTTAATACATTTGATTTGCATGTTCTATTTATCCTCTTTTTAGATTACTGTAATGATTTTGTTTAACGGTGACCTAAAGTATAATTGTTATTAAACAACGTCTGTTCCAAAACTTTAGATTGTTGAACATTTTAAAGATTCAATCAGCATTTTTGTTCAAGCATCGTTCATTTTTTATGCTGTGGGCTCTCCATAGCCATAATGATTTTTGTACTGTAACAGCATATTCTATCCCGTACACCTAAACACGACCATCACAGAAAACTACATTTTTACATTTTCAATAAATAAACCATTTAATGTTTTGCACTCACTAAATTGGTTCCATAAATTAACTAATCTCTATTTTTAAATTAAATGATTATAAATATGGAATATAACTCAATGAATAACAAATATGTTACTAAAATGTACTCAAACATAGTTTTAGCTAAATTAATTTATAATATGTATGTACATACAAAAACTCCTTGCATTTTCATAGAACTGAAGAAGTAGTTCTTTATGCAATGGTAAAAAACAATCCAAAAAGCAAATAGTTTAAGTTGTCATAAGCAAAGCCCTCCCAGATCCTTCAGTGATAAACTAGGGGTGAGATGAAGCTTCACGCCCTCACAGAGACGGGAGGAGGTACAGGCCAGATGAGCCTCAATGTCACAGCGTATGTAAAGTTAGTCTGCTTTCCTGAGTTTTATTCATACTAAATGCATGTAAAAGCATAATCTTCAAAGTTTAAATTAGATCTTTTAAAATCAAATCTTTAAAGTTTTATTAAAATCCTATCTTCTATTTATCTTCCACTTCTGTATGATATGAATTATTTTGCATAAATTTAACCTAAGGTATTATTTGTTTAGTAAAACAGTGTCTGTTAAAAAATAACACAAAAAAGTTTAAAGCAAAAACTGTGCTTTGGCGTCTTAGATTGTATTTCAAGCATTATTTTTGTCTCTGTGCTCCATGAGATATACTGTCAAAGTGTGTCACAATGTTGTTGTTTTGTTAAGAAATCCCAGAACTCTACATAACTCTTATTTAGATTAAGTTCACATGTTCAGAGACGCGATGTGCCTCTGAGGTCTGTGCCTCGGCATAAATATGGTCCTGCATTATGAAGTACCGTGTGCAGCTCAGACTTTCAAATTTGGCGGGGGAGTGGCAAGCGCCTTTCACGGATCCCCTTGTGTCCGCTACTTTACAGACACTCTCTCATCTGACCACCTCATCAAAAGACATGTCTAAAAGTGAGTATTGTCTCTATAAATATTTTATGCAACGGTGTTTTATTTAAAAGAATGTTTTTGTTTTATTTAAACCATGTTTATCTGCTGTAACCGCTCAATGTACTGTAATGCACTGCGTTACTGCCTATAGGATGATTGCATGATTTTTGCCATTTAAAATAACATGGTCTTTCCTTTTCTCTCTAGAGACAGCAAACACTGCAGGACAATCAGGCATCCAAGTAACATGTTAGTGGGGTTCATATTTATTTTTAATGAGAAATATTATAGAGCGGAACAGGCGGTTTCTGGAAGTAAAAAAAAACACTTCCGGTAACCAGCAACGGTGAAAAAAGAGGACAGGGTGTATATTGGGTGTATAATGAACAACTGACAGATGAACTGACAGATATTTTATGTAAACAGGCAAAATCTCTACATCTGATGGTGTCCATGTGTTTTCTCCTACTTCTCCTATTTCTCATAACTATCATCTCCTATCATTGAGATCAATATGACTTCTGCCGAATCAAATGTGCCGGCAAATTGTAAGTGTAATACATGAGAAACTATTAAAACAGCTTTCGCCTATGTAATGTAATCTTAATTAAGCAGTTGGACTTAACTATTCGGGACCAATTTTAAGGAATATGTATGTTTGTCCCTATTGAACAATTTCTATGTATGTGCAATATGTATGTTTTTGGTACAATTGGATCGAGTTTTGTAGAATATGCCAAGATTAATTTATTTTATGTGGTGTCATGCTCCTGGATTATTCAGACTCAGAATTGTAACTATTACTATAGCCTTTATCAGGCATTTACTTTACTGCAGACTTATCAAACGTATTTATTTACTGCAGATTTGATCAAAGCCAAATACTGCCCAAAAGGGGAGACTAGGATAGAAGAGAAACAGGTTAACACAAGGTTAGATTCAATCTTTATATTCTTTCCCCATTTTGCCTTCATTTTCTTGTTATTGTTTTAATTTTTTATATTCTCAGATCATCAAAGGTTTCTGAAAGCAAACATCTGTCAGTTGGTTGAAAAAGTGAAGAACATTGATCCAATCAGCATGAAGAATCTCTCATGTAGGAACTGCAACAACTGTTTTATTGTTTGGCAGTTTAAAAAAGATTGATTGCTGATGGAGTTTTCTTTTTTTTGTATTGATAACCAAGTATATTGTTCATGTAAGAAGAAATCAAACTGGGGACATAATAAACAGTGGCAAAGTTTATATTTCTAAAAGGTTTTAAGCTTAGATATCTTTAAATACATTTTAATGTAATTTTTAATGTTTTTCATTCTACTTGACCTTATGATTATAATAAAAGATTATAATAATCAAATATAATGTATTTTTTATGACCATCAAATGAGAAACAACTTAACATCACATCAAGCTTTGACGTAATTTTTACTGCTTCCTAAAGACAACACTTAATTGCATTTCCAGGTTAGATTTTAACAAATGATTGGTCAATAATTGAACAATTGCATGATATCCTCTGTGAACTAAAGCAAATGCACTAACATTAAGGATACACATACGGAGTAAAGATTTTGTAAAAAGGTTTTCTTATTAGATAACAATTTTTACAACCTTAACAAATGTTGAACGCATTCACTAAATAATCGAATAAATTAAACTGGATTATTTGTTTTAATTGAACTTAATAGTTTGGACAAAATTAAGAACTATACATGTTCTACTGTTATGCTGCCTACATAATGAATTACACAACCACGGAATGAAAAAGCTTGTAATTTAGACCGTAACATTAACATTGACAGACAACTTCTCCTTCATTAGCTCTATCCACCTGGGGAAAGCTATCCCCATATTTACCCTAGTTTTGAATTTGCCGGACACGTTTCCCTTTAAATTAATTTGTATGCTATAAGGATTGCATTATGAAGTACCGTGCAGTGCAGCCTTTCAAGCGCCTCTCACTGAGCGCTTCAGATGGTTTCAGTCAGCCGGCTCTGAACCAAAAGGTTGGCTAGTTGAGCTAGGCTAGTGCTTTTTGTCCCTCTCTGCTAATATAGTTTTTCAAGATGGCGGAACGACATGGAGGCCTCCATGGACTTACCCGTACCATGTAAATAAAGATAAGAAATTCTTTGCTTACGAGGATAAGTCTGAGCTTATTTTATGGAACCAATTTAGTGAGTGCAAAACATTAAATGGTTTATTTATTGAAAATGTAAAAATGTAGTTTTCTGTGATGGTCGTGTTTAGGTGTACGGGATAGAATATGCTGTTACAGTACAAAATCATTATGGCTATGGAGAGCCCACAGCATAAAAAATGAACGATGCTTGAACAAAAATGCTGATTGAATCTTTAAAATGTTCAACAATCTAAAGTTTTGGAACAGACGTTGTTTAATAACAATTATACTTTAGGTCACCGTTAAACAAAATCATTACAGTAATCTAAAAAGAGGATAAATAGAACATGCAAATCAAATGTATTAAAACTTTACAGATTCAATTTTAAAATATTTAATGCAAAACATTCACAGTGTCTCATTCTGATCACTGAACACACTACCTCTGACTCAGAGACGGTCAAACGCGAAGTGTGGGAGGGGAATCACTTCAGGAAAACACTCTGGGATCTTTTCAACTTTAAAATGTGTGGACATGTGTCTTCAACCCTCTAAACATGTCAGATGATTTTAATTTTTTGTTTTGAAATAATTGGTTCAGTAGATTTTTAGTAAGATATTTTAATTTATACACTTTTAAAGGAACACAATGATTTTCAACTGTTGTGTAAGATATTTCTCAATGGGCTCAGGAACGTGTCACAAAAACAGATACCAGGCCAGCCACACGCTGGTGTGACAGAGAGAAAAGACTTCAGGGGAAACACTTGTGGGATTTTTTCAACATGGTGAAACAGTAAGATGATTTTATTTTTGTTTAATTATATACTTTTAATTGAACAGCATGGTCTTTCAACTTGAGTCAGTGTCAAATATTTGTGAATGACTAAATGTAAATTTATAACCATTTCATTTAAATGAACATAATGCTTTTTCAACTTCTGTGTGAGATAAACTTCCAACCTCCCCAGCAATGCGGAGGGAGTGGAATTCCTACTTTGACACACACACACACACACACACACACACACACACACACACACACACACACACACACACACACACACACAGACACAGACACAGACGCATCCCTAACTGAGCTACGGGGCAAAGACACACATACATAGACGCTCTCCAGCTATTTTTTGAGACAGAGCAAGGTCATATTTTTTCTTCAACTCTCTAATACATTTTTAACTGTTTGCAATTTTGTGCCTCCATTTTATTTAATCTGAAATACTTGCTTCAGTGAAAAGCTCTACAATTATTTAAACTTTTTATTTTTATTTTATATTATTTATTTTATAATCGTTTATATTCATTTAAAGAACAGATAAACTTTTTACAGGTTTTCTTATCACTGTCCTCATTTACACACGCTGCATACTGCTCAGGAATGTGGAGGGAGGGGGAATTCCAGTGACAAAACACTAACTTCAAACGATCAAACTAACTGTCATCATCCATCATTTTGTATCAAACCTTATGTTAACATCAAAGCTAATACCTCCCTTTTCTTAATCAAACAAACTTCAAACGATCAAACTGTCATCATCCATCATTTTGTATCAAACCTTATGTTAACATCAAAGCCAATACCCCCCTTTTCTTAATCAAACAAACTTCAAACGATCAAACTAACTGTCATCATCCATCATTTTGACAGAAGCTGTAACCGGAAGGGGCGGAACTAGGTCAAAGTGGGCCGGAAGGGACTGGAACTAGGTCAAAGGGAACCGGAAGGGGCGGGACAGGAAGGGGCGGGACAAGATCAAAGGATAGACACGCCCACCTGTCAATCAATCATTTTGACAGGTGCCATAGCATATTAACTACTCACTGCAGAGGAAAAGGGTTAGAAACAGCAGGAGGAAAAAACTGGGAAGCGGAATGAGAGCCGGCGGGCCCAGCTGTGTATGGCGTTGCAGCGGGAAGTGCCGTGTTGAAAAGCTGAGGTGAAGCGGGAGGCGAGCAAGGTCTCGTGGCGGTGGAATCTGGAGCGCGACCCAGGCTCGCAGAAATCCTGGCGCCCCGGGCCGAAGCGCGCGGCAAACCGGACCTTGCACGGGAAGGTGGCGGAGTCGGGCGAGGTGAATTTGGGGCCTTGCGAGAATTTTCCGGCCTGCTGGCCGCCTTGGAACCTGGGGTGGATTTAGGAGAGATATTTGAAGATTGTAAGGTAACATACAGGTTGTAAAGTTGCGCTTTAGTCATCCTGCGCGAGGGCTGAATATCAGAATTTATCAGCGCTTGTCTCAGACTCAAGACTGTCCACTTTCCAATAGGCGGAATCGTTGGCACGGCCGAACGATAGGAGGACGCTGGGGAGGAAGCTGGAGTCCTCGCCGGTGGAGGTGAGGGTAAACCTCGACGTCTTGGCGTGCGAGGAGTTGTTTGTACCGACCGGCGCCCACGAGATGAAACGTGGGGCTCGGAGGCGGTATCAGGCGGAGAGGTTGTCCTGGGACCAGCTGATGGCGGCGGAGCATGGTTGAGCTCGTCATCGGACGGTGAAAGTTGCATTTGGGACATCTTTTTAGCAAAGCAGTACGCCAAATGCTGAAAACTGTCGAGGAATATGGGTGAGTTGACTGTGTGTATTTATAGGCTTTATTTGTGCTGATTGAGTGGACCAGTTGATTACTGATTGCTGACAGCTGGCTGACTTGATTGTTTGATCATTAGAATGTGTTCCTCCCGAACCTTGTTAATAAAACATCAATAAACACAAGAAAATAAAGGAAAATAAAATGGTCAAACTCAATGCTTTAAATATAAAAAAAAAGAGAAGCAGAGAAGTCCGTGGAAACAACACTGCTCATTCCCGTCTGTCAGCGGCAATGCTGCTCCTCTCAGCCGTTCACTGAACAGGGACGCAGAGAGAGGTGTGACGGCAGGGAGAAAGCAAACCTCGCGCTCGCAGGATTGTGCTGGCAACATTTGGTACTGAGGTTTGTCTAAAAAGTCACTAGATTTCTCTCTAGTCGCTTTTTAAAAAAAAATTCACCAAAGGGGTCTACAAAGTCGCTAAAAATAGCGACAAAGGCGCTAAGTTGGCAACACTGGCCTTTTCTGTTATTTTTGTAGCCTAAATGTGAGACGTTGGCAGCCCACATCTGCTTCTGAACAAAACAAGCGAGTTTGCTGACGTATGACGACGCTTTGCAGGAGACCGCGGCGCGATGATTGGTCAAAGTTGCATAAAAGTTGCGGTGATTTTTTTTTTTTAATTGCAAGGCGCACTGAATTCACGTGGATTTGTTGAAGTTGTGTTAATAGTTGCGATCGCGACATCGCGAAATCCTTGAGGGACTGATTAGGTCACTTGATGGAGTTTTTTGGTTCCTTGCAACTGTTGCCTTTGGCTTGCTCATTTGGGCATATTCAAATTAATTAACCAATCATTAATACCATTGTTCAGCCCTACCAAACGTGGATTTTTTTCCACTAAGAAACGAACATTATGTTGTTTTGATTGATACTGTGAAGCTGCTTTGATACAATCTATATTGTGAAAAGCGCTATATAAATATACTTGACTTGACTTGACATCAGGAATGAGTAAGTCAAATGTGGATCTCAACTTCCGTGACATTAGCATTTGAGCAGGTGACAACCCAGTTGTTGCATGAGGAGTGATTCTATAATTAAACAAGAATCTTGCTACTGTTGTCTCCACAGTGTCACCCTTCATCTTTTTCATCCCCTCCTTGAAAGTTTGAACAGCACGTTCAGCTCGGCCGTCTGAAGAAGGATGATAAGGAGCTGACGTTACATGCTGAATGCCATTCCTCTTCATGAAAGTTTCAAACTCGTTACTGGTAAAACATGTTCCGTTGTCTGACACTAACATTTGGGTAATCCATGTGTACTGAAATACAATCTCAGCTTCTCAATTGTAATTTGGGAAGTGGCATGTGTGACAGGATAAACTTCCATCCACTTGGAATGAGAATCTACCAGAATTAGGAACATTCTTCCTAAGAAGGGCCCTGCATAGTCAAGTCAAGTCATCTTCATTTATATAGCACTTTTAACAATGTAGATTGTTTCAAAGCAGCTTTATAGAGATAAACATATAATTTAAGGTAACAGAGATTGTTTTGGCTTTATAGCGGTTCTTGAATAATGTTATTTTCCAGCTACAGTTAGTTTTGATTGATTCACTTCCGGAGATATTATCATTTGTTATTAAATTAGGGGCCGCTAAGACGACGCCGTTCTCTCTAAACAGACTTTAAACTGAACCTGTGATAAACACTGATGGCGTTCACATGTACATTAAGATTTTATCCTATAGTTATGTGCACTTGAATATATGTGCACAGGTTTGTAATTCCCTACAAACCATGCCAAAACAAACTGCTTGTCTTGCCTATAAATTTTGATACAGAATTTTATTTTATTTCATCATTTCGGGTTAGGTGCGCAAACCGAAATTCCCCCAGAACGCTTTATCTGTAGAGTGGGAAAGGGATCCTCCATAGGGAGAGGCGCGTTGGCCCTTCAGCACTGCATTGTCATCGGGTCCAGGCGAAGCTCCTCGTCAGATCTGGATACGGCCTGGATCCGGCAGGCTGCGGGAAAACCTCGGGATAAACAAAGACACTCAAATTAGCGTAGATGCCATTCTTCTTATGATGTAACGAGTACATCAGGTCTTATATAACATAATTAATCTGACTCCATTAAAGGTGCAGTGTGTGATTTTTAGCGACATCTAGCGGTTCGGTTGCGAGTTTGCACTAAGGGCTCAGCCCACTGCTCACCCCTCCCTTTCGAAGAAGCTACGGTGGCTAAAACGGGACAAACATCGTCATCTGAGACAGCAGAGAATAGCCAGAGTAAACCAAGTTTCTGTACCACAGGATTATAAACCACATCATGGATAAAGTTTACAAAGCCATAGTCAGGTGAGGATCAAGGGTCTTAATACATAATATAATAATAGTAATCAGCTGATTATCTCACGTAACCAGCACATTTCTCCCCACATAGCAAACCCATAATACAGCGAGGGAGAAGAACCACATGAAACTATGCAACTATATATTTTTTCTAACAGGGTAGTAAAAGTTTAGCTGGCTAATATGAGCTGTTACTGTGGCTGAGCTGGTTAAAGCGTTAAGCCTTGTTTATACTCGACGCGTCCGCATTAGCCCAAAGGTGCGTGCGGCAAAAATTACGTGATTGTAACAGCGCGCGCGCCTCCGCATCCCCTAGACACCACTTACTACACACAATAGGCTTTTTTTCTCTAATTTTGGAAACTCGATCGACTTAAAATGCTTCCAAGATCGACGGGTTGGTTATTCCTGTAACTGTTTTACGGTCAATGTCAAGAGTAGCCTACTAATCAGCTGTCTCCCGAACGTAACCAGCACATTTATCCCCACATAGCAAAGCCATAACACAGCGAGGGAGAAGAATTAAGTTAGGCTACATGAAACAATCCAACTACATATGTACACCACTGACAAGGGAAAAGTCACTACTCACGGTGTTTATGGCTAGGCTTCTCTTTCAAGCTAGTGACGAAACGCGCTCTGTAACGCTGTTTGTTCGCTGTCGGCTACGGTAGAAACATGACGTCACAATATGTCGATATAAATGCCTCATTCTAAGGTAATAAAAACATTACGGTTTATTAAGTAAGTTCTTTATACACAACTGAACACATAGTTATGGATGTCATATTGTATTTCTGTTAATAGATACTAAATTTTTACACACTGCACCTTTAAACATTTTATTATTCTTTAACCTCTTTTTCTTTAAAGGTAAAAGTCTTTCTTAGAATTGGTAGGAAAAAAAACTTACGATTTAACCTGAACGTTTAAATAACGAAAGTTATAATCATTTTAGCTTTCAACATCATTAGTGACAAAAGGAAAGATTCTCACAGCCTTTAAAGCAGGAAAAGTTATTTATTAAGTAACATGTTTAAATATACAAACAGTAGAATGGAACCACATACTGTATATAAAACTTAGTTGTAACAAATAATGGAATAGTGATGAAACCCTTGCACTAGATGGGCATTAGCATACTGTGATGATGAAGGCCATTGTGCCACGTTTAATTCACATGTAAAGGAATTTCTGAAGTACTAGGGCAATAAAGAGTTCTGCCCATATTTGCTCAGCCCTACAAATCCCTCCTCTGGTACATTGGACCTCAGGAATTACGTGAGGTACATTTGTGACCTTAAAATTTAGGACTGAGTGCATTGAAGAAGTGTCTCCATTGGTATAGTAGCACAGAGTAATGATGATAATTGTCAAGGATGCTAAGAAGATACACACACAGAACACCTACTCCCATCAGGTGTAGGCTTAGTCAGATGCACAACAATGTGGACACACTTGTCAGGAACTCTGTCCATATAACAAGGTTTATGTCCATTGTTGGCTTTGGCAAGCCGAACAAGATCTCTAGTGTCTGTGGTGGTCTGTTCCTCCTCATGACATCTTCAACTCTCTGCTGTTCATGTCCCACAGGAACAAGATCTCTAGTGTCTGTGGTGGTCTGTTCCTCCTCATGGCATCTTCAACTCTCTGCTGTTCATGTCCCACAGGAACAAGATCTCTAGTGTCTGTGGTGGTCTGTTCCTCCTCATGGCATCTTCAACTCTCTGCTGTTCATGTCCCACAGGAACAAGATCTCTAGTGTCTGTGGTGGTATGTTCCTCCTCATGGTATCTTCAACTCTCTGCTGTTCATGTCCCACAGGAACAAGATCTCTAGTGTCTGTGGTGGTCTGTTCCTCCTCATGGCATCTTCAACTCTCTGCTGTTCATGTCCCACAGGAACAAGATCTCTAGTGTCTGTGGTGGTCTGTTCCTCCTCATGGCATCTTCAACTCTCTGCTGTTCATGTCCCACAGGAACAAGATCTCTAGTGTCTGTGGTGGTCTGTTCCTCCTCATGGTCCATTGTTATTTTCAATGTTTGTTAATGATATGTCACAAGCTGTTTTTAGAGCAGATGTTGTACTTTATGCAGACGATGCTACAATGTTTTACGCAGCATCTACAATAAATGATATAAGTTGCACCTTGCAGAATGAACTTAATGCCATTACAAATTGGGTGAAACTTAATAAATTAGCTCTCAATACATCTAAAACTAAATGTATAGTCTTTGGTACTAAATGTATGCTTGGCAAGCCTTGCAACTTAAATCTAATTGTTGACACATCTGTGGTAGAACAGGTGAGTCAGACTAAACTATTGGGTGTGAAGCTGGATAGTCAGCTCTCCTGGGCTGATCAGATTGATCACATTGTGTCTAAAATGGCTAGAGGTATTGCTTTTTCCAGGAGATGTTCAGTATATTGTCCACCAGTAGTTGAAAACAGTTGTCCAGTCTTTAGTTCTGTCACATCTGGGGTACTGCTCAGTAATTTGGTCCAGTGCTGCACAGGGACATCTGAAAAAATTACAAATCGTTCAGAATAAAGCCGCAAGAGTGGCACTTGGTTGCTCTTTTCGCTCTAGTGTGGATAAAATGCACACCTGTTTGGGCTGGCTAAAAGTGGAGGACAAACTTAATATAAGTCTTCTCAGTTATATGCACAATGCTCTATTTAAAAACAACCCAAAATCTTTTGTAGATAAATTGGTTTTTAGTGGCTATTGTCATGGACATGTTACGCGTCAGGTGAGCTCAGGTGTGTTAGTGGTTCCATCTGCAAGGTCCAACTGTATGGGAAGAACAGTATTATTTAGATCGTCATCTGCTTGGAATAAATTGGATTTAAAAACAAGGCATATATCCAACATATGTAATTTTAAGAAGACTCTAAAACAGATTACAGTTAATAGTATTACATCAGTTAATTTGTGACTGTTTATACTGATACTGTCAAATGCTGTATGAGTGTGAATGTGAATATGTGGATAAATGTATACATGTGGTAATGCTATATGAATGTTATTTTTATGTATGTTATATGTGTGTATTTTAATTGTACAGATGTTTTAGTACTTTTATGGGCCCCAGGAAGACTAGCAATCACATTGTGGAAGCTAATGGGGACCCAAATAAATAAATAAATAAATAAAAATAAATAAATGGCATCTTCAACTCTTTGCTGTTCATGTCACACAGGAACAAGATCTCTAGTGTCTGTGGTGGTCTGTTCCTCCTCATGGCATCTTCAACTCTCTGCTGTTCATGTCCCACAGGAACAAGATCTCTAGTGTCTGTGGTGGTCTGTTCCTCCTCATGGCATCTTCAACTCTCTGCTGTTCATGTCACACAGGAACAAGATCTCTAGTGTCTGTGGTGGTCTGTTCCTCCTCATGGCATCTTCAACTCTCTGCTGTTCATGTCCTACAGGAACAAGATCTCTAGTGTCTGTGGTGGTCTGTTCCTCTTCATGACATCTTCAACTCTCTGCTGTTCATGTCCCACAGGAACAAGATCTCTAGTGTCTGTGGTGGTCTGTTCCTCCTCATGGCATCTTCAACTCTCTGCTGTTCATGTCCTACAGGAACAAGATCTCTAGTGTCTGTGGTGGTCTGTTCCTCCTCATGACATCTTCAACTCTCTGCTGTTCATGTCCCACAGGAACAAGATCTCTAGGTTCCTCCTCATGACATCTTCAACTCTCTGCTGTTCATGTCCCACAGGAACAAGATCTCTAGTGTCTGTGGTGGTCTGTTCCTCCTCATGGCATCTTCAACTCTCTGCTGTTCATGTCCTACAGGAACAAGATCTCTAGTGTCTGTGGTGGTCTGTTCCTCCTCATGGCATCTTCAACTCTCTGCTGTTCATGTCCCACAGGAACAAGATCTCTAGTGTCTGTGGTGGTCTGTTCCTCCTCATGACATCTTCAACTCTCTGCTGTTCATGTCCCACAGGAACAAGATCTCTAGTGTCTGTGGTGGTCTGTTCCTCCTCATGGCATCTTCAACTCTCTGCTGTTCATGTCCTACAGGAACAAGATCTCTAGTGTCTGTGGTGGTCTGTTCCTCCTCATGACATCTTCAACTCTCTGCTGTTCATGTCCCACAGGAACAAGATCTCTAGTGTCTGTGGTGGTCTGTTCCTTCTCATGGCATCTTCAACTCTCTGCTGTTCATGTCCCACAGGAACAAGATCTCTAGTGTCTGTGGTGGTCTGTCCCTCCGGTCACCGTGATTTTGCCAAGTAAGACATGGTCCTGGATCAACATATTTTGTTGATCCTGGATCAACATTCCTGTCCCAAAATGTAGTCCTTACCCAATTCCTACCCCTAAACCTAACCCTACCCATAACTTTTGACTAAAATCATAGGGTAATGAAAGGTGAATAACACTGATGTTTAAGTACCTCACCCTGGTTCTAAGCCTAAACTTGACATAAACTGTAAACTTGTCCCTCAAATCTGATTGGTTGATTGGAAAGTTGATACAGGATCAACAAAGATGTTGATCCAGGAACATGTGGTACTTGGTGAAATCACATTCACCCTGTTCCTCCTCATGGCATCTTCAACTCTCTGCTGTTCATGTCCCACAGGAACAAGATCTCTAGTGTCTGTGGAGGTCTGTTCCTTATAATCTGCAAACCAAGTATGCAAAGGTTACAACTTTTAAGGGAGTATCAACATGTATTAGTTAAATTGTTAGACATCGTAGTATTCCACATAATAACTCGATATCTGATGCATATTTTGATTGAATAATGAGATGATTGCTCATGATATAATGAAAAAAAAAATAGCATGAAAAAAGATATCCCTGTTCACATAAGTACTGTGACAAGAAAAAAAAGAAACAAAATAAAATAGGAAAAGAATGCGGTGGATATGAAGTGTGCCAAATAAAATCAGTTGACTATCAGGAAACTGTAGTACATGATTTGAGATACTGGGTTCCAGTGTCTCAAATGAAAAGTAAATGAAATGATCATGGTGTTACTGTAAGATGGCAAAAAAAAAAAGATGCATCAATTACAGAATCTGTTCAGTTTGGCACAGTGAGGCTTTCTGAATAACACAGCTACCTCACCATGTATTTGTTTGCATGACTCAATTTTTATTGCCCAGCTAACAATACCTTCGAAAGTATTTTCACACATGAGTGATTGCTGTACACGCGGCCCTGCTCCAGAATACTCCTCAAAAAGTTCAAACATATTTTCTGCATATGTCTCAAACGATTCTTCAGTACTCTGTTTCCGATTAAAAATCAATTTCCCTCCAACAGGACTACAACCCCGCAGATCACGAAGGCACTGTTTTAGTCTATTAAAGATTTCACTCTCCGGCTCATTTTGATACATAGACTGCACAATGGTATCTTATAGATCAGGGGCCGTATTCACAAAGCATTTTATCTTACCACTAGGAGTACTCCTAAATCGCACTAAAATATTTTAGCTAGGAGTTTTCTCTTAAAAGTTATTCACAACGCCTTTCAGACCTACTCTTAGTAAGGAAAAATGACAACTCCTAAACCAAGAGTGAGTCTTCGTTGCTATGGATGACGTCAATTCTCATGCACGAGCTTTCTCGCAATGATTGATTGTTAGATGACAGGGCCATCATGCGGAACATAACGCAACAAATCATGGAATTACGACATCTAAATATGTCTGTGTCCTACACAAAATAATAATAGTAATGTCATCGAAATGCATATATAATAATGACATGTTTGTGCAGGCCCCAGAAAAGGCAGAGAGAGAGAGAAAAGTCGTGAATTAAATTAAATTAAATCAAGGTAGCCTTATACCCTAATGAAAACCGCCACTTGCCCAATAATGAAAAACGACACTTGCATTAACACTTGCTTGGTTAATTGACATCCTATTAGCCTAAATATACTAGGCCTACTTAAAGCAAGGAAATGTCGCTCCTATTGAAGTAATGTAATAGTTGAATGACGGTGTATTATGAACTCGCCAAAACGGAAAAGAAAGCCCAACTGGACACAGGATCAGTTACTGCTGCTGGCCCAGTTGGTGCTGGAAAAAAATAGGGCTGTAACGACCCAGTCGATTAGTCGATTAATTGGTCGATACGTTCTGGTTCGACCAAAATTCTGATTGGTCGATTTTTTGCCGCGTTCATTTCATGACTTTTGCCACTGTAGGGTCTGGACTAATCAGACACACACTAATTAGTCATATTCATTATATTTAATGAATATAAAGGTCTATGAAACTCCCCCAAAACTAACATCACAAATGAAGTTACTATGTCGGCCGGGTGTCCTGTTACAGAGCACCTTAAGACTGATAGCAGACTTTTACGACCTCAAAGGAATGTGGCCACATACGCAAGAGAGACAATGGGAAGACAAAAACAATCTTTAATACAGACCTTGCTACATTCATCATAGACTAACTGATCTATAAATGAACATGCATCCCAGAAACTGTGTAAATGATTTACTGTCTTGTGTACTATTATGTAGAGCCTATGATATGCATTTTATTATAGAACCAACGGTCAATGTAACCTCACCTATACCATGTTTGGTCTCTATAAATTGGTACTTTGAAGTTTGAAATGATTGTATGACATGTTGATAGCTGCGCAACATTATTAGCATTACAAGAATCTTCCCTAGTTTCTTAATCAGAAACAATCCAGCAGCACACACACACACAAGCACCTTTAGGACAAAGAGTCATAAATTAACAAGCGCAACTTCCCCGCTCTGACATTTCACCTTTCTTATTGTCCGAGTCAACTCTTAAGGGTTGGATCTTTCTCTGACTTTATTAGAGACAGTCCACAGTGACCTGCCTCTCTTAGTTTTCTCATCCGATCACAACACTGCTTCTGCTGATACTGGGGGAACCCCTCCCCCCTTTGCTTGCTTGTCAGACTGCTATTCTTCAATCCAAAAAAATACTAGTCACTGGACTCACAGGACAGAGAGAGAAGACTCTCTCTTAACCAACAACGACTCCAATCACCCACTCTTCCTCACTTCTCCTGAGTGCTCGGCGTGGCCTCAACAGGACCCAGGGCTCCAGGCCTTGACCAACCCAGCCATGTGCTCTTGGAGAAAGATAACTTTCAAACAACTTCCACTTGACATGGCCGGAACCCTCAACGACTTCAATTTTTCACAACTTCAAGAATTGCTCCCACTACAAATGCAAGTATTCAATTCAATGAAATGTGAAAATGAAATGCTGTTGGTTCTTCTCATAGTTAGATCAACTTCCTCAAAAGTTCTCGTGATGATATCACTAGTTGACAACATAGTACTATTTTCGGAAATCATAGGCTATGATATTGCGCAGGTGCACGTGATGCAGCGCTGTCCGAGCGACAGACTCGTGTGTCACTCATTTCAGTGCATAATAGTTAGGTCAAAAACTATTTAATATACTGTAAATAGCCTACTTGTTTTTTATGTTTATTTATAATTCATTTTGGCGGACAACAAGGCTACCAAGTACTGCACACAGTGCGTAGCTAATTGATTTAACGTTTTTTTTCCCTAATGCCATTTTTAGTCGAAAATTTCAGGACTTCAGTCGACCAAGATTTTCTTTGGTTGATTACAGCCCTAGGAAAAAAAAACATAATAAAAGGGATATTTGGCACTGGGATATCAAGCAAAACTAAGAGACATGGGAGGCTTGTGTCGCGGACCCCGGACGACTGCGAGAAGCGGTTTTAAGATCCTTTGTGAATAGGTCTTAGTGAGTTAGGAGTCCTCTTGACTTCTTTTAAGCTGTCCCAGACTTAGGTGCTACTTTTACGGCTAAAATGCTTTGTCAATTACTCTTAGTGAAAAAAATTAAAGTTACAAATTAAAAATGAAAGTCCTAAAGTTAGGAGTGACTTGCCCATTATTTTTAGGAGTTGCTCCTAAATTTGCCAGTTAGGAGCTACTTTTAGCCTTAAAATTCTTTGTGAATACGGCCCCTCAACATCTGGAATTGAGCTGATAACAATTTGCCAAATATCTTTTGGTTTGAGCTGAAATGCATGTTTTAGGTCGCAAAATGTGACAATTTACTCTCAGTCTAGAGCCCTGTATAGTGTTTTATTTCTGCTTTTACATGAGCGCCACCCAGGGCCGGAGTGGGGCCACTTTTCAGCCCGGGAGTTTCAGGCCCAAGACCGGCCCACTTTTTCCATGGTAGTGGAAATTGGATAAATGACAGTTCAACAGTTCAGCTCTTATATTGTGTAGTTTTTATTAATACCATACAAATAATGTTAAGATCTTATTATTAATCTTATAATGTCTTATAATAATCTTATAATCTTATTAAACAAATAATGTAAGATCAAGCTTGAGTTTTGTTATCAATATTTGCTAAATCTATGAATCACCATATACTGGGTGATACAAAAAGGCTAATATTTTAATTAAATTAAATATTAATAATAATGCTCACTATTAACTAGTTTCATTGCCATGCAATGGCAGGGTTTTATAATCAGTGTTGTCCTGAAATTGAAGCAAGTTAGCTAAGGGGGTTCGGGGTATCCCCGAGAAAATTGTGATATCTTTGATCTACATATGTGCATGCATTTTAATACGTTTTGAAGGCCAAAAAAATTGGATAACAACAGCTTTAAACCATGTCAGTGGGCAGCTGATTATGTTTCTCTCCTCAGCATCACACTCTTTTTTTCTTTGTTTGTATTCCCCTACTAAAGTTGAGCTTTGACTAATATAGGCTTTTAATTTTTGTCTGTCAGTGAAGAAAGGTCAGGGTCAACTGATTATTTTGCCTATGAATCATTTTCTCAGACGTGTTCAATAGCTACTTACATCTCATCTCGCACTCGACCGCACACTGAAGCGTCGAGACGCGCTGCTAAAATTCGCGCTCAGGAGCGTCTATGAACATAAAGCCCGCCTACTTTGATTTGATTGGAATATTCTGACATTGACGAGTAGTGACAGACCAATGAGGCTCAGATGAAAAACACACACACACACAGACACACACCCTGTCCTCTGTTTCTGACGTTCTCTGCTCGGCGCCGCTGTGGATTGAAGAATCTGAAGCGAACATGAATTTGTGTAGCCTACATTGTTTAGGGGGGCTAGGCAGAAGTTTAGGGGCTGAACCCCCCCTAAAAAGGTACCGTTAATACAGCAGGGCCGGCCCAGCTATCGGTAGCCTACCACCGGAGAAAACGTTTTGGAAAAGACGGGCTATAGACCCAACCAACTCTTTTTGGGAGGGGAGAACTCCCTCACAGTATGCAGAGGCTGCGCGCTGCGGTGTCAGAATGCGGAACGTGTGTAGCCTAATTTAAGAGAAGATAGACTAATGTGACAAATGTAAAATAATAAAAAGAAAGAAATAAAAGAAATAAAAAAAAAATACTCGACCGGCCCAAAAGTGACGCGGCCCACAGGGAATTCTCCTGATTCTCCCGATTACCCACTCCGGGCCTGGCGCAACCTACTGTCAGAGAGTGATTTTTTGTTTTTAATTGATCTGAACTGACAAATTAGACATTCCTGTTGGTTGAACACGAATTAATAGATATCAATCAATCAATCAATCAACAAAGTGTCCTGTGTCACCACACACCGGCTATAGGGGGAGAGGAGAGATTTGGCTATAGGGTGATGTGTGGCTAACTTACACAGAGGAGACTTTGTTGCTCAGCACATAAAGATGAACTACTTACCGTGATCTCAGACTGTGTTTAAGTGGTTTCTCCACTGTGTGGATCTTCATGTGTCGCTTCAGGTGAGTTTTAATAGAGAAACTCGACCCGCACTGATCACACGTGTGCTGCTTCTCTCTGCTGTGGATCCTCTCATGTCTATTCAGATGTGATGACAGACTGAATCTCTTGTCACAGTGTGAACACTTGCAAGGTTTTTCTCCAGTGTGGATCCTCTCATGTGTTTTCAGATGTGATGATCGACTGAATCTCTTGTCACAGTGTGAACACTTGTAAGGTTTCTCTCCAGTGTGGATCCTCTCATGTGTTTTCAGATGTGATGACAGACTGAATCTCTTGTCACAGTGTGAACACTTGTAAGGTTTCTCTCCAGTGTGGATCCTCTCATGTGTTTTCAGAGATGATGACAGACTGAATCTCTTGTCACAGTGTGAACACTTGTAAGGTTTCTCTCCAGTGTGGATCCTCTCATGTGTTTTCAGAGATGATGATCGACTGAATCTCTTGTCACAGTGTGAACACTTGTAAGGTTTTTCTCCAGTGTGGATCCTCTCATGTCTTTTCAGATGTGATGATCGACTGAATCTCTTGTCACAGTGTGAACACTTGTAAGGTTTTTCTCCAGTGTGGATCCTCTCATGTCTTTTCAGATTTGCTGATTGACTGAATCTCTTGTCACAGTGTGAACACTTGTAAGGTTTTTCTCCAGTGTGAATTCTCTTGTGCAGTTTTAAACAGTTTGCTGTAGTAAAAGTCTTCTCACACTCAAAGCACATGTACTCTCTCACACCAGTGTGGGTTTTCTGATGTATATGTAAATGAGGCAGCAGTGAAAAACTTTTTCCACACACAGAACATGAATGCGGCTTCTCCTTCGTATGAACTCTCAGGTGTATCTTCAGGGCTGATGCACAGATAAATGTTTTGCCGCATTGTTCACATGAGAACGGCTTCTCTCCAGTGTGGATCCTCATGTGAATATTAAGGTTTGATGATTGACTGAAACTCTTCCCGCATTGATCACATGTGAACGGCTTCTCTCCAGTGTGGATCCTCATGTGAACATCAAGGTTTGATGATTGACTGAAACTCTTCCCGCATTGATCACATGAGAACGGCTTCTCTCCAGTGTGGATCTTCATGTGAACATCAAGGTTTCCTGATTGACTGAATCTCTTCCCGCATTGATCACATGAGAACGGCTTCTCTCCAGTGTGAAATCTGATGTGAATCTCAAGATTTTGTTTGGTTGTGAAACTGTTTCCACACTGAGTGCAGGTGAAAGATTTCTTGGCTCTGTTCTTTAAAAATTTATTTTTAGTCTTTAGTCTCAAAGGTTTTTCTCCAGATTTGACATGATGTTCCTCCTTCACTTCACTCAGTTCTTCTCTCTCCTCCTCCACTTCACTCAGTTCTTCTCTCTCCTCCTCCACTTCACTCAGTTCTTCTCTCTCCTCCTCCACTTCACTCAGTTCTTCTCTCTCCTCCTCCACTTCACTCAGTTCTTCTCTCTCCTCCTTCACTTCACTCAGTTCTTCTCTCTCCTCCTCCACTTCACTCAGTTCTTCTCTCTCCTCCTTCACTTCACTCAGTTCTTCTCTCTCCTCCTCCACTTCACTCAGTTCTTCTCTCTCCTCCTTCACTTCACTCAGTTCTTCTCTCTCCTCCTCCACTTCACTCAGTTCTTCTCTCTCCTCCTCCACTTCACTCAGTTCTTCTCTCTCCTCCTCCACTTCACTCAGTTCTTCTCTCTCCTCCTCCACTTCACTCAGTTCTTCTCTCTCCTCCTCCACTTCACTCAGTTCTTCTCTCTCCTCCTCCACTTCACTCAGTTCTTCTCTCTCCTCCTCCACTTCACTCAGTTCTCCTCTGTCCTCCTCCACTTCACTCAGTTCTTCTCTCTCCTCGCTCTCTTCCATCAGGTCTGACATGAAAGGAAAAAAAATTGTGCTGTCAAACGATTAAAATATTTAATTGCGATTAATCAAATTAATGTCATAGATAACTTTTATCATTTTAATGCTCTTATCAAAATGGAAAAGTGGATCGGCTTGCTTTGTACAAATGTTTTTTTTATTGAAAGCAACATTGGCATATATGGTGTTCAATTTCACACTAACAATCTCACTTGGAGCAAATAATCTCTCACACAATGTAACACTGTCCATTAGGGGTGTGCAAAAAAATTGATTCACATCTGAATCGCGATTCAAGCTTTACCGATTCAAAATCGATTCATAGAATTCCAAAACTCGATTCATGTATTTTTTTTATTTTTTTTACAGCGTGCAGGGGCGGAGTGGCAATCGGGGAGTCGGGACTTTTCCCGGTGGGCCGGTAGTGTTTCATGGCCGCGAGGGCCAGTCTGATAATAGTTAGGCTATACATTGCAAGTTCTTAGCAACACCCGGCGGCCAGGTGTGCGGCCGCTGCCGCTGGTCAGCATCTCTGCAACAGCGTTTAGATTGAAGAGCTCGTCCGAGTGAAGAGAGACTGTGCGCGCGAGAACAACTGTATCCATGCAACTGATATAGCAGCGGCAACGAGCGCTCAGCTGGATTTCAAAAACAACAGATTTAAGCGCTAGATCTCTTATTTAATAGCGAACCAAGAGAATGCTCTGCTAGTGAACTGGGGATGTTTTATTTATTTGTATTAGGTACACCCGTGCCTCAATGTTTCAAAAAGTGGTTGCTTGCTGGTTGGGAACAGTATCGATCCTGAGAAAAAGGGGGTGGGGACATGTCCCATCCATAAATCACGCCTATGACACGACTTCACTGGATCTAAACAAATCAATATAACCATAGATGTTATCAATATAACCATTGTAGCGGTGGCTTTTTTAATCTATTTAAAACTATTTTGCAAGGGTTCTATGACATTAGTATATTTGTTTAGGAATTTTAGGAAGTTCAGTGTGCCCAGTCGAGTTCACATAGAACTGTGAAATACTCCTTAAACCACATTTAGCATTATTGTTTGTTTAATCTGACTACAGCACTTTAAAGCTAAATGTAAAAGCGTTTTATTTAAGTTTTATTTTAAACTTGAAATAAATGTATATAGAAGCTGGCCAAAGCTTAGCACTTTTTAGTTGCAGAAGTTTTTATTTTTGTATGAAGACATAGTAGTGATTTCCATTACACGAGAGTAGATGTTAAAACTTCATGCTGATTTGTACTCGGCTTTCGCCAAGATAAGCAACACTAAGACGTAGCTTTACAGTAAACTATGCTTCTCCATCCATTTACGCTTCTTTCCATATGAGGGTGTGACTCCCCTTCTGTCCGGCGTTAACGGCTGCAGTGTACTTGGCGCGTTAGCACACACGACGGCTGCAACTACAGTGTGGTCTCCCTAGTGGACCAACACGACAACCGTCTGGATTGAGCCGAGTAGGGGACATCTCTAGGGTCTTCAAGTGGGCACCTTCCGTCCTCAGTGTTTCGTCGACTAGCCCACGACACCTCAAGAGGGCTCGACAGTGACTCTGGCGTCCCAGAGTCACCCCCCTCCGTCCCCCACTCAACTCAGCCCAGCTTACTGACCTCTACATCCCTCCTGCTGCTAAGACCTAACCACAATCTCACTATCTCCCCGCAACCCAACTTGATATTAGTAAGTAATATCAAACTACATTTAATTTGTTGTGTTTCTTTTCTTTTAAATTGTTTGTCTACTGCAATCAATCACATAAGAAAAAGTAAACTACATTCACATACTGTGAATTGTTTTTTGAATCGAGAATCGAAAATCGATTTTGAATCGAATCGTGAGCTTAAAAATCGATATCGAATCGTGACATTTTCTGAATCGTGCACCCCTACTACTGTCCATCAATAAAAGGGTGAAAGAAATACTGACGAGGTAGGCTACTGATATTTGGCTACTTTGGTCGACAAAGCAACAAAACGTCCTCACGCGCGCATGCCGCGTCATGTTGCAAAAGCATGTGAAAAAAACGACAAAGTTTGCTAAGCCAAAAAGACCGTTAATTTCGCGATAAAAAAATGTACGCCGTTAAAATGGGTTTGCGTTAATGCCGTTAATAATGCTTTTAACTGACAGCTCTAGAAAAAATATTACATTTATTTTTCAGTACATCAAAATAATTAAAAGAGAGAAATATAAAGTGAAAGGACATGAAAGTGAGCCCTGATGTAATGGTAGAAAGTAGACAACTGCTATAAAATATGATGTCCTTGAAACTTTCCATGAATACATTTATCTTCCAATTATTATTTTTAAAACATTATAGGCACGAATCCCATGTTTCTTTAGCAAGAACTATTAATTTGATCAATGACAATTATCTAACATGATATTAACATATTCATTTTACTAAAACGTTTTAATTATTAATGGACGTTCACACTAGAGTTTCCCTTCATGGACGGCTCTATGAAGGAGCTCTTTCTGCTGCATGATGGGAAGACAAGAGAATAATCTCAATCCGTTCTCTCAGTTTTTACACAAACTGTAGCATTGACTGTATTCATCAACCCGGTTACCAAAGTTACTGTAAGAAGAATCTCTATAACTATGAATAACTTATATTATATTTAACAAATACAACGTTATCAGTAACTTGGTGTTTACTGATTATTCCTTAAAAAACGTATTTTTCAACTATGTTGAAAATGACTAAAATTCTGGTAACGTTGTTGCAAATTGGGAACCAGATATAAAATACATGTAAAATGTAACAGCTAAAATAGTATTGTTGAAGCAAACCCAGAACATTCTGTACCATTTCATAGATTAACTGTTTATCTAAATGTGATGAAGTGCTTGAATGTTTCTAACATGAATGTTCTTCAGCATCATGAATGAATGAAGAATAAACACCAACCTCTTTGTTCTTCAGGATCTTCAGTGTGTTTCATTCTGCAGGGTTCTGGATCACTCATGTTCTCACTGTCCTCTTTAATAAACTCAGTCTTGGCAGATTTCAGCTCTTCCTGATGCTTTCATGCTCGTCTTCACTTGTAGCTGATGGGAATTTACAGCATTTATTGGGGAATTACTGTGGGAGGAGCTTCACTGATGATGTGACTGCAGTGGGAGGAGCTTCACTGATGATGTGACTGCAGTGGGAGGAGCTTCGCTGATGATGTGATTGCAGTGGGAGGAGCTTCACTGATGATGTGATTGCAGTGGGAGGAGCTTCACTGATGATGTGATTGCAGTGGGAGGAGATTCACTGATGATGAATTCCAGTGTGGGAGGAGCTTCACTGATGATGAATTCCAGTGTGGGAGGAGCTGATCTGCCAAAATCAAAAATATCAATGCCTGAGTTTTGCTTTTATAAGAAATGACACTTCTAGGCACTTATGTCTGTCTATCTATTCATCGTACAGTAACTGATGCCAATTCATTCATTATTTTTTATTGCTAATCCTAACATTATTCTGCTTCTTCATTAAGATACAGGTATCTAGAAATATAGACAAGAATATAAATAATTTAAATTATTCCAAATATAAATAATGGTAACAAAAACAGTTAAAATCATAAACGCAGAAATAAACTTACATATAGTAGCCAACAAATCCCCTCAGTTTGCTGACACCAATGAAAAGAGCTTTAAGTGACAATTTACAGGAGATCTGAACACATCAGCATAATAAATGAGGAGAAAACAAGAACTATTGTCATGAAATAAAGAGTGTTTTCAGCAGATCTGTTCATATTGATGATCCTCAAATGATCAACACTCATTCAACAAGCCATTCAGGATCATCAGATCATCTCACTTTATTCTGAGTGTTTGCTGTTAGAAACACATTATTTGAGTCAGGATATAAAAGCCTATACAACTACTGCTATAATGAGTGTCAATACTGTTATTTCTCACAATATGACATGGATAAAACATCAATAACACAAAAACAATCACTAATGTCTCTCATCTTCATAAACCACTACAGATATATAATTACAGCAGCATAATATGGCCAAATTAATCTAAATATAGCAAGTTTGATAATTAATCACTATAAAGTAGTTAGATCATTAAAATAATAACAGAAACTGTTAATTATCATAAAACTTTTAAAAATAAAGAGCACCACAAACCACTATTGTTCCAAGAGTAAACGCTTGTCATGTTAAATGTCTCACGTGGCTCATCATAGGCTCAATGTAAAGCATTTAGCATTATCTGTTCCAGTATGACACTTGAGATCGATTCACATTAATTCCCCTCACAGATCTTAAACTTTTGACTTGATGAAACAAACAAAAACACACACACACACACAATCTCTCAGGTCTGAATGAACTCCACATATTCTCCTCATGCTCGCTGCTGCTGCACTAAATGTTTATTTCAGGAGGAAGACGCCCGAAAAGACGCACAAGTATCGCTGTGATCGATGAAAACAATACAGAAATGAGCCTGTCGCTTAATCAAACTGTATAAATTGTGTAAATATGATAAATACCGTGAACTGCTCTCTCCTCGCCTCAGAAGACTCGACGCTGAAACTCAACGAGAGAGACCAGTCGCTCCTCATTGGTCCTCACTGCAGAACACGAGATCCAGGGGGCGGAGTTGGATCTGGATCTGAGCGGTGGAGATGGGTAGGTTTATAAGGTGGGAGGAGTTGGATCTGGATCTGAGCGGTGGAGATGGGTAGGTTTATAAGGTGGGAGGAGTTGGATCTGGATCTGAGCGGTGGAGATGGGTAGGTTTATAAGGTGGGCGGAGTTGGATCTGGATCCAGTAGCATTTCCAGTTCAATTTTGGGAAACCACTTGAAACATTTACTGTGGGTCCATATACATTCAGATAATTTGTTTTCTTGTTTTTGTCTTCTAAACGGAAAAACAAAGACACCGTCATTTTTTGTTTCTTTTACCAATACTTTATTGTGTTTTTCATTCGAACAAAGTTACCAGTGTTTTATCCAGAGAAGTTATATAAATTAACTAAATTAATAACTTTTTTACAACAAAAAAAAAAACAACACTGAACTTAAGCTGGACTATGACACCTTCTAGATCTGCTGTACAGGAGAAGCAAACTGTGTTGTATTATTTCCAGTTTTTGCTGTAAAGCTGCCTTGAAATAAAATCTGTTTTGTAAAAAGCGCTATAAAAAAGGGGACATGACTTGAATGCCAGATGCAATGCTATTGCTATTTGTGTTTAGGCTGTAATGTGTGTGTGTGTGTGTGTGTATATATATATATGCTAAATAATCATGAACTCAATGACGGGGTGAAATGGGCTGTGCATGGGGCACCAGGTAAAATCTTGCCTAGGGCAGCAAATTGGTCAGGGCTGGCCCTGATCTTGGGGTTAACCCAAGTCTAGTTTTGTGGATTTTTGTCTTTTTGACGAACCGTAGCCAACAGGTCAAATTTAACTCACGTGTCTCATCGTTAAAAGCCATAAACACAGGAGCACCACAAGGGTGTGTTCTGTCCCCTATTCTACACTCTTAGAAGAAAAGGTTCTATATAGAACCTTAAAAGGTTCTATCAGCGCTACGTATTTGGAACCCCTAAAAGGTTCTATACAGAACCCCTTTTAAGGGTTCAATAAAAATGATCCTTTAGGGTTCTTTTTAACCAGGAAAAACCTTTAGGGTTCTTTGTAACCAGGAAAAACCTTTTAGGGGTTCATTCATTATCATTTGTTTTGTCCTTTCAATATTTTATATTATTGACAAACATCGAGACCCTAAAATGTATTTATGATTGAATTAAATATTTATAAAATTTTATGTAGTTAATCAATATCACACGAAGAGTGCCATTTCAGTTTTTCTCCTCCAAAAATCAGCATGATTAAAATGTGATATTAAGTTACTACAACAGTTTAATAAACAATAATTTAATTACAACTACAAAATGTTGCAGAATAATTGTGCCAAAAGGGTTCTTTCTTGTCATTATAGAACCTTTTTAGCATAAAAGGTTCTTTGGAGTTGAGTAAAGAACCCTATGCTTCATATATAGAACCCCAATGAACCCTTTTTCTAAGAGTGTATACACCTTATACACTAACAACTGTCAAGCAACCATCTCAAACCACACCTTTTTTAAATATGCTGATGATACAGCATTAGTGGGTTTTGTACAGTCCAATACTGCATCCTTAAGCCTGGTTCACACGGGACGATTTTAAAATTGTCGGCCGATTTTCCAAACCTGAGAGACCCCACACACGGCGATAAAAAATCACGGGTCTAACAGCTTTGGTCGTACAGTGTGTGGTGCGCAGCCACACGGCAAAATCAACACATCACACACGAGCCGATTTGACTCCCGAGCATTCCCAGGTCAGATGGAAAATCTCGCAAAATCCCTCGAGATCAAACGTGATTTCAGAGTAAACAATCATGGCGGACGAAGAGGATGCAGTGGCGATAGTTTGTAGTTTGTTTTTAACCGACGTCCACCGGATTTTCAGGTGTATGAGGCGCTGGACTGGACAAAAGCGGAGTGCGCGAGCGGGCGACAGCGCTTGAGAGAGACCGAGGGTGTCTGCACGCGAGCGACAGCTCGGTCTCTCTCGCGCAGTTCGCTTCGCTTTTGTCCAGTCCGGCGCCTCATACTGGTGCGCCATGCCGCCGGCTGTTTTGATTTTGTTTCCCGGTCTGCGCCTCGTCACCTCGCTTTCTGATTGGCTACACACCACAGTCCACAGGCTGCGTGCTCGTCTGTCCCACGGAGACACCACACACGAGGAGAAATCGGGCCAAAAAAATCCAACATGTTGGATATCCCCGATTTGAGATCGGAGCGGTCCCGACGTCCTTCCGAGCAGACGAGAGCAGTCTTAACACACCACACACGGCAGGAATATCTGATCAGATTATTTTATGATAATCGGAGCATCCTTAAGATTGTCGGAAGGGGTGAATCGGGGCTAAAATCGGCCTAATTATCCTGCCGTGTGAACCAGGCTTTAGAGGGCTTTGAGAGGGAGGTGCAGGGTTTTATTAATTGGTGTACAGACAATTTCCTTGTGGTTAATGCGAAGAAAACAACGGAGTTGATCATAGATTTTAATAAAAAGGGAATTATATTTCCACCCTCAAATATAAACGGTGTAGTGGTAGAGCGGGTCAAAACATATAAATATTTGGGTGTTGAAATAGATAATAAACTGACAGATAATAGATAATTTTAATGAATGTGCACAAAATAAGTCCAAAAGGTTGCAGAAGAGGATGTTTTTTCTAAGAAAACTTAACCATTTTAACTGTATTCTTCAGGGGCCGTATTCACAAAGAATTTTAAGGCTAAAAGTAGCTCCTAACTGGTGAATTTAGGAGCAACTCCAAAAAATAATGGGCGTGTCACTCCTAACTTTAGGACTCCTAATTTTTTTCACTAAGAGTAATTCACAAAGCATTTTAGCCCTAAAAGTAGCACCTAAGTCTGGGACAGCTTAAAAGAAGTCGAGAGGACTCCTAACTCACTAAGACCTATTCACAAAGGATCTTAAACCGCCTCTCGCAGTCGTCCGGGGTCCGCGAGACAAGCGAGAATGCTGCATTGATCTGCAAACAGATCCTCCCATGTCTCAGGCTTAGTTTTGCTTGATATCTCAGTGCCAAATTTCCCTTTTATTATGTTTTTTTTTTTTCTAGCACCAACTGGGCCAGCAGCAGTAACTGATCCTGCGTCCAGTTGGGCTTTCTTTTCCGTTTTGGCGAGTTCATAATCCACCGTCATTCAACCATAGGCGTCGTTTACGGGCGGGGCGGGACGGGTCGGGTGGGACATGTCCCCACCACTTTTGAAACATCTCGCGGCACAGATGTACCAATACAAATAAAAAATCTCCAGTTAACTAGCAGAGAGCATTCATTTCGTTCGTTTGTTGAATAAGAGGCGATGTAGCGCTAAAATGTGTTGTTTTTTTAATCAAGTGATGATGTGCTCGTTGCCGCTGCAGACAGATAAAATTGAGTGGCGCGGATACGGTGTTCTCTTGAGGCTCGCGCACGATGAATGATTCAACTATTACATTACTTCAATATGAGCAACATTTCCTTGCTTTAAGTAGTCTATTTAGGCTAATAGGATGTCAATTAACCAAGCAAGTGTTAATGCAAGTGTCGTTTTTCATTAGTAGGCAAGTGGCGGTTTTCATTAGGGTATTAGGCTACCTTGATTTAATTTTATTTAATTCACGACTTTTCTCTCTCTGCCTTTTTAGAATTACACTTCACTGGGGCCTGCACAAACATGTCATTATTATATATGCATTTCGATGACATTACTATTATTATTTTGTGTAGGACACAGACATATTTAGATGTCGTAATTCCATGATTTGTTGCGTCTGTGTTCCGCATGATGGCCCTGTCATCTAACAACCAATCACCGTGATCATTGCGAGGAAGCTCGTGCATGAGAATTGACGTCATCCATAGCAACGAAGACTCACTCTTAGTTTAGGAGTTGTCATTTTTCCTTACTAAGAGTAGGTCTGAAAGGTGTTGTGAATAACTTTTAAGAGAAAACTCCTAGCTAAAATATTTTAGTGCGATTTAGGAGTACTCCTAGTGATAAGATAAAATTCTTTGTGAATACGGCCCCAGATGTTTTACAAAGCTCTCTTGCAGAGTGTCTTATCTTTTGGTCTTATTTGTGCCTTTGGCAACATGCATGTTAAGGATCAGAATAAATTGCAACGAATGGTCAAAACAGCCTGCAAGATCATTGGAGCCGATCAGGTATCTGTAGCCCAATCGTACATTATACTTAAAAAGACAGACCAAATTATAAATGATTCAACACACCCTCTTCATCAGAATTTCTTAAGTAACAGGTAAAGTGGAAGACTACTGCAAAGGAAAATTAGGACTACAAGGTACAGCAATTATTTTGTGTCTAGAGCAATTAGACTGTACAACAATCAGCTAGCATTTAGATACTTTATTTATTCACACATGCTTGACATGTTTCTACAATGTTTGTTTTGTTCGGTTTGTCCTTGTTTTTCTTTTCTTATATTTTAATGTTTAAATGGTTTTGTATTTAACGCTTTTGTATTTATATGTTTTTATGCAGCAGGTTATTTAACAATGGAGCATGTAATGGTGACCACATGAATTTCCTACTTGTGGATAATAAAGTTTACCTTGACCTTGATGTAACGAGTACAACAGGATTTAAATAATATAATTAATCTGACTCCATTAAAAAAAAATATTCTCTTATACTCTTATTCTTTAAAAGGTAAAGGTCTTTCTTAGAACTGATAGGGAAAAAAACTTTAGATAACGAAAGTTATAATCATTTTAGCTTTCAACATCATCAGTGATAAAAGGAAAGATTCTCAAAGCCTTTAAAGCAGGAAAAGTTATTTATTAAGTAACATGTTTAAATATACAGACAGTAGAATGGAACAACATACTGTATAGAAAACTTAGTTGTAACAAATAATGTACAGTTGTGCAGACGAGGCCGTAAAAGCCTCTCTCACAGTATGAGGTTACACACCGCTGTGTGGGAGTGGCGGGGTTAAAGCCTTTCCCCAAGATCAACAGTTACCTTTCCTTCTTATACCCTGAGCAAAGCATTGTTAAACATGAGTGGAATACCAACACCGAACCCGACTGACAGGAATCCAAAAGATGAAGCAGATGGGTGGTGATCAAGAGGGGGAGAAGAACATTAACATATTCTCCTCAATGCATGTTGAAGCAGTACTACCTAGATTGTACATTAGGATACTTGAATATCTCTATTTAGTTCACCACCGTTCAATTCAGTTTATAAGCTGTCAGATGAGCCCAAACATGGCATAGGTACATATTAGAACACACTGGTAAATAAACAGCATGTAGTTGGAAGCATATGTCCTGTTAAGCCAATAGTACAGACGTGTCATTGAGGTCCAAACGACTCTTTCTCTCCTGACAGAACCATCCTGTGACTGGAGTGTCCCAACAGTCCTCAATCAGCATAGTGATGAAACCCTTGCACTAGATAGGCATTGGCATACTGTGATGATGAAGGCCATTGTGCCAAGTTTAATTCATATGTATACCTTTAAAGGGATTTCTGAAGTACTAGGGCAGTAAAGAGTTCTACCCATATTTGCTCAGCCCTACAAATCCCTCCTCTGGTACATTGGACCTCAGGAATTATGTGAGGTACATTTGTGACCTTAAAATTTAGGGCTGAGTGCATTGAAGAAGTGTCTCCATTGGTATAGTAGCACAAGAGTAATGATGTTAATTGTCAAGGATGCTAAGAAGATAAACACACAGAACACCTACTCCCATCAGGTGTAGGCTTAGTCAGATATACAACAATGTGGACAAACTTGTCAGGAACTGTCCATATAGCAAGGTTTGTCCATCGTTGGCTTTGGCAAGCCGAACAAGATCTCTAGTGTCTGTGGTGGTCTGTTCCTCTTCATGGCATCCTCAACTCTCTGCTGTTCATGTCCCACAGGAACAAGATCTCCAGTGTCTGTGGTGGTCTGTTCCTCCTCATGGCATCTTCAACTCTCTGCTGTTCATGTCCCACAGGAACAAGATCTCCAGTGTCTGTGGTGGTCTGTTCCTCCTCATGGCATCTTCAACTCTCTGCTGTTCATGTCCCAAAGGAACAAGATCTCTATTGTCTGTGGTGGTCTGTTCCTCCTCATGGCATCTTCAACTCTCTGCTGTTCATGTCCCACAGGAACAAGATCTCTAGTGTCTGTGGTGGTCTGTTCCTCCTCATGACATCTTCAACTTTCTGCTGTTCATGTCCCACAGGAACAATATCTCTAGTGTCTGTGGTGGTCTGTTCCTCCTCATGGCATCTTCAACTCTCTGCTGTTCATGTCCCACAGGAACAAGATCTCTAGTGTCTGTGGTGGTCTGTTCCTCCTCATGACATCTTCAACTTTCTGCTGTTCATGTCCCACAGGAACAAGATCTCTAGTGTCTGTGGTGGTCTGTTCCTCCTCATGGCATCTTCAACTCTCTGCTGTTCATGTCCCACAGGAACAAGATCTCTAGTGTCTGTGGTGGTCTGTTCCTCCTCATGGCATCTTCAACTCTCTGCTGTTCATGTCCCACAGGAACAAGATCTCCAGTGTCTGTGGTGGTCTGTTCCTCCTCATGGCATCTTTAACTCTCTGCTGTTCATGTCCCAAAGGAACAAGATCTCTAGTGTCTGTGGTGGTCTGTTCCTCCTCATGGCATCTTCAACTCTCTGCTGTTCATGTCCCACAGGAACAAGATCTCTAGTGTCTGTGGTGGTCTGTTCCTCCTCATGACATCTTCAACTTTCTGCTGTTCATGTCCCACAGGAACAATATCTCTAGTGTCTGTGGTGGTCTGTTCCTCCTCATGGCATCTTCAACTCTCTGCTGTTCATGTCCCACAGGAACAAGATCTCTAGTGTCTGTGGTGGTCTGTTCCTCCTCATGACATCTTCAACTCTCTGCTGTTCATGTCCCACAGGAACAAGATCTCTAGTGTCTGTGGTGGTCTGTTCCTCCTCATGGCATCTTCAACTCTCTGCTGTTCATGTCCCACAGGAACAAGATCTCTAGTGTCTGTGGTGGTCTGTTCCTCCTCATGGCATCTTCAACTCTCTGCTGTTCATGTCCCACAGGAACAAGATCTCTAGTGTCTGTGGTGGTCTGTTCCTCCTCATGACATCTTCAACTCTCTGCTGTTCATGTCCCACAGGAACAAGATCTCTAGTGTCTGTGGTGGTCTGTTCCTCCTCAGGGCATCTTCAACTCTCTGCTGTTCATGTCCCACAGGAACAAGATCTCTAGTGTCTGTGGTGGTCTGTTCCTCCTCATGACATCTTCAACTCTCTGCTGTTCATGTCCCACAGGAACAAGATCTCTAGTGTCTGTGGTGGTCTGTTCCTCCTCATGACATCTTCAACTCTCTGCTGTTCATGTCCCACAGGAACAAGATCTCTAGTGTCTGTGGTGGTCTGTTCCTCCTCAGGGCATCTTCAACTCTCTGCTGTTCATGTCCCACAGGAACAAGATCTCTAGTGTCTGTGGTGGTCTGTTCCTCCTCATGACATCTTCAACTCTCTGCTGTTCATGTCCCAGAGCAGTGGTTCTCAAATCCAGTCCTCGCGACCCACTGCTCTGCATATTGTGTATGTCTCCCTTATTTAACACACCTGATTCAGATCCTCAGCTCATTAGGATAGACTCTATGACAGGGGTCCTCAACTATGGCCCGTGAGATCCACTTTCCTGCAAAGTTTACCTACAACCCTAATCAAACTCACCTGAACAAGCTAATCAATGTCTTCATAATTACTACACCTTACAGGAACACAGCAAAATCCCCAGTGTTAAATCAACACTGCTCAGAGTACATATTGTCCCAATCTAAAGAGTGTTAAAAGAGGTCAAGTTAATGAGATAATTAACTGATTAATTAAGGGATGATTGAGCAACTGAAGAGAAAAGAAGACATATTACTCCACAAACTGCATTACCAGCTTCACTTATTACTAACCAGACTGACTTTATTTCTGTCACACATCACGAGAATTAACAGAGGTTTAACTCTGTTTCATTTGAAGTCACCATAACAGTGATTAGTTTTTCCATTAGTTGGGCTCTTAACTCTTAATGTATCTTTTGTCTTTTTTTTTGGCCGTTGTGATAGTGTGTTTAGTTAAACACATTTGCAGCAGCAAAGAAAGTTAAAGTGAAGTGAGATCAGGTTATAATGTTTACCTGTTGATGGTTATATAATCATCAGGAAATAGCTTGATTCACTGAGGTATTTGGAATCTAACAGTTGTTGTTAAATTAACAGTGCTCAGTGTTTATATGAGTCCACAGTCAGACACCGTTAAATGAGCACAGAAGCAGTGCTAAAGTTAATGAGATATTTAAATGATAATTGAACATTATCGAAGACACCTGATGTTAACATCAGAATCACTGAAGGAGAAAATCGTAATTGGTATGTTACCATTATGGAGATCAGTGTTTGCTTTAGGTGGGCTCTTGACCCTTAAGTCATTAAGTTTAGATTTTGTTTGGCTGCTGTACCTGAGTTATAACAGCCAGATGAACAAAGAGAAAAGGGGCTATGATGGTGTTGATTGTGTTTTAACGTAATCAATAGTAGGCCTGAAGCACTGAACTCATTGATAGCATAATTTCAGAGTTAAGTTTTATAGTTTATGAATTATAGCAGCACTGTTGTTGTGAGTAATGCATTTTCTAGTCTTTTCTATTAAATCGAAATGATCAAATCAATTACAAAAATAAACCTTATTAAACGTATTTCAGTTAGGCACATGCAGACATCAAGAATTAGCGTATGAATCTCAACAATGGTGACAAAAAGATGACCTCTGAACATAAGCTAATTATTTATTCATACAGCAATGCATGATGGGCGCCATGAATGAGATTTGATTGGTGGCATCCAGAATACCCTGCAAAATGCTTTATAATTGTCACCATTGTTGAGCTTCACAGGCTGATTCTTGATGTCTTTTTTTTAAAAAAGAAAGAAATTGTATGTGATTAAGTTAAGACATTATTTGGATAACATTGTTAAAGTTGCAAATATTAAGATTTTCAAGGACAGTGTTGCTATAATCAAGAAAGTAAATTTAACTCGGAAATTGGGCTCTACTTAGGTCAAATGAGTGTGAAATATTGTCAATGTTAAAACATAATGTTAAAACACAGTAAACACCATCAAAAAACCTTTTTTCTTTGTTCATCTGGCTGTTATAACAGCAGCCAAACAAAAATCTGAAGTTACTGACTTAAGGGTCAAGAGCCCAACTAATGGAAACACTAATCACTATTATGGTGACTTCAAATGAAAGAGTTAAACCTCTGTTAATTCTCAATAAAAACTTCTGTAGAACTCTGACAGAAATAAGGCAGTCTGGTTAGTAATAAGTGAAGCTGGTAATGCTGTTTGTGGAGTAGTCCTCCTCTGCTGAGATCTTCACGGATTTAATGTCTTCTTTTCTCTTCAGTTGATTTCATCTAAGACTCTGGCTGAAGTCAGTTGTAGTTGTGTTTCTCTTTTCTTTAGTCATTCTGCTTGTTAACAGCAGGTGCTCAATCATCCCTTAATTAATCAGTAAATTATCTCATTAACTTGACCACTTTTAACACTCTTTAGATTGGGACAATATGTACTCTGAGCAGTGTTGATTTAACACTGGGGATTTTGCTGTGTTCCTGTAAGGTGTAGTAATCATGAAGACATTGATTAGCTTGTTCAGGTGAGTTTGATTAGGGTTGTAGGTAAACTCTGCAGGAAAGTGGATCTCACGGGCCATAGTTGAGGACCCCTTTCATAGAGTCTATCCTAATGAGCTGAGGATCTGAATCAGGTGTGTTAAATCAGTGGTTCCCAACCCTGTCCTGGCGCCCCACCAACACTGCACGTATTCTTTGTCTCCCTAATCAAACACACCTGATTCAACTCATCAGCTCATTAACCCATGTGATTATGAGCTGATGAGTTGAATCAGGTGTGTTTGATTAGGGAGACAAAGAAGACGTGCAGTGTTGGGGGGGCGCCAGGACAGGGTTGGGAACCACTGTGTTAAATAAGGGAGACATACACAATATGCAGAGCAGTGGGTCGCGAGGACTGGATTTGAGAACCACTGTCCCAGAGGAACAAGATCTCTAGTGTCTGTGGAGGTCTGTTCCTTATAATCTGCAAACCAAGTATGCAAAGGTTACAACTTTTAAGGGAGTATCAACATGTAGTAGTTCAATTGTTAGGCATTGTAGTATTCCACATAATAATATAGGGTGATGTGTGGCTAACTTACACAGAGGAGACTTTGTTGCTCAGCACTAGGGCTGCATGATTAATCGCACAATATTGTTATCCTTGATTAGTAGTAAATCACCTTCACCTGCTTTCAGATGGACGATATGATGCAGATATGAGTGTTAAATTAACACTCAAGAGTGTTAAAGTTAATGAGATAATTAAGTGATTAATTTAGTGATCATTGAGCATTATTGAAGACACCTGATGTTAACAAGCAGAATCACTGAAGGAGAAAATCACAAATTGTAAACCACCGTTATGGAGATCAGTGTTTGCTTTAGTTGGGCTCTTGATCCTTATACTTTAAGTTTAAATTTTGTTTGTCTGCTGTTATTGATTTGTTACAGTCAAATGAACAAAGACAAGTGTGATCTGATAGTGTTGGTTATGTTTTGACATAATCATGCTGTGATCTGAAAAATGAAACTCATTCAGATGATCTGGTTTAACTTGATAGCAACAGTTTAGTGGTTCTACAGCATATGACAATTGAATTTTTCTTATAATCCAAAACATTTAATAAAAATTGTTTTGATCAAATCACTTTCAAATACATTTATTTAGAAACAGACATCAATAATCAGCCTGTGAATCTCAACCGTGGTGACAATAATAATCCTTGTTGCCACCAATCACAACTCATTAATGGCTCCCATCATGCATTGCGGTATGAATAAATTATGATCTGAATTGTCTATGTAATTTACTTTTCCTAATTGAATATTCTGCTCGTCACCATTGTTGAGATGCATTGACTGAATCTTGATATCTGTGTGTGCCTAAAAGAAAGATTTTTTTTTTTTTTTTTTTACAATGTGGTGGCAATTTTATGATATTCATTGATCTTTAGTAAAATATAGATGATTCAAAGAATGTCACATGTGTGTCTCTCACTTGTAGTGAGAGAAGATTCTGTTTATGTACCTGGGGAGGCAGAAGGGGGAGACACTCCAGAGAACAGACGAACAAGGACCTCTGACCTAGATGTCAGAAGGCCATTTGGTGCAGGGGGAGGCTTAGTGGGCCAACTAGTGACGTCTATGGAAAACTACTGGGAGGAAGGCTCTGGGGGAAGAAGGCCTTGAAACTTAGATAAAAGCTAGTTCAGTCTGTCTGGGGGTGTGTCACTCTTCTGCACAGGGTAACAACTGTGTATTAGACTGCTCCTATTCTTGCAAGAATAAATACTTCTATGTCTATAATTTGACTATGAGTGTCTCTTACGCAGTGATGTTTGTTTAATGAATTTTCGCCACAACAACAACTTGTAAGAAATCCTTTATATTATATCTCAAATTCTGGATATTTATGCAAATAATCACTTCATTATCTCATTAACTTTAACACTCTTGAGTGTGGACTCATATACACTCCCAGGTGTGTTCATTTAACACTGAGTTTTTGCTGTGTACAAAGAGCCGTAGTTATTTGGCTCAGCTTGTCAGTTAACTACGGCTCTTTGTAGTAAATGCCGCTCCATCTGAAAGCAGGTGAAGGTGATTTACTACTAATCAAGGAACCGGCTTTACTGATTAGATGCGCATAACAAAATCGTGCGATTAATCGTGCACCCCTACTCAGCACATAAAGATGAACTACTTACCGTGATCTCAGACAGTGTTTAAGTGGTTTCTCCACTGTGTGGATCTTCATGTGTTGCTTCAGGTGAGTTTTAATAGAGAAACTCGTCCCGCACTGATCACACGTGTGCGGCTTCTCTCTGCTGTGGATCCTCTCATGTGTTTTCAGATTTGCTGACTGACTGAATCTCTTGTCACAGTGTGAACACTTGTAAGGTTTTTCTCCAGTGTGGATCCTCTCATGTGTTTTCAGATTTGCTGACTGACTGTATCTCTTGTCACAGTGTGAACACTTGTAAGGTTTTTCTCCAGTGTGGATCCTCTCATGTGTTTTCAGATTTGCTGACTGACTGAATCTCTTGTCACAGTGTGAACACTTGTAAGGTTGTTCTCCAGTGTGAATTCTCTGGTGCAGTTTTAAACAGTTTGCTGTAATAAAAGTCTTCTCACACTCAAAGCACATGTACTCTCTCACACCAGTGTGAGTTTTTTCATGTGTATGTAAAGTGTGCCACTGTGAAAAACTCTTTCCACACACAGAACATGAATGCGGCTTCTCCTTTGTATGAACTCTCAGGTGTTTCTTCAGGTGTGATGCTAAGATAAATGTTTTGCCGCACTGATCACATGAGAACGGCTTCTCTCCGGTGTGGATCATCATGTGAACATTAAGGGATGATGATCGACTGAATCTCTTCCCGCATTGATCACATGAGAACGGCTTCTCTCCAGTGTGGATTATCATGTGAACATCAAGGTTTCCTGATTGACTGAAACTCTTCCCGCATTGATCACATGAGAACGGCTTCTCTCCGGTGTGGATCCTCATGTGGACATTAAGACTTCGTTTGCTTGTGAAACTGTTTCCACACTGAGTGCAGGTCAAAGATTTCTTGGCTCTGTTCTTTAAAAATTTCTTTTTAGTCTTTAGTCTCAAAGGTTTTTCTCCAGGTTGGATGTGATGTTCCTCCTCCACTTCACTCAGTTCTTCTCTCTCCTCCTCCACTTCACTCAGTTCTTCTCTCTCCTCCTCCACTTCACTCAGTTCTTCTCTCTCCTCCTTCACTTCTCTCAGTTCTTCTCTCTCCTCCTCCACTTCACTCAGTTCTTCTCTCTCCTCCTCCACTTCTCTCAGTTCTTCTCTCTCCTCCTCCACTTCACTCAGTTCTTCTCTCTCCTCCTCCACTTTACTCAGTTCTTCTCTCTCCTCCTCCACTTCACTCAGTTCTTCTCTCTCCTCCTTCACTTCACTCAGTTCTTCTCTCTCCTCCTCCACTTCACTCAGTTCTTCTCTCTCCTCCTTCACTTCACTCAGTTCTTCTCTCTCCTCCTTCACTTCACTCAGTTCTTCTCTCTCCTCCTTCACTTCACTCAGTTCTTCTCTCTCCTCCTCCACTTCACTCAGTTCTTCTCTCTCCTCCTCCACTTCACTCAGTTCTTCTCTCTCCTCTCTCTCTTCCATCAGGTCTGACATGAAAAGAAAAAATTAGTGCTGTCAAACGATTAAAATATTTAATCGCGATTAATCGAATTAATGTCATAGTTAACTCGCGATTAATTGCACATTTTTATCTATTAGAAATATCTCTTGATTTATTTTTGTCCCATTATTTTTTCCTCTTTTTAATGCTCTTATCAACATGGAAAAGTGGATCGGCTTGCTTTGTACAAATGTTTTTTTACTGAATACAACCATTGGCATATACTGTGTTCAATTTCACACTAACATTCTCACTTGGAGCAAATAATCTCTCACACAATGTAACACTGTCCATCAATAAAAGGGTGAAAGAAATACTGACGAGGTAGGCTACTGATATTCACATCAGCTGTGTGTGTGTGTGTGTGTGTGTGTGTGCTACTTTGGTCGACGAAGCAACAAAACGTCCTCGCGCGTGCATGCCGCGTCATGTTGCAAAAGCATGTGGAAAAAACGACAAAGTTTGCTAGGCCAAAAACACCGTTAATCTCGCAATAAAAAAATGTATGCCGTTAAAATGAGTTTGCGTTAATAATGCTTTTAACTGACAGCCCTAGAAAAAATATTACATTTATTTTTCAGTACATCAAAATAATTCAAAGAGAGAAATATAAAGTGAAAGGACATGAAAGTGAGCCCTGATGTAATGGTAGAAAGTAGACAACTGTTATAAAATATTATGTCCTTGAAACTTTCCATGAATACATTTATCTTCCAATTATTATTTTTAAAACATTATAGGCACGAATCCAATGTTTCTTTAGAAAGAACTATTTATTTGATCAATGACAATTATCTAACATGATATTAACATATTCATTTTACTAAAATGTTTTAATTATTAATGGCCGTTCACACTAGACTTTCCCTTCATGGACGGCTCTATGAAGGAGCTCTTTCTGCTGCATGATGGGAAGACAAGAGAATAATCTCAATTAGGGCTGCACGATTAATCGCACGATGTTGTTATGCGCATCTAATCAGTAAAGCCGGTTCCTTGATTAGTAGTAAATCACCTTCACCTGCTTTCAGATTAGGGTTGGGTACCGAAACTCGGTTCCAATAGGGAACCGGTTCCGACGTAAACGGTAGTAACCAGACCGAATAAGAACGACAATTTCGGTGCCTGATTTCGGTGCCTGTAAAACATCTCGCGGCACGAATGATCCAATACATATAAATAAAACATCTCTAGTTAACCAGCAGAGCATTCATTTCGTTCGTTTGTTAAATAAGAGGCGATCTAGCACTGAAATGTGTTTTTTAAATCAAGTGATCAAAGTGCTCTTTGCCTCTGCGATCAGTGGCGCGGATGGCTCGCGCACCCAGCATTGTCTTCACTCGGACGCGCGCTTCAATCGAGACTCTCTATTCGTTCCAGTGAACTCACAAAATATAATTCACAAAAACGTGTCCCTGCTTGATATACAACCACTGATGAGCATAATTGGTTTTGATGAGAACAAAAAAAAAAAGAAAAAACTGTACGAATGCGGATTACAACTCAGATCCTCTGACACGCTTGACGAAAGTTCAAGTTCAGCAGCTGCCAGTGTCTCTATAGCACGCAGTGTGTGTATCGTGCAATTTATATGCGAAAATTAGATTTTATGTGCATATGATAGGCTACGAGGTTTTCGCGTGCATTTGATGCGCACTTCATTGCGTGTAATACACACGCATCCCACACCACTAATTCTACCCAAAGCCAAATGTATTATACACACGCACCCCACACCACTACTAAACATATAACCAACCCATGCGTATCCTATGCACGTAAAAACTAATTTTCGCGTATAAATTACACGATAAACACACTGCGTGCTTGAGACGATCTAGTAGTGCGATCGGGTTGCGAAATCACAGACGATGATAACAGCAGCCGTTCCTCTTCGGACAAGTCTATTAGGCCTATTTTAATGCCAACTGCAAACCTTGCATATCAAGTAGGCTAGCAAACACAGTTGCCATTAAACAGCGAGTGTGACAACGTGTGCAAAATGTTTTAACAAAGTTCCAACACTTCTTTATACGAGGCTATAGGCTACTGTGTGTGTTAAATATTTCTGCTCAGTGTCAGATATTTCTCTGCTTGAAGTAGTCATAATATGTGAAGACAAAATGTTGATCTTAACTTAAGTATTTTACATCAGTAGCCTATTAAACGGCGCAATTTTTCATTTAATCAGAAAATCTTTAAATAGCCTATTTAAGTTAATATTGTGTCCAGTTTGGCCCTGTAAATAAAAGGGTATTATTTTTTGACAAAGTGTGTGCGGTTTCGTTTTCTTAAGTATCGGAACAAGAACCGTTTAAGCACCGGAACCGTTTAAAAAATACCGAGTAGGTACTGGTATCGGATAAAACCCAACCGATACCCAACCCTATTTCAGATGGAGCGGCATTTACTACAAAGCTGACAAGCTGAGCCAAATCGCGTTAAAATCGAGGCCTCGATTTTAACGCGATTTGGCTCAGCTTGTTAGTTAACTACGGCTCTTTGTACACAGCAAAAACTCAGTGTTAAATGAACACACATGGGAGTGTATATGAGTCCACACTCAAGAGTGTTAAAGTTAATGAGATAATTAAGTGATTATTTGAGTGATGATTGAGCATTATTGAAGACACCTAAAGCAGAATCACTGAAGGAGAAAACCGGAATTTCAGGTCACCATTATGGAGATGAGTGTTTGCTTTAGTTGGGCTCTTGACCCTTATATTATTAACTTTAGATTTTGTTCAGCTGTTGTATCTGAGTTATACCTGCCAGATGAACAAAGAAAAAAAATTATCTAATGGTCTTGGTTATACTATGACATTCATCATTTGAACTAATTGTTTGTGATTTGTGGTGTTGGTTATAGCATAACTGAGATTCTGCATAAATATCCAGAATTTGAAATAATATAAAGAATTTCTTAAAAGTTGTAAACAAAAAAAAAATCTTTCTTTTAGGCACACACAGATATCAAGATTCAGTCAATGCATCTCAACAATGGTGACGAGCAGAATATTCAATTAGGAAAAGTAAATTACATAGACAATTCAGATCATAATTTATTCATACCGCAATGCATGATGGGAGCCATTAATGAGTTGTGATTGGTGGCAACAAGGATTATTATTGTCACCACGGTTGAGATTCACAGGCTGATTATTGATGTCTGTGTTTCTAAATAAATGCATTTGAAAGTGATTTGATCAGAACAATTTTTATTAAATGTTTTGGATTAGAAGAAAAATTCAATTGTCATATGCTGTAGAACCACTAAACTGTTGCTATCAAGTTAAACCAGATCATCTGAATGAGTTTCATTTTTCAGATCACAGCATGATAATATCAAAACATAACCAACACTATCAGATCACACTTGTCTTTGTTCATTTGACTGTAATAAATCAATGAACGCAGACAATCAAAATTTAAACTTAAAGTATAAGGATCAAGAGCCCAACTAAAGCAAACACTGATCGCCATAACGGTGGCTTACAATTTGTGATTTTCTCCTTCAGTGATTCTGCTTGTTAACATCAGGTGTCTTCAATAATGCTCAATGATCACTAAATGAATCACTTAATTATCTCATTAACTTTAACACTCTTGAGTGTTAATTTAACACTCATATCTGCATCATATCGTCCATCTGAAAGCAGGTGAAGGTGATTTACTACTAATCAAGGAACCGGCTTTACTGATTAGATGCGCATAACAACATCGTGCGATTAATCGTGCAGCCCTAATCTCAATCCATTGTCTCAGTTTTTACACAAACTGTAGCATTGACTGTATTCATCAACCCTGTTACCCGTTTAGAAATAAACGTACATATAGTAGCCAACAAATCCCCTCAGTCTGCTGACACCAATGAAATGAGCTTTAAGTGACAATTTACAGGAGATCTGAAGACATCAGCATAATAAAGGAGGTGAAAACAGGAACTATTGTCATGCAGGGATGCAAACACATGTATGGTCAAAAAAAGAGAGAGGTAATCAAAGCTCTCGCCCCGCGGCAAATATCTTACATTGCTACCAACCCCTGCCATCCCCAGCCCACCCCTATAGGTACATAGCCTATAGTAACATTTTATTAAAATAAAGTTTTGACAAAAAAAGGTTTTATAAAAAGATAAACCTCACATATTTCAGCCTTTAAATCATTTTTATAAAAAGAATGAGTCAAAAAAGATAAATTATTTGACATTTACATTAATGCACATTAGCTTATCTTTTATTATTAAAGGTGCTCTAAGCGATGTCACGCGTTTTTTAGGCCAAAACATTTTTTGTCACATCCAGCAAACATCTCCTCACTATCCGCTAGCTGCCTGTCCCCTGAACACACTGTAAAAAAACGCGGTCTCTCTAGACACCACAGGCTCCAAACGGCAACAAAAACAAACTGCGGCGACCCGCTCCACGAAACATAACAAACAGTGTTCCAGCCAATCACTGGCAAGAAGTATTTGAGGGTGGGTCTGGGGTGTCTGGTCATGTGCGCGTGCACATGAAGGGGGTGTGTGAAGGAGAGAGAAGCATCAAGAGGGAACTTTGAATAATGGCCGACAAACGACCAAAGGGACGACGTTCTGATGATCTACTCACAAGGAAGAGGGAAAAGGATAAAGTACGCGTGAAGTACCGAATTTACATCGGTAAAGCTTTCGAAAGATGGCGAGAACTCCGCCGGCAGAAGGGCTTCCAGTCCGACAATCAGGTTGCTCTGTTTTTGCTGGACAGGTGGGTAACGTTAAATTCTTTTTTTTTGTTCTAAATTGACGCTTATGTTCGCCAAACCCACACAAGGATATAAGTAGCTAGAACTAGCCTATGCTGTCAGCGTTAAAGGTGCTCTAAGCGATGTCATGCGTTTTTTAGGCCAAAACATTTTTTGTCACATACAGCAAACATCTCCTCACTATCCGCTAGCTGCCTGTCCCCTGAACACACTGTAAAAAAACGCGGTCTCTGCAGACACCCCAGGCTCCATAAACGGCAACAAAAGTGGGCTAACCCGCACCACGAAACATAAACTGTTCCAGCCAATAACCGACAAGAAGGGTTTGGGGGCGGGGTTTGGGGGGTTAGAGTGCGGATGAGGAGGATCTAGCTAGCCTCCGTTTTGTTTGACAATACTTTAAACGTCAACAAGAAGTGACGACACCCGACATCGCTTAGAGCAGCTTTAATAGTAAAATAAGGTCTGATTTTCCCGTGGCGTCTGTCGTTGCTATGCAACCATGCACTGTGCTCTCCACAATGACAAAGTTTTAGTAGCTAATAGATTTCCACCACAGAAAAACGCTTGCTGTAGCTCTGCTACAAGATTTATTTACGGAGAAGAGAAAAACACCCGTAGTGTCTTTAACACCCCATCCTTCATGTTGACTGAGCCTTCAATGTTGTTACGGAAAGGGTGAAGCTGATTGGTTGGTTCTTGTCACGTGAACTGCGGAGTGCTCGTGGCATTCTGAAAAGTTGAGGTGTTTTCATCTCGCTGCGCCTGAGAAAAAATTAGGGATGCACCGAAATGAAAATTCTTGGCCGAAACCGAAAACCGAAAAAGAGGAAATCACGGCCGAAAACCGAAACACCGAAATAAATTATGCCAATTATTAACACCATTGCATTTATGGCAATGACTGTGTACTAAATTCAAGGCATTGCAATTGCATAAATTAATATTAAAGTTTCAAAGAATAAATCAATTACAAATTATGCAAATATTTATTTAGCACATTGCAACAATGCACAGTATAAAAGAAAATTCAAACTAAAATGTTTAACTTGACCCCACTCATATGTACATTAAATAATAATGTAAAGGCCTACTGGCCTGCAGACTTTAGTGCAAAATTAAATGTTCTCTCATAAAAACAGAGTGAATTTAGGTCTAGTGCATTTTAATTTTTCTCTGTAGGACTACTACAAGAAAATGCATTCAGAACAAGTGCAAAGTCTGCTTAAGATACAACAATATTTTCTCTGTAAGCCTTCAACATAATAGTGTATAAAAACAAAGACTGCCATTGCCCATTATGTTAACTGTAGAATTCTATCTATCGATTCTATCGAACCCTGATGCGTTTGCGTGTATATTACGTCATCGCAAACGTGCACGGCGCATGATAGAAAACAGAACATATGGGTCAATATATTGTGCTTTTTATTAATTCGCTGCTATTATGTGCAGTTGAGTGAACAATACAGGTTTACTCTGTGTGTGTCCATAAGGTGTCATTCTGCTTGCAAACGGACTCTTCTGAGGAGACGGTGGATTTCCACATTTGTTGCCCTGATTCCACGCGCAAATGCGCGAATACACTGCCGGCTCACTCTCGCTCGTAGCCTAATTCATCAACACTATCATCCCATACAAGTGTTTTATTTAACTGAATACATCACAAAAAGCTAAAACCTATGCGCAAATCACTTTACTTCCTGAACAAGTGCGCACCCGAGTCCGTGTTGTTTGCACATTCACGCGAGCCGCGTGGTCCGTGCCCCGTTCCGAACTAAACTGCCAGTGTGAAAGCCCCCTGAAGTACGTCCACACCTCAGACATGTTGCTTCAGACAAGCACGTGCAGGTCGCGGTTTCTGTTTGCGTCATCACAACATTTCGGCCGTATTGTTTCGGTGATAAAAGTCTTTCGGCCGAAAACCGAAAATGCTCTTTTGATAAAATGAGTGCGTCGCTTCAATTATGAGCGCGCTTTCCGCACCTACACTTGAAATAACGAAATTGAGAGCGCAAAAGACACAATATGTGAACGGCCCCTTGACGAGCTACCTCCAATCTATGATGCGCCGGACTTGACAAAAGCCCGAGGGTGTGTGTGTACCAATTACTAATGCTCTGCCTCGGACACACACACATTCGGTCTCTCTCGCTTGTCGCTCGCGCGCGCAGACACCCTCGATCTGTCTCGCGCTTTCGCTCGCTCGCGCAGTTTGCTTCGCTTTTGTCCAGTCCAGCGTCTCCAATCAGGCTCGCGAGCGACGTGTTGGAGACCCAATTAAAAGATAGCAGCGAGAAGAAACACTAGTGGTTCACTAGTGGAAATTATAATCTCAGATCACCGACCACACCACCCCCCTCACTCCCTAAAAAAAACTCTTCGGATCTGCACAATTCACATAAGTCACCCAAAGTAGAGCCCGACCGATATATCGGCGCGCCGATATTATCGGCCGATATTAGGCATTTTCCTAACTATCGGTATCGGCCTTTATAATGGCCGATAAATGAATATTTTAAAAAATGTGGTGCGGTGATTCATGTAAGGGTGGCGCTGCCAATAAAGCACATAAAAGCTGTCACAAAGAACTGGCAAAAGTAATGATTGTGAATACATCAAATATAGCAAGGAGACGTTTTAATGTTTTATTAATAAACAAGTGTTTTCAGTCAGTGTTGCTGCAAAGTTGACGACGCTGACTCGCGATCTTCAGTGAACAACACGCCAGAGAGAAATGCACATTTCATACGGATTACAGCAGAGAGCAGTCTGTCTTTCGTTTTGAATTGTTCTGTTTAAAAGTAGACATTTCAATATAGATATATTTCTGCTGAGTTTTGGTTAGCCTAATTTATGAGACGAGTTGCAGTTCACACGCCGGCGACTCCGTGTCGAGATTATCTATTGTCTGCTATTTTTAATTCTTATTTATAAAATCCAGACAATTGGTTGATGAAACATTGATTAAAATTAAGATACAATTAATACAAAACGAAATTCTCTTTAATGAAAGGCTTTGTGCTTTCTGTTTTGAGGTTGTGAAAAGTTTTAAAGTCTTTGAGTGCCGCTTTCAGAGCTTGTCACGTCCGTTGTTTTTTCCTCATAAATGCGAACACGAAAAATTAAATAAATTGAATATTTTATGTTCTGTTGAGAGCCAACCCTCCTTCATCCGGTGGGTAGGATGAAGATCGAAGGGTTTTGATTTCCACTTTTCCACTTTTGATTTGCGCAGCTAGTGTAATTCACAGACTTGATTTCTCTGCCAGCCTCTGTCACGTATTGTGTGAGCTTGTGATGAAAGCGCGCAGCTGAGAAGTCCTGATTATATTGTCTGCTATATTTATTTCTTATGTATTAAATCCCGGAAATTGGTTGATGAAACATTGATTAAAATGCGTTGCGCGAGCGCCAAATCTCCGACAGTAAACTGATGCCCCATTACTTTATAACGGGCGCTTTTCCGCGTCTCGGGTAAACAGCTGTTGCGCCGCGAGCAATAACGGCCGCGTCCGGTGTAGACCGTGTTCAAGCTCATTCTGCCTAACGCTAGGCTACACAAGCAATCATTTATATAATTATAACACTATGTTTCACGTTTAGTAGGCTACATTTTGCGTACTACTTAGGCTATTTAAAAATAGTATAAAAGTAGGCTACTGTAGCCTACATATGTAATTAAAAACGTTTTCATTATGATATTACTAATTTTACTTTAGTAAAAAGATCTGAGTTCTCCCTCCACTGGTAGAGATTAGAGGAATTAAGACTAAAAATAGAAGATACTATTTTACATTAAATTAATACATGATTAACTAACTGTATTTTTTTCTATGTACATTTCTGAAATGCACTTTCTGTAAAGCTGCTTTGAAACAATATGTATTGTGAAAAACACTATACAAATACATTTGAATTGAATTGAATAATAAGGTTTTGTCAGTGACACTTTTGATATATTTATTGATATGTTATGTTTTATATAACGTGACTAAATTAAAAGACAAAGTCGTTAGTGAAGATTATGCAACAGTATTTAGAATATAATATAATATAAAATAACATGCAATGCAAACTAGTTTGATTACAGCTCAAATGTATCATTCTCATTCTATCATCACCCTGTCTCCATTACATATCTTTGTCACACAAGTGTTTGATCACCACATTTGAGTGATCATTGCAAAACGTTTATATATTTATTATGTTTATACTGTGTATTCTATATACAGTACCCATCAAAAGTTTGTACACACCAATAGGAAAGTGTGTCCAAACTTTTGACTGGTACTGTACTATAATACACATACATAATATTGCTACTGTATTATAATATACACATAAATAATATCGGCCGATATATCGGTATCTGGCTGTTTTTTATCGGTATCGGCATCGGCCCCCAAAAATCCATATCGGTCGGGCTTTAACCCAAAGTGACGTGAAAAAAGCGGGAGGCGCCGAAAAGCGCGCTGTTTGCATCCCTGTACATCATCTCTGTCTTTCTCACATCAGTGCTCTTCAGTTCGTAATGCTATTATCTTAAGTCTAAGATTTCTGGCATCAAAGATCTCTGAGAAATCATTTCCCAAAAAAGATTGAAACCACAACACTGACACCAATTAAATGAGCTTTAACTGACAATTTACAGGAGATCTGAAGACATCAGCATAATAAATGAGGTGAAAACAGGAACTATTGTCATGAAATAATAGGGGTGTAAATAATAATCGATTCGTATCGATCCATCGATTATACAGCCGACGATTCGATGCATCGATGCGTCCGCAAGAATATCGATTAATGTGTTTATTTTGCCGCCTGTCTATTTTCAGCATCAGCTCCGACATATGCGTACAACCTATTCCTAAACTGCGGGTGGCGCTAACCTCATTATTGTCTTCTACTTCACACGCTTCACACACGTTACTTACGTTTCACAGTCTATCTGTTTTCACACACATTGTTGAGTCTGACTTTCAAGAGCGATATGGAACCGTCAGAGCGAGCTGGCAATGAAAGTGAAATGTTACACACTCGTCGGCGTCAAGTCAAGGGTGTGGAATTATTTCGGCTTCAGGAAAAAATATGGAGCAGTGGTAAGAGATGTTGGTGTTTGCAAAGAAGTCTGCTATAGTGTAACATACACATTATGTGAATAGAATACTGTGGCGAGCAGGACGCGGCCGACGTGAGAGAACGGCGCGAGGCCGGTGGTGTGAGTGTTAATGAACGTCACCTGTGAGACGTTCATTAACAGAACGTCTCGCATCTCTCACGGAGGAGCGGAAGCATAAAAAGAGGAGCGACGAGCTGAAGATCGAGAGACCGGTGCGTCTCACAGGTGACGTTCATTAACACTCTCACGTCGGCCGCGTCCTGCTCGCCACAAATGTTGTTTTTGTATTCTCAATAAAAGGCTAATAATTATTATTTTTTTATTTATTTTTTGCCGTTATCTCACGTCGGCCGCGTCCTGCTCGCCACAAATGTTGTTTCTGTATTCTCAATAAAAGGCTAATTATTATTATTTTTTGTTGATTTATTTGAAACTAGATATCATGTACAAAAAAATATCGATTATTGAATCGTATCGAATCGAATCGAATCGTATCGTGGGAAATTCTGAAGTATCGAAAATAATCGAATCGTTGGCTTAAGAAATCGGTATCGTATCGAATCGTCATTAAGGCTCCGATTTACACCCCTATGAAATAAAGAGTGTTTTCAGCAGATCTGTTAATATTGATGATCCTCAGACGATCAACACATTCAACAAGCCATTCAGGACCATCATCAGATCATCTCACTTTATTCTGAGTGTTTGCTGTTAGAAACACATTATTTGAGTCAGGATATAAAAGCCTATAAAACTACTGCTATACTGAAAGGCAATACTGTTATTTCTCACAATATGACATGGATAAAACATCAATAATACAAAAACAATCACCAATGACACTCATCTTCATAAACCACTACAGATAAATAATTATAGCAGCATAATATGACCAAATTAATCTAAATATAGCAAGTTTGGCCTTATGATAGCTACATTAATCACTATAAAGTAGTTAGATCATTAAAATAATAACAGAAACAGTTAATTATCATAAAACTTTTAAAAATAAAGAGCACCACAAACCACTATTGTTCCAAGAGTAAAACGCTTTTCATAATTAGTATTGCTTTAATGTCTCACGTGGCTCATCATAGGCTCAATGTAAAGCATTTAGCATTATCTGTTCCAGTATGACACTTGAGATCGGATTCACATTAATTCCCCTCGCAGATCTTAAACTTTTGACTTGATGAAACAATCACACAAACATACAATCTCTCAGGTCTAAATGAACTCCACATATTCTCCTCATGCTCGCTGCTGCTGCACTAAATGTGTATTTCAGTGAGAAGACGCCAGAAAAGACGCACAACAAGTATCGCTGTGATCGATTAAAACAATACAGAAATGAGCCTGTCGCTTAAACAAACTGTATAAAGTGTGTAAATATGATAAATACCGTGAACTGCTCTCTCCTCGCCTCAGAAGACTCGACGCTGAAACTCAATGACGGAAGAGACCAGTCGCTCCTCATTGGTCCTCACTGCAGAACACGAGATCCAGGGGGCGGAGTTGGATCTGGATCTGAGCGGTGGAGATGGGTAGGTTTATAAGGTGGGCGGAGTTGGATCTGGATCCAGTAGCATTTCCAGTTAAATTTTGGGAAACCACTTGAAATAGGGCTGCACGATTAATCGCACGATTTTTTTATGCGCATTTAATTAGTAAAGCCGGTTTCTTGATTAGTAGTAAATCACCTTCACCTGCTTTCAGATGGAGCGGCATTTACTACAAAGAGCCGTAGTTAACTGACAAGCTGAGCCAAATCGCGTTAAAATCGAGGCCTCGATTTTAACGCGATTTGGCTCAGCTTGTCAGTTAACTACGGCTCTTTGTACACAGCAAAAACTCAGTGTTAAATTAACACACCTGGGAGTGTATTTGAGTCCACACTCAAGAGTGTTAAAGTTAATGAGATAATTAAGTGATTATTTGAGTGATGATTGAGCATTATTGAAGACACCTAAAGCAGAATCACTGAAGGAGAAAACCGGAATTTCAGGTCACCATTATGGAGATGAGTGTTTGCTTTAGTTGGGCTCTTGACCCTTACATTATTAACTTTAGAGTTTGTTCAGCTGTTGTATCTGAGTTATACCTGCCAGATGAACAAAGAAAAAAAATGATCTAATGGTGTTGGTTATATTATGACATTCATCATTTGAACTAATTGTTTGTATTTATGATGTTGGTTACAGCATAACTGAGATTATGCATAAATATCCAGAATTTGAGATATAGTATAATGGATTTCTTCAAAGTTGTAAAAAAAAAAAATTAAAAAATCTTTCTTTTAGGCACACACAGATATCAAGATTCAGTCAATGCATCTCAACAATGGTGACGAGCAGAATATTCAATTAGGAAAAGTAAATTACATAGACAATTCAGATCATAATTTATTCATACCGCAATGCATGATGGGAGCCATTAATGAGTTGTGATTGGTGGCAACAAGGATTATTGTTGTCACCACGGTTGAGATTCACAGGCTGATTATTGATGTCTGTGTATCTAAATAAATGCATTTGAAAGTGATTTGATCAGAACAATTTTAATTAAATGTTTTGGATTATAAGGAAAATTCAATTGTCATATGCTGTAGAACCACTAAACTGTTGCTATCAAGTTAAACCAGATCACCTGAACGAGTTTCATTTTTCAGATCACAGCATGATTATGTCAAAACATAACCAACACTATCAGATCACACTTGTCTTTGTTCATTTGACTGTATAAATCAATAACAGCAGACAAACAAACTTTAAACTTGAAGTATAAGGATCAAGAGCCCAACTATAGCAAACACTGATCGCCATAACGGTGGCTTACAATTTGTGTTTTTCTCCTTCAGTGATTCTGCTTGTTAACATCAGGTGTCTTCAATAATGCTCAATGATCACTAAATTAATCACTTAATTATCTCATTAACTTTAACACTCTTGAGTGTTAATTTAACACTCATATCTGCATCATATCGTCCATCTGAAAGCAGGTGAAGGTGATTTACTACTAATCAAGGAACCGGCTTTACTGATTAAATGCGCATAACAAAATCGTGCGATTAATCGTGCAGCCCTAACTTGAAACATTTTTTTGTTTCTTTTACCAATACTTTATTGAGTTTTTTCATACGAACAAAGTTACCAGCAGCATTAACACTGACACGTTTCTCTGAATTAATTCAGTGTGGAGGACATAACTGATAACAAATATAAAACATATACACAAGAGAAATAGATACCCAAACATAAATAATAATAATAATAATAAACAAAATAATAAACAAAAGAAAATATAACTATATACATGTCAGAGGTAGATGATTTGCAGGCAGAAAGTGTCAATTGAAAAAAGATAATTACGGTGTCTAATTAAATAAAAGGAAAACAGATTAGAAAAAAGAAACATATCAAAACAAAAACAGAGAACCTGCAGTCACATTTGCTCATCAGAAAGTTAGTTTTTGTTTAAACGAAAAGGCAACAAAGGAAACATCGTTGAGAAGGAGAAGACATGGCTCAGGATCAGAATCAGTTGTGATAGAAGAACAGCAGAGACTTTAACCCAGAAGTTGAAGATCGGAGGACATTCCCAGAATAGATGGGGAAAGCTGCCAATACCCAGTGCTACATTTGTCCCATACAGGGGAGGGAATAAGTTTCATTCTAAAACGTTTCAGAGGTGTATAATATATTCTGTGGATTACATAGTTGATCCGCTGGTGGGCAGGGTTTTAAGAGTGGCCAGCAGAGGGCGCAGTTGACTTTCCTCTTCTACAAGGTGTGCTTGAGACAACGCAGAGAAGAGCAAGAAGGAGAACAGCGACTGACAATTACATGTTGTATCAGCTTTTTTAATATTTTATGACAATATAATATGAGCAGACACTGATGTAATTCTCAGACGGACGTCTCTCTGTAGAAGAAACAGCTGATATACAAGCTGAAGCAAGAGGATCATTTCAGCATGTGCATGTCATCATGAAGATGAAGGTTTTCAGACAGAAATCTCTATCTTTACTGTAGCTGTGATCATATAGATGAGATTCTGTGCTCTGACCGACGACAGATGATGATTCACAATAAATCTCATCACATTCAACAAATATCTGCTCGTTCACACACAAATATATACAGTAATTCCTCCAAACACCAGATATCCTGATATGAAGAGCTCATGATCTGTATCATTAATGTTTATTTGTGAAGGTTCACGTTCACATTGGCGTAAAGTTGATCCTGCGGTTGATCTTCTCTTCCTCTGACGGCAGCATAAGTCACTGTATCATCCTGAAAGAACAGATTCTGTCCATCAGTGTTTGAACCACAGCGACTATTATTATTATTATTAGAGCATGAGCTTCATTTATCTGACAGTCAAACTCGTGTGCTGGTATCTACTCACACTGAGGGATTTTACTGGCTTTGTGTTGGAATAATTGACCTCAGAATAAGTCACATCATCTGTCTGCTCCTAAACATCAATGCAGACGTGCAGAGAGTCAAGTTTAACACACAGAAAAGACATATCTCTCACTGTAATATGGAGAATAACACAAAAGCTTTTAAGTCCCATTATTGAACAGACAGTGAGTGTAATGTTAGATGATTTAGTGACTCACATCGGCTCTTGCAGCGGGAGGAATGGACATGTTGATCGTCTCATACGTCCCTTTATATTCATTCTCATCTTTGACCTTCAGAACAAACAGTTAAACTGCATGAATGACACTTTATTGAGCTTCAAAGACATTAATAAAATCTAAATCACTGCATTACTGAACTCACCGCAGAGTCGCCAGTCCCTCTTTTATTATCTGAAAACAAGTGCATCGGGAAATATGAGTTATGGAAAAACACAATGTTAAGTATTGAGATTTTTCAACATCATAAGCATAAAATAAATTACATAAATTATTGTTGACTTGTATGGAGTGAAAACTGTCTCAAAACCTTCCACAGATGCACGCGAGAGATCCACACACGCAAATCAATTCACAGATGCACGCGAGAGATCCACACACGCAAATCAATTCACAGATGCACGCGAGAGATCCACATTCGCGCGCACCAATCCACAGATGCACACGAAAGATCCACACACGCAAATCAATTCACAGATGCACGCGAGAGATCCACACACGCAAATCAATTCACAGATGCACGCGAGAGATCCACATTCGCGCGCACCAATTCACAGATGCACGCGAGAGATCCACATTCGCGCGCACCAATTCACAGATGCACGGGAGAGATCCACACACGCAAATCAATCCACAGATGCACACGAAAGATCCACACACGCAAATCAATTCACAGATGCACGGGAGAGATCCACACACGCAAATCAATCCACAGATGCACACGAAAGATCCACACACACAAATCAATCCACAGACGCACGCAAGAGATCCACACAAACACACAAATCAATCCACAGATGCACGCACGAGATCCACACACACACACAGCGATCCACGAATGCATGCGAGAGATCCACACAGACACATAGCAATCCACAGATTCACGCAAGAGATCCACACACACACACAGCGATCCACACACACAGCAATCATGTCCTTAGTCACATTGCTTTGCTCACAATCCACAAATTGCTTTATCTGTACCTGTAATTTCATGCACAGCAAATCACGTGACTTTTGAGACTGTAGTTCCGCGGCCTTGATTCACAAATGCACACAAATCTCAAACTTTTGCACGTAATGGTTTGCTTGAGAATTGTTTACTTGAGGGTAATACTTGTGGATTCTTTTGAAATCAATATTTTACTTTGTTGGTTAAATTATGTGGAAGTATTAATCCTTTCTTTAAAAATAAGGAAAGCAAAACATATAGGTAACTGCTGAAACATATTATTTTCCATTTAATATGTGTGTGGGGGGAGGGGCTATTACATTACCACAAAGTACATTCAGAATTACAGACAACAGAAAATGTACAGCCTAGTAGTTGGCTAACAGTTACAGAAATAATTTAAAGCTGTCTTGTTATCCGAATGGTTTTCTTAATAGGATATTCTGATTATACATTGAAGAATAAAAAAAGAGGTTTGGTTTTACTCTATATTTGCATTTATGTATAGGATATTTAGTTAATGTTTAGACTTCGGTTGTCTCGAAAGTCAGAAAACGAAATGAATCCAGCACTTTGAAAGATTCAGCTCAAAGGCCGGTTAGCGCCCTCTGGAGGAAGACACCATATCGCATCCTTGCAGGTAATGTGGACAGATAGGCTTGTGTGCATTTGTGAATCAAGGCCGTGGAACAACAGTCTCAAAAGTCACGTGATTTGCTGTGCATGAAATTACAGGTACAGATAAAGCATTTGTGGATTGTGAGCAAAGTAGTGCTGCCGCGATTAGTCGACTTAGTCGACGTAATCGACCATGCAAATTAGTCGACTGCAATTTTTTTAGTCGATGAGTCGTTTTACTAATGACCGCCTATTTATTTTTGGTCTCCCATCTCAAACGGCTCACTGTAATTCACCTCCACACACAGTATGTGCGGCGCGTGCGCCCTGCTGGTTAATCTGCTATCCTCTTCCTTCACGTCCCCCCCCCGCCTTCACTGCTTTGATATGAAAAATTGCGGAGGCAGGTGACGGTGCTTTCACGGTGGGCTCGTTTGCTGCGGTCCGAGCCCGAGCGTGATTGTTCCTGGCGCCCCCCCTTCACACTAAACTTAATTCTATCGAACCCTGGTGCGTTTGCGTGCATCTTATGCCATTGCAAACATGCACGGTGCATAATATTTTATTTATTCTGTGCAATATGCACAGCTGAGTGAATAACACAGGATTACTGTGCGTGTGTCGCATAAGGTGGCGTTCTGCTTCTTGCAAACGGACTCTTTTGAGGAGACCGATTCCTGATTACACACGCAATGTGCGAATACACTGCAGGCTCAACTCTCGCTCGTATAGAAGGTAAATCAAAAACACTATCATCCCTTACATGTGTTTTATTTAAGTAAATACATCATAATCAACTAAAACGCATGCGCAGGCAGATTACCTGAACAAGCGCGCACCCGAGTCCGTGTTGCTTTCACATTCACGTGAACCGCGGCACAGACCCACCATGCACGCAAGTGTAAACGCGAGCTGCACAGCTGCGCCTGCTTTCAGAGCGACTCATTATTAGGCAGAGCTAAGCGTAGTGGGCTAGGCCAGACTCTTTCAATTCAATTCCAATTTATTTGTATAGCGCTTTTCACAATATCGTTTTCAAAGCAGCTTTACAGAAAATGCATGCATTGCACCTACTTTACAATTCAGGGCCGGGTTTCCCGATAACGATGTATCTTAGCTCTTAAGAGCGCTTTCTACGTGCAAGGTTACGAACACTCGCAGCAATTCCACGAGCGTTTCCCAAAAATGCACTTAACATGAAGTCGCTGTCCATTCGCGAAGTGCTGAAATATAACATTATATGGCATCGTATTGTGACCATTTAACCTAATAATTATCATCTGTTTTGGATTAGCAATCAAGTCTATATAAAGCACCTACATACAGGCGGAGACACTGACAAAATGGCTGACCAAAAAAAAAACAAGAAAAGATACCTTTCAAAAGGATGAAATTAATGTCCTCTTAGAGGAGATAGAGCAAAACAAAGATGTGATTTTTACCAGATTTAAAGGACACCATACTAATAAAGAAAAACAAAACATCTGGGAGGACATTGCAACCAAACTAACTGCAACCAGGGGTGTTCAAAAGTCAGGGAAGGAGGTCCGCAAGAAGTGGCAGGATTTTGCAAGCCTGGCAAAAAGGAAGAGGGCACTGCAGAGGACTGCAATTAAAAAAAACAGGTGGTGGGGCCAATGAGTCCCCCCTTCTCACAGCCGAGGAAGAAAAGGCATTGTCAATACTTGGCACAAGTGCTTCAGATGGCATTAGTGGTGGTATTGACATCCACGGAGGAGTAGGGATACCTCAACCTGATCCTGAGTCAGGTCCTTCATGCTCAGGGGAACCACCAGTTTCATCTGCCATCTCTGAGCACCTACCATCTCCTAGTCCTCCAAACAACCCTCCCAGGCCTCAGCCTCCATCTTCAGTGGTCCAGACTGCAGCCACAACACCTCAGCAGTTCGAGAATGTCTGTAGCTGTAGTCGTGACCTACACTCAAAAAAATGATATGTTGGCTTTACTTAACTTTCTTTTGTAAACAGGTTCCACCGGTTCCACATAACTATGTTTCGTTAAACAAACATAATATGTTCATGTAACTTCAACATCATGGAATTTGGTCATTTTAAGCGACCCAATTAAACTCTGAGCTAATGAGTTAATTAAGTGAATAATTGAGTGATGATTGAGCATTATTGAAGACACCTGATGTTAACAAGCAGAATCACTGAAGGAGAAAACCGGAATGTTTAAGTCACCATTATGGAGATAAGTGTGTGTTTTAGTTGGGCTCTTGACCATTAACTCATTAACTTTAGAGTTTGTTTGGCTGCTGTACGTGAGTTATAGCAGCCGTATGAACAATGAACAAAGGTGATCTGATGGTGTTGGTTGTGTTTTAACATAATCATTATTTCACAATCATTTGCCCTGAATCACTGAACTTATATTAAACCCAATTTCTAAGTTTACCTCATGGAATATAGCAGCACTGTCATTGTAGAGCATACTATTTTTAGCCTTTTCAATGAAATTTAAGTGATCAAATCAATAAATACAAAAGAAACTTCTTAAAAAATATTTTGTGTAGGCACACACAGACATCAAGAATCAGCCTGTGAATCTCAGCAATGGTGACAAACAGATCATAAGCTCATTATTTATTCATGTAGCAATGCATGATGGGAGCCATGAATGAGTTTTGATTGGTGGCACCCAGAATGCACTGCAACATGCTTTATAATTGTCACCATTGTTGAGATTCACAGGCTGATTCTTGATGTCTGTGTGTGCCTACTGAAAATATTTCTTAAGAAGTTTCTTTTTTATGTATTGATTTGATCATATGAATTTCATTAAAAAGGCTCAAAATAGTACGCTCTACAATGACAGAGCTGCTATAATCCGTAAGGTAAACTTAACTCAGAAATTGGGTTTAATATAGGTTCAGTGACTCAGGTCAAATGATTGTGAAACAATGATTATGTTAAAACACAACCAACACCATCAGATCACCTTTGTTCATTGTTCATTTGGCTGTTATAACTCACGTACAGCAGCCAAACAAACTCAAAAGTTAATGAGTTAATGGTCAAGAGCCCAACTAAAACACACACTTATCTCCATAATGGTGACTTAAACATTTCCGGTTTTCTCCTTCAGTGATTCTGCTTGTTAACATCAGGTGTCTTCAATAATGCGCAATCATCACTCAATAAATCACTTAATTAACTCATTAGCTCAGAGTTTAATTGGGTCGCTTAAAATGACCAAATTCCATGTTGTTGAAGTTACATGAACATATTATGTTTGTTTAACGAAACATAGTTATGTGGAACCGGTGGAACCTGTTTACAAAGAAAAGTTAAGTAAAGCCAACATATCATTTTTTTTAGTGTAGTGCAGCTGGAGGGAGAGAAGCTAGATGTCTTGAAAGACATTAGGCAATGCCTTCAAGAAGCCAATGAGAGAGACAACAACTTCCAACAGCTGCTCATTGAGCTCAAGAAGGCCAAACTGGCCTTAGAAGAGAGGAGGCTTGCACTAGAGGAGATGAGTTTTGCAAGGCCCTCAATTTCTGTGCCAATTATCTTGCCAGAAGACACAGGTAATGTGATTTATTGTTTCAGTCATTTATTGTGCAATGTGAAATGTTTTCTATATGTAGTTATGACTCATCTCACTGTACAATGTCTTTTGCAGGTTGTGGGGAACTGAATAACCCAAATTAATAAAACTGTGCAATGTTTTTTATTAATAAAGCTAGATGCAATGATTTTGATGTCCATGTGTTTGTTGAACCATGCACACAAGGCCTAAGGCCATATGAAATACTATAATAATTGTTATGAGTTCTTCCAAATGTTTCTGAAGTAAATGGCTAATGGTTGATGGTTATTTTCAGACATAAGCATTTAAGTTTAAATATTATTAATATATAAAGTGTATATATACAACAACAACAAAAAAACATTTACCAGTACTGTTCTATGTATACATATTTATAAGAAGCACAACTTTTCATCATTATACCGAGGATAGATTAAAGGAATATGTAATCTATACAATTTCTAAGCATGCCACACCTTCACTTTCTTCAGGGTAGGGCCTAATGTCATTACTGAAATTGATTATAGGCAGTGGGATATGTGAACATAATTACAGCCTGATAACCTTCACATGGTTCCTTCAATTAAGCTAGGATTAGTATAGAGTTTACACCTCACTAGACTTGCAGAGGAAATCATGGCACGTTTTCTTTTCGTTTGAGGGTCAGAGAAAGACAAAGACAGAGACGACCACGAAGTAGATTGGTGACTTTAAATGCCTTCATCAGACAGCATCAAAACCCCTTGGATATCCTTGATGACATGGCTATAATAAGGCGATACCGTCTGCCAAGAGAACAAATAGCCCAATTGCTAAACAGCATTGGACCTCAGCTGATGCGTGCCACCAGGAGAAATTTTGCCTTGTCCCCTGAAGTCCAACTCCTATCTGCCTTGAGATTTTATGCAACAGGCAGTTTCCTCCAGGTACTTGGTGATGGGCTTGGACTAAGTAAGGCATCAGTTTCAAGAGCTGTTCAAGCGGTCACCAATGCATTACTTCCACTTGCTGTGGAACACATTCAATTTCCAGCATCAAGACAGGACATCACAGAAATACAACAGTGTTTTTTAACACATCATCACATCCCACAGGTCATTGGAGTGATCGATGGTACCTTGATCCCGATCCTTACACCATCTGTGGATGGCCATGTATATATATGCCGCAAAGGCTATGCAGCTATCAACTGCCAGGTGATCTGTGACCATAAGGGTTTGATCACAGACATTGTGGCAAGGTGGCCCGGAAGCACACACGACTCCTTCATGTTCACCAATTCATCTGTGGGTCAGGAGGCACAAAACTCACAGGGACAGTGGAGGCTGCTTCGGGACAGTGGTTACCCATTGAGGCCATATCTCTTCACGTCTGTGGCTAATCCTACGAATAACAGGGAGACAAATTTCAACGAGGCACACCGTGTTGCACGTAGTATTGTGGAACGCACAATAGGGAGGTGGAAGATGCGCTTTCGGGCAATTCACCAGTCCGGCTGTGGTCTTTTGTTTGCTCCCCAAAAGTGCTGTGCAGTAATAATAGTAACAGCTATGCTGCACAACATTGCAGTGCAGATGAGAGTGCCCTTACTTAACAGGGAGGAAGATGAAGATGAAGAGGTGGAGGAGGTGGAGGAGGAGGAGGAGGAGGATGTGGATGTGGATGTGGAGGACGAAGATGGCATGGGACCACATGGCCAGCCAAGAAATGCTCAATACATGGCTGGTTTTCGTGCACGTCAGCAAGTCATTGACAGATTTTTTTTTATTCATCCCTATTTTACCCATGCAGTCTTTGAAGCATATTTCCCACATTACTTCTTTTATGATTTTTTTTGTTCATTCATTTAATTTAGATGTGTATTTCTATCTTTTTCTTCCCTTTTTAATTATTTCATTTATAAATTCATGTAAACAAAAAACGAGTACAATAAAGTGTACAATAAAGTACAATCAAAACATTATTATATTACTCGTGTTGCAGTGTGTTAAATCTAGATAAAAGTGTAATCTGCCGGTTGTCCTGCAGGTGTCCTCATAAATCTGTCTTCTTACGATGCACTTGGGGATGTACGATTACTCCAGAGCACTCGTAGTTCTACGAAGATTTTCAAGTGCTACTTAAGTTACGATGCTTTTGGGAAACAGACCATAATATTAAGATCAGTCGTACGATCGTTTTTACGATCAACTTAGGCTTACGATGCTTTTGGGAAACGCAGCCCAGAGTGATATTTTCAGAAATGTACATAAAATGTACAGTAAACTAATGTATTTAAGGCAGAACAAAGAGCTAATTTAAGTAATACATAGGCCTACAAGTTTGTTAATAGAGGATTAGATTAGGACTCTGACTAATATGGTATAGCCTAATGGAAATGCAGATACTTAATGCTTAGATTGTTAATAATGTTTTTGACCAGGTGACATTTTATGTTTTGGCCCTTCAGTTGAGTTCAAAATAAAATGGACACAACGAAATAAACACTTGATTTTTTTTTAAAATTAGTCATTTAGATTAGTCGACTAATCTAAAAATTTGTTGAAAGATTAGTCGTTAGAAAATTAGTCGTTAGTGGCAGCACTAGAGCAAAGCAATGTGACTAAGGACAATTCAGTCAGGACCACTTGAGTCAAGAATACCAAAAAACATTTATTTTCCAAAATATTTATTTGCATGATTGATAAAGTTACATTTGGCGGTATGGCTCTGTTCTAAATTACCCATCCTTTTCATGAGCTCCATGAAAGCTAGTCGGGTAACAGCAGCAGCTTCTGGGGACAATCTCCCATTTAAAACTGGGAAAGCAGCAAACAAATCCCCCAATTGAGAACAGAGCATGCATCAGTGAAAACAGAATGACACTGATTAAGTTAAACAGAGTTAAAGGAGGAGCTAGGGGAGGAGGTGGGTTGCAAGCATGCAGTGGAAGCAACTAAGCAGACATACTGAAAAATGGCTTTAAATAGGCCCTTGATTGAAAGAACTGAAGGCGTATGAATTGGATCAGCTGATCGACTGGTATCAGCTGATAGCTGAGCTTGACTACGCGGCCTGCCTGAACTAACGCTGAACGCTAGATTTCAGTCAGGACCACTTGAGTCAAGAATACCAAAAAACATTTATTTTCCAAAATATTTATTTGCATGATTGATAAAGTTACATTTGGCGGTATGGCTCTGTTCTAAATTACCCATCCTTTTCATGAGCTCCATGAAAGCTAGTCGGGTAACAGCAGCAGCTTCTGGGGACAATCTCCCATTTAAAACTGGGAAAGCAGCAAACAAATCCCCCCAACAGACCATACCAGGCAATCATCCCTGGCTCTTTTGCTAAACGAAGAGCCAGGAGAGGATCGAAATGAGCGTTCAAGAAGCCAACCTTATTGAGTTTATAGGAATAAGCTAAAAATTTACGTGAAGATAGCCAGAGAAAATGAAGCTGTAATTAAAAGCCAATTAATTACTGGAGCAATATTTATTTCAACTACAGATCACAAGCATCACTCATAGCTTTCTGAGCCTCAAGGATGGCTCGAGTATCTGGCCGGAGATACCGTTCATAAGCTGCCGAAGACCATCTCCCCATAGCTTTAAGGGTAGAAACGGGAGCAGAGGAAGCAGCCGTTGTAGCAGCCCCTATGCGCAATGAATGAGCTGAATACCGCCCTGGGGGAAGCCCGCAGTATTGACAAAGCAGGCGGAAGCGGGATGCAAACCAGGCTCTGGACATAGGCTTCCCCTCCTCCGTTGCAAATAATGGGTCCTCCGGACGAGCTTGAGGACGACTCCTCAGATAAGCCAACATAGAAGACAGAGGACAAAAAGCAGAATTAGTTTCAGAAACGTAAACAAAAGCTCCTTCCCTGTTCCTATCAGATTTTGAGTGTTTCAAAAGTATGGTGAAGTGGTGAGAACAAACTGAAACATCAGAAATTGTGAGGTCATGTGACGGATTAAAGGAATCTGTGCGTGTTGAGAACTCGCCACCTCTGAGAAAGCCATAGAAAGCAGTAAGCAAAACAGATTCTAACATCATATCAGTATAAAGCCCAAAGCATCCCGCTCTCAGGTGTGATATTAATTTTCTCAAAAGTGGAAGTGTGAGAGGGAGACGATGATCATTGCCTTTAGGCTTCTCTTTTTTAAGTCCATTAAGCAGGAGACGAATCGATGAATTCTCGAGCAAGCTGGAGGTAGATGGATCCAAGCAGCGCAGGTGGAATTGGATGCCGGCGATCATACTTTTAATGGATGAAGGCTGCATTTTACGGGACTCAAAACAGTGAACTATAAAAGCACTAACATATGAAACATTGACAGGAAGTACATTTACAGAGAAGGTGGCACAAAAAGAACTAAAATGAGACCAAGCAGTGTCATACATTTTTAATGTCGATGTTGCTAGACCACTGCGCATGTACTTAGCTGCTGAATGAAAATAAGATTGAAGGGTCATGTCTAATCTATTACGGTTTGGCTGAAAGGAGGGCAGACCAAGCTGGTTGATGCTGAACCCGGACACAGGAGGTGGAATTTCTGAAATTCAAATCGAGAAAGTGAATCAGCAACTTGATTGTTTAAGCCTGGAATGTGAGCAGCTCGAAAAACGAAGTTATCCAAAACCGATACCCAAGTAAGGCGCCTGACGAATCTGTTGATAAACGGAACTGATGAGCGACCCTTGTTAATAATATTAACAGTTGCCTCATTATCGCAAAAAAACAGAATTTGTTTTCTGGACCATTGTTTGCCCCACAAAATACAAGCTATCACAATGGGATATAATTCAAACAGAGCGGTAGACATATTATCATTAGGCATGGATATCAGCTCCTTTGGCCATTTACTAGCAAACCACTGACCATTAAAAACCCCCCCAAAACCGACAGAAGGCGCGGCATCTGTGTACAATTTAAGGGCTGCAGAAGACTCCAGATCATCATAATGAAAAAAAGAAATGCCATTCCAATTATTAAGGAGCGAAGACCAGAACCTGAGATCTGATCTGCAGCCTGCATCTAGGGTAACTATGTCCTTAAGATTTTTAACTGATTTGGATAGATCGAGGAGTCTGGCAATAAAAGACCTGCCTTGAGGAATTATACGCATCGCGAAATTAAGATGGCCTAGTAGAGAAAGCAAATCTCTTTTTGAAAAACGTGTGGACATCTGAGCATTTCTCATGATTTCTCTGATGCGATTTAATTTCTCAAGGGGCAACGAGGCTTGCATTAAATTAGAATCTAATGTAATGCCTAAAAACTCAATAACTTTAAGAGGGCCTAAAGTTTTCTCCTCAGAAAGGGGAACACCTAAATCGGCGAAAGTGTGTTTTAACGCCGAAATGCATCTCTCTGGCTTTGCATTTTTATAATCTACTAGCAGAAAATCGTCTAAAAGATGGAGCACGTGCGGTATTTTGCAGTTATTAAGAAGAATCCAACATAGCGCCTCTGAAAGTGTATCAAATATTTTTGGACTACTGCGACACCCAAAAGTAAGCCTAACCGAAAAATATAATTTTTCCCTCCATTTAATTCCAAATAAATGCCACTGCGATGGATGTAAAGGCATGACTTTAAAGGCGTCTGTACACTCAAAAAAATGGTTTTGTGGCTCTGTTATTTTTACCCAAGTATGTTTTGTTAAAATAACACACATATGTTTCTTTTACCACCAAAACACTATTGTATTGCATTTAATTAACTTAACCTGTCACTCAAAAAAATGACTCTTTAAACTTACTCAATTTAATTATGGACAGTGGTTCCACACAAGCACATTATTTTTTATTAACATTAATGGAATTTGTTGAATCTTTGTAAGCTCCTTGTGTTGTGACAACACAACTGAATCAGAAAGAATCTATGTGAAATAGTAATGTCCAAACAAATCAATGGAATTGCTTCCCTGTAACTGATACAGACTTAACTGAACCGATATAGACTTTCATCGAACCTTTGTACAAGGTTAAAAACTAGTTCAAATGTGGCCATTGTGGACATATTTTCAACATAATTTATGGTCTCATTTAGACAGAATTACTTTGACTATTGCTGTCAGATGATCTTAGTGAAAATTAGCAGAAGTTTAGATATTTAGATTATTAGATATTTAGATATTTGTTTCATTTGAAGTGTCACCATTGTGGTGATCAGTGTTTGCTTTAGTTGGGCTCTTGGTCCCTGTAGATTTTACTTTAACTTTTCAATGGCTGCTGTAACTGTGTGTTTGTAAAACACAATTGTTGTGGCAGAGAAAGCCAAGAAAAAGTAAGATCAGGTATTATCAGCTCAATGTTGATGATGACATAATCATCATGAAACGAGTTTTAAGTGTTGAGTTTAAAATTATTTTTATGTTTGGCATTACCTGGTGCCAATAGAATAAGAAATATTTTTAAAATATAAAAAACATGTGCACATGATGTTTTGAGCAAATGTATTATGTAATCACACACAGACATCATGATTTTGGGTATGAATCACAACAACGGTGACAATCAAAACAAAAAAGCTTGGGAATCAATGATGAGTTTTGAACTATGAAAGCTACCCATCATGCACTGCAGCATGACCATTTTTTTTTATTGTCACCATTATTGTGAATCATATGCAAAATCTTGATGTCTGTGTGTGACAACATGATATGTTTGCTCTGAACATCGTATGCACATCATTTTTATCCACCTCTAAATAAGTGATCATAAAAATGCTATTGGTGCCAGTATTGCAGATCCACATGGTGGCAGCTAGAAATGCAAAAGTGTCTGACAACATTAGATGCATGTTTTGTGAAGCTTTCATCATCAATATCAACATGAAGCTGATAATTAATGAGATGAATTAATAAGATAATTACTTATTCTTGACTTTCTTTGCAACATCAACTGTGTTATACAAACACAGAGAAACAGCAGCCACAGAAAAGCTAAAGTAAAAAATTAAGGGGACCAAGAGCCCAACTAAAGCAAACACTGATCACCACAATGGTGACACTTCAAATGAAACAAATATCTAAATATCTAATAATCTAAATATCTAAACTTCTGCTAATTTTCACTAAGATCATCTGACAGCAATAGTCAAAGTAATTCTGTCTAAATGAGACCATAAATGATGTTGAAAATATGTCCACAACGGCCACATTTGAACTAGTTTTTAACCTTGTACGAAGGTTCGATGAAAGTCTATATCGGTTCAGTTAAGTCTGTATCAGTTACAGGGAAGCAATTCCATTGATTTGTTTGGACATTACTATTTCACATAGATTCTTTCTGATTCAGTTGTGTTGACACAACACAAGGAGCTTACATAGATTCAACAAATTTCATTAATGTTAATAAATAATAATGTGCTTGTGTGGAACCACTGTCCATAATTAAATTGAGTAAGTTTAAAGAGTCTTTTTTTTGAGTGTAATATCTGCCTTTGCGAGCCAAGCACCCCTACCTGCTTGTTTAATGAATTTAATTGCATCGTCGACAGTTGCGTAAAAGAGAGAAAACGGAGCTAAAGGAATAAGACTGTTGATACTTTGAGTGGCGTCATTGTGAGGGGCAGACAAGTCAAAAATTAAGCGCTTCTTCCCTGAATATTTCCGAGTAGCTATCCCTATAGGATTAATCCGACAAATTGAGAAAGGAGACTTATCAAAAGGCCCAATCAGGAATCCTTTCTTAACTTCCTTTTCCAACAAAATATCAACAATTTAAGGTCTTTAACAGCAGAAAGCAAATTATTACAGGAAAAAGAAAGATTAGGCAACCATAACAATCCTGCAAAAAAACCTTGAATAAGTCCCGTTAATAAATAATTGACGAAGCAGCGGTTGGGATGATTTTTTAGTGCCTGTCCCAGCTTTGGAACATTGACTGGGGTTGATGGCTTTATTTCTTTTTCTCCTTTTTCATAAAGCGGGTTCGTCTCGGGCACACAGATTTTGGGTGGCCGTCCCCGCAGTAACTACAAGCATGAACATATTTACAATTATAGAATTTGCAAACATTTTCATTAAAATTATAGCACAAAGGAGTAGCGAATGGTGTTACCTTCGAGTCAACAGTTTGAAAACCAGGCTTAGAAGTTAGAGGAGACACAGATTTTGGGCATAGATTGAGAGTGTGAGAATGAGAGCCACAGATCGAGCAGGAGAGAGCTTGATGACCAGTGAAATGTCTACTTATGAGGGTTAAGTCGACTACAGACCAGTCCAATCTCTGATTAAAACGTTGAATAAACATAGCAGCTTTTGCAGAGAATGATTTGTGATAGTCATAGAAGAGAGTTCCTCCATAAGTCAAAGCCAAGTCAGAAATAATTGCTAAATATGTGTCCAGCTCGGCTCTACGAGACGGATAGATTTCGCAAATGACATCTCTGTAAACTCCAAATGCCACGTTAAATTCAGCTAGTGTTAACATTTTTGAAAGCCGGGGATCACTGTCTTTAAGCATAACGGACACATCGCCGCAATCAACAACACGCTTCTCACTCATTTCTGAGCACAGTAATATTTTTACAAGATTGACATCATTACCTGCCACGATTTGGCTTCTCAACTGATGAGAAATCGCCGCAGCCGGCGGAAAGAATGGAGAGCCTGAAGACACGGGAACTGCACTTCCCATCGTTCTTCGCGGAATAGTCGCCGCGTTGACGACGTCATCATCCAGCTGCGGTGTAAACACGGGCGCCCGCGACGTGCCTGAAGTGGAATTCTCGAAGGACGGGCCGGAGAAGAAAAGATTTGCCGAGGACCTAGATGATGGACCGGACTCCAAAGCCTGAATTCTGGAGTTCATGTCGGAGAGCGAAAACTGAATGCTGGACAATGCTGATAACACTGGATCATTGCTTTGGACTGAAGAAGAGTTGACTGCTCGATTTGAGACGGCTGGACCACCTGCCCGCTTGGGTGCAACATCAGACGAAGTAAAAGCCGGGTCGATGTTCTTTCTCTTTTGCGGCTGTTTCCTGCCGGAGAATGGAGGAGGAGGAGGAAGATCTGCTGCTGGAACGTCAGTTTTTTCACAGAGCAAAGCAAACAGTTCTTTATGCGTAGCTCCAGTCGGTGCCGGGATATCGTGTCTATACAAGGTTTCCAGTAACTTCGGCAGTGGCCAATCAATGATGCTAGGAGGACTAAAAGATTTACTCGCAAGGCGAGAGCTCCGACGGACAGAAGCGTTGCTTTCGTCTTGAAAGGCTTCCTCTGCTTGATTTAACTGATGCTGCGATTCTTCAATGGATTCAACTTGCCACGGATCTTCGTCAAGTGCGGTGGTAGACATGATCAGCAGCAGTTGAGTGAGTACAGCAAAATATATGAGTAATCTCATTGTATTCGAGAAGCTACGTTTGCAAGCATGCAGTGGAAGCAACTAAGCAGACATACTGAAAAATGGCTTTAAATAGGCCCTTGATTGAAAGAACTGAAGGCGTATGAATTGGATCAGCTGATCGACTGGTATCAGCTGATAGCTGAGCTTGACTACGCGGCCTGCCTGAACTAACGCTGAACGCTAGATTAATGCATGATTGCTGTGTGTGTGGATCTCTTGCGTGCATCTGTGGATTGCTATGTGTGTGTGTGTGGATCTCTGGCGTGCATTCGTGGATCGCTGTGTGTGTGTGGATCTCTTGCGTGCATCTGTGGATTGTTATGTATGTGTGTGGATCTCTTGCGTGCATTTGTGGATTGATTTGCGTGTGTGGATCTTTCACGTGCATCTGCGGATTGCTTTGTGTGTGTGTGTGTGTGTGGATCTCTCCCGAGCATCTGTGGATTGATTTGCGTGTGTGGATCTCTTGCGTGCATTTGTGGATTGGTGTGCGCGCATGTGGATCTTTCGCGTGCATTTGTGGAAGGTTTTGAGACTGTTTTCACTCCATAGACTTGATAACTCATTGAGATTGACATTTCTGTGATACTTACAGTCTGAACATGATGTGTTTGTTTGTTCATCTGAACTGTTTTTAGTTGTTATAAAGGAGTAAATGTGAAAACTCACCAGCTCTTTTTCTGCAGATCATCCAGAGAAGAGCAAGAAGGAGAACAGCGACTGCAGCGACAGAAATCACTATGACTGAAGAAGAGATGGAGCACAGAGTCAGAGATGGACAGGGCAGATCGGGACGATTAGAGACAGAGACAGAAGACTGAGATTATGGACCTGGTGTGTGTGTGTGTGTAGAGACAGAAGACTGGGATTATGGACCTGGTGTGTTTGTGTAGAGACAGAAGACTGGGATTATGGACCTGGTGTGTGTGTGTAGAGACAGAAGACTGGGATTATGGACCTGGTGTGTGTGTGTAGAGACAGAAGACTGGGATTATGGACCTGGTGTGTGTGTGTAGAGACAGAAGACTGGGATTATGGACCTGGTGTGTGTGTGTAGAGACAGAAGACTGGGATTATGGACCTGGTGTGTGTGTGTAGAGACAGAAGACTGGGATTATGGACCTGGTGTGTGTGTAGAGACAGAAGACTGAGATTATGGACCTGGTGTGTGTGTAGAGACAGAAGACTGAGATTATGGACCTGGTGTGTGTGTGTGTAGAGACAGAAGACTGAGATTATGGACCTGGTGTGTGTGTGTAGAGACAGAAGACTGAGATTATGGACCTGGTGTGTATGTAGAGACAGAAGACTGGGATTATGGACCTGGTGTGTGTGTGTAGAGACAGAAGACTGGGATTATGGACCTGGTGTGTGTGTGTAGAGACAGAAGACTGTGATTATGGACCTGGTGTGTGTGTGTGTGTAGAGACAGAAGACTGAGATTATGGACCTGGTGTGTGTGTGTGTAGAGACAGAAGACTGAGATTATGGACCTGGTGTGTGTGTGTAGAGACAGAAGACTGGGATTATGGACCTGGTGTGTGTGTGTAGAGACAGAAGACTGGGATTATGGCCCTGGTGTGTGTGTAGAGACAGAAGACTGTGATTATGGCCCTGGTGTGTGTGTAGAGACAGAAGACTGAGATTATGGACCTGGTGTGTGTGTGTAGAGACAGAAGACTGGGATTATGGACCTGGTGTGTGTGTGTAGAGACAGAAGACTGGGATTATGGACCTGGTGTGTGTGTAGAGACAGAAGACTGTGATTATGGCCCTGGTGTGTGTGTAGAGACAGAAGACTGGGATTATGGCCCTGGTGTGTGTGTGTAGAGACAGAAGACTGGGATTATGGCCCTGGTGTGTGTGTGTGGAGACAGAAGACTGAGATTATGGACCTGGTGTGTGTGTGTAGAGACAGAAGACTGTGATTATGGACCTGGTGTGTGGGTGTAGAGACAGAAGACTGTGATTATGGCCCTGGTGTGTGTGTGTGTAGAGACAGAAGACTGTGATTATGGCCCTGGTGTGTGTGTGTCTGTGTAGAGACAGAAGACTGGGATTATGGACCTGGTGTGTGTGTAGAGACAGAAGACTGTGATTATGGCCCTGGTGTGTGTGTGTCTGTGTAGAGACAGAAGACTGGGATTATGGACCTGGTGTGTGTGTAGAGACAGAAGACTGAGATTATGGACCTGGTGTGTGTGTGTAGAGACAGAAGACTGGGATTATGGACCTGGTGTGTGTGTGTGTAGAGACAGAAGACTGAGATTATGGCCCCGGTGTGTGTGTGTAGAGACAAAAGACTGAGATTATGGCCCTGGTGTGTGTGTGTAGAGACAGAAGACTGAGATTATGGACCTGGTGTGTGTGTGTGTAGAGACAGAAGACTGGGATTATGGCCCTGGTGTGTGTGTGTAGAGACAGAAGACTGGGATTATGGCCCTGGTGTGTGTGTGTAGAGACAGAAGACTGAGATTATGGCCCTGGTGTGTGTGTGTAGAGACAGAAGACTGTGATTATGGCCCTGGTGTGTGTGTGTAGAGACAGAAGACTGTGATTATGGCCCTGGTGTGTGTGTAGAGACAGAAGACTGTGATTATGGACCTGGTGTGTGTGTAGAGACAGAAGACTGTGATTATGGACCTTTAGTGGTATCCTGAGAGTCTGTGTCTGGTGGTGTTGTATCATCTTGAGCTGTAAAGGATGAATGTTAGTTGAGATCATCATAATAATATCCAGAATGAGGAGGACACGAGGTGAGGCGTCGCAAACCTAGCAGCTAAAACTATATTTGACCAAACTTAAGAGTAGGGGTTGAACCGACTAATCGATTAGTCGACTAGTCGACCTTAATGCAATGCCGCTTTAAGCTTGACGTCGACTAGTCGCGTTGATCATGTGACACTGTGATTGCGCTAAATTTGATACTAATAACATGGCCGCGTGCGCGTTGCAGACGACAACAGATGAAGAGCCCAGAGGGTCATTGCAGCAAGAAAGCAACAGTGGCACATCAAGTGTGTGGAAATACTTAACTTAACAGCGGGCTGTTTACACCTGGCCACTTCATGCGTTTCTCAAGACGGATTTTAATCCTATCGCTCAAACAACTTCAGAAGGAGGTCTGGGCCGCATTACAGACGAAACTGGACAAGTGTAAATGCATCTGGTTGCTGAAACCACATATGTACATTTTACTCCTCCCAACACTGCTAAAAAGAAACATGTGAGAGGTTGTTTAGGATATATGTCATGTTATAGTCATTATATGACGAAACAATGGCAACACCGCAAATGAGCAGCTGAGCATCTGAGCATTCATCAAGCTAATGAGCAAACTATCGCAAATCAAAGTGAAAGTAAGTCGTGGACGTTAACACACAATCATCTTCATTAAAAGTAAAGAAAAAAAATTATCTTACCAGTGCTGTTGCCGCTCTCTCTTATTGCGGTCTTTGATTTTGAAATTAGCTGATGATTAATAAAATGCAGCTGGAACTGTTGCTTTCGGTGAAGTGAATTCTGTTAAATCTGCACATAGCGCGGGGTTTGAAGATCTGATATCCATTTTGCGAAAACACATGCAACCAGGTGTAAATGGAATCGTTTTGATAAATCAGATAGCTATCCAATCTGAGAAAAAGAGATGCCAAATTGTGGCATGTTGCAAGGCAGTCCAATCTCTTGTGTTTTTATGAATGACGTGAGCGACTAGTCGACGTCGACTCGACTTTGATGTCATAACAGTCGACTTAAAAAAATCTAAAGTCGTTCAACCCCTACTAAAGAGAGTAATCTAACATGAGAACCCACACAGCAAAATCCCCAGATCTGCCCATATGATCCATATGAGTCCATATGATCCCAGTCTAAAGAGTGTTAAAGTTACTCTGAATCAAAGTTAAAGTTAATGAGGTAATTAAGCAATTAATTAAGTGATGATTAAGCACTTAAAAGTATCTACTTTTTCTCCACAAAAAGAGTACAAACTTTTAGGGCGTAGTATAATTAGGTGAATTGAGCAATGGAGTACAAAATAAGTGAAGTCGGCCATTTTCTCTTCAGTTTCATCTGAGCTGTTGAAGTGACCAGGACAAACTTTCTCTGGTCAGACAGAAACAACATGTTGGCAGAGATAAATATTATTTCCAGCATCACTTTTTTGGGTTTAACAAATGAAAACTGAAGATAATTCTAGCATTACGCACTGAAGAGCACTTATGTGAGAAAGACAGAGATGATGTACCTGTGATGTGGACTGGATTCACTGCTGTCGTTGAATCAGCTTGAGCTGTGAAGATGAATGTTAGTTCAGATGATTCATACTGTACAATATGACCATCATTTCTCTCTCTCTCTCTCTCTCTCTCTCTCTCACTTCCGGTGTGACGTGTGACTGTTGAGTGTGAGCGGAGCGTTTGCGAGTGAATCGGAGCTTTGTGAGTGAATCTTTTTTCTTTTTCTCACTTTTTCTGTCTTTTTTTGTTGTTTTTTTGTTTTTGTTAAAAAGTGGGGGTTTATCTGTTTGTTTGGGCCGCGTGCTACCGCTTTCTTTTGCGGGCAGCATGACGGTCCCACGTGTGCAAGGTTTGAGTAAACTCACGCGGCGCCATGGAGTGAAGGTGGCGTCCGCGGTGAGCGTGGAAGACTGTTGCCTGGCTGCAGGAGAGGTTGTTGGGCATGAACATATCATGTCGGCCTCTAGAATGAACAGTGCCACTGTCATCTTTCTTAGCTCTGTTGAAAAGGCAAATGAACTAGTTGAGACTGGTATTGTTATTGAGAATCTTTTTGCTCATGTTCTCCCACTTTCCATGCCTTCAAAAAAAGTGTTGTTGTCAAATATTCCGCCTTTCATAAGTGATGAAACTTTGGTGAGAATTTTATCCCGATATGGCAAGTTGGTGTCACCTATTAAAATGATACCAATTGGAAGCGGATCTCCTCTTTTGAAACATGTGGTTTCATTTAGGAGATACGTTTACATGATCCTAAAAGATGATGAGGACCTAGATCTTTCATTGCATCTCAAAGTTGACGAGTTCGATTATGTTATTTATGCTACTACGGACAAGATGAAATGTTTTAAATGTGGTGAAGTGGGCCACTTAATCCGTGCTTGTCCTGGTAAAAATAAGGAAAATGTTTCAGCGGCAGTTGACATTGTTAATAATGTTGGCGAGCCCGTCGAGGCTGGTCCGTCAGACGCGGCTCGGCCAGCGGCGGAGACCGGTGCGGTGGAGGATAGCGCTGTGGGGAACCCGCCCGCGGCCGAGAGTGCGGCGATAGTACAGGTAAACGACCCTAAACATGGGGATGAGGAAAATAGACCGGGTGATGCTGAAACATTGAATATTCTTTCTCGTAAATCGAATATTCAAAAAAGTGATATTGCACCTAATGTTTTACTGCCCGATTCGTTTTGTGATGGCATTGAAATGGAGACAGAGCAGAGTGATTTCAAAGTTCCGTCAAAAAGGAAAACATCTGACGAGTTTCAGAAGATTAGAGCTAAGAAAGCTGACATGGAGGGTGTCTATGATGAAAGTGACAGTGAGTCTTCTGATTCTAGCGTCTCTCTCTCTCAGTGTGACTTCTCTAGTCGTGGTTGTGAAGTGGATGACATTAAACTGTTTTTAAAAGCTACTAAGAACAAGAGAGGGGTCTGTGTAAATGATTATTTTTCAGACACAAAGCAGTTTGTTGATAAAACCAGGTTTTTTATGTCGGAAGGTTTGTTTACAAACAAGGAGATATATCGACTAAAAAAGATAGTGAGAAAACTTACTTCTGATAATGCCAATGAAGGTAGTGAGAAAGTACAATAGCCTGGTTAGTAATATGGTGTGTGTGTGTGGAGTGCTGATTTGTTTCTTAGTCTCTTTTATTTCTTCAAGCATGAGTGAAGTGAATATTGCGACTTTGAATGTAAATGGAGCGAGGGAAATGAGAAAAAGAGCAGGAATTTTTGAGGTGGTTAAACAAAAAAGAATAGATGTTGTTATGTTGCAAGAAACCCACAGTGATTTGAGGAATGCTGTTGAATGGGCTGAGGAGTGGGATGGGGTCTCTGTGTTGAGCCACAACACCTCACTTAGCGGAGGGGTCGCCATTCTTTTTGCTAAAAGTTTTAGTCCGGCGACTTATCAGGTTGACGAAATAGTTAAAGGTAGACTCTTAAAAGTAAGAGCTACTTTTGAAAATTATATATTTGTTTTTATTTGTGTGTACATTCCAACTGCACCAATAGAAAGAATGTTGTTTTTGAATACTCTGTGTTCGGTTTTACAAAAATGCTGTGTAGAAGAATATTTATTCTTGGGTGGTGACTTTAACTGTACATTGTCGAACTTGGATAGGAATCATATTGAACCTCACTTGCCCTCGCGTAATCGTTTAATCCAGCTTGTCAAAAGACATGAGCTTTGTGATGTTTGGAGGCAGCTCAATGAGGCACAAAAGCAATATACTTGGACTCATGTGCGTGACAGTGTGATTTCGCTGGCAAGATTGGACCGTTTCTATGTTTTAAAGCATCACTGTAACATTGTAAAGAAATGTTTAATTACTCCACTGTGTTTTTCTGATCACAGTATGGTGCAGTGTTCTGTGTTTTTAAACTCCATTAAGCCAAGGAGTGCATACTGGCAGATGAATACCACACTCAAAAAAATGATATGTTGGCTTTACTTAACTTTTCTTTGTAAACAGGTTCCACCGGTTCCACATAACTATGTTTCGTTAAACAAACATAATATGTTCATGTAACTTCAACATCATGGAATTTGGTCATTTTAAGCGACCCAATTAAACTCTGAGCTAATGAGTTAATTAAGTGAATAATTGAGTGATGATTGAGCATTATTGAAGACACCTGATGTTAACAAGCAGAATCACTGAAGGAGAAAACCGGAATATTTAAGTCACCATTATGGAGATAAGTGTGTGTTTTAGTTGGGCTCTTGACCCTTAACTCATTAACTTTAGAGTTTGTTTGGCTGCTGTGTGTGAGTTATAACAGCCGAATGAACAAAGGTGATCTGATGGTGTTGGTTGTGTTTTAACAATCATTATTTCACAATCATTTGACCTGAATCACTGAACTTATATTAAACCCAATTTCTGAGTTAAGTTTACCTTACGGATTATAGCAGCTCTGTCATTGTAGAACATACTATTTTTAGCCTTTTCAATGAAATTCAAATGATCAAATCAATAAATAAAAAGGAAACTTCTTAAAAAAAATATTTTGAGTAGGCACACACAGACATCAAGAAACAGCCTGTGAATCTCAACAATGGTGACAATTATAAAGCATGTTGCAGTGCATTCTGGGTGCCACCAATCAAAACTCATTCATGGCTCCCATCATGCATTGCTGCATGAATAAATAATGAGCTTATGATCTGTTTGTCACCATTGCTGAGATTCACAGGCTGATTCTTGATGTCTGTGTGTGCCTACTCAAGATATTTCTTAATTAGTTTCTTTTTTATGTATTGATTTGATCATTTGAATTTCATTGAAAAGACTAAAAATAGTATGCTCTACAATGACAGTGCTGCTATAATCCGTAAGAGAAATTTAACTTAGAAATTGAGTTTAATATAAGTTCAGTGACTCAGGTCAAATGAATGTGAAATAATGATTATGTCAAAACACAACCAACACCATCAGATCACCTTTGTTCATTGTTCATCCGGCTGCTAAAACTCACATACAGCAGCTAAACAAACTTTAAAGTTAATGAGTTAATGGTCAAGAGCCCAACTAAAACACACACTTATCTCCATAATGGTGACTTAAACATTCCGGTTTTCTCCTTCAGTGATTCTGCTTGTTAACATCAGGTGTCTTCAATAATGCTCAATGATCACTAAATTAATCACTTAATTAACTCATTAGCTCAGAGTTTAATTGGGTCGCTTAAAATTACCAAATTCCATGATGTTGAAGTTACATGAACATATTATGTTTGTTTAACGAAACATAGTTATGTGGAACCGGTGGAACCTGTTTACAAAGAAAAGTTAAGTAAAGCCAACATATCATTTTTTTGAGTGCACTTTGTTGAGTGACAGGTATTTTAAAAGTATGTTTAAATTGTTTTGGGATGACTTCAGAACCAAAAAAGGGTCCTTTAAGTCTCTACGACAGTGGTGGGATTTTGGGAAAGCCCAAATAAAGCAATTCTGTTTGCAGTATACTCAAAATGTCACGAGAGATATAACTGTGAGTATGAACACCTTGGAGACCGACATTTTAAAACTTCAAGAATTAGCGGAGTCAACTGGTGGACAGGGTTATTTAGATTCTTTGTCAAATAAAAGGACACAGTTGGCTGATCTACTAGGCATTAAAGCACAGGGGTCTCTGGTCAGGTCGAGGTTCCAGAGTATGGACCAGATGGATGCTCCATCCAGGTTCTTTTTCAACTTGGAGAGAAAGAACGGTCAGAGCAGAGTCATCCATGCTCTGCGCTCCGAGTCTGGAGGGTTATTGACAAACCCTGTTGACATTCGTAAGAGAGCAGTTGTGTTTTATGAAAACCTGTATAAAAATGAGCTTGGGGCGGAATACAGGAGTGACAGTGAGTTTTTCAACTACTTACCCCAGATGTCTGAGGAAGTCAATGCTGAGATCTCTGGTGCTGTGACCGTGGGCGAACTGTACAAGGCCCTCCAAGGAATGGAGTCTGGAAAGGCGTCGGGCATTGACGGCCTGCCAGTAGATTTTTATAAGTCTTTATGGTCAGAGCTAGGAGAGGACCTTCTGGAGGTGTTGAATGAAAGCTTGGCTGAAGGCCAGCTGCCTCTGAGCTGCCGTAGAGCAGTGCTAACCCTCCTGCCCAAGAAAGGCGACCTTACAGACATAAAGTGCTGGCGGCCCGTATCACTACTCTGCAGCGACTACAAACTGCTCTCGAAAGCACTGGCTAACAGGCTAGCAGGAGTGATGGATGGTGTCATTCATCCTGACCAGAGCTACTGTGTTCCTGGTAGGTCAATATTTGACAATGTTTCATTGATTCGTGATGTTGTAGAGGTCTCCAAGATGTTAAATTTGGATTGTGGGTTAATCTCATTGGATCAGGAGAAGGCATTTGACCGTGTTGAGTTTTGCTATTTGTGGAGAGTTTTAGAGGCTTTTGGGTTTTGTCAAAATTTTATAAATCATATTAAAGTTCTTTACAGTGGCGTTGAGAGTGTTCTTAAGGTAAACGGTGGTTTATGTGCTCCTTTTAAAGCTCAGAGAGGTGTAAGGCAGGGGTGCTCATTGTCTGGTATGCTCTACTCTTTGGCAATAGAGCCACTTTTACAACAAATACGGGTTAAACTTCAAGGTATATGTTTGCCAAACTGTAAAAATAACCTTATATTGTCAGCTTATGTTGACGATGTTATAGTAATGGTTAATAGGCAAAGTGACTTACAGGTTTTGTTAGGTTTACTTAAAACTTTTAAAGGTTTATCTTCTGCAAGTGTAAACTGGAGTAAGAGTGAAGCTTTATTATTAGGTAAATGGACAGGTGGGAAACCAGATCTCCCTGAAGGTTTAGGTTGGGGAAAATCAGGTTTTAAATACTTAGGAGTGTATCTTGGTGATGATTTTACAGTTAATAAAAATTGGGAAGGAGTTATTGAAAAAGTTAAAGGTCGTCTGGATAAATGGAGATGGTTAATTCCAAAGATGTCCTATAGAGGGCGTATTTTAATTATAAATAATTTAGTTGCGTCCTCACTTTGGCATAAAGTTGCATGTATTGATCCTCCCTCACATCTGTTAACAAAAATCCAGACTATTTTAGTAGATTTCTTCTGGGATAAACATTTACATTTATTCATTTAGCTGACGCTTTTATCCAAAGCGACTTACAATTGCTATACATGTCAGAGGTCACACATCTCTGGAGCAACTAGGGGTTAAGTGTCTTGCTCAGGGACACATTGGTGTCTCACAGTGGATTCGAACCCAGGTCTCTCACGCCACAGGCATGTGTCTTATCCACTGCACCATCACCACCCCCAGTGGTTAAACTGCATTGGGTCCCACAGAGCGTGTTATTCCTGCCTAAGGAGGAGGGTGGACATGGCCTAATACACCTTCGCAGCAGAATCGCAACTTTTCGGTTGCAACTCATACAAAGGCTACTAGGTGGTTCATCTGAATTTAAATGGTGTTCTGTTGCTTATGTTATTTTACGTAATCTTGAGAATCTGGGTTTGGACAAAACTCTTTTTTTTCTGGACCCTACGAAAGTGAACACTTCTTGTCTACCAGTGTTTTATAAGAACCTTTTTAAGGTCTGGAGTCTTTTTGTTTTTAAAAAAGCAGAGGGTTCTCAGTCTCTTCATTGGCTATTAGAGGAGCCTCTAGTTCGTGGAGCACGTCTGGATGTCTCTGCTGGTGGACTTTTCCCAGGACTTAACAAGACACTCATTGACAGTAAAATCACTAATTTGAGACAATTACTGGAAATAGCAGGACTTGATTTTAAGAACGAAGAAGCAACGGCTCAACATCTGGGAATTCGATCAACACGTCTAGCTGCGCAGCTATTGGTGAAATGGCAAACGCTTCTTAATGCAAAAGAAAGACTTTTGTTGGCTGAGTGTTGTGATGGTCTCTGTAAACCAAATCCTGAAGACTCTTTTCCTTGTTTGCTTCTTTCTTTGAAACTAGAAGAGGTTTCTGGAGTGTTTTTAAAAAGTGTTGATTCCTTGTGCATAGACTTTTTTTCCTGTACTGGGAAAACTTTGTATAAGTATTGTGTTGTTATTTTTAACGAAAAAATGTTAAACAAGAAAACTGATACTCCATGGCGTGATTTTTTCAAATTGAATGTGGATAAGAAACCTGAGTGGAGAGCACTTTATAAACCACCGTTGATGAAAAAGACAGGTGACTTACAGTGGAGAATCCTTCACGGCGCTGTCGCCGTCAATGCTTTTATTTCAATTTTAAATCCTGAGGTTAATGCTGAATGTCCTTTTTGCACTGAGAGAGAAACCATTTTTCATGCATTTGTGAATTGTCCAAGATTAGACCCTTTATTTTTGTCTTTAGAAAGTATTTTTCGGAGGTGTAATGAAACTTTTTCTACAGTGTTATTTATTTTTGGTTTTAAATATGTGTTGAAAAAAAGATTTGTATGTCAGTTGTTGAACTTTGTTTTGGGCCAAGCAAAATTGGCTATTTATGTAAGTAGAAAAAAGAAAGTTGAACTAAATTTGAACCAAAATGTAGTTGTTATGTTTTCTAATATGTTGAAAGCTAGAATACTGATTGATTTTGCTTATTACAAGCATATGGATGATCTCATTACCTTTGAAGGTATTTGGTGTTGCAATGAGGTGTTGTGCTCTGTATTTGAAGGTGACTTGCTTTTTGCACATTTATTGTGAGTTGGATTTGCTCTTAGTATTTATGCATATTGTAATGTAAATATACTGTGAAATGATTTTTGTAATAAAAGTTTGTTAAAAATCAAAAATCAAATCTCTCCCTCTCCCTCTCTCTCTCTCCCTCTCTCCCTCTCCCTCTCTCCCTCTCTCCCTCTCCCTCTCTCCCTCTCTCCCTCTCCCTCTCTCCCTCTCCCTCTCTCCCTCTCTCCCTCTCTCCCTCTCTCCCTCTCTCTCTCTCTCTCTTCCCCCTCAAACAACAGAATCCTGGCAGAAATATTTCAATCCCTCCCAGGAAAATCGATCGCTGAGACACAAATCTCATTTCCATCGTATCTAGCTCTTCTTGAAAAAGTCAACTCAACTCTTACACACTGATTATTTATATAATGTGGTAAAATGTCTATATGGTGATTCATTCATATTTTCTATAGAATGATGTTAGACAAAGCTGTTCTGTGAATAACATCATCAATGTCTTACAAGCATCAGCATCATCATGTACCTTGTGTAGAAGAAATCACTGCTGGCGTTGGATCTGCTGGAAATGTAAAGGATTAATGTTTGTTCAGATGATTCATACAGTACAATATTACCGTTATATTTTAACTAGAGATGGACAGGGCAGATTGGGGACAATTGTAGACAAAGACAAAAGACTGTGATCATGTCAAATTATCCTGAGAGTCTGTGTCTGGTGGTGTTGGATCATCTGGAGCTGTAAAGGATGAATGTTAGTTGAGATCATCATAATAATATCCAGAGTGAGGAGGACACGAGGTGAGGCGTAGCAAACCTAGCAGCTAAAACTGTATTTGACCAAACTAAAGAGAGTAATCAGTGGCGGATTTAGCACATTGGGGGCCCAAGGCAAAGGTATGTATGGGGGCCCCCCATCTGATCTTTAAAAGAGAACGAAAAAAAAATTACCGACTGAATGGTGCTAGGCAGGTAAAGCTAATCTATGGTAAAGTAAAGGTTGGAGTCTTGGAGAGGAGAATAAAAAAAAATATATACAATTCCAATTTTATTCTTGTGGTTTTATTCCGATCTTGATTCAATTTGGATACATATTAGGTAGGCTACAGTAGATTTTCTCAAGAAAGAAAATCTCACCTAAAGCTGTAAACATAGACTACAGAGCTGTCAGCTGGTATTTATTAAAGGTTAAAAATAACAACTCAAACTAAATATAGGCCTAGTGTGGTTTTTATTACAACAACTTTATAATATTTTAATGATATAAGTAAAATAATAAATATGTAATATAGTGCACATATTTATAGTGCAAAATACTAATTTATACTAATACTAAATATATTATAAAATACAAATTTTTTCTAGCCAACTTATATGGTCATTAAATGGCTTTACTGAGGTAATAACTTTATGTGACATTGTAGGCCCGTTACTCCAGCTATTTTATTGACTTCTTTCCGCGGTTGAAAAATACTGATTGGTCGATATTACAGTAGGCTATGTATAATTTCGCATTGACCGTGAGACTCACGCAATTGACCATTTTCACACACTCTCACGCCACACATCCATTTTCTCACAAAGAGAAAAATCGCGAAGCAAAGAGGACACTGACACCGACAGACTAGACAGCGAAGGTTACTTTTGATATGGAACAAATTCTCAGCTCTCAGATTCTGTCAATTTATTACGAAATTCAAACAATAAATACCGTTTTGGTGCTTTTTTGTGACAGCTCGCTGCGCCTCAGTTCAAATGGCACGTGAACCGATCATCTCTCTTTACTAGCCTAGTTAATAGTAAATAAACACGAATGATCAAAAGGTGTATAACGTGTGTTGAAAGATACAGTAGCCTACAACTTACCGAAATGTAGGCTATACAGTCCTGTCTGTGTATTCTGTATAATGTATAGGCTACTGTGTTTATCTTTCGCGCTGCGCACCGTTATGGACTAATCCATTTCATTGTGAAAGTAGGGGGTGTGTAGGGACAGATAACCATGAACTGGACATTTTAACTATAGCTACTACCTCGTTTCAACGTATTTCTTAAGAAAATTAATAACATTTACCATGCTTTTGAAGCGTTCATGATGATAAGGGGGCTTTTTCCTTTTTATTAAATTTTTTTTTAGGTTGGTTGGGGGCCCCCCTATTACGACCGCTGGTAGGGGGCCCCAAGCAGCCGCCTACCTATGCCTCTATGTTAAGACCGCCACTGAGAGTAATCTAACATGAGAACCCACACAGCAAAATCCCCAGATCTGCCCAGAGTCCATATGATCCCAGTCTAAAGAGTGTTAAAGTTAAGCCGGTGCACACTGGGAGATTTTGGCCGCGATTTGATCGTCTGAGACAAATTAAAACATTTCTAAAGAGTGTTAAATTGTTCAAATCCTTAAAGATTCCTCTGATCCTATAGAATCTGAAGTCTTTGATCGTTAGTTTGACATGTTCACCGACAGCAGATTCATGACCGTTGCGATCAGATTTTGTGACTGTGTCCATGTTTGGTCACCATTATGATGATCAGTGTTTCATTTAGTTGTTTCATTTCATTTAGAACAAAGATGACCAAAGATATAGTTTTCATTATCATAAAGTAGAATAATACACTAATCTTATCCCTGACCAAAAGTGATTATTTCTTATTTATAGATTATATTCACCAACAATACTTTCTTGCCACAGATCAGATATTCTGAATGTTGATTTTTTAAAATTATAAAATTAAATTAAAATTTATAAAAAAAACTTATAAAATGTATAGGTAGGCGAATTGCGATATAGTTTTCAGCATCATAAAGTAGATAAATAACATAAAGTGATTATTTCTTATTAATAGATTATATTCACCAACAATAATTTCTTGCCACAGATCAGATATTCTGAATTTAGATTTTTTAAATAAATTATAAGTAGGCGAATTGAGCATTAGAGTAAAAAATAAGTGAAGTCGGCCATTTTCTCTTCAGTTTCATCTGAGCTGTTGAAGTGACCAGGACAAACTTTCTCTGGTCAGACAGAAACAACATGTTGGCAGAGATCATTTATTTTTCCAGCATCAGTTTTTGGACTGTAACTTCACTGCAGTGCATTAGTTTGAAGCAATGCTTTGAGTTCCTCTTCTGTGAGAGTCAGAGAAGCTTTTGTTCCCTCAGTGTGTTCTGGTTCAGTGATACTGACATTATGAGGCTCTTCTAATGCTGTTTCTCACCTGAATACTTGACAGTGTATGTGACTGAGGTCTTGGGTTGATCTCTGGGAGTAACTTCACATCTCCACTCTCTGTTGTCATCTTCATCCAGGAGTGTTGTAGTCAGAGTGATGATGATACAGCGATATTGATCTGATGATGATAATATCTGATATCTGGAGTCTGTCTTCAGATCAACACCAGCCTGATTCACCCACAACAGCTCAACTCCTTCAGAACTGACCCAATAACCACAGGAGGATCCAGTGTATGAAAACAACTGACAGGAGAGAGTCACAGAGCGGCCTGGACTGATCTCAGTCTGTGAGGATGAAGATGATGATGAGGATGATGATGATGATGATGATGAAGATGATGATGAAGACACTGAAACTGAACACAAGACACAAATCACAGACTCTTCAATCATTGATCCTAAATTGCTCTGTTCCTAAATTGACCACATAATCATAAACTCACCATGAAGAACATGCAGAAAAACACGAGCATCAGGTCCTTGGTATTCTCCATTCACATATTGTCTGCAGGTGTATACTCCATAATCTTCTTCTGTGACGTTCTTGATGTTCAGAGAGCAGTCAGACTCCAGACTCAGTCTCTCATGTCTCTCTGTGTCTTTATTCTTTATCCCTCCAGTAATCAGTTCAACTGGTGAACTTCTGAATCTGTTATAGTAGGTCCATGTAGTTGATTTGCAGTCAGAAAGATCATTATTACAGGACAGAGAGACATTTACACCAGAACTGATGAACACATCATCCTCTCCACTGGTTCCTGAAACACAGTATATCTCAGTGATCATTATGATATATATTAATAAATGAAAACATAAATCATACCAGCATAAAAACAGAAGTTTTCAATCATAGTATTTCTCCTCAGTGTTCCTCAGGAGTGCCAGATTGCGTTTGAAAGTGTTAAAGCTGTGTTGTAGTTTTGGCGGCTCGAGTGTCGATCTCTCTTCTGATTGGAAGTGGATGCGAGCCGGAAGTTCCTGGATCAGTTCTGCTTCAGGACGGCGAGGATGTGGACCATCCAGTGTGCTTTTTCTCCCGGAAGTTTAATACACCTCAAGGGAATTACTCTACAGTTGAAAAGGAAACTTTGGCGTTGTTGTTTGCCTTGCAGTTCTGTGAAGTTTATTTAGGCTCTTCCAACCTGCCCACTATTGTCTATAGGGATCACAACTCCCTCGTTTTACTTTCCCGTATGTGTAACAGGGACAGAAAGTGTTCTGTTAAAATGTATGTATTGTTTGTTATAATTTACACAAAAAGGTTTATTTTCATTTAAATCTTATATACTTGTCTGAGAATGAGTGTGTTTCTCTTTAATTGCTGTGACGTCATCATGCGCCTGCAAATCTCCGGTTTTGTCTCCACCTCTTCCTCTTAGCATTGTTAATGCACTGAGGAGTTATTTTTGGCTCTTGTTAATCTTAATTAATCTTTACTTTAATAGTTGGTTTTATGTTTATATTTTCACTACAATTTATGTGTATTGTGTTATTTTACTTACCTATATGGTTATTTTGGTGATTTTATCCTAATTCAGTTATATTTTTGACTTTGATCCGTATATGTGGAGGTGAAAGCACATGGTGACTAAACGTACGTCACATTTGTTTTATAGAGTGATGGGTAACACTTTAGAATACTGTATCTTACTGCATAATTAATAAGGAATTATTGACGAACTAATAGGTGATTCTTCATTAACTACTTCTTCACTACTGTTAACTACTAAGGAAGATGTGTTAACTAATCAGTATGTAATATAATTTTTTGATTATAAAAAGCTCCTCCTCTTCATTATATATAGTTACAGCTCCTCCTCTTCATTATATATAGTTACAGCTCCTCATCTTCATTATATATAGTTACAGCTCCTCCTCTTCATTATATATAGTTACAGCTCCTCCTCTTCATTATATATAGTTACAGCTCCTCCTCTTCATTATATATAGTTACAGCTCCTCCTCTTCATTATATATAGCTACAGCTCCTCCTCTTCATTATATATAGTTACAGCTCCTCCTCTTCATTATATATAGTTACAGCTCCTCCTCTTCATTATATATAGTTACAGCTCCTCCTCTTCATTATATATAGTTACAGCTCCTCCTCTTCATTATATATAGCTACAGCTCCTCCTCTTCATTATATATAGTTACAGCTCCTCCTCTTCATTATATATAGTTACAGCTCCTCCTCTTCATTATATATAGTTACAGCTCCTCCTCTTCATTATATATAGTTACAGCTCCTCCTTTAAACATCATCAGCTCCTCCTGTGGTTATAAACGTCCTCTGATCTGATCAACTGAGTGTTTAAATCCTGATAGAGTTGCTATAGTGACACTATGTCAGTGCATGACAGTGAAGTGTTGCTCTACATGTGTGAGTGTGAGTGTGTGTGTGTGTGTGTGTGAGTGTGTGTGTGTGTGTGTGTGTGAGTGAGTGAGAAGTGCATATACTGTTGACGGCACTGGCTCAACACACATCTGATCTCAACAGTTTATTGCACACGAGAGAATTATTGTTAGTCTCACTTCTTTCTTTTAGCAGTTTCCCGCATGACGTTTAAATCTAGAAATAAAATGATTACATTATTAGTGATACAATTGGTTTGTTACTAAAAAGGTTTCCACTATCCATAACTAACCAGCAAGCAATAGTCATCATTTCACCGTCTAGGTTAACTATAGACCCAATATAGTCCCGTTATGAGTAGCACTTCTAGCCAAAATAAACGTATATTTGGTTACATGTCGTTTTTGATCAAATAACTTGCGAGATGTATGATATTCCATCATGTAAGTAAAGTCAACAGTGATCACAAGGTGTTTGGTTTCCTTTCTTTGACAAGTTCATGTTCTAGATGACTCTATTCTTGGGCTATGTTTAGACATCTATTCAATTTTCATTGACAGCCCAAACTTGTTTTAGCCTAGACATCAGGGCTGTTTTTGGATGGCTATTAGACGTCTTTTATGAGATGCTTTAAAAGGCGGTTGTTTTGTGTCATTATGAAAGTCAGTAAGTGTCATCGGCACCATGCTCTGAAGACACTCAAGATGCTTCTTCCTTGTGCTCAAAAATATATAATGACATTTTATAACATGATAATATCTTTAAATATTTCCTTTTGTAATGAAACTGGTCTTGATAGATTTCTTGAGTTATAGCGAGAACAAAGATACCAATCATGCCGTAGTCGGATCAGACTTGCTCTGGACAGTAATGGTGTTTCAGAAGTGTGTCATCGCTGGCGTTGGGAAATCAGTTAGTTTGACCACACTGTTAAACACACACACACACACACACACACATACACACACACACACACACTCAAAAAAATGATATGTTGGCTTTACTTAACTTTCTTTTGTAAACAGGTTCCACCGGTTCCACATAACTATGTTTCGTTAAACAAACATAATATGTTCATGTAACTTCAACATCATGGAATTTGGTCATTTTAAGCGACCCAATTAAACTCTGAGCTAATGAGTTAATTAAGTGAATAATTGAGTGATGATTGAGCATTATTGAAGACACCTGATGTTAACAAGCAGAATCACTGAAGGAGAAAACCGGAATGTTTAAGTCACCATTATGGAGATAAGTGTGTGTTTTAGTTGGGCTCTTGACCCTTAACTCATTAACTTTAGAGTTTGTTTGGCTGCTGTACGTGTGTTATAGCAGCCGTATGAACAATGAACAAAGGTGGTCTGATGGTGTTGGTTGTGTTTTAACATAATCATTATTTCACAATCATTTGCCCTGAATCACTGAACTTATCTTAAACCCAATTTCTAAGTTTACCTCACGGAATATAGCAGCACTGTCATTGTAGAGCATACTATTTTTAGCCTTTTCAATGAAATTTAAGTGATCAAATCAATAAATAAAAAAGAAACTTCTTAAAAAATATTTTGTGTAGGCACACACAGACATCAAGAATCAGCCTGTGAATCTCAGCAATGGTGACAAACAGATCATAAGCTCATTATTTATTCATGTAGCAATGCATGATGGGAGCCATGAATGAGTTTTGATTGGTGGCACCCAGAATGCACTGCAACATGCTTTATAATTGTCACCATTGTTGAGATTCACAGGCTGATTCTTGATGTCTGTGTGTGCCTACTGAAAATATTTCTTAAGAAGTTTCTTTTTTATGTATTGATTTGATCATATGAATTTCATTAAAAAGGCTCAAAATAGTACGCTCTACAATGACAGTGCTGCTATAATCCGTAAGGTAAACTTAACTCAGAAATTGGGTTTAATATAGGTTCAGTGACTCAGGTCAAATGATTGTGAAACAATGATTATGTTAAAACACAACCAACACCATCAGATCACCTTTGTTCATTGTTCATTTGGCTGTTATAACTCACGTACAGCAGCCAAACAAACTCAAAAGTTAATGAATTAAGGGTCAAGAGCCCAACTAAAACACACACTTATCTCCATAATGGTGACTTAAACATTTCCGGTTTTCTCCTTCAGTGATTCTGCTTGTTAACATCAGGTGTCTTCAATAATGCGCAATCATCACTCAATAAATCACTTAATTAACTCATTAGCTCAGAGTTTAATTGGGTCGCTTAAAATGACCAAATTCCATGTTGTTGAAGTTACATGAACATATTATGTTTGTTTAACGAAACATAGTTATGTGGAACCGGTGGAACCTGTTTACAAAGAAAAGTTAAGTAAAGCCAACATATCATTTTTTTGAGTGCACACACACACACACACACACACACACAACTGTGATCATCTGTAACCCAGTTTAGACGCATGTGAACTCTCACACATTCAGAAAACAGTTCCTCTTCTTTTCTACAACTGAATTGCTCAACTTTTGTCCAATACATGTTTGCTATAGTTGCTGCAAACCATTTACAAATTTTCTGTAAATTTGATTGGTTCAGTGTTGCTAATATTTTTATTTCAATGATTTTACATAAAGCAGGGTTCCTCATACACACACCTGACTGTGATATTCAGGTAAACTCAAAGACCTTGATTAGTTGATTCAGGCCTCAAGTCAAGTCTCCTTCATTTATAGAGCACTTTTACCAATATAGATTGTTTCACAGCAGCTTTACAGTTGTGGTGATGCGATCCCCCATTATAGTGATACGGTGTGGATACGGTACGCTCGGCGGATATAAAAGGAGGAGAGACTGACATCTGACTAAGCGTGTCATTCTGGGTCCTGGAAGTGACGTAATTTCTGGTGCGTAATTTCTGGTGCGTAATTTCTCAGTAGTACACATATATGTGTTTGCATTGCACTAAAATGAACTCTTTCCAGACTAATTCCACTAAATGTGTTTAGAGAAAATACAGATGTCTTTACCTGTGAGAAGTGAAGAGAGAATGATCAGTCCCAGCAGACACAGATCACACTTATCAGACATTTCTGTTTCTGTTCGTCTGTCTCTTCATTATATATAGTTACAGCTCCTCCTCTTCATTATATATAGTTACAGCTCCTCCTCTTCATTATATATAGTTACAGCTCCTCCTTTAAACATCATCAGCTCCTCCTGTGGTTATAAACTTCCTCTCATCTGACCAACTGAGTGTTTAACCCCGTTGCTATAGTGACACTATACCAGCGTAACTTGTGTTTAAAAAAGTGTTTAAATTCTTTAAAATGAGTTGCTGTACAGATGTTACAAGGTTAAAATGGTTTTATTTCACAAGATTTTTCTGTTATACAGTTAAGGATGTTCTACAATTGTTTAAACAAATTGTTTATAAACTTACATTAAAAAGGGTCTGTAAGGAGGTGATGGGTCAACTTGGTGTGGCGTTATTAAACTAAAGAGATCAGGCCCATTGAACATGTTTCTTCACTTGCCATTCTTTAACTGACTGAACTTTAACCCTCCGGTCTCCCCTGTCATTCCTTGACTCCGCCCAGCCCTTCTCTCTTAAAGAGGCCCATAATAAACACATAATAATCACACCACATCTGCCCTTCTAAGAACACTTAACACAGTAAGCCAAAGACAAAACCATTTATTAGACTTCAACATTAATATTTAAATTCATTACATTTATTAAGCGCTTTTCTGGGTACTCAAAGCGCTTTACATGGAAGGGGGAATCTCCTCATCCACCACCAATGTGCATTATCCCCCTGGATGATGCGACGGCAGCCATATTGGGCCAGAACGCCCACCACACACCAGCTTACTGGTGGAGAGGAGACAGTGATGAAGAGACAGTGATGAAGCCAATCAGTATATGGGGATGATTAGCAGGCCATGATGGACAGAGGCCAAGGGGCAGATTTGGCCAGGACACCGGGGTTACACCCCTACTCTTTTTCGAAGGACATACTGGGATTTTTAATGAGTGTGCAGTTATTATAAAGTGTTACCATTCTTTCTTCTGCTGAACACAAAGGAAGATATTTTGAAGAATGTCAGTAACCAAACAGTTAACTGGTCCCATTGACTTCCATAGTAGGAAACAAAATACCATGGAAGTCAATGGGACCAGTTAACTATTTGGTTACTGACATTTTTCAAAATATCTTTGTTGTGTTCAGCAGAAGAAAAATTCATACAGGTTTGAAACAACTTGAGGGTGAGTATATAATGACAGAATTTTCATTTTAAAGTGAACTACGGTATCCCTTTAAAGTGTTGTAACTGTTTGTTTCTTGGGTTTTTTCTTGTGCATTAACAGAAAGGTTTTTATGTATTTATTTTAGAGATTGTTTTGTCAGTAAATGTAGAGGGTTTTAAATTGAATTTGTGTTGATTGTAGCTAGGTTATTAAGACTTTTTTTGTCCAAATATGAAATAAATTGCATCTTTATTTTAATTATTTTTTAAATTACAAATGTATTTAATTATATAATAGTGTACACACCCTTGTGAAAAAAAAGTGCACTTTAGTGTACTTTTATAAAGTGTACTTATTACAAAAATAATACACTTTAAATGTATACACTTAAGTGTGACTTAAATGCAATGTTTTCGGGGCACTGAATGCACATTAAGTGTAATTTATTTCACATATATCACATATTAAGTTGAAATAAAGTGTAATAAGTTGCAATTAAGAGTGATTTTTTGGAACAACTTAATTGGTACTTTAATACAACTTTATATATACTTTCATAATTGCTTCTAGAGTATTTAAATTATAGTTAAAGTGCACTACACAATATAATGACACGCAATTAATGTGATTAAAAATATACTTTAATGTCAGTTAACAATACACTTAAGTGTGAATTAAATGCAATGTTTTCAGCTCACTGAATGCACATTAAGTGTAATTGATTTCAAATATATCACATATTAAGTTAAAATAAAATGCAATAAGTTGTCATTAAGAGTGATTTTTTGGTACCACTTAAGTGGGACTTTAATACAACTTTATATTTACTTTCATAATCTTCTAGTCTATTTAAAATGTATTTAAAGTGCACTGCTCAATGCACTGACAAGAAATTAATGTAAACTAAAATGTACTTTAATGTCACTTAACAATACACTTAAATGTGAATTAAGTGTAATGTTTTCGACAAACTTATTGCATATTATATGTAATTGATTTCAAATGTATCACAGATTAAGCTCAAATTAAATGCTATTAGTTGATATTAAGAGTGATTTTTTGGAACAAATTAAGTGGGATTTTAATACATTTTTATATGAACTTTGAAATATGGTAAAAGTGTACTTCCAAATATACTGACAAGCAATTAATGTCAACTAAAATATACTTTAATGTAATATACATGTACACTATTATATAATTAAATACATTTGTAATTAAAAAAAATAAAAAAATAAAGATGCAATTTATTTCAAATTTGGACAAAAAAAGTCTTAATAACCTAGCTACAATCAACACAAATTCAATTTAAAACCCTCTACATTTACTGACAAAACAATCTCTAAAATAAATACATAAAAACCTTTCTGTTAATGCACAAGAAAAAACCCAAGAAACAAACAGTTACAACACTTTAAAGGGATACCGTAGTTCACTTTAAAATGAAAATTCTGTCATTATATACTCACCCTCAAGATGTTTCAAACCTGTATGAATTTTTCTTCTGCTGAACACAACGAAGATATTTTGAAAAATGTCAGTAACCAAATAGTTAACTGGTCCCATTGACTTCCATGATATTTTGATTCCTACTATGGAAGTCAATGGGACCAGTTAACTGTTTGGTTACTGACATTTTTCAAAATATCTTCCTTTGTGTTCAGCAGAAGAAAGAAAGGTAACACTTTAATAATAACTGCACACTACTATTCATTAGTTAAGCATGAGTTAACAGTTAATTAATCATGTATAAAGCATTAATAGACATTAATAAGAAGTTTCTAAATACAGCTATAAATGCTTTTTTCTTGATTTATAAGCTATAATCTATAATGTATTATTTACAAACCAGTTATTTAAGAGTTGTCAGTGATTCATAAGATCACTTAAGTGTAAGTTGAGGGTGAGTATATGATGACAGAATTTTCATTTTAAAGTGAAATATCCCTTTAACTCTCATTTAGAAAGAGTCTGGAGGGCAATGATGCTTATATGCACAATCATTTTCTCCCTCAAACAAAGGTACCTAAACCTAAACCTATCATCACAGAAAACATTTTTGTGTTTTTACATTTTCAGAAAACATAATTCTGTATGATTTATAAGATTGTTTCCATGTAATTTACTGGAATTACTATACTTTTGGGGTAATTTGGTCCCCATAACCTAGGGATTACCAGTACAAACATCATTTTAGAAGCAAACACCAAACATCAAACACACAACCCATGAATTAATACAAACAAAATGTGATGTGACGTTATACTGCAAAATGTGAACACTAAGATTCAAACGGGTAATGCTTTACAAAAAGGTATTATTAGTTAACTCCTTCAGTTAACATGAACTAAGAATGAATAATACTTTAAGTATTAGTCTTAATGTTAATTTCAACATTTAATAATGCATTATTATATTCAAAAGTTGTGTATTAAAATTATAATGCACTGTGAACTCGCATGAACAATGACTATAAATTGTATTAACTAACTTTAACAAACTATATTTTAATTAACTAATATTAACAAAGATTCATAAATACTGTAAAAAAATGCTCTTTTTTAGATCATGTTTTGCTAATACATAAACTAATACTAACAAATGAAACCTAATTAAAGTCTTACCGAACCTGGTTAATTTTAGCTCTTAAAGGGCATATTGCAGGTTAGAGGACTCAATGAGTCAATGTATAGAAAAATAATGTAGGAACTATATTTTCTTTAAAATATACTTATAAATACACTACAGAAGCTTCTGGAGACGTTTTTGTGAGAAAATGTTACTTCCGCGTCTGAAAATGTGCGTGGCAGCCTACAGGCAGGCGTGACGTAACGGGCGGGAGAGCGGTCGATTCAGACAACAGGAAAACAATGGATCGCAATGATATTTCAGACGCTGAGGAAATACTTACTCGTATGATGGACCACAGCCGTACAATTATGAGCCTGCTATACTACCAAGAGAGCAGGGACAGGCCAGGATTAATGTTAGACAGAACGGTCAGAGACAAATTGAGTTGTGGTGTGAGGAGAACCAGTGGAGAACAGGAGATGTGTCTTGGTGAGAGAGACCAGTGTTGGCTTATACCTTAGATATATACACGTTCGCTAACGATATACACTGTTCTCACAATATTGTACAGATTATTACCATCGTATATCAGGACAGCAGACATGAGTATGTTTAGGGTAATATATACTATTAAATGTATAAAAACTATACTTGAGTATGTTTGTATTGTACTAAAAACATACTCAAGTACATTTTTAATACATATTTTTCACCTGGGTTATAACATAAACAGAAAATTAAAGATTTGAATATTTAAACAACCTAGTAATTTTGTTTTTCAATTACAAGTTGCCTCTATTAAGGGTATGACTACCTATATCAGACTATTTGATGCCATTGGTACAGTATAAGACGATCAATACTCTTGCTTCGGCATCACATGTTAAACTCCATTATATCGCCGGGATGATAATCCTCCGATCTGAAGTGAACGCTAGACACGACCGCGTTTTTCGAAGCTGATGCGAAAGAGAAATCCCGTCTCTTCACCTGCACAAACCGCACCAGGCACGAAAGATACCGTCCTTTTTCTTGTTATAGAAACCTGTGGACTCGATGACAGGCCAGAGTTTTTGCAACCTCCACAAACACAATAATTTACCATGAAGATGACAAATTAAAATACAAAAACTACCGAAACCACACTGACTCACGACAGCTCTTACTTAATACCAGCCTACTCTGCACTGAGCCCAGGCTAGACTCCCTGTCGTGACGTAAAATGACGCGATGTTGAAAAAAAAGCAGTTTTTATGAGCAGTCCCAGAAACGCTCACTTTATCTACTAAATTAGTGCCCTTCTGTCGTTTTAAAACATTTTATATCCTGCATTAACTTTTCATATGGTATTTTCATACAAGGTTATATATTAATTTAGATTTTTTTTTTTTACCTGCAATATGCTCTTTAAACCTTTTCATAGCACCAACATTAAACAGGACAAAATGCTTACTTCAGCATTACAGTGAATATAAGTTTGTCTAAAAACAAAAAACAAAAACAAGAAAATAAGGTTGAAGAAATCCAAAGGCACAAAAACAAGAAAACCAAAATCATTTGTCACCAAATTCTTTGAAGTAGTTGTAAAGTGCTGTTTATGTCAATGTCCCGGTGCTCTCCAAAGTAAATGGGAATGGAAATGTCCCAAAGAGGCAGGAAAGTCAGAAAAAACACCTTGAGAAAAAAAAAACAAGTGAAGGAAAACATTTGTTTATAAAACAGATCCAGTCCATTATTATATTTGGCTCAAATTAATGAAAGTGATAGATATTTGTGCTTTAAAGTTTATTTACACCTTGCAGTATCTGCAAAATGTTAATAATTTTAGCAATAAGAAGGAACACAAAAATGTATATGTTCTCTTTTTATTTACCGTAAAACTTCAAATAATAGCCCGGGCTTTTATTTTCCCAAATCGTCGAACTGCACCGACTTGTATTTGAGACAGCGCGTCTATATGAGACAGGCCTTTATAATTTAGTGTTGAGATGTTGTTCATTGAGATGTTGTTCCTAGAGTCTCTAATCTCTAAAAATCTCCAAATGCTCCATGTGAAACTGCGGTCTTCCGAGCTTTTACTATTGTGTCAATAGATTTTGATTAAAATGCGCGAGGGAGAGAGAGCAAGACAGCGCTCGTGTTGTTTAAAGACGTGTGAGGGCGAGCGCGCGGCCGGGGCGCGCTCTCTCTCTGCTCGTTTGCGCCGGGTCAAGCGCAGCAGTCATTCTATTCTACATCACTCAAGGTTCAAAAATTGATTTTGGCGGCCGCCAAAAAGCGGATGATCCGACGGGTTTTAGAAGATTAAATAGAACCCAAAACTTAAAAACAGACCCGGCCTCTATTTGAGACCGGCCTTTATTTACCCAAACCTGTCGCCACACCAGGCGTGTAAAAGAGACAGGCGTCTATTTGGGACTCTTTTACGGTAGTACTAGCCTGATGAAGCAGTTTATTCTGCAAGGTGTACGTAAACTTTTGACTGCTAACTGTTGATGAATGTGTGATGTGATGACTTGTAGCTCCGTAAGGGGATGTAGCTCAGTGGTAGTGCGTATGCTTTGCATGTATGAGGTCCAGGGTTCAATCCCCAGCATCTCCAAGCAATATAGAACTTTCTGTTTTTTTTCTCAAACATCTGAAATGCATGTGCATGCGGCAAATATAGGTAAACAACAGAACACATGCAGCTCCGCGTGTATGAGGTCCTGGGTTCAATCCCCAGCATCTCCAAGCAATATGGAACTTTCCGGGTTTTTTTCTCAAAAATCTGAACTGCATGTGCATGCGGCAAATATAGATAAACAACAGAACACACAAAGCTCCGTAAGGGGATGTAGCTCAGTGGTAGTGCGTATGCTTCGCATGTATGAGGTCCTGCCAGGGTTCAAACCCCAACATCTCCAAGCAATATGGAACTTTCTGTTTGTTTCTCAAAAATCTGACCTGCATGTGCATGCGGCACATATAGCTAAACAACAGCACACATGCAGCTCCGTAAGGGGATGTAGCTCAGTGGTAGAGCGTATGCTTCGCATGTATGAGGGCCTGGGTTCAATCCCCAGCATCTCCAAGCAATATGGAACTTTCTGTTTGTTTCTGAAACATCTGAAATGCATGTGCATGCGGCAAATATAGGTAAACAACAGCACACATGCAGCTCCGTAAGGGGATGTAGCTCAGTGGTAGAGCGTATGCTTCGCATGTATGAGGTCCTGGGTTCAATCCCCAGCATCTCCAAGCAATATGGAACTTTCTGTTTGTTTCTCAAACATCTGAAATGCATGTGCATGCGGCAAATATAGATAAACAACAGAACACATGTAGCTCCGTAAGGGGATGTAGCTCAGTGGTAGAGCGTATGCTTCGCATGTATGAGGTCCTGCCAGGGTTCAAACCCCAACATCTCCAAGCAATATGGAACTTTCTGTTTGTTTCTCAAAAATCTGACCTGCATGTGCATGCGGCACATATAGCTAAACAACAGCACACATGCAGCTCCGTAAGGGGATGTAGCTCAGTGGTAGAGCGTATGCTTCGCATGTATGAGGTCCTGGGTTCAATCCCCAGCATCTCCAAGCAATATGGAACTTTCTGTTTGTTTCTCAAACATCTGAAATGCATGTGCATGCGGCAAATATAGATAAACAACAGCACACATGCAGCTCTGTAAGGGGATGTAGCTCAGTGGTAGAGCGTATGCTTCGCATGTATGAGGTCCTGGGTTCAATCCCCAGCATCTCCAAGCAATATGGAACTTTCTGTTTGTTTCTCAAACATCTGAAATGCATGTGCATGCGGCAAATATAGGTAAACAACAGAACACATGCAGCTACGTAAGGGGATGTAGCTCAGTGGTAGAGCGTATGCTTCGCATGTATGAGGTCCTGGGTTCAATCCCCAGCATCTCCAAGCAATATGGAACTTTCTGTTTGTTTCTCAAACATCTGAAATGCATGTGCATGCGGCAAATATAGGTAAACAACAGAACACATGCAGCTCCGTAAGGGGATGTAGCTCAGTGGTAGAGCGCATGCTTTGCGTGTATGAGGTCCTGGTTTCAATCTCCAAGCAATATGGAACTTTCTGGGTTTTTTTCTCAAAAATCTGAACAGCATGTGCATGCGGCAAATATAGATAAACAACAGAACACACAAAGCTCCGTAAGGGGATGTAGCTCAGTGGTAGTGCGTATGCTTCGCATGTATGAGGTCCTGCCAGGGATCAAACCCCAGCATCTCCAAGCAATATGGAACTTTCCGTTTGTTTTTCTCAAACATCTGAACTGCATGTGCATGCGGCACATATAGCTAAACAACAGCACACATGGAGCTCCGTAAGGGGATGTAGCTCAGTGGTAGTGCGTATGCTTTGCATGTATGAGGTCCAGGGTTCAATCCCCAGCATCTCCAAGCAATATAGAACTTTCTGTTTTTTTTCTCAAACATCTGAAATGCATGTGCATGCGGCAAATATAGATAAACAACAGAACACATGTAGCTCCGTAAGGGGATGTAGCTCAGTGGTAGAGCGTATGCTTCGCATGTATGAGGTCCTGCCAGGGTTCAAACCCCAACATCTCCAAGCAATATGGAACTTTCTGTTTGTTTCTCAAAAATCTGACCTGCATGTGCATGTGGCACATATAGCTAAACAACAGCACACATGCAGCTCCGTAAGGGGATGTAGCTCAGTGGTAGAGCGTATGCTTCGCATGTATGAGGTCCTGGGTTCAATCCCCAGCATCTCCAAGCAATATGGAACTTTCTGTTTGTTTCTCAAACATCTGAAATGCATGTGCATGCGGCAAATATAGGTAAACAACAGCACACATGCAGCTCCGTAAGGGGATGTAGCTCAGTGGTAGAGCGTATGCTTCGCATGTATGAGGTCCTGGGTTCAATCCCCAGCATCTCCAAGCAATATGGAACTTTCTGTTTGTTTCTCAAACATCTGAAATGCATGTGCATGCGGCAAATATAGATAAACAACAGAACACATGTAGCTCCGTAAGGGGATGTAGCTCAGTGGTAGAGCGTATGCTTCGCATGTATGAGGTCCTGCCAGGGTTCAATCCCCAACATCTCCAAGCAATATGGAACTTTCTGTTTGTTTCTCAAAAATCTGACCTGCATGTGCATGCGGCACATATAGCTAAACAACAGCACACATGCAGCTCCGTAAGGGGATGTAGCTCAGTGGTAGAGCGTATGCTTCGCATGTATGAGGTCCTGGGTTCAATCCCCAGCATCTCCAAGCAATATGGAACTTTCTTTTTGTTTCTCAAACATCTGAAATGCATGTGCATGCGGCAAATATAGATAAACAACAGCACACATGCAGCTCTGTAAGGGGATGTAGCTCAGTGGTAGAGCGTATGCTTCGCATGTATGAGGTCCTGGGTTCAATCCCCAGCATCTCCAAGCAATATGGAACTTTCTGTTTGTTTCTCAAACATCTGAAATGCATGTGCATGCGGCAAATATAGGTAAACAACAGAACACATGCAGCTCCGTAAGGGGATGTAGCTCAGTGGTAGAGCGCATGCTTTGCGTGTATGAGGTCCTGGTTTCAATCTCCAAGCAATATGGAACTTTCTGGGTTTTTTTCTCAAAAATCTGAACAGCATGTGCATGCGGCAAATATAGATAAACAACAGAACACACAAAGCTCCGTAAGGGGATGTAGCTCAGTGGTAGTGCGTATGCTTCGCATGTATGAGGTCCTGCCAGGGATCAAACCCCAGCATCTCCAAGCAATATGGAACTTTCCGTTTGTTTTTCTCAAACATCTGAACTGCATGTGCATGCGGCACATATAGCTAAACAACAGCACACATGGAGCTCCGTAAGGGGATGTAGCTCAGTGGTAGAGCGCATGCTTCGCATGTATGAGGTCCTGGGTTCAATCCCCAGCATCTCCAAGCAATATGGAACTTTCTGGGTTTTTTTCTCAAACATCTGAACTGCATGTGCATGCGGCAAATACAGATAAACAAAAGCACACATGCAACTCTGTAAGGGGATGTAGCTCAGTGGTAGAGCGCATGCTTTGCATGTATGAGGTCCTGCCAGGGTTCAATCCCCAGCATCTCCAAGCAATATGGAACTTTCTGTTTGTTTCTCAAAAATCTGACCTGCATGTGCATGCGGCAAATATAGGTAAACAACAGAACACATGCAGCTCCGTAAGGGGATGTAGCTCAGTGGTAGAGCGTATGCTTCGCATGTATGAGGTCCTGGGTTCAATCCCCAGCATCTCCAAGCAATATGGAACTTTCTGGGGTTTTTTCTCAAACATCTGAACTGCATGTGCATGCGACAAATATAGATAAACAAAAGCACACATGGAGCTCCGTAAGGGGATGTAGCTCAGTGGTAGAGCGCATGCTTCGCATGTATGAGGTCCTTGGTTCAATCCCCAGCATCTCCAAGCAATATGGAACTTTCTGGTTTTTTTTCTCAAACATCTGAACTGCATGTGCATGCGGCAAATATAGATAAACAAAAGCACACATGCAGCTCTGTAAGGGGATGTAGCTCAGTGGTAGAGCGCATGCTTTGCATGTATGAGGTCCTGCCAGGGTTCAATCCCCAGCATCTCCAAGCAATATGGAACTTTCAGTTTTTTTCTCAAACATCTGAACTGCATGTGCATGCGACAAATATAGATAAACAAAAGCACACATGCAGCTCTGTAAGGGGATGTAGCTCAGTGGTAGAGCGTATGCTTTGCATGTATGAGGTCCTGGGTTCAATCCCCAGCATCTCCAAGCAATATGGAACTTTCTGTTTGTTTCTCAAAAATCTGACCTGCATGTGCATGCGGCAAATATAGGTAAACAACAGAACACATGTTAATTACCTCAGCCATCAGGGTCACATCGCAGTAAAGCTGGGCAAGGTTCCTCTATTTCCCACAAACACCAGGACTCCACTGACCACGCCATCTCCACTGACACTGGGCTTAAAGTCATTACAAATACAGAAGATTTTTATTGCTACTTTACAATAGGGCTGGGCAAAAAAAATCGATTTTTCGATTAATCGTTTTTGAAAATGTGGTCGATTCAAAATCGATTCTGAACGGCCACGAATCGATTTTTTCATATTCAGGGCTCGAATTTCGGATTAATTATTGTATTAATTCCCGCAGGTCTCCCATGGGAAATTCACGCAAACATTATTCACTCTTACTCATACAATCAAATAAGTAATTTTAAAACTTTCTCTGAGACGCAATTTCACAAACAGCGTGTGTGTTCAGCGGTGCTGCGTCTTCTCTCTCTGCTCAAGGCAAGCGCTGCAGGCGTCGATACACACGCGCGTTTAAGAGTCGGGACGTCATCACGGAATATTCACTTGTACAATCGGGCCAGCATTGCATCGTTTTTCATTTTTACGTCTTTTTAAGTTTTACCAGTTTAAACATTCAAGCGATTTAAACTATCCAGTGCTCACGCGCTCTCAGAGATGTTTTTCACATGTGTGCACATACAGTAGAGCCAAAATCCGCCTCACAAACAGCTCGCCAGTAACAAAAGTTATTTTTCGCGGATTATATCGCTTTAACGGTCAAAAACACGATGTCTTGATGTCAAAACTCTGGTCTTGGTGAGTAACCTCGTAAAGACAGTCGGTTATGTCTTAAATAAGCATAAAACGCGTGTGACAGACAGTTTGATGAAACAGTAATGTATCCGTGCACTAGTTCTTAAAGTGAACGCAGCCATATGTGTCTGCCATTAATTTAGTTGTCAAAGCAACATAATATCGCTTTAATTGTAAGGAATCAGGATTAATAGCCTATGTAAATTACAGTTTCCAATGAGGCAGTGTTACTGTACTTTGAGCCTATACTGTTAGTACTAGTGTTAAAGTGTTAGTTTTATGTAAAAGTGCCATTTATGAATCTATTCATCATGTATGAATTTATTTCTTCTGTTGAACACAAAAGTTGACTTCCATAGTATTTGGTTACCCATATTCTTTAAAATATCTTCTTTTTTTGTTCAACAGAAAACTTTTTTTTTATATATATATATATATACTTGATTAAATACATACACAAATGATGACATATATATTTTTTTTTTGGGGGTGAACTATAACCAATAAGCCAGTATTAGTTGTCCTACATTGCTCATCAGCCTCCATTTTACAGCTAATATTGTACAATTTTATGATTCTTTTATCTTAAAAATAAAATAACTGTTTGATCTTGCATCAAAATAAAATAAAATAGTCTAGTAGCCAGCCCATAGAGCCCCATTGTGAACCCGGAAATGTTGAGTACACCAAAGTTTTATTGCAGAAATGTGAAGTATGGGTCCCCAGCATACAGAAACTGCCGGATGCTAATTTGCATATGTTGAGCAATTTTCATAATTAGCATAATTAGCATTATTAGCTTAATCGTCCATTTTGACCAGATATTTTGCACTGTATGGCCAATTTCTACAATATGTGAGTGGTTTTAGAGGTTTTAGAGAATGCTGATTTCATTTCTGGCGCTATCAGACTCCAAAATGGTAATTCTATAACAAATTTGGATACATTTAGACAATTTTTTTATTAATTTCGGACAAAATTTTAGGTTATTTTCATGGTAAACACAATAATTTCACATTTCAGAATCACAAGAGCTCTTGCTCTTTGATGTGAATGTTGACAACAAGAGCTCTTGCTCTTTGATGTGAATGTTGACAACCTAATTTTTGTTTACATTTCTTGAGGTCCGGTCATGTTTTTATGAAAATAAACTGTTGCTATATGTTGCTATAAACTATATGTTGTAAAGCAAGGGAGCATAGTCTAGTTTTAAAGTCAAAATTCACCTTTCAAATATTTTTTTCTTATATCGCCTTAATATTCATACAAAAGTCGGTCAAGTGATTTAATGTTGACATTTTAATGTTGACATTACTTATGTTTTCACATTAAGATAAAAGGTGGAAAGAGTTATAAGGAGAGTATTGTTCAATACATTGTGAATTTCTAGTCAGATCCATTTTGTGGCTAAATCTGGTGTTCTAAAATTAGTTACCATTATTTAAAAATTTTGGATTCTTCTTTTTTTAAAATTCAGACTTTGACATCAGGTTTGATAAGGAAAGGATTAAAAACAGTCGATATTCAGTGTTATTGCTGCTTTCTCAAGTTGTTGTGGAGGAACATTCTCTAGGGTTAAGTACTTTCAAAACAAAGAGAGATTGGTTTGATCAGGTCAAAATGTCGGGAAAGAAGTGTCTGTTTGCACCATGCAATGGCAAAGATGGCGACTTTAAAATATCTGGGTCCAAAGGAATCGCTACTATGCTAATTAAGAGCGAGGAGCTCGGAGACACAGCCATACATGAGACTTTGTCAAACATTATTGCTACTGATGGTGCTTCATCAGCTTCTGTGTTATGTCACAAATCGTGCTACAGCTCATATACTTCTCGCTCTAGAAATGATTGCAAACGCAAGTCAGACTCATGTCAGAGTCAGCCCGGAAAGCGAATCATTCGCTCTCAACTCTCTGCCTTTGAGTATTCAAAACAGTGCTTGTTCTGTGGTCTTATTTGTGAAGAAAAAGACTCTAAAAATCCTAACAGGTGGAATCCAGTTAAAAAATGTCAGACTTTAGATAGGCCAGGCCTTCCATCCTTCAAAGATGTGATTTTGTCTAAATGTGATGAAAGACAGGATGATTGGGCAGAAGTTGTGAAGTTACGGGTGAATGGCATCATGGACCTACCTGCAGCTGATGCTCAGTATCACTCCAAGTGTTACAATGCTTTCAGGAAGGTACCTATTGACTCAAGTGCAACTGCTAGTAAACCAATTGACAGCTGCCTAGCTTCGGTCATAGACCACATGAGTGCAAACAAGACAGTGACTTGGACTGTCTCTGAATTACATGATGTTTTTGTAGCTAATTCTGGGAGTTTGTGCCGGAAGCAAATGCTAGCCAACCTGTGTGATTATTATGGTGATGCTGTTATTGTACTGAGAGTTGAAGGATGCCAGACGATTGTTGGCTTTAGGCAGTACATTGGTAAATCACTCAAATTAGTAGGACAAACTGGCCTCTCCAATGACGACGATGATGATGTCAACAAGGTTGTCAGAAAAGTGCGAGCAGAGGTCCAGAATATTCCATTGCCTCGTGATTACGACCTTGGCAGCTTTAGGCATGAAAGGGTCATTCAAGATACAAGTCCAACTCTCCTAAGGCTTGTATCCAGTCTTGTGTCCAGGGAAGAAACAGTGACCAAACCAGCACTCACACTTGCTCAATGCATCCAGCAGCACATCAGTAAAAGCTGGAATCAGACAACTTTGGGGCTAGCTGTAAAACTTCATCATAAGCATGGTAGTTCAGAACTGGTTCGGAACCTAAATGAGCATGGTCTTGTTGTAACATATGATGAGGTCCTCCGGTTCCGGAAGTCAGCTGCCAAATATGCCTCAGATGATGCAGATAAGTACCTGCGGGTATTAGGACTGGAGAGGTGCATTGGCCCTATTCACAGTTGGGGTGATAATTTTGATCTTGTGGTCTTCACACCCAATGGTTGCCGCACAACACATGCCATGGCCACTCAGTTTGTGCAAAATCCTGCAGGGATCCTGTTCCCTGGAGTGGCGACTCCAGACGGTGGGATTACATCGCTAAAAGTACCCCGTCTGACAAGGCTCCAAGCTGGGAAATTCTGTCCGGTAGCCAACAGTAGTCTTGTCATTGAACATTATACAGGTCCTAAGAAGCTGACTCCACCCGCTCTGAAAGAAGTGCCAAGAACAGCTACTGTCCAAGAGAGCATTCAAGAGAGGGTTTCTAGAGCACAGAGGAGGGATGCTGCTTGGCTCTGTCAGCTCCATTCTAATCCTCTTCCCCTGGACTGGTCGGCCTATAATTTTGTGCAAGATCGTCACAGTGATGAAGGTGTGTCTAGAATGAAGACTATACGTGTCTTTGGACCATTGCTCGACTCACCTCCTGCTCATCCTGATACAGTGCTCCGTACCATTACATACCTGGACACATCACTCAAGCAGCTTGGCATGAGCTACAGTCATATAACATTTGACATGCAGCTGTACAAGATTGCTTGCCAGATCAAATGGGGTGACCCACAGCGATGGGCATCAGTGTTGCTCAGCCCTGGAATGATGCACACCCTGATGTCATTCATTGGCTCAATTGGGGAGCTGATGAATTCAACAGGCCTTGAGGAGCTGGTAGGTGCATCATTTGGCGGCCTGGCATCTATCTTCAATGGAAAGGCCTGGCCTAAGGCCATGCGAGCCTTCCGTATGGTTATGTATGCTCTTCTTCATGAATTCTTAAAGGAGGGAGAAAAGAGTCATCAGCAGATACTGGAATTCCTGGAAAAGGCAAGACAGCACCCAACAGGCCGATTATGGGTGGATTGCTTTATCACTCCAACCTTAATAGCACATAGATTCTGGCGAGCAGAGAGGGAGGGTGACTGGCTGCTGCAACAACACTGCCTTGAAAAGATGCTACCCTATTTTTTTGCTGCTGGTCATCACCACTATGCTAGATGGATCACTTGGCATTTACGTGAAATGCAGCACCTTCCTTCCATTGCAAAAGATGACCTTCTTGCCGGAAGTCATGTGTGCCGCCATTCAGATGGTGCACCTGCAGTGAGTGCCGATATGTTTGGAGAGCAGACATACATCAGGCAAGGGAAGGGAGCAGGGGGCATGAAGGGTATTTCAACCAACCCTGAGCAGGTTGCAGTTTGGATCCAATCATTTGGCATATGTTCACATCTCTCTCAGTCATTGGATGACATGTACAGTGATACAGCAGCATCAGAGAAGACTGTATCCAACATACACAAAGAGGAGGGTGAAGCACGACGGGAGTTGGATGCTGAGGATCGCTCTAAAATTGTGAGGATGCTGTGGGAAAACACAAATCCACTCATGACAGAGAGCACAGTGCTCTACCACATCATAAGTGGACAGGTGGCTGATGAAAAAGTGAATGTGCAAGATGCACTGAAGATTGGCCAGGCTATGTGTGAAAAGTTTTCTTCATCAATTCCAGAGGCATTTCATGCACCCATCTCTAACAAGGTAGTGACTATGAAGTTCCAGAAAAAGGGAATGAAGGTCAGTGGGAAGGTTGTTTGTGACCTTGAGTCATTATTTGCTCGACTGTTGGTGGTGGGAGGCCAGAGAAAAATGGAGCTCTCTTCTCTCTTCAAATATGAGCTTAGCCCAGTCCCCTTGTCTATCATTGATGACAATGGATGCCTCCGAAAGGGCAATAAGTCAGTGCTTGTCCAGCAGCTCGGAATTCCAGTCTGCAATCCCCAGCCACCAGATGTTGTCATTGTGGATGCATCCCAGCTCATTTATCACGTGGTTTGGCCATCGTCTGGGAAAGTGGCAGATCTTGCAGCCAGCATGGGACGTCGGCTTAATTGTTACGACACCCAAACATTTGTCATCTTTGACAGATATTTGCAGGTGTCTGCCAAGGACCATGAGAGACATAGAAGAGCAGGAGAGAGCTCCACAGAGTACAAGCTCTCATTGACTACACCTCTACCTAGTCGAGACAAAGTCTTGAAAAACAAGCACAACAAACAAAGGCTGAGCGAACTCCTGTGTACTTTCAATGTAGGAAGTAAGATCATGATGGTCAGTAAAGCTGACAGCATTGACACTCATGATGAGGCCGATATATCACTAATATCTTACATGTTGGATGCTGTCAGACATGGGGCTTCAACTGTTCACATTCTCAGTGATGACACAGATGTCTTTGTGCTCATGGTTTATTGGTGTTGGAAGGCTGGCATCACTACTAACCTACAGATGGAAAAATGGAATGGTACTGTTCTCAGCATAAATGCAACGGCAGAGAATCTGGGTGACCAATGTGGTTCCATTCTGGCCATGCATGCTCTTTCGGGATGTGATACCTCCTCATATCCTGTCGGAAAGGGGAAGGTGTCTGCACTCAAGGCCATGAGAGTCGTACCTGGTGAGCTTCTCCACTGTATTGGAGAGGCAGAAGCCACAGACTTACAGATCACAAAAGCAACGAGGGCTTTCTTTCTGGCTTTGTACAATCAGAGAAACTCTGTAACCTTGGATGCAGCCCGGTATGAAATTTACAGAAAGCGCAAAAGACCCCCAGCATTGAAGACACTACCTCCTACAGAGCGCAATATGCGCCTTCATGGAAGACGTGCCCACCTACAGGTGCTGCTATGGAAAGCAGCAGACCAGCCTGATCCACCGGCTGTGGATATCACCTTGTTTGGATGGGACAAGAAGATGGGCCTAAAGGAAGGAGAGGAACTGATTATGCCCACCCAGGATTCAAGTCCAGTTGCTCCTCCTGCTTTGTTAGATGTTGTCAGCTGTGGTTGCAAAGCTGGGTTGAAACCTTGCACATCAGCAAAGTGCAGCTGTGCAGCTGCAGGTCTGGCCTGTACCAGTTATTGTTCCTGCAAAGGCAATGATGGTATATGCTGCAACATATTAACACAACACCAAGAACACAAACAAAGGGATGAAGGGTCTGAAGAAGATGATGATAGAACAGATGAGGATAGTGAAGATGATGAGGCTGCCTTTTGTTAATTAATTGTGAGGCATAGCAGTTTGCCTGAAGGTGGTAGCCAGTGTGTGCTTTGTGTAGTGCGTAGGTAAGGCCCTCTTGGTTAGCCTTGCGTCTGGCGGGCTGACCCGGGTTGCCCAGACTCAGTTTTAACTCTTGCGTCTGGCGGAGTTTTAACTGGGTCCTTGTTGGATCTTGCGACTTGCGGACCAACCTAGGCAGCCCTTCTGCCATTCGGGTGTTGCCCTAGCGACTTGCGGTGCCTGTCTTGTATGGCATGTATATAGTGTATATTTGTACATAGTTCGTTGATCACACATGGTGATGGGATTATGTGATGTTATCTCACTGGGTGTCTTAAAAAGCTACCCCATTAATATGTATCGTACAGTTGCATGATCCAAGTTATGTTAAATTCCCGCATTGCTTTTTCCTCCAGAAATGCATAACATTTAGCCTAACAAAGATTCATCGTTTATCAATCGTAAAAGCAATTTTGAATCCTCAAAAGTGTCAGGAGGGGATTCAGCCTCACTACACCCTGAATTCAATGCATAAACATTCACAAGAGCACTCATGATTCTGAAATGTAAGATTATTTTGTTTACCATAAAAATAACCTAAAATTATGCCTGAAAGTAATCAAAATTTGCCTAAATAAATCAAAATATGTAATAAAATTACCTCTTTGAAATCTGAAATTGCCAGAAATGAAATCAGCATCCTCTAAAACCTTGAAAACCACTCACATATTGTAGAAATTGGCCATACAGTGCAAAATATCTGGTCAAAATGGACGATTAAGCGGATAATGCTAATTATGCTAATTATGCAAATTGCTCAACATATGCAAATTAGCATCCGGCAGTTTCTGTATGCTGGGGACCCATACTTCACATTTCTGCAATAAAATTTTGGTGTACTCAACATTTCCAGGTTCACCTAGTTGGCTACTAGACTAAAAAGCTTAATATACAGGTTTGTGGCTCTTAATTTCTTTTTATTAATTATCCACTTGTAAACTTATGTTCACTGTTCTTTTTTACTAATATAGTATTTGTATTAAATCTATTTTCATTGAGTTGAATCGAGAATCGAAAATCGAATCGAAATCGAAATCGAAAATCGAAATCGAAATCGAAAATCGAAAATCGAATCGAGAATCGAAATCGAATCGAGAATCGAAATCGAATCGATTTGAGAGCTTGTGAATCGAAATCGAATCGAATTGGATCATCTGAATCGATACCCAGCCCTACAAGGAATTAAACATAACTTTATCAATTACACAAATATAGGTTAATGACCCATGCAAATTGAGAAAGGTCACCTTGAATTTTAAGCTTGCCGCACATATCTTCATGAAGGATGTTCCTGTATTTACCACAGTTGACACAGTAATGTGGCAGCCTTCTTCATTTGGTTTGTTACCTGTAAAACATATGATGATTATAGGGGCATGCACAGGTGGGAATGTATACTTGGAAATGGAAAAGATTCAAAGCATTAAAAGTTATAGGGATAGTTGGTGACTTGATAGCAGTGTTTTAGCTTGATCATCATAATAGATCTTGTAACATCACCTCATCAATACAGGTCTGTGGTTCCACACCGCTTGCACTGTATCTCCAATAGAGATTGCTAATGTGACGTCATCATGACGTATTACCAATGGTGAACGCAAAGCATTTTGGGAATCCGCGGCACAAACATAAGGCGCCAGACTTGATTGCATGGAGGGAAAAACGCTGTGTTCAAGATGCCGTCTACCTGCTGTGTTATAAACTGCAATAGTCGTTCTCACGATAGAAGTGGCATTTGTCCACAACAACAGTAAACTCACTCCCCTCATACATACAACACGCTGCCCCCCAGCCCCCACATGTAAACCATTCATCCCCTCTATCTTAATCCAGCCCTTAGCCACCCCCATCAGTTTGGTCTGAAGTGTGCTGCTGGGGACAGAGACGCTTTCGGAAGTGCATTTTCAGAAGTGCTGGGTACAATGACGCAATATACGTAAATGTATGGTTAGTAAAAAATATAGGCCTACTAATGTCATAGAACGGATGTACCTAATACAAATAAACAAACATCTCCAGTTAACTAGCAGAGCATTCATTTAGTTCGCTATTAAATACGAGATCTAGCGCTTAAATCTGTTTTTGAGATCCAGCTGAGCGCTCGTTGCCGCTGCTCATGCATAGTGTTGTGGCTCGCGCACAGTCCTCAGTCGGACGCGCGCTTCAATCTATCGCCGTTGCACAGACTCTCTGTTCGTTCCGGTAAAATCACAAAATAAACTGCACACAAATTTGTCCCTGCTTGATATAGACTGTAACCACTGATGAACATGTTCGGTTTTGTTGACAGAAAAAAAACTAAACATTGTGTGGATTAGAACCCGAAAACTCTGACACGCTTGGCAGAATATCTACCACTAGACCATTTAAGAACTCAAACAATGTGTGCGGATCGAAGTATTTCATTTGGGAAATAACAAAAATAAACTGGTGTCACAGAGGGGACATTCTACACTCATGATATTCTTTAAAAAAGGAAGCGCGATAGTCAGATAGAGAGAATTATACCAGCATCATGTCAAAAAGAAGTGGACAACAAGACAAAGCTTTTTTTTTTTTTAAGTGGTGGGTACAAAATGACTCATGATGAAATCTGCTGGGTGCTGCAGCGACTTGAAGTTACTGAAAACTTGGTGTGTGTATGCACTAACACCATGTAGTTGTATATGGGTGCTGGAAGTTGGGCAACAGGATGACGTCTCCTGACCTGTCAATATGCTCGTAAGGATCCAGTCCTTTGATTCCCTTTATTTTCTCGTCATATCTCATCTTTGCATTAGGATTTAGTTTTAAGCAGTATGGTCCAACAATGTTTTCTTTAGCTCGCTGCATTTTGTAGGATTATATTCTGTTTTTCACGCTAATTTTTCATGATTTTTATGCCAGAACGCTATAGCCTGCTATGCCAGCCCATGTAAACGGGCCAAACATACCCATAATTCTTTGCGTTCTGATGACGTTGCCGCCCAGTTGGTCACATGTCTTAGCGATCTCTATAACAAATGTGAACTGATCCTGCAAAATAAATGTTTAAATCCAGATAAGCACAAAAATATTACATATTCCAAAACAAATAGTAACTGAACAACTCACTCTTCAAATGCAAGACGAAATTAAAAACATTACAAGCATTATTTCTAGAGGTGGGTGATATATTAAATATGATTAATATATAAATGTCTTCGAGTGTTACAATATTGCATCAGCATTCAGCATACACATTTAGCTTTAAGTAATTTAGTTTGATTAAAATGATTTAAAAGGTCGGTTTAATACAAATAAATAATAAATATATAAAAACACATTTCAGTAGCCAAATTCCTCGAATACGCCCACACACGCGAAAACATTACGCTGTAAGACATTATTAGAATGCAATCATAGATAAATTACTGGAAACATGATTCATTTAACTTACCTCCCGAATCTATTGCGTATAACGTTACTATCTGCGATTAAAAAGCACTCTTAATCGCAATATCAACTGCCATGTTACGGTGAAATTTGTTTTATAAAGATAGCATCAAGATATACTTAACGTTACTTGACTGATTATTTTCAAAATCTCATCTGCAAACAGCCAAACGTGGCGCTCCTTTTGTTCTCTTCTTGTTTGGGAAGCTTCAGTTTCCTCATGCATGGCGATTACAGAAACATAATAGCGCATTTTTCAAAGTCAAACTCTAGAGAAGTAGTGCGTCATCATGACGTAGTATTTCTGGCGCATGCGCATGAAACACTATGTTCGTATTTTTCATGCATGGTTGTATTGGTTTATCAAATTGGTTCATTTCATGGTTTATTTCCATAGACAGTATATTTTTATTTCAGCTTTTCTGTTTAAGTTGACGTTGTTCTAACTCATTGTGTTGTTAGACTCTGTAAGTTCACAAAACTTTACTCTTTCACCTAACTAAAAGTCAATATTTTTGTTCAGTGTTTAATGTGTTTAATTGACTTAGAACAACATAATGATATTGAAAGTATTCTGTTCATAGATGTAAAGTACAACACATTACTGTTATGCTATACTCCTCTCATAAATTAAATTTAATTGTCAAATATTATGTAGAAAACTGACAAAAAATTCAACAATAAATTGTCCTGGATTATACTGTATAAGCAAATTTGTTGGAAAAATTTATTTCAAGTGCATTAATGCACAGTATATAGACTAAACACATTTAAAATACATTAACAAATTTTTTTGGACAACACACTTGAGTTGAAATTAAAATAAATTATGTTCCATGTTTTCCATTAAAATTCTTATTTTATTTAGTATATTAGTCAATACATCAAAATAAATTTCCTTTAATAACCTATAACTTTAATAACTTTAAAACACTATAAAATCAGAATTATGTAAAATGTATGTTTAAGTAAAACTTAAGTAGACATTATTAAAAAGTGAATTTTTTTAAAACATGCACTTACGTGTGTTTAGAAATATTATGATGAAAGTGTACTTTCTTTAAGTAAAACTTAATTAGACATTACAAAGTGCATTTTTAAAAAGTACACTTAAGTGTGTTTAGAAATATTGTCATGAAAGTGTACTTACTTTAAGTTAAACTTAATTAGATATTACAAAGTGCATTTGTAAAAAGTGCACTTAAGTGTGTTTATAAATATTGTAATGAAAGTGTACTTTCTTTAAGTTAAGCTTAATACATTATTACAAAGTGCATTTTTAAAAGTGCACTTAAGTGTGTTTATAAATATTGTGATGAAAGTGTACTTACTTTAAGTTAAACTTAATTAGATATTAGTACAAAGTGCATTTGTAAAAAGTGCACTTAAGTGTGTTAATAATGATTTCCATTACACGAGAGTAGATGTTAAAACTTCATGCTGATTTGTACTCGGCTTTCGCCAAGATAAGCAACACTAAGACGTAGCTTTACAGTAAACTATGCTTCTCCATCCATTTACGCTTCTTTCCATATGAGGGTGTGACTCCCCTTCTGTCTGGCGTTAACGGCTGCAGTGTACTTGGCGCGTCAGCACACACGACGGCTGCAACTACAGTGTGGTCTCCCTAGTGGACCAACACGACAACCGTCTGGATTGAGCCGAGTAGGGGACATCTCTAGGGTCTTCAAGTGGGCACCTTCCGTCCTCAGTGTTTCGTCGACTAGCCCACGACACCTCAAGAGGGCTCGACAGTGACTCTGGCGTCCCAGAGTCACCCCCCTCCGTCCCCCACTCAACTCAGCCCAGCTTACTGACCTCTACATCCCTCCTGCTGCTGAGACCTAACCAAAATCTCACTATCTCTCCGCAACCCAACCATACGCGCCAACCCGATTGAATAAGGCTGTCGAGCCCCACTGGTGCGTTAAAGCAGTTACAGTGGCAACGGTTCCGTATGGCATACCACCTAACGCAAAACACAATATCTACCCAACCACCCGTCATTCTATACTATACAACCTATACAAATAGTATACTATACAACCTATACTATACAACCTATACAAATAAACCAACAGACTCTTCAAGTTTCAAGAATTCTACGAAACCGTAGCATGGCGGCCTGTACCTTGCCAGCTAGAATCTTTCCGTCTCAACCACAGCCAGTTGCTACTCCTTTCTGCTGCTTCAGATAAGTTCTTTACTGTGCGACGCAACTCTTGGCCGCTGAATCCGACGTCCCTGAGGAACCGGGTTGTAGAGTGTGCCACAAAACCTCGACAACCCACTTCCACTGGATAAACCTGGACTCTCCATCCTCGCTGTTCTGCTTCAGTGGCCAAATGAGCATACCGCAGTTTCTTCCTCTCATATGCCTCATCTACAGCATCCTCCCATGGCACTGTCAACTCTATCAGTTGAACAATGCGTGCTGATCCAGACCACAAAACAATGTCTGGTCGTAGGTTAGTGGTGGCAATCTCAGGTGGAAAAATAAGCCGTTGATCAAGATCAGCCAGCATCTTCCAGTCCCTAGCAGCTTCCAGTTGTCCTGGCCGAGAATTGGTGTTAACACCTTTTCTTGGTGGTTGCTCGCCTGGGCGGAGGAATGTTGTCTTCTGCGTGTAATGTTTTGCTAGAACATGCGGCAACTTATTGGTCATACTACGCTTGCCTTCCAATGCTAAAGCCAAACATCTCAGTACTTGGTCATGGCGCCAAGTAAACCGACCTTGGCTAAGAGCCACCTTACATCCTGTCAAAATGTGCCTTAATGTGGCAGGTGATGAACACAAAGGACAAGAGGGATCCTCTCCTACCCAGAGGTTTAGGTTCTGCGGTGATGGGAGAACATCATATGTTGACCTAATAAGGAAACTGATCCTACTCTCTTCCATTGACCAAAGGTCTTGCCAGCCCATTTTGCGTTGTTCCACACTCTCCCATCTCATCCACTCTCCCTGCTTGGCCTGGGAAATGGCCTTTATACTCCTCATCCTCTCCTCCTGCTTTCGCACCTCGTTGACTACCAGCTTCCTCCTTTGAGCTGGGCCTGCCTTGTGCCATTTAGGAGGAGCTAACCTGAGCCCAAAACCCCCTCTTCCATGCTGTACCTGTCCCACGATATCCCCTATTTGAAGGTCAGCCTTTGCCTCTACTACAGATTTCTTTGCTGACCACTTTCTACCAGTTTTTAACACAGGGGCTGCCTCCCTTACACATTTGTCACGTGACTCTACTAATGTCATTTCCAGTCTGACCTTGGCACACTTAAACTCCTCGGTTAAAGCAGAGACTGGCAGCTGCAATATTCCTTTACTATAAAGTCCCACTCTGCTGAGGCAGCGTGGAACTCCCAACCATTTCCTGATGTATGAACTTATTAACGCTTCCAGCTTATCCACTGTTGTCAAAGAAACCTCGTACACAGTCAGTGGCCACAGCAACCTCGGCAGTAGGCCAAACTGAAAGCACCAGAGTTTTAGTTTGCCTGGTAGAGCACAGCTGTTTATGCTCTTCAACCCTTCCACTGCTTGTTGTCTAACTTCTCCCACTCGAACTGTGTCCTTTAGATCTCCATCGTACCATCTCCCAAGACTTTTCACTGGCTTCTCAGAAACTGTTGGTATTGCCTCACCATTAATGAAGAATGTTTTATCTACTACCTTTCCTTTAACTATGGAGATGCTCCTTGATTTAGAGGGCTTAAATTGCATTCGTGCCCATTCAATATTATCTGTTAACTTCCCCAATAACCGATTAGTGCAGGCTACTGTTGTAGTCATGGTTGTCATGTCATCCATGTATGCTCTGATTGGTGGTAGTCGCAACCCAGAAGCCAAGCGCTCTCCTCCTACTACCCATCTTGATGCCCTAATGATTACTTCCATTGCCATGGTAAAAGCCAGTGGAGAAATTGTGCATCCTGCCATTATTCCAACCTCTAAGCATTGCCATGCAGTGCTGAATTTTGGAGTTGAGAAACTAAATTGCAAATCTCCAAAATAGGCTTTCACTAAATTTGTTATTGACATTGGTACTCTGAAAAAATCAAATGCTGCCCAAAGAAGCTCATGTGGCACTGAACCATATGCATTGGCCAAATCCAGGAATGTCACATGGAGCTCCTTCCTCTCCTTTTTAGCTGACTGAATTCGTTGCCAGATAACATTGATGTGTTCTAAGCATCCTGAGAACCCTGGAATGCCCGCTTTTTGAACTGAAGTGTCAATGAAGCCATTCTTTAATAGGTAGGTGGACAATCTCTGGGCAATAATGCTGAAGAAAATCTTACCTTCAACGTTTAATAGTGAAATAGGACGAAACTGACTGATGCTTGTAGCATCTTTTTCTTTAGGTATAAAGACTCCACCTGCTCTGCGCCATGCTCTAGGTACAACCTGTTTTTCCCATGCCACTTTTAACAATTTCCACAGAATTCGCAGAACTCCTGAAGCACTCTTGTACACTCTGTACGGAACTCCATTAGGCCCTGGAGATGATGAAGCCCTTGCCTTTCTCACAGCCTGCTCTACCTCTTTCCACTTAGGTGCACAGACCTCCATTTGGTATTCTGGTGGGTTGATAGGTGGTATGTCTGATGGAATTGACATATGCTCATGCCTTTTTTCATCTGTATGCGTTTCCTCCAAATATCTCTCTAGCTCAACTCTAGATGCTTTTAAAGTGCCATTCTTCTCACTGGTGAATAACTTCTTTACGAATTTGAATGGGTCTTTATAGAAATTAGCCCTCGCACGTTCCTTCTTTTTGTAGCGTTTCCGTAGACGCTCAGCTCTGCGTAATGTTGCCAGCTTATCTTTTATGTCCCTTTGTAAGAGATTGAGTCCCTCCTTCTGACTTTGTTCTGCTCTTTTCCATTGCTTCCTCAACTGTCTCCTTTCTCTAACTAACCCTTCAATTTTCTGCTGCCGTCTAGACATTCCAGGAGCAGTTTGTACTTTTTCCTTCCTTTTTTCCACACCAAACCTCTCACTTCCATATGCGTAAATGATGTCCCCAAATTTATCCAGCTTCTTTTCAACTGTACCAGTTAATCTTTCCAATGCAAAGCATAGATCTGTGTTTACCGTATCCCATGCAGTTTTCTCACAAGCTCTTGGCCATCTAACTCCAGGCCTATGCCCGTTGAGGTTCTTTTCTCTCTTATGCTGGTTAGTCTGACCGGTTTCACAAGTATGAATATGTTCATCACTAACTGTGCAAGCCCTCCTCTCCTCTATGACAGGGGTGCTGATATCCTGCGAGCTGTGGTTTGCTTCCTGTCGCTGGATTTCATTCGACTGACTTGACTGACTTCGTAAGAAGTACTGATCAATGCGAGGCCCTTGTCCCTTCTCCCTCAAGCATTTCATTTTCCCTTGATGAACCTTCAAACCCCTGACCGTTGTCGCCTTGCTCCAGCCACAGACACAAACTTGGAGTTCAATGACTTTACTAACTGCAGATCTTGAACTAGTCTTACTCTCCATACTCATATCCGTTTCCATTCCTAAGTCGTTAACCATGTTGTCCAACATCGAGTCATCTTCCGCCCCCGCTCTCGCAGACTCTAGGGGTATTTTTCTCTTTAATTTCTTAGAAGCCTTGGGCGGGTGTCTCCAGCATCCTGTAAACACGAAGCTGGATACTGCCGACAAGGGTAGCTAACCCTTACCAGCCCCATTGGGGTCTATTTCCTCCTGTCAGCTGTCTCTCCAGGCTGTCACAAGGTCTTTCCCTTGTTGCCAGCAGCACTATTCACCGCAGTCACTGGACGTATCCAGATCTTCATGATTTCCATTACACGAGAGTAGATGTTAAAACTTCATGCTGATATAAATATTGTCATTAAAGTGTATTCCCTTTAAGTACACTTAAGTGGTCTTTAATTTTAATTATATTATATTATCTGCAAGTGCACTTTTCAAAAAGTATACTTTTATTAGTTTAAGCACACAAAAAGTACGCTTTCAATACAATTAAGCACACTTCTTTTTTACAAGGGAGGACACCAGGGTTACACCCCTACTCTTGTCACAGGTCGGGGGGGGATTCGGATGACCAGCCACCCCTAACTTAGTCACCACCGTGAGGAGCCGACACCACGGGCACGCAACAGGGAGACACAGAAACAGAGGTAGTTTCAAAGGAGTAACAATCTTTATTGAACAATATAGTACTGAGCACCAATTGAATAGACTTCAATGTCCTCTCGATATCCTTCAGCTACGGACCGACATGGATCGAGCGTCACAGTGCCTCTCGGACGGCGATTTCGGGATTCCGTTCACCAGCGATGCTGCATCCTCTCCAGCAGCGATGCGGCACACTTCCAGACCCAGACAGTAAGTAGAACAGGTAAGGATTCTTCACAATACAAAGTATTCTCGTTGGTGCACAATAATGAAACCGTGGTTTAAAAGCTTCCTTCACCAGCGATGCTGCATACTTCCAGACTCAGACAGTAAGTAGAACAGGTAAGGATTCTTCACAATACAAAGTATTCTCGTTGGTGCACAATAATAAAACCGTGGTTTAAAAGCTTCCTTCACCAGCGATGCTGCACACTTCCAGACTCAGACAGTAAGTAGAACAGGTAAGGATTCTTCACAATACAAAGTATTCTCGTCGGTGCACAATAAGGAAACCGTGGTTTAAAAGCTTCCTTCACCAGCGATGCTGCACACTTCCAGACTCAGACAGTAAGTGGAACAGGTAAGGATTCTTCACAATACAAAGTATTCTTCAGCTCAGCTGTATCACTCTAGGCTTCTGATGGAGAGCAGATATATTAACAACTTTCCACAAACGTGGAAGCATGGGATGGGGCCACTTCTCAGCAAAAGCACATCACACTCGTGTTCACTTCAATTCCACAGCCGTAAATCAATGTGTATCAATAAGGCAAAAGCACTGCAATTCACTCACACGATAGGGCTGATCAGAGGCCTTAATCCGTTCGTTACACTCACGTGGGGAGATTCAACCTTCAGTTCTTCTTCAACACACTCTGAAACACATAGCTTCTCCAGCAGTCAGATTCACATTCACTGCATCCTCTTCAAGCTGTTTGAATGTTCGTAAGATGAAATCAATGCACTTTATCTTAGCCCTCTCCTTTCACAGCGCAGATCCAATCGATAACTCAGTCCAGCAGATTTCCCATAGACGATAACTCTGGCCCAGCAGACTTCAACGGGCGGCTCCCGCACCCAGACGACTTTCCCGAGTAAGCTTGTACCCAAAACTGCTCCGAGACAACCAACTTCCAACCGAGACAACCAACTTCCAACCAACTTCCAACCGAGACAACCAGCTTCCTCCCCACAAACTCTCTGAATGGCCCTTTTATGTTTAGCTTGTAAAGCAGGAAGCCTGTGCGAGCGCCGCTCCTCTCTCTCTCTCGCACCTGCAGTGCATTAGCGCTAATCAGTTCGGACCATGTTTCTGTCACACCCGAGCTGCGTTCCAAACCGCATACTTCCCTACTATTTAGTATGGGAAAAAGAGTAGGCGAGCGAAAAAGTATGTATGAATCCAAAAGACTAGGCGAGAATTACCTGGGTGACGTACTAATTATCGCGAGATTCGGGCGTACGTATACCTAAAGTGCGTTCGAATATGCCTACTTTCCTACTATATAGTAGGCGAAAACAGTACGTGAAAGAAGCAGTACGTTCGAAACGTCAGTATTCATAAAAGAGTAGGCGAGAAGTTCCCGGATGATCTACTGCTTTCGCCATGATTTTTGAGTGCTATCCGATGGGTACTCATGATACTCATCTATCCCATGAGGCCACGCGAGAGCATACGTCATTACAAACATCACGGAGATCAGCGACGCGGGGGTTTTCAAAGGTGAGTAAACACGGTTCCTTGTGTTTAAATCATATGTGTTAAACTAAACGCTTTAACTGTTCAAGGTGTAAAGGAGTTAGACAGTATAGTATAGTTGTGATTTTGCTGTAAAAACATGTTTTATTATGTATAAATAACAGGGGAGCTCCAGTAAGCACACGCTTATTTAAAATGTATATTTACATCTGTAAGGAAAATATTGTATATTGCAGATGAGCAAATCACAACATGAAAAAGACATCTGAGTGATGAATGTGTGCTATTATGCAGGATAATTCACTGTTGTCAACACTGTTTAGCCTACATTTGACAAATGTGCTGTAAATAATTTTGTATAATGTTTGTGCATTTTTGTAGGATCTGAAATGTCTACAGACTGGTGTGGGTGTGATATAGGCCTAGTGGATTTTATCTTTATTGGGTTTTTTTTCAAATGCATTGTAGAATTTGTAAATGTTATTTTTCTAATATTGTTGATATTGCTTAAATGCTTATTTGTGCTTTGTTTAAAAAGAAGAGTGTTATGTTCATTTATTAAATTATTTTCGCTTAGCATACCAGTAGCTTAGTAGCGCGCGCCCGTGATGTGCTTCGTTCAAGAGTAAAAACGACGACCAGGAAGCCATCACTGAAGCGCTCGTTTTATTTATTCTTTTATCTTTTTATACTTCTTTTCAGGGGTATTACATGAGCACTGAGGATTAGGAGCCCAGAGCTGAATCCTGGAAACGGTGCCATGGATGAGTCCCTCCATCACTCCATCGGCACAACACCGGCACGGTCACCTCTGGTGAATTCATCAGAATAAAGCCACAGAATGGGAACCACTGTGTTGAGATGGCAGTATGTGCGGTTCACCGCCTGTAAATACATGCTTGTAGTTTGAATAAAGCTTTGTTTCATGTGTTGTTGACTTGTATATGCATTTGTTTATTGTGATGGTTACTTTTATTTGTTCTTTTACTCATTTATTCATGTTTCTTATTTTTGTCAGTATATAAAATATAATTATTTAATTAAATGTATGCATTCATTAATTCATTGCTTGACTGACAATTGAGATGTTTCACTGCATTTATTCATGCATAACTATGTCATATGACAAAACAAATTACATTTTGCTTGTTTTATTAAATTATATCATTTTTAGTATTTAAAAAAGTAATGTAATTAAGTTTTGGTCAGCATTTAATATTATTATTGTTTAAGTTTTGGGGTGGGCTAACAATGCAATTCATTCTGAGGTAATATTAATTTTTAAGGAGCGATACTTATATAAAGTAAAAAATCAAAAGTTTTCTCCAAAGGAGAGATCTTCGAGCAGCTGCACGTCTCCTTTGTGCAGACATTACAAACGCTGAGGAAAACTGTTCTAGGTTGTGCTGTCGAGTTACTGATGTTATGAGGTGTTAGTGCACCTGTCGCTCATATCATTTATACAAGATCATGGAAAGATACCATAGTTGTATCTAACAATGAACAATCATAATGACAAAACAGAAAACATAAAGATCATTGGTTTGTGTACATCATAATATGATATTTATAGGCTACACAGGAAAAAAGAACAATAACAAGGCTAAATATCTTTAAATAGTTTTTCATAATACATAAAAAATTCTGAGGGATCAAACAAGAGGTAAATTCATCAAGAAAAAGAGGAAAACTTAAAGGAGAAACTTTTTGGGTATAAAATAAAGAAATTAACAACATATTCAAGAGATGACGATGTTGGGGTTTCTTAATAAAAAGTTATATCGTTAGGCCCTATAAAACTGTGGGTCACATTAGTAGGGTTTAAAATATAACAACTTAAATCAACCCTAAATGTATTCACAAAATGATGGACAGCTGTTTCTTCAACAATAGGCTACCACAAAATGAGCAAGTTTCATCAAGATATTTACAGATAGATGAATTAAATGTGTCGTTCATCTTTTAAGTGTGATAAGTTAACGCGTCGTAGGTCACGTGATAACGTCAACATGGCGATGATGTCCGGATCGCATTCATACTCAACGAGATTTGGCTATAAAGTACCTACTCTTTTAGCGCTCGTTAAGTAAGTACTTATTGAAATTAAGTACCTACTCATTGAGTATGCGGTTTGGAACGCAGCCCCGGAGCCGGAGTGGGATGTGTCGCACACAAATCGTTCCCACCGGAAACTCATGGTTCATCAAGAGGGTTCCGCTCACCAAGCATTTTTGTCACCCGTGACACTCTTTTTCGAAGGACATACTGGGATTTTTAATGACCACAGAGAGTCAGGACCTCGGTTTAACGTCTCATCCGAAGGACAGAGAAAATTACTTTTGAACTTAAACCAAACATAACCATGCATATCCACATTAAACGACAACCAAACTTTGCAGTGCATTAAAGGCCATGTTGCAGGTTAACCACCACTGTATGATTAATGGGTACATAAAATGTACAAAATGTCTCAAAAATGGTCTTAAAGACCCGTTTTTTACGTTTTTGGTATTAACGTTTTTTTTACGCAATTCGGTGATGACGTCACGTTGGGGAGAAGTGGAGGAAAGGTAGCCTTTGCCTAGTATTAGAACTATGAATGAGTGGAGAGTTGGTGAAGTGTCTACGAGCAGCAGTGCACAATAACGACACTTTTTTATTTTATTTTACTGTCATTGCGCTACGAGTTTTGGACCACAGTCGACAGAGACTGCACGCTCGCTCGCATGCACGCTCGCTTTAGATTCCGGGAGATTTTAACTAATTTGCCGGTATAACTAGTCGATCACGAGTGGCACAACAGGTAGATCTATAGATAAACCAATCTTTCAGGCATTTGACCGACCGGGTTGACACTTCAGCGTGAGAAATCGGGGGTGTGTGGCGTGTGAAACCAATCAAATGCGGGTGTCACCGTCACGGCCAATGCGTGAGAGTTGGCAGCTCTGGCTGGTAAACTTGGTCTTTGTCATCTAGAAATAGAAGGATATCATGCTAGCTATATGGGCGTTTCTAAGCATTTATCTCTTCCTCTGGTGAAAATGTTGTTGCAAACGTAGCCACCGCGTGTCTGTCGCTGTGTTTGGCAGGTGCTCGGGCGGTGCCGTCCCATGGAAACTGCGTTGGAAATATCTAAATGTCTGTCTGTCTATCTATATATCTAGTCTATCTATCTATATCTATGTATTTATCTATTTATCTAGAATCTGCGCTATCTGAATACTCTCGTCTACTACTCGTCTTTAGTCACTCTCATGCTCTCAAGACGGGCTTTGGTAAATTCTCTCCCCAACGTGACGTAATGCAATGACGTAGGGGAAAGGAGAATCGTTGCAAACCACTGTAAGATAGTACCTACTTTTTCTGGCCTTTAGTACTGGCCTTTAACAATTTTGCATGTTTTCTGTTATGAACTGCTCCGAGACTTGGAGGTGAAGATCCAAATGCAGCTTTAATAGAGAATAATCGTACAGGCAGGGTCAAGAATCAGCACACAGGGCAATGGAGAATAGGCAATGGTCGGGGCAGGTGGCGAGAGGCAAGGTCCAGTAAACAATCCAGGTCAGGGTAGGCAGAGAACGATCAGAAAACAGGGTACACAGTAGGGATGGGGAAATGAAGCCTCGTGAAGCAATGAAGCTTTCCCCTGACTGTTCCGGGAAAAGATTCAAAGCTTCGAGAGTGTCGAGAACAGCGCCATCTGGTGCTGATTTAAAATAAAGCAGCCAGAAGCCTGTGTTAGAAGCTCTGTCAGATGAAGCAACCACAACACACACTCTCCATAATTTCAATGTTTCAATGTGTACAAATAAAAAGCCTTACACGTTTGTGTTTAATTTGTCCATTAATAAATAAATTATTTTACCCATGAAAGTGTGACAATAAAATATAAAATGAACATATGATTCAATAAGATGTAGGCCTACTCACACTCTCTCTCTCTTCACACACACACACACACACACACACACACATGGTGAATAAGGACATTGTGTGATAGGATCATCTGTTATTAAATGTGCCTATGACACTTGGCAGTGATTATGTAACTGTAGGAATGTAAGGTGATTAAGATTTTAATTATTCTGTAATGCCAATGTTGACATGTTTCTGCCTTCTCCAGTATCCAAGTGGATTTTCAGCTCATTGTATGTTTGTTTCTGTAAGCTATTTATCCACTTCTACAATCGCATCAGAAGTGGCATTTGAGCTTTGTTTATGCTGGTCTACAGTCCAACAAAAGCAAAAGCTTTCCACCTCAGAAGTGTGAGGAGAAAAAAAAAATATTGGGAGTGAGAGTGACTGTACATGTAGGCCTACATTGACTGAATATAAGACACATCAATGGTCAACAATTATACAATACAATAATAAAAACTAAAATAATAATAAATAAAAATGTTTTTCTTTTCTAGAAATGCATACATACATTGGAAGCTATAAGCTCAAAATATTCCCAGTTAGGGGAAGTCTTTCTTTTTTTGGCTATTGCCATTACTGTAAATACAAACCCTTCACCAAACACCCAAATACCAACACGACGACCAATATATTATACCAATACCTAAAAAAACACCAAAAGTGCAACGATTTTACAAAAACAAAAATACACAAAAACAACAACAACAAAAAAGAATAAGTAGTTTTGGTTATTTAAATGTAATGTATTGATTAACTTTCAAAGTACAACACTCTCCTCACAAACCCACCAGACTGAGCCAAGGACTCGTTCAGTAAGATCTGGGGTTCGAGCGTTCGAGCCTTCTGACACCCAAAGCGAAACGTGCACGTGATTGGACAGAAAGTGAGGCTTCATTTGTCATCGATCACGTGACCTCTGGGAAACCAATACACACTCCGATACGGGGCTTCAATAGAAATTGCTTCGCTTACGCGATACGCACATCGAAGCTTCAGTGTCATACGTAACATCACTAGTACACAGTACACAGTCCAATGTAAAAGGCAATAATCAATCCACAGGAAGAAACGCTCAGAAATGCAGACACACAGTACAACAAGACTTCGCGGTGAGTGAATGAATGAACATGGTATACATAGATAGACTAACAGGATGATGACACAGGTGAATGGAATCAGTGAATGAGGTACAGGTGAATGTGATCAGTGATGGTGAGTCCGGGCAGTGAGTTGTGGGAAATGTAGTTTGAGTGATAATAGTCTTATCTGGAGTGCCCTCTGGTGGCTCTCAAGGGCACTCCAGCTGGTGACCGTTACATTTATCTAGTAACTTATCTTTTCTTCTTTTTAACTCCTCTATGTGAAACCCCACAGTATCTCTCCTGTGACGTACAAGTCCAGTCTCTTTGGTTGGATCCCTGTCCTTCCTGATCCTGTTTTGTATAACATTGGAGTTTTGACTGTTTGGCCTTTTAAAGGTTCTGGGCAGTGCACCCCCTCCTGCGTTTGATCCACAGTTTTTGGGAAATTTCAGCAAATGGTTTGGTGTCTGGCATAGGAACAAGAGTACGTCCCATCTGTCCTGCATGTGGAGAAGGAGGATACTACAAGGATAACCTCCAAAGAAACTGTGAGCACTGTATCCGGGAAGCAGCAGACGTGTGGTCATATTGGGGCTGGTGAAGAGGATACTGCTGTTTTTTCCATTGTGGCTGTGCAGGTGAAAAGTCAGAAAAGTAATAAAGTTGTGCATACTTATGCTTTTCTGGATCCTGGGAGCTCTGGTACCTTCTGTAGTGTTAAGAACAATGGGGCAGACTAAAACCATTAACACTACTATAGAAACCGGTCTGGAGGTGTCTGGATTTGACACCGATGACTTTATTGATCTACCATTTGTTCTGACACAAACAAAAATGCCTGTATCTAAAGTCAATGTGCCATGTCAGGATGATGTTGCCAAATGGGCATATTTGAGCAGCATTAGGCTACATGAAGTAGATGCAGATGTAGACTTGCTCATTGGAACCGACTCTCCTATGGGAACTGATAAACAGTCAATGTGGTGGACCGGATGTAGTGAGGACCAGAGTTGGCTGGGTCATAAACAGGCCTCTTCGTGCTGGAGACTCTGAAGGTACTGGTGTCAAATCAGGATGCATTGTTGTAACTGCTAATCACATATCTGTGGAACACTTGGAAAGTATGTTGATGCAAGAGTATAATCATGACTTTATTGAAAGAACAAATGATGAACAACTTGAGATGTCAAGAGAAGACATTAAATTCATAAAAATTGTGGAGAGTACGACAGTGCTTAACAAAGAACATTATTACATTGACTTACCTTTCAGAGTTGATGATCCTGTTTTGCCAAATAATCGCTGTATTGCACTACAAAGACTCCAAGGCCTGAAGAGGAGATTTAATAGAGATATTTCATTCAAGGCTCAATACGTTGATTTCCTTAACAACATGTTATGCAAGGATATGCAGAAAAGGTTCACACAAATGAGCCCACTCTGGAACAAGGAAAGGTGTGGTACATTCCCCACCATGGTGTACATCATCCAACCAAAGGAAAGTTTTGTGTTGTGTTTGATTGCGGCTGTACTTACAAAGGTACATCATTGAACAGTCAGCTCCTGCAGGGCCCAGATTTCACTAACACGCTAATTGGTGTCCTCCTTTGGTTTAGAGAAGAGCCCATCGCTGTTATGGCTGATATCAACGCCATGTTCCATCAGGTCCGGGTTCCATATAAGCACGTTAACTTCTTACGCTTTCTATGGTGGCCCAATGGAGATGCTACAGCGGAGCCAGAGGAATACAGGATGTGCGTGCATTTGTTTGGAGCTGTATCCTCTCCAAGCTGCTCAAACTATGCACTGAACTGCTGAGGATAATGCACTGCAATATTCACCCGATGTCCTTCGTACAGTCAAGACAAATTTCTATGTGGATGACTGTCTTAAGTCCACTGTGACAGAGGAAGATGCAGTGAAGCTCATACATGGATTAACATCTCTCTGTAAAAAGGGCGGCTTCCATCTCCAAAAGTGGGTCACAAATAACTCAAATGTGTTTGCACTTATTCCTAGCAAAATCAGAGCAGTGGGTTTGGAGAACATGGATTTGGACAGGGACCAAATCCCTGTGGAAAGAGCTCTGGGGATGCAATGGTGTGTTCAAGGAGATACATTCAGCTTCAGGACTGCAGTGCAGAAACGTCCACACACTAGGAGGGGCATCCTTTCTGTGGTGAGCTCTCTTTACGACCCGCTGGGTTTTCTGTCTCCTTTCATAATCCCTGCCAAGTTACTGTTACAGGAGCTGTGCAGAATGAACTTCAAATGGGATGAGCCAGTTCCCCGTGATGTCTCCGAACATTGGTCTGAGTGGCTCTCTGAACTTCAGCATATGAATGGATTTAAAGTGGAACGGTGCATTAAACACAACAACTTTGGAACACAAGTGAAAGCAGAACTGCATCATTTTTCAGATGCTAGTCAAACAGGATATGGCACTGTTTCATACTTGAGATTGGAGAGCACTGACAACGTGCATGTTTCATTTATCACAGGCAAGGCTTGTGTCGCTCCTCTAAAGCAACTAACCATTCCACACCTTGAGCTTGCTGCAGCTGTGCTTGCTGTTCGAGTGAACACAATGGTGTTGAAAGAGCTACAGTTGCCATTGCAAAGGTCATTCTTTTCGACCGATAGCACTACTGTTCTCAAGTACATCTTTAAAGAAACTAAGCGCTTTCACACTTATGTTGCCAATCGTGTCAGCACCATAAGAGAATCCACAGACAAAGATCAGTGGAGGTATGTAAACACCAAAGACAATCCTGCAGATGAAGCTTCTCGAGGACTAAGAGCTCAGGAGTTTGGGAAAGGAAAATGGCTAAAAGGACCGGACTTTTTGCACTTGCCCCCCACCAGGTGGCCGAAACTCGACTTGGACTCCTCTTCCATTCCATCTGATGATGCAGAGGTGAAAAGGGAACTTAAGGTGAATGTTGTTACAATACACAGTGACAATCCCCTCAGTCAGCTCATTCACTATTTTTCATCCTGGAGGAAGCTTAAAACATCAGTGGCCTGGCTGTTGGAGCTGAAAGAAAGACTTTTACTTTTGAGCCGAAAGAGAAAAGAATATGTGGTCAACCAGAATGAGAATGTGGAAAAGGAGATAAAAAAATTCAAAGCCGCACTTGGAAAATCCAGCTTGACACCAGAGTGCTTGGAGGGAGCCGAAAAGGCAATAATTCAGTTTGCGCAAAACCAAAGATTCAGTTCTGAAATTTCCTCACTAAAACATGACCCAAAGACTGTTTTTAAAGACAATCCTCTGTATCGCCTCGACCCCTTCATCGAAGATGGCATCCTCAGAGTTGGTGGACGTCTGTTTAAATCTGCACTGCCGTGGGAGGTAAAGCATCCTGTGATTCTGTCAAAGGATTTGCATGTTTCCCAGCTCATATTGCATTACATCCATTGCCAACTTGGACATGCTGGACGCAATCACATGCTGCACAGATTGAGACAGAAGTATTGGATCATAAATGCCAACTCTGCGGCCAGGAAGATTCTCTCACAGTGTACAGAAAGCTTGGAGAACAGAAGATGTCCGACTTACCGGAGGAACGAGTTGTGCCTGATAACGCACCCTTTACAAATACGGGAGTGGACTATTTTGGACCATTGGAGGTGAGGAGAGGGAGAACTGTGCTGAAGCTATATGGAGTGATATTTACCTGTATGAGTACCCTTGAAGGTGGCGCACTCCCTCGACACAGACTCCTGCATCAATGCTGTGCGAAGATTTATCTGCAGAAGAGGACCTGTGACAAGTATAAGGTCAGATAACGGCACAAATTTTGTTGGGTGCGAAGAAGGAACTGAGGCAGGCATTGGCCGCTTTAAATCACTCTAAAATTGAAAGGACTTTTGTGCAGGAAGGAATGACGTGGAGTTTTAACACCCCAGCTGCATCTCACCAAGGTGGCGTTTGGGAGCGTCTGATTCGCTCTGTGCGCAGTGTACTTCCCTCTGTTGTTGGACATCAACTGCTGGACGAGGAAGGCCTGCAAACGCTGTTTTGCGAGGTGGAAGCGATACTCAATGACCGGCCAATAACTAAGGCTTCAGAAGATCCCAATGATTTAGAAGCGCTTACTCCAAATCACATTCTCCTGTTAAAAGGCAAGCCCATTCTGCCATTGGGTCTGTTTGAGAAATCTGATCTGTACATTAAGAGGAGATGGAGGCAAGTGCAGTACGTTTTCTGGAAAAGGTGGACAGCAGAGTATTTGCTTGTAATGCAAGAAAGGCAAAAATGGACGAAGCAAAAGAGAAACTTTATTCCAGGAGATATTGTCGTAATCGCTGATGCCACAGCTCCAAGAGGCTCATGGATGATGGGCAGAGTTCTAAGCACCACAGCTGACTCCAGAGGACTGGTTCGCTCTGTGAAGGTCCAAACGAAGATCAGCATCCTGGACAGACCAATAACCAAGCTCTGTCTTCTCTTGTCTTCAATCTGTTTGTTTCTTTCAGATATGGAGAATCCGAAGATGTGAAGATTCCAGTTTAATGCTTAAGCTACAATTAGAAAATAGCTCATTTGTGTTAAAGCTAAGGCTAATTGTGGGTAAAGTACCGTTACAATTAGGGGCTGGGTTGTTGGAGCTATATTTTTATTTTTGTTTATTTTAGGCTTAAGTTAATTTATAGCCTAATTTATTTCTTTTCTTTTCTTGTTAAAATTAATTTGGTTTATTTTGTATTTATGCTTTACTTGTATTGTCGTTTATTGGTCACATGGTGTTATGTTCATTTGCATAAGTAGTTCAAGGTAGGAGGTACTTCAGGCACGAGGGCATATGGTTTTTTACCAGCGTGAGAGAGGCAGCAGAAATGTCTGTGAGCTTGCTTATGTGTGTGAATAAACCTCCTCAAACTCAATCTTGTTATGGACATCACTTTGCTTTGGTACCTCTGAACCTGCGTAAGGCCTAACCATGACGTAGCCTCAAGTGGCCATTTGAGAAGTTTGTTATTATTTGTTTTTAAGTTTATGGACAAATAGCCACTACAACAGTATTAAGATCTGCTTAATTGTTTACTCAACCCAGCTGGAAATAAACATCTGACACAAATCATTAATATGACATTTTTATTAGTTAATTCACAGTTATTTTACATTAATACATTGTGCGGCTTCACTGGGCCTGACTGATTAGACCTGCAAAAATAAAAAAAGGAGAATTAATTAACCTGTTAGAACCACATTACCAGTAGATAACATAATCCATATATTATATATTTATATATATTCATCCAACATCTTTGGGCGTACTTTGAGCACTAGTCATGTAATGTTCATAGCATTACAGTAATCTTTTATTTACCAGGTGTAGGTTTAAAATGATGAAAAAGATGTGCAGGCGTTGTTGCTCGCAAAAACGTATCCAACTGCGGAGCCTCAAAGATGACCAAAGATGTCCATCTAGCACATATTTACATGGAAAAACTAAGAACTTTATGATTGGCCCAAAGCAGACTTATGTCAGCATATTCTGACTACGTACGGCTCATGATGGAGTAATTTACTGGTAATGTTACTGCCCTTTACATGTTACTAATGTCATACCCTTACTGGTAAATTGGCAGAACTGATTTACCCGTAGTTTTGCAAAGGTCCTGTTCACACATGATCTCTTCACAGTAATTCTCCATTAAGGACTGTGTGTGAAAGGGACTAATACTGTAATGAAGTCCCAGCTGTTTGTTATGTTTTAGAGTTTTTTACAGCGGCTTGGAAAGCAATTCAGCCAATCGTAAGGACCGGAACTATCCATATTATAACACCACTCGATCGAGCACTCAAGAAGTGTAGGAACTGATGTGTCGAAGAAAGTGGTCAAGCTTTCAGCACAACAGCTGCTCAACAGTTACCCAATAAAATGATGAACATACAAATGTAAAAGTACAAGGATGTTATTAGAAAACATTTCTATTGCATTAAGAAATGTGTATGTAAATATACTTACCACTGACAGTTTTTGTGCGGTTTATGTCACTGATCTTCTCAGCCAGGTATTTTCGTACACTTAGGAGACGCTTATTTATAATCTTATTTATTATCTCTGAGATGTGACCTCTTTCCTTCAGCCTCTGAGATATTCTGTTTGAAACACACACATACACACACACACGCACGCACGCACGCACACACACACGTTGCCCCTATCCTAAACCTACCCGTCACACACACTCACACACACACACACACACACACACACACACACACATTGCCCGTATCCTAAACCTACCCATCACACACACTCACACACACACACACACACACACACACACACACACATTGCCCGTATCCTAAACCTACCCATCACACACACTCACACACACACACACATTGCCCGTATCCTAAACCTACCCATCACACACACTCACACACACACACACACACACACACACACACACACGCGTGCACACACACGCACACTCACACACACACGCACGCACGCACACACACACACACACACACACAGTAGTCTGATGAAACAGACAACGGTACCGTAATCAAGCGTTCTTCCCCATTTAAGACACTTAATGTGAGTGATACTGAAGTACCAAATTTAGTACACAAAATAGGCCTACCTTATTAATAAAGCATACTTTGCAGAAGCAAACAGATTAAACCAGATAATGAACAACACACATAGAAAACCATTGTAAAACGCTCAATGTGCAATATTGTGTTGCATGTTCAGTGAGGGGTACAGGCTACTGGGTTTTAATATCTTCCTGCATTAACGGTAAGGAAAACTATACACAGACACATAACAGAATGATGTATTTTAAAAATGCAGAATGTTTTCTGTGAGGGCGGTTAGTGTAAGGGGAGAGAATATACCGTTTGTACAGTATAACAACTGGTGGGACTCCATAGAAAGGACCAGAGGCACACAAAATCATGATTCTTTTGATTAATTCTGTGATTTATTGTTTTTAAATGTGTAGCAAAGACAGGGGTTTTCCATAGCAGACTGATCTCATGAAATAGCGTATGTATGACACGCCAATTCGTATTTCCATTTTTGGCGTGCTATCAACACGCATAATCGCTTTTCAGCGTGTTTATCAACGCCATTGACTTAACGTTACATTACTATATATAAATATATGACCTACCCCAACGACGTCCCTAAACCTACCCGTCACTTGGGTTATTAGCATTTATGACTCTTCCCCTACCATCCTAGGGAAAAAAATATCGCTCCCCAGATGTAGATATTCATTTAGCTTAGTTTCGCTCGGAAATTTAACGGCGTACACATACACGCGGCGTGGACATACACGTGGCGTACACATACATGCGGCGTGGACATACACGCAGCATAGACATACACGCGGCGTGGACATACACGCGGATAGCTGAAAATGCGTATAGATAACACGCCACTTGATTTGAAAGTGGCGTGTATGTTTACGCAAAGTCATGATGTCATGTTGTCCATAGCAACAATGAGATCTCTCAGGGCAATAAGGAAGTTTTGCAATGAATGGGTGATTTCATAACTGAGGGAAATTCTTGACTACATTACCCAATTATCCCAAAGCCCAGTGGCGGGTGTGAGGCAACGCTTCTAGAAACACTATTTCCTCACTGTCTTCCTTGTGTTCTAACTATACAACACACAGTCCTAAGTATTGTTCTGGTGGCGCCGCATTGGCCCTAGGTGTTTCAACTAGGTTCGCCGCTGTACAAAGAAATGACGTAACTTTCAAAAACATTTCGGAGTTTTCTTGGATTGTGTAGTTGTGTTCATGTTGTCGAGCTGTAGAGGTGAAGGACCTCTGTGTTTTCTGGCTTTAGAGTAGAGCACATATGGGTCAAAGGCGAGACGTCAACATTAACAATATTTAACAACATTTAATATTTCAAATAACGTTTGTGAAAATAAAATGTCAGCATATGGGGGAAATAATGTTCATTAATTTGAATGTGAATGTTAGTGGGTGTCTATGTAGCGGTTGTTCCTCTGCATTGTGTTATATTGATGTTAATCAAGGTCTATCCACTCAAATCTGGTTGTGCTAAAAGGTGACTTAATAAAAGTGCCTGTGTGGTAAAACACAAACAAACAGGCACGAATATCAGCAACTCTTAGCATTGTTAAAAAGCGATATATAAATGAAGATGACTTGACTTGAGAGGCAAAAGAGTGTAGATTGTTCCAAAGCAGCTTTGCAGTGATTGTTCTGGCTTTATACCAGCTCTAGAATAAAGTTATTTTCCAGCTAAAGTTAGTTTTGATTCACGTCCGTCGCAACGATCATTAGTTTTTAACTTAGGGGCCGCAAACACAACACCGTTTTAACAGAAAATTCTTAAAGGACAAGTTCAGTATTTTACCCTTAAAGCCCTGTTTTAATATCGTTTCTGATGAAATAGAACGGTTAAGATTGAAATTTGTGGTGCTAACACAGAAACCTAAAATTCTCGGGACAGCAGCATTTGTCCAAATTTCAATCTTAACCGTTCTATTTCATCAGAAACGATCTTAAAACAGGGCTTTAAGTGTAAAATACCGAACTTGTCCTTTAAGTTTGAAAAACGCGCACCTGTGAGAACGCTGATGGCGTGCACATGCGTATTAAGAGTTCATTCTATAGGTGTGGTCGTTTGAGTATTTGTGCGCAGGCATGCAGTCCTTCGCTGATAAACCATTATCTGCACATTCTTCTTATGATGTAACGAGTACATCATGATTTAAGGGAAGTGTTCCCAGTTCCGGCTGACCTAATCTATGCAGCCTAACATTGAATTATAGAAGTCTATAATGTATTATGTGTATGCTAGGGCAAAGAGATGTGTCTTTAATCGAGCTTTGAACTGACAGAGTGTGTCTGCTTCCCGGACAATGGTAGGAAGACTGTTCCAGAGTTTTGGTGCTAGATAGGAAAAGGATCTACCGCCAGCAGTCGATTTTGATATTCTAGACATTGTGAAGTGCTTTGCACGTGTCTGTGGTCTCTTTATTTTTGTAAATACAATTTATTGCACAATAGACGTGATGGACTATCCAAGCAAACACACGTCTGTGGCACGTTGCATTTCTGCTATGTCAACGTTGTGGTGTACGTGCTCGCAACATTGTAACACCATAGAACTGTAAGACGCGGCAGGGCTGTAGCAGCGTTCATGATTCGACTAGTCGAGACTGTTTTCCAAAGATGGCTCCTCCTGTATACGCGAAGTGGACTGTCTTTATAACATATCTTCTTATGCCCTATATACTAGCGTTATAAGCTGAACAGTTTTTAGAGATAAAACTCTTTACATTCAATAATTGGTCGAATCTGGTCGACCAGATTCCGCTGGGGCGTAACAACAATGGGAAGGTCGGCTGGATGCAGCGGTGGCTCTCTAGGCTCGGCTGGTACAGGGCGGCAATGCGCAGGTTAATGGGTCAATTTGGTGTAACAAGCAGACTCACCAAACCACTGGGGCACAACAGCAGATGGTAGCAGAACTGGCTCCTAGCCAATGCTCTCCTTCCCAGTATGGGCTTGGTGATGGGAGATAACCAGGATGGCTACTAGACAATGCTTACTTTAATATTTACTTCAGGGTACGTGACTCACGCTCCTGCACAGTGGGGGAAAACTACTCAAGTTAAATGTCACTTGTGAAGAAAACTGCTCTCAGGATGTTCATTCAGGGTGGCCACTCCATCCGAACGTGTATGGCGTATAACCACTACAAACAGAGCTCAATGTGATAACACACAGTGTAAACAACGTAGGGAGTAATTTCTCAGTATAGTAACCAATCGTAAGCGTGCAGAGGTGGACAAAGTACACAACTTCCTACTACTAGATACTACTGGTCAAATATTACTCCGTTACAAGTAAAAGTTGTAAAGACTGATTTTTACTTAAGTAAAAGTACAGAAGTACTCATTTTTAAAAGTACTTAAGTATCAAAAGTAAAAAGTAAATATCAATGCATTGTTTTATTATTGTTTTATGTAATTCTTACAGTTCCTCATGCCTCTGAAGCAACCTAGTGAAAACACCTACCAGTAGTAGTAGTATCTGTGGAATTAAGAGCTCTTAGAATGTTATAAAACCTATAGAAATTAAACAACTGAACTGACAAAAAAGACAGCCAAAATCCTATTCATTTTTTTTTATTTAATACTCCTACCACCCCAACAAAAGAAGTACACATCTATGTGTATCCATTCATGCACATTTGAATCAAGTGGTCTATAAAAATACAGCATGCTTTAAAAGCCAGCTACACAACCATAGCTGTATAACTACCCAACAGCAATACTGTTTTAACAAACAGCAAAACAGAAAGACCTGTTTGCCATGGATGCGCGCACTGCGCCGAGGATCTGTCTTTATCCATTTTGCCACCAGTTCATTAGTGTTTAAAGAAAATGATGAAAAATTGCCGGACTTCACAACACGTGACCCCACAAGAGTGATTACTGTCTGTCACCTACAAAAAACAATCACGTTTTAGAGATGAAAAAAATCATCCACTGACTGACGTTACTACTTTCTACTCAAGGACCTTGACAGAAATGTAGTGGAGTAAAAAGTACGATATTTGTCTTTCAAATGTAGTGAAGTAAAGTAAAAAGTTTCCAGCAAAAATAATACTCAAGTAAAGTACAGATACTCAAAAAGTGTACTTAAGTACAGTACTCAAGTAAATGTACTTCGTTACTGTCCACCTCTGTAAGCGTGAATCGATTAACCCGCACACGCACACCCGCTATGGCTATGCCAATCCGTTCCCCAAGGGGCACTCGCTGCCTACATTATGGTTTCACCCCCACTGAACATAGTCACCCCGTGACAATGGCCCTGAATGGTGGTTCAACGTCAACATTGTGACAATGACGTAACAACCTTCACCACACAGCATGAACTAATTGTTCCGCATTTGTCAATAATAGCATATGACGTAATTTATTTTTAAGATGGAAAACTACAGTTTTACAGATACTAGACACGTGACTTTCAAATGAAAGATTGGTATCAAAGAGCACACCCAGGTTCCTAACCGACGACGAAGACTTAAGATCATATAACACCGACTTTGGTCATTCCTAGGATATCCAGATCCACCAAAGGAGGGAGAGCGTTTTCACTTTTAGCTCCGAAGCTCTGGAATAGCCTTCCTGATTTTGTTCTTTGCTCAGACTCGCTCTCCCAGTTTAAAACTAGACTAAAGACTCATCTCTTCAGCCAGGTATTCATTTTTTATTTTACAGTTACTGTAAATCCGGCCTCTAGTTCATAAATGCCATTTTTTTTCTCCATTGGGTCACCTGATGGAGTTTTAGGACACCGTTGGGTCACCTGATGGTGTTTTAGGACACCATTGGGTCACCTGATGGAGTTTTAGGACACCATTGGGTCACCTGATGGTGTTTTAGGACACCATTGGGTCACTTGATGGAGTTTTAGGACACCATTGGGTCACCTGATGGAGCTTTAGGACACCATTGGGTCACTTGATGGAGTTTTTTGGTTGCTTGCCACTGTTGCCTTTGGCTTCCTCAGTTGCTGATATTCAAATTAATTGACCAATCATTAATACCATTGATCAGCTCTACCAAACGTGGATGTTTTTTTACCACTAAGAAACGAACATTGTTTTGTTGTTTTCATTGATACTGTGACACTGCTTTGATAAAATCTATATTGTGAAAAGCACTATATAAATATACTTGACTTGACTTAACAGAGCAGCCATCAAGTGTAAGACAGTATTCTAGGTTATTACGTGTGGAAGTTTTTTGTCCAACATTTTTTAATCTTTTTTAAGTAGTAGGAAATTACTAGTCATCCAGTTTTTTTATATCAGCTATGCATTCAATTCATTTTGTGAATTGGTAAGTTTCGTTGAAGAAATATAGAGCTGAGTATCTTCGGCATAACAGTGAAAGCTAATTCCATGTTTCCTAATGATATCTCCTAATGGCAGCATGTACAGAGTGAACAGCAGCGGTCCTAGTACTGAGCCTTGTGGCACGATGTGAGGTGGATGGATTATCTCTGCAAAGGAGAAGTCCTCACTAACACAGATTTACACAGATTTGTGAACAATATTTGAGAAAAATAGGCCTTTTGTGGCAAAAACTGTGTTGACATTAGTGGAATTACATAAGCATGGCATGGTTTAAATTATCTGACCGTTATCAGTTTGTAGCAGTAAATGAAGAGATGTCTTATCGATCACAAGTTCAGTATGGCGTGGCATATCAAGATGTGTTAAGCCAGTGAGGTTCACAATATTCACTTCCCAGAGATGGTTCACACACATGTGATGTGTTTTATGATGCTAGATCCAACCCTACTGCCTATATTAGATCTTAACACCTTCTACCTTATTTTGTTTAAAATCTCAGGTAAGGTAAAGTATAAGTCAAATTCCCTTACTAGATAATAAGTATTCAAGTGTATACTTACTGTGTCTAGAAGAAAAAGACCCCTCCGTGGTTTTTATGTTCTTTTAAGAGGTAGAGACTTGCAGCAGGCAAATTTATTATAATAATTGTAAGTTATTTATTATATTTTCTTTTTAGTTATACAAAGTTTTCCATACAATTAGTTGATTCAGTATAATAGTAAAGCAGTTCACAAGTATCACCAATAGATGTCAGGCTTGGATCATCAAACAAAGGAGAGACTGGCTTCCCATCACCAGAATCTGCCCATACATTACATACAGTGCTTTTTATAATACATATTACATATCACACCCCTTAATACATATTCAATCACAGATACACAGTTCACCCAATCCTAGATCTTGTACAATGGTTAACTCCTTCAATTTTTTCAAAACTTTCTTATAAAAAGCTCTGCACTTCTTTGTCCTTCTCCTTCGAGCTCGATTTCTCAGTCTCCTTCTCCTTCTCGTCTGGAACACAATGCTTCAGGTAATATACATTTACCTATTTATATTCAAACTGAATATTCATTTCTTAATAAAGATAATATTGCACTTTTATTCTTTGCTTTAATAAACAGTACTTATATTGATTATATTCTTACTATCATTCCTACAAATGAAAGACTCTTATAAAGTCTTATAAACCACTTATAATAAAAAGACTACTCTTATAAAGTCTTTACAATAAAAGTGGTATCAATCCTATACATGAAAGACTCTTATAAAGTCTTATAAACCACTTATAATAAAAAGACTACTCTTATAAAGTCTTTACAATAAAAGTGGTATCAATCCTATACATGAAAGACTCTTATAAAGTCTTATAAACCACTTATAATAAAAAGACTACTTTTATAAAGTCTTTACAATAAAAGTGGTATCATTCCTATAAATGAAAGACTCTTATAAAGTCTTATAAACCACTTATAATAAAAATACTATTCTTATAAAGTCTTTACAATAAAAGTGGTATCATTCCTATAAATGAAAGACTCTTATAAAGTCTTATAGTTACATTGGGAATTACTGAATAAATTGCATGCTTTTTATAACATGCCCCCTATGCAATTTTTATTCTTTTATTTCCAAATTCAGATAAGTTTTGTAAGTTCCTCTCATTTTGTCGTACTTAGCCAATTGAACATAAATTTGCCCTGTTTCTGTATACACATTTTTCTGAAATACATTCATACTCTTCTCCACCCATGGTCGTTTATTTTTTGGTTTCATTAACTTAGTTTCAATGATTTTTCCCTTTATTTGGGTTCCAGAAGGCCAGATTTCTGTACTTTGCTTTATTATAATCAAATAACTCCCAAATGTACTACGCATCCATTTACCATTAGTTACTTCATGCAGACATGCCCCAATCAACTGTCCAGCAGGTGTTTCACACATAAAGGTGCGGCTCCGTCCTTCATTAGAACATACTCGACACATCCCAAATGTCGGAACTAGGACTGTTGGTATGTATACCTTGTCCTGAGCCGCTTTCCTGGACCTCTGGTGAACCAGTTGGAGTGGGCGTGTCTGCCTCGTTTTCACTTGGAGATCCATTCTCCTTCTGAGCTATGAAATAAAATATGCCATTATGCTTAATTACTTTCAAATTCTTCCCCATTTGTTTTGCTTGCAATATATGTACAAATAACTGATCTTCTTTCCTCCAAACTTTATGGGCCGACAAATCACTATATGTTTCTTTGATTTCAGAGTGGAGCACATTGAACATGTACTTAAATTTATCCATGATTTTCACATTGATTTGTTCCACAAGTTCAAAAACGTTAATACAGTACTCAATCAAATTTTTTCCGCTGTACCAAATTATCATATTGGTCTTTTCAATGCAGTTGTTACATAGATTTCCCATGACTAACACAACAATGTTTTGTTCCCACAGCATCTTGTGGCATTTCATACACTCCTCCTCTCTAACTAATATCCAGTAGTCCCATTTCTTTGACAACACCAGGCCAGTAGAGGTCCTCCTTAACTCCTATAAACAAATTACACCTCAATGCATATTCTACAACTCAATGCATATTCGTCATTGCTTTCATTCCTTTTACAATATCTTATCATATATCTTCTTACTACTTTGTTATTATACTCCGTTATTATGATAAGTGTATATCTACCAGATGTCCGAAATCATCAAGTCTGTCCAATTCATGTTCTGATTCTTCATCGAAGTTCAATCTGCTGCTAGCCATAATGTGTCCTTTTGCTTTCCAAGTCTCTTCCAGAATGTCTATTAACTATACATAGCTTCCAGGATTACATTGTGACACACCTCCAGATGACGTTCTGATGTTATGTATGTCCAGTCTGTTAGAATTAGCCTCTCCTCTTTCACAGCATTTGACATACTTGCATAATCTCCAAATCACAGAAATACATGTTCTAAACATTCTTCCTAATCCTGTACATTCAATCAGAATTAATATAAACAAAATCGTCACCATTATCAGTATTAATCTGAAATTATTAACCACCCACTTTATTGTGTTAAATGCATCACTTCCAATCCCTGCCATTTTCATTATTTTCCTCTGCACCTCTTCATTCATTGATGACCACTTGTTTTTGATTGTTTCCTCAATATTTCCAATTGCTTTTCGTGGTTCTATTTCTAGCTCTTCTTCAAAAAATTGTTTTCTTGCTACCATGAAATAAAATGGAAATGGTGGCATACACCTACTATTCTCTTGCGTACTAAAGTCTGCTATTGTATCTGCATAAATGGTTTTCTCAGTCATTATTGGTTCAGAAACCACTCTGCATATTCCTTGATTTATCTCATTTCTTTTCCAATTTCCATCTACTCTCATATCTGCACATGTCCATCCTGAATACATCCAAGGCTGCTCACCTCCAATTAACAACACTGACCAAAATTGTTTATAATCATACATATCTTCCTCTTTTGGTAGCTTACGATAATAATCCCAGGACATTTTGTAAGTTGGTTCAGGGATATCTCCTTTTCCATGATATTCACTTATTTCTTGTGGAATCCTCCACCATATAAAATCAGGATCATTCTTATACCGTATTCTAACTATAGGTATTGGATAATATTTATTTAATCTATTATTATTATACTGGATACTTACTCCCTGATGCTTTAGCTCTGTAATTTCGGTTGGAAATACTTTTCCCTCTTTTCCTGTAACTACATCTTCTAATAGATCAAACAATCTAAACTGGATTATCATTTGATCTGTTACCGTATTATTCTCTGTTATTATGTCTATCCATAATTGAGTTTGTCTCAACATTGTTGCCAGTTTTACACCTTGACTCTTCACTCCATTTTTATTCTTAAATATTAACCAAGGAGTTCTATCTCTATTCTCCTCTTGTTTTGTTTTCTCACTGTAATCAACTTCACATTTCCACTGATCTATGCACATGCAGCCAATCCAATTCATCTCATTTGCTTTGCAATTTTGTTTATTAAATTTCTCAACCAATTTCTCTTTCACTTTATCTCTCCAGAGATTGTGCAGCTTCCAATTATATCTAATTTCAGAGCATCTCTGTATATCAATATCACCACATTCTTCCCAGAATTTATCAGTTCTAATACTTATTTGAAAAACCTGTTCCTTTTTTTCTTTATATTTATTTCTCCCTACAGCAATTTCAGCCATTCTAGTTGTCTCACTATACCATTTTAAATCGGGAATGGGGTTACTTAATTTCCTCAATGTCTCATATAGTGTATATTTTTCCTGTGTGAATTCTTCCTTACACTCTTTTGCTATGTATCTGTTCTCTAAATCTTTTGTTTTTTCTCCACTAGTCTCTATTGATTTCTCACTTTGTTTCTCACTTTGTCTTTTTAGATCAATCACTTTATCTATTCGAAAAGCTGTATCCATCTCATAATTCGGATCTATATATTCCATGTATATCCCTTTATCCTCATCTAGTTCTTTCTCCTCTTCATTTACAGTATTATTTAACTTCATCCATAATACCAATATTATGACTCCAATTGTCACAAAGGCTCCCACAAATATGGGTCTCTGTAAACAGATCTGTTTCCACTTTTGTGTCCCTCTGGCTTCCTTTGACCTCGCAGGCCTTCTCTGGTTTTCAGTCTCCATGTTCTGTAAGATAACAAGCTCTCCTTGGTCATTAATCTTTCATCACCAACACAGCTTCTTAAATCTTTTCCACTTATGTTTTTCATCTTCTATCTTTCTTCTTTTATTATTTCATTCTCTGTCTTTATATATGTTGAATAGATTCTTAATGCTTTGTTCTCACTAAATTCCCCTTCTTAAGATCTATCAACATATATTCCCCTTCATGTGACAAGGTCTATACCTACATTGTTTGATGTCCAGCCATACTTGTATTTGAACAGTTCAGCAGCTGTCATACTTATTCACTTATAAGTATTTTATGTTTGCCAACTGCAATCCCAACCTCCAATGCTCATTTTATTCCACTTATGTATCTTTCTAATAGATACTACTTTTAGTTGTGTTCTAAAATTTCTTGTTCCATCCAGAAAACCTCAATTTCATCAAACCAAATTACCCTTAATATTTATGAACAGTCTCTTGTGTACTGCTCTTTAAGTTTCTGACCTTTTCACCTATGTCATAGGAGTAGGTACTTAGTTTACGATCATTTAATTAGAATCAGATTTCTTTTACTCCATACTCCATTATTCTCAAGCAGGACACTATGTGTATCTATAAGCTTTATCACTCGATCCTTCTTTGTAATCAAATCTTTAAATGGTTTATCTGGACTTTTATTTTGTAATCTAATCCATACAAAATCTCCCACTTGACATTTGTCGTTTGGCTGGGGTTTGTCTACCTTAGCTTCTCTGTCTCCTGTATTCATATTTACAAAATATAATGCTTCTTCTATATGTTGATCCCATTCTGTATTATTATAATTAGCTCTAAAAAAGCTCTTTAGGCTACCAATAGATCTTTCACTTAATCCGTTACTTTCTGGTTGATAACGGATAGACTTTATTAAGCTAATGTGTTTTTCAGCCAACCAATTCTCAAACTGCCCTCCAACAAAGTAAGATCCATTATCAACTCTTATGGTCTCTGGTCTACCCCAAGCTGACATTAATTCTTGCATCGCTTTAATTATATTTTTTGCACTAGGATCTTTCAAAGGCTTGGCCCATATTTTATTTAAATATGCCTCTACTGCAACTATAATATATTTATTCCCTAATTTTGTACGAGGATTCAATGGACCAGCTATATCTAAATCCCATTCTAAGTTAAATCTATCTGGTAATATTCGTCCATAATCTGCTCTGATAGTTTTATTATATCCCTTCTTCATGCAGTTTTCGCATTTCATTTTTATTTCTCTATATTTTTTCCTCCAATTTGGAATATTGATATTATTATCTGCTAATATTTTACCCATCAGGTTCATGCCAGGATGTTTTAAATGATCATGCAGAGTTTTAATCGCTTCTGCACCTTCCTCTTTGATGATAACAATTCTCCTCAGCCTAGCTAATTTATCTGCATCATCATTCCCTCGGGACAGTTCAGTTTTCTCCTTAGAATGTCCTTTCTGATGAATTACAACTAATTCCAGATCCTGCACAAGATCATCAATCTCTTTCCACATTCTTTCATGTTCAATAGGCTTATTGTTACATTTAGTGAAGTCATTCTGTCTCCAAACACTCAAGTTTTCGTTCAGACTCGTCTCGACATATTTGCTATCGGTTACTATTAATATTTGTTTAGCATTTATTTCTTTTGCTTTTCTCAATGCCTGTACCACTGCCATAACTTCTGCACTTTGAGCAGTTCCAGGTATCGATCCTTTTCCTGTAATTTCACAGTTTTTTTTTTTTTCTTTCTAATGATATAAGCCCAATGAGCTTCCTGATCTGTCAGAGTTTTTGATCCATCTGTAAATATCACAGTTCCTTTGAATACTGGTAAGTTTATTTTCTGACATTTTTTCCGTTCTTTATTTAATATGGTTATGCATGGATCTAATAATATGTTCTGCCATCTCTGCCACCGATTATTCTGTGCTCTAGCATCTTTGATTTTATTTTTAGTAAGGTGAGCCATTACACTTTCATCTGCATTAATCGTAATTTGTTGACCTCTGGCTAACCCTTTGATTTCTGAATATCTTTTGCTAATTGCTACTAATTTTTGTTCAACTGGCAGAAATTTTTTCTCTGGATTTTCCCATGTTCCAGTCATTATACGTATTGGCATATTACTTTTCGCATTTCTCACTACCATTTGATAACCTTTACAATCTGTGTCTAAATCCACTTCTAAATCTTTCTCGTCATCTCTCCCCTCTAATTGTCCTGAGTTTAAGATAGCTTGCTTTAGGTCACAGAGTGCTTTGTCAGCTTCTTCAGTCCATTCTAACCGATTACCTTTTATAGTTGTATATATTGGTTTTGCCATTTGACTAAATTTTGGGATTACATCTCTTACATAATTCAGTAATCCCATGATCTGTTGAACATTTTTAACACTCTCTGGTTTCTTCAATTCTATAATTCTTTCCTTCATACTCTGTGTTATTCCTCTATTTCCTGCTGACACCCAGAATCCTAAGAATTCTACCATATTCGTCATCACTTCACTCTTTTTTATATTTATTTTCAACCCTGACTTTGCTATTCGTTTTAGTACTTCTTTTACTGTTTCTACATGTTCTTTTTCATCTGTACTCACTATTAAAATATCATCAATATAGATTTCTACTGGCAAATCTTTTAGTATTTCCATTATTACACTTTGAAATACTACTGATGCATTTATATAACCTTGTGGTAAACGTTTATATACATAATGTTTATTATTTACAGTAAATGCAGTTTTTTCTTGGCTATTTTCAGTTAGTGGAATAGCCCAAAATCCATTAATTAAATCTAATTTTGTAAGGAATTCTCCATCTTTTAATCTTTCAATCGTATCTCTAGCATGAATTAGGTAACGTCGATCTGGTTTTGTCAGACGATTAAGGGCTTTAAAATTCGTTACTAAACGGAATCCTTGATTTCCAGGTTTTGGAACTAATTGAATTGGACTATTAGTAATAGCTGAAGCTACTTCCTTAATAACCCCTTGTTCCAATAATTCCTGTATTGTCTGATTTAATTCTTCCTTTCCTAATTTATTAATAGGATATTGTCTCTGTGGTTTATGTATTCCACCTATAATTTCATGCGCAAAATCATCACTTACTTTTCCACAATGATTTTTAAATCTTCCACATGGAGTTTCTCTTAATGCTTGTATTAATTCATCTTTTGATTCTGTACTACCAATCATTTTTTGTCTGATTCGATTCAATTCATTTTCTATGTTTACTTCTTTCAATCTTAACACTTTTTTAAGATCTCTACCCGCCAGTAAATTTTCTTCTCCCGTTATCATTTTTATTCCAAATTTTTCTCCCATCGGTTCTTCTTCTATTCTTCCATTATATGTTTGAACTAATATTTTATCTGTGTATTTTATTGGCTCTGTTGTTGATGATAATTCAGCTCCTGTATCTAAAATAAATTCGATTCCTTCTATATTTACAAATAGTTCTTCATCTCTTTCTATTACTCTCTCATCATTAATGTTTTTCTTCAACAGGCCAACCTCATTTCATTGTTTACTTTGTTCTAATTTCTCTGTTTTATCAGGCTTCTCATTTATTACTACAGCTGCTTGTATCTCTTCACTAGAAACCACTTTATTTCTTCCAAACCTCTTCACATTAGAATTCGTGGTTTTACGTTTCTGTATTATTAGATTTTTCTGCTCTGGTGTCATTTTCTCCCATTTATCATTTGAAATATAACTGGACTTAAATGCAGAGCCTTTCTGTCCATTCTTGAATGTGCTCGTGTCGCCCTTATTCTTCTGCCAGGTTGCTCTCTTTTGATTCCATGCTTTTGATGTACCTGACCTATTTCTTTCACTCTGTCTGGCTTGAAATCGGGTATTATAGGGCTTTCTGTCTTCTATTTGAACTTTTGACTGTTTCCTTATGTCTTCTCTCGGTTGCTTTTGAGATTTTTTATTATTTTGTGGTATTTTTTTCTTCACAAATTGAGTGTTTAAATCATACTCAGCTAATCGCTCCTCGATTTGTTTCCTTGTCGTTGTATTTAGTATTGTTACTAACTTATAACCACCTGGTATTTTACTTCCTACATCTCTTAGTAGTCTCACTTTATCTGACATCGGTATTTCATCTTCCATGGATACCCAAACACTCAATAATGGTACTTGATCTTTATTGGCATTAATTAACATTTCTCGCCATTGTGCATATTTATCCTCTGTCCCAGTCAGATCTCTAACTTTATCTAGCGCTTCTGCTGATATCGCATGTCCAGTGCATGTTTGTACCAGTCGAGTTATCGCTTCTGAGCCTAAACCCGCTTGTGTTGCAGATTTAATTATACGATCTGTATAATTACTGTAATTTTCTCCTAATTTTTTGGCTCCTACTTGCTTTCTAACTACGTTTGTTAATTTCAGTTCTAACAATTTAGCTTGTACATCTTGTTCAGTATTTCTCTGAGGAGTACTAAATTGTAGTTTTTTGACTGGAGTCTCACTTTCTATAGGGGTCACAGGTCTTCTTACTTCATCCTGATTTATTTCTACCTCACTTTCGTACTCCCAGACTTCATCACTCTCTCTGTTCAAATTATCTATTGCCCTTAGACCTTTTGTATTCTCCAAGTCCCTGCGCAGTTTTTTGTTTTCATTTTTTAATATTTTGATTACGTTCTCCATTTCAATCACCATTCTTCGTTGAAATCCGTATCCTTCCTGAAATAAGGTCTGTTTACCTGATTTTGACCACCCTTCTTGGTCAGCTATTTGTTTTTCAGAAGGGGATCTACTCGCTGTTTTTATCTGACCATAAGTCAAATCCCTTTCTGGTATCACTTTTTTATCCCATTTATTCAATAATTCTTGATCTCTTTTCTCACTACTTGGATTTCTATATACATATCCTTTAAATTCCACCTCCGGCCATTCATTTTGTATCTGTTTCGTTACTCTTTTTAATTCTATTTTACCACCCCTTTTGTGTTTCAGTCTTACTTCTTTCTTTAATATATGTTCGTCTTCACTAACTTCATATTCCGAACTTATTCTTGTGGAATTTAATCTATCATCTCCCCTATCTCCATCCAGGCTTTCCTCCTCAGAGCTCTCGGAGTCTGTTTCTATCTCTTCTCGTAGTTCCGTCGCCTTGATAGGAGTTTTATTAGTAGACATTATTCCTTTCTGCTTAACTCCCATCATCTTTTCATATTCTTGTCTGAACTCTTCTCTTTCTCTACTTGTCATAAGTAGGTTTATTTTCAAAAGTTTCTTTTCTGAATTCTTAATTATTCCTGATAAAATTCCTTTTATTATTGCAGTTACAGAATGTTTAAATTGTCCAGTTCCTATTAGATTCATGTGTAATTCCATTATTCGATTTTCATTCGCTATGTTTATTAGTGAAGACATAATCGTCTCCATTTCTTTTTCTGATCTAGTTATGGTACATAACTTCTTTCTGCAGTCCGTCATTATTGCATGGGCTATAAACTGCCAGTGTGGAGCTCCAGACGTTAATCTCACAGATCCCACTGACTTCAACTGCAGTTTTTGTTTAACGCCTTCAATTTCTTTTAAGGTTTGTGAATCTAACTTAGTTTTTATATCTTGTATTTCCTCACTGTCTTCTGTACCATTCAGGACTATTATTCCTCCTCTGGTATTTTGAATTAATCCATCATAAATTATTACTTCAATATCTCCAATTTTTATCTTTTGTCTATTCACTTCGTCACCGACTAACACTTCCTCCATTTTCTGATTTGTAACTTCTTCAGTTTGTATAGTATTTTTTCCTTCCTCAAACTGAACTACTTTTTCTTTATCAGATTCTTCTGCCGACATTATTTTATTTTATGATGGATTTTATTTCTTATTACTGTTTGTTTTATAGGACTTTTTCAACAATTATTCGTTATTTTTTGATATCCTTCTTTTTGCTTGATCGTTTTCTGGATGGAAACTAACGTATTAATAGATTGAAATTGATCTATTAATTTTCTATCTTTTCTTTTTCTTTCTCCTAGGACTATTTCATTATTATATATCCTAGTATGGGTTTTATTTCATACTGTAATCTCCATTTAACGATGTGCACTTCGTTAAATAGTTCCTACAGTTTCTACTAAATCCTTATACTTCAGATTTAGCTAATCTCTATTGTCTCTCTTGAATTTCTTCTAACCTTTTAGAATACTCTTCTTTGTTTAATAGGTTTAACTTTTCCTCGTTTCTCCTATTTTATTTTGTCTTTCATTCAATAGAGATTCTAGTAGTGTCTTGCATGCATTTATATAACCCTGACCAGGTTATTTTTAATAATTCTTTTGTGAATTATTTTGTCTATAAGATTTCTCTTTTCAGACTTCTCTCAGCTTTCTGAGATTTTATCACTACTATTTACCTAACAATTCTTTTTAGGTAGTACATTTTTGTTTATTTACTGTATTTTTTATACAATAATTTTTGTTTTTCATAAGCATTTAATCATTGATTTTGGCCAGAAATCAATAATTAAAATGCCCCACGTTGTTGCGCCATGTTTTATGATGCTAGATCCAACCCTACTGCCTATATTAGATCTTAACACCTTCTACCTTATTTTGTTTAAAATCTCAGGTAAGGTAAAGTATAAGTCAAATTCCCTTACTAGATAATAAGTATTCAAGTGTATACTTACTGTGTCTAGAAGAAAAAGACCCCTCCGTGGTTTTTATGTTCTTTTAAGAGGTAGAGACTTGCAGCAGGCAAATTTATTATAATAAATTGTAAGTTATTTATTATATTTTCTTTTTAGTTATACAAAGTTTTCCATACAATTAGTTGATTCAGTATAATAGTAAAGCAGTTCACAAGTATCACCAATAGATGTCAGGCTTGGATCATCAAACAAAGGAGAGACTGGCTTCCCATCACCAGAATCTGCCCATACATTACATACAGTGCTTTTTATAATACATATTACATATCACACCCCTTAATACATATTCAATCACAGATACACAGTTCACCCAATCCTCGATCTTGTACAATGGTATAACTTTCTTATAAAAAGCTCTGCACTTCTTTGTCCTTCTCCTTCGAGCTCGATTTCTCAGTCTCCTTCTCCTTCTCGTCTGGAACACAATGCTTCAGGTAATATACATTTACCTATTTATATTCAAACTGAATATTCATTTCTTAATAAAGATAATATTGCACTTTTATTCTTTGCTTTAATAAACAGTACTTATATTGATTATATTCTTACTATCATTCCTACAAATGAAAGACTCTTATAAAGTCTTATAAACCACTTATAATAAAAAAGACTACTCTTATAAAGTCTTTACAATAAAAGTGGTATCTATCCTATACATGAAAGACTCTTATAAAGTCTTATAAACCACTTATAATAAAAAGACTACTCTTATAAAGTCTTTACAATAAAAGTGGTATCAATCCTATAAATGAAAGACTCTTATAAAGTCTTATAAACCACTTATAATAAAAAGACTATTCTTATAAAGTCTTTACAATAAAAGTGGTATCAATCCTATACATGAAAGACTCTTATAAAGTCTTATAAACCACTTATAATAAAAAGACTACTCTTATAAAGTCTTTACAATAAAAGTGGTATCTATCCTATACATGAAAGACTCTTATAAAGTCTTATAAACCACTTATAATAAAAAGACTACTCTTATAAAGTCTTTACAATAAAAGTGGTATCAATCCTATAAATGAAAGACTCTTATAAAGTCTTATAAACCACTTATAATAAAAAGACTATTCTTATAAAGTCTTTACAATAAAAGTGGTATCAATCCTATACATGAAAGACTCTTATAAAGTCTTATAAACCACTTATAATAAAAAGACTACTCTTATAAAGTCTTTACAATAAAAGTGGTATCTATCCTATACATGAAAGACTCTTATAAAGTCTTATAAACCACTTATAATAAAAAGACTACTCTTATAAAGTCTTTACAATAAAAGTGGTATCAATCCTATAAATGAAAGACTCTTATAAAGTCTTATAAACCACTTATAATAAAAAGACTATTCTTATAAAGTCTTTACAATAAAAGTGGTATCAATCCTATACATGAAAGACTCTTATAAAGTCTTATAAACCACTTATAATAAAAAGACTACTCTTATAAAGTCTTTACAATAAAAGTGGTATCATTCCTATAAATGAAAGACTCTTATAAAGTCTTATAAACCACTTATAATAAAAAGACTATTCTTATAAAGTCTTTACAATAAAAGTGGTATCAATCCTATACATGAAAGACTCTTATAAAGTCTTATAGTTACATTGGGAATTACTGAATAAATTGCATGCTTTTTATAACAACGTTTAAATAACGAAAGTTATAATCATTTTAGCTTTCAACATCATTAGTGATAAAAGGAAAGATTCTCACAGCCTTTAAAGCAGGAAAAGTTATTTATTAAGTTACATGTTTAAATATACAAACAGTAGAATGGAACCACATACTGTATATAAAACTTAGTTGTAACAAATAATGGAATAGTGATGAAACCCTTGCACTAGATGGGCATTAGCATACTGTGATGATGAAGGCCATTGTGCCACGTTTAATTCACATGTAAAGGAATTTCTGAAGTACTAGGGCAATAAAGAGTTCTGCCCATATTTGCTCAGCCCTACAAATCCCTCCTCTGGTACATTGGACCTCAGGAATTACGTGAGGTACATTTGTGACCTTAAAATTTAGGACTGAGTGCATTGAAGAAGTGTCTCTATTGGTATAGTAGCACAGAGTAATGATGATAATTGTCAAGGATGCTAAGAAGATACACACACAGAACACCTACTCCCATCAGGTGTAGGCTTAGTCAGATGCACAACAATGTGGACACACTTGTCAGGAACTCTGTCCATATAGCAAGGTTTATGTCCATCGTTGGCTTTGGCAAGCCGAACAAGATCTCAAGTGTCTGTGGTGGTCTGTTCCTCCTCATGACATCTTCAACTCTCTGCTGTTCATGTCCCACAGGAACAAGATCTCTAGTGTCTGTGGTGGTCTGTTCCTCCTCATGGCATCTTCAACTCTCTGCTGTTCATGTCCCACAGGAACAAGATCTCCAGTGTCTGTGGTGGTCTGTTCCTTCTCATGGCATCTTCAACTCTCTGGTGTTCATGTCCCACAGGAACAAGATCTCTAGTGTCTGTGGTGGTCTGTTCCTCCTCATGGCATCTTCAACTCTCTGCTGTTCATGTCCCAAAGGAACAAGATCTCTAGTGTCTGTGGTGGTCTGTTCCTTCTCATGGCATCTTCAACTCTCTGGTGTTCATGTCCCACAGGAACAAGATCTCTAGTGTCTGTGGTGGTCTGTTCCTTCTCATGGCATCTTCAACTCTCTGCTGTTCATGTCCCAAAGGAACAAGATCTCTAGTGTCTGTGGTGGTCTGTTCCTTCTCATGGCATCTTCAACTCTCTGGTGTTCATGTCCCACAGGAACAAGATCTCTAGTGTCTGTGGTGGTCTGTTCCTTCTCATGGCATCTTCAACTCTCTGGTGTTCATGTCCCACAGGAACAAGATCTCTAGTGTCTGTGGTGGTCTGTTCCTTCTCATGGCATCTTCAACTCTCTGGTGTTCATGTCCCACAGGAACAAGATCTCTAGTGTCTGTGGTGGTCTGTTCCTTCTCATGGCATCTTCAACTCTCTGCTGTTCATGTCCCAAAGGAACAAGATCTCTAGTGTCTGTGGTGGTCTGTTCCTTCTCATGGCATCTTCAACTCTCTGGTGTTCATGTCCCACAGGAACAAGATCTCTAGTGTCTGTGGTGGTCTGTTCCTTCTCATGGCATCTTCAACTCTCTGGTGTTCATGTCCCACAGGAACAAGATCTCTAGTGTCTGTGGTGGTCTGTTCCTTCTCATGGCATCTTCAACTCTCTGGTGTTCATGTCCCACAGGAACAAGATCTCTAGTGTCTGTGGTGGTCTGTTCCTTCTCATGACATCTTCAACTCTCTGCTGTTCATGTCCCACAGGAACAAGATCTCTAGTGTCTGTGGTGGTCTGTTCCTCCTCATGGCATCTTCAACTCTCTGCTGTTCATGTCCCACAGGAACAAGATCTCTAGTGTCTGTGGTGGTCTGTTCCTCCTCATGGCACCTTCAACTCTCTGCTGTTCATGTCCCACAGGAACAAGATCTCTAGTGTCTGTGGTGGTCTGTTCCTCCTAATGACATCTTCAACTCTCTGCTGTTCATGTCCTACAGGAACAAGATCTCTAGTTCCTTATCATCTGCAAACCAAGTATGCAAAGGTTACAACTTTTAAGGGAATATCATCAACATGTAGTAGTTAAATTGTTAGGCATCGTAGTATTCCACATAATAACTCAATCTCTGATGACAACAGAGATGGCATATTTTGATTGAATAATGAGATGATTGCTCAGGATATAAGGAAGGAAAAATAGCATGAAAAAAAATATCCCTGTTCACATAATGACTGTGACAAGGTGTAGAAAAAAGAAAATAAAATGGGAAAAGAATGCGGTGGATATGAAGTGACCAAATAAAATCAATTGACTATCAGGAAACTGTAGTACATGATTTGAGATACGGAGTTCCAGTGTTTTTAAAAGGGCAAACATGGATATGGTGTCAAAAATAAAAAGTTAAAAAATCTCTAGTACTGTTTTTTTTTAAACATAAATAAATTGATCATTCAACAGGTGTTGTTTTCAAACCCTCATCTAATAGTGGGAGCATCAACAAAATATTTTTCAAACCAAATTCAGAAACTTGATCAATTGAACCTTTAATCAATTGTTGATGTAATTAACAGTATGACCTAAAAAAAAAGAATGCATGTTTTAGGTCGCAAAATGTGACAATTTACTCTCGGTCTAGAGCCCTGAATTATTTTATTTTTTATTGATCTGAACTGACAAATTACACATTCCTGTGGGTTGAACATGAATTAATAGATATCAATCAATCAACAAAGTGTCCTGTGTCACCACACACCGGCTATAGGGGGAGAGGAGAGATTTGGCTATAGGGTGATGTGTGGCTAACTTACACAGAGGAGACTTTGTTGCTCAGCACATAAAGATGAACTACTTACCGTGATCTCAGACTGTGTTTAAGTGGTTTCTCCACTGTGTGGATCTTCATGTGTCGCTTCAGGTGAGTTTTAATAGAGAAACTCTTCCCGCACTGATCACACGTGTGCGGCTTCTCTCCAGTGTGGATACTCTCATGTGTTTTCAGATTTGCTGACTGACTGAATCTCTTGTCACAGTGTGAACACTTGTAAGGTTTTTCTCCAGTGTGGATCCTCTCATGTGTTTTCAGAGATGATGAGTCACTGAATCTCTTGTCACAGTGTGAACACTTGTAAGGTTTTTCTCCAGTGTGGATCATCTCATGTGTTTTCAGAGATGATAAGTGACTGAATCTCTTGTCACAGTGTGAACACTTGTAAGGTTGTTCTCCAGTGTGGATCCTCTCATGTGTTTTCAGAGATGCTGACTGACTGAATCTCTTGTCACAGTGTGAACACTTGTAAGGTTTTTCTCCAGTGTGGATCCTCTCATGTGTTTTCAGGTGTGCTGACAGACTGAATCTCTTGTCACAGTGTGAACACTTGTAAGGTTTTTCTCCAGTGTGAATTCTCTGGTGCAGTTTTAAACTGTTTGCTGTAATAAAAGTCTTCTCACACTCAAAGCACATGTACTCTCTCACACCAGTGTGAGTTTTCTCATGTCTATGTAAAGTTTGCAGCCATGAAAAACTCTTTCCACACACAGAACATGAATGCGGCTTCTCCTTTGTATGAACTCTCAGGTGTATCTTCAGGTTTGATGCACAGATAAATGTTTTGCCGCATTGATCACATGAGAACGGCTTCTCTCCAGTGTGGATCCTCATGTGAACATTAAGGGATGATGATTGACTGAAACTCTTCCCGCATTGATCACATGAGAACGGCTTCTCTCCGGTGTGGATCATCATGTGAATATCAAGGTTTCCTGATCGACTGAATCTCTTCCCGCATTGATCACATGAGAACGGCTTCTCTCCAGTGTGGATCCTCATGTGAACATTAAGGGATGATGATTGACTGAATCTCTTCCCGCATTGATCACATGAGAACGGCTTCTCTCCGGTGTGGATCATCATGTGAGCATTAAGTTTGTCTGATCGACTGAATCTCTTCCCACATTGATCACATGAGAACGGCTTCTCTCCAGTGTGGATCCTCATGTGAACATTAAGGGATGATGATTGACTGAATCTCTTCCCGCATTGATCACATGAGAACGGCTTCTCTCCAGTGTGGATCATCATGTGAACATTAAGGGATGATGATTGACTGAATCTCTTCCCACATTGATCACATGAGAACGGCTTCTCTCCAGTGTGAACTCTGATGTGAATCTCAAGATTTTGTTTGGTTGTGAAACCGTTTCCACACTGAGTGCAGGTGAAAGATTTCTTGGCTCTTTTACTTAATTTATTTAAGGGTTTTTCTCCAGGTTTGATATGATGTTGTTCCTCCACTTCACTCAGTTCTTCTCTCTCCTCCTCCACTTCACTCAGTTCTTCTCTCTCCTCCTTCACTTCACTCAGTTCTTCTCTCTCCTCCTTCACTTCACTCAGTTCTTCACTCTCCTCCTTTACTTCACTCAGTTCTTCTCTCTCCTCCTCCACTTCACTCAGTTCTTCTCTCTCCTCCTCCACTTCACTCAGTTCTTCTCTCTCCTCCTCCACTTCACTCAGTTCTTCTCTCTCCTCCTTTACTTCACTCAGTTCTTCTCTCTCCTCCTCCACTTCACTCAGTTCTTCTCTCTCCTCCTCCACTTCACTCAGTTCTTCTCTCTCCTCCTCCACTTCACTCAGTTCTTCTCTCTCCTCCTCCATTTCACTCAGTTCTTCTCTCTCCTCCTTCACTTCACTCAGTTCTTCTCTCTCCTCCTCCACTTCACTCAGTTCTTCTCTCTCCTCCTCCACTTCACTCAGTTCTTCTCTCTCCTCCTCCATTTCACTCAGTTCTTCTCTCTCCTCCTCCACTTCACTCAGTTCTTCTCTCTCCTCCTCCACTTCACTCAGTTCTTCTCTCTCCTCCTCCATTTCACTCAGTTCTTCTCTCTCCTCCTCCACTTCACTCAGTTCTTCTCTCTCCTCCTCCACTTCACTCAGTTCTTCTCTCTCCTCCTCCACTTCACTCAGTTCTTCTCTCTCCTCCTTTACTTCACTCAGTTCTTCTCTCTCCTCCTCCACTTCACTCAGTTCTTCTCTCTCCTCCTCCACTTCACTCAGTTCTTCTCTCTCCTCCTTTACTTCACTCAGTTCTTCTCTCTCCTCCTCCACTTCACTCAGTTCTTCTCTATCCTCGCTCTCTTCCATCAGGTCTGACATGAAAAGAAAAAATTAGCGCTGTCAAACGATTAAAATATTTAATCACGATTAATCGAATCAATGTCATTCATAATAAATCACACATTTTTATTATTATAAATGTCTCTTGATTTCTTTTTGTCCCATTATATTTTTCTCATTTTAATGCTCTTATCAACGTGAAAAAGTGGATCGGCTTGCTTTGTACAAATGTTTTTTTTATTGAAAACAACCATTGGCATGTACTGTGTTCAATTTCACACAAACATTCTCACTTGGAGCAAATAATCTCTCACACAATGTAACACTGTCCATCAATAAAAGGGTGAAAGAAATACTGACGAGGTAGGCTACTGATATTTGCATCAGCTGTGTGTGTGTGTGTGTGTGTGTGTGTGTGTGTGTGTGTGTGTGTGTGTGTGTGTGCTTGGCCATCAAGTGGTGTTTCAGACTGGACGTGCTGCGATGATTAGGGGTGTGCCGGTTTCAGAATTGGTGATGATGGTTATGACGTGAACCAAATGTCATGGTTCGTAACATAACCATCGTCGGGGGCGGGAATTGTGTTGTTGCACAATAATTGCGTTGCAACGTTTGTCTGTTATTTGGACAACTTAGTTTGAATAAACGAGCCGACACTGATTGCTCTACTTGCTGTACGTTTATTTAAAATGAACAGCAAGACAACTAGCAGTGAATGAATGAATCACACACAGTAGGCTAAACAAATCCTTAACAAAAAAAACAAAACAGGCCTATTCTGGTGGATGCGGTGATGTGGTGGTGACGCGTTCATGTAATATGTAATGATCGGCTGTCAACGATGCTGACTCGCGATCTTCGCAGTAGTGAACGTGCCAGAGAGAAATGCACATTTCATACAGATTACATAAGCAGAGAGCAGTCTGTAGCCTAGTCTGTTTTCTTTCGTTTTGAATTGTTCTGTTTAAAAGTAGACATGTCTGTGACTGTGAGGAGAGTAGGCTACCTTATACGCTGAGTTTCGGTTAATTTACGAGACAAGCTCCAGTTCACGCGCCGGCGCCTCCGTTTCGTGATTATCTATCGTCTGCTAACCTATATTTAATTTTTTTTTATTAAAACCAGGCAATTAGTTGATAAAACATTGATTCAAATAAGATACAATTAATACAAAACGAAATTTACTTTAAAGAAAGGTTTTGTGCTTTCTAGTTGATGTCTCTGTTATAGTTTTAAAGCATCTTTTAGTACCGCTTTCAGAGCGGTCAAGTCCGTTGTTTTCAAAATAGTTTTTTCCTCATAAATGCGAACATGAAAAATAAAATAAATATTTTATATTATGTGGAGACTACAGTTAGCCACTCATAATTTGTATTCTGAATAGCCTACGTAACGCCGGTACATGTATTCCGTTACTCCCCAACACTTTTAGTGCTATATAACTATATATAAGGCTATATAACCTTATCTGCAAAATATTTTAATAACATGATTTTGACTATAACCGTCGGTCTCATGGTTATATCATAACCGGCACACCCCTAGCGATGATATCTCAGTTCACAACGACAAAACACACAGATCACGTTGGTCTTGTCAATGGAACTATTTGGCAACTTTTTAAAAATAAACTTTCCATTCAGAATCTTATTAGCATCCATTTCGGCATCTCGCGCTCGTCATCCACTCAAAACGTACCATTAACCTACTATTTGGACGGCTCGCAAACCCAAACAAGTGTGTGTGGCGTGCCTGTTGTTTTGTTTCCGGTCTAGCTAGATCCGGTTGTGCTTTGGTCGACGAAGCAACAAAACGTCCTCACGCGCGCATGCCGCGTCATGTTGCAAAAGCATGTGAAAAAAAAGTTCACCTAGTTTGCTAGGCCAAAAAGACTGTTAATCTCGCGATAAAAAATTGACGCCGTTAAAATGGGTTTGCGTTAATGCCGTTAATAACGCTTTTAACTGACAGCCCTAGAAAAAAATATTACATTTATTTTTCAGTACATCAAAATACTTCAAAGAGAGAAATATAAAGTGAAAGGACATGAAAGTGAGCCCTGATGTAATGGTAGAAAGTAGACAACTGCTATAAAATATTATGTCCTTGAAACTTTCCATGAATACATTTATCTTCCAATTATTATTTTTAAAACAATATAGGCACAAATCCCATGTTTCTTTAGCAAGAACTATTAATTTGATCAATGACAATTATCTAACATGATATTAACATATTCATTTTACTAAAACGTTTTAATTATTCATGGACGTTCACACTAGACTTCCCCTTCATGGACGGCTCTATGAAGGAGCTCTTTCTGCTGCATGAAGGGAAGACAAGAGAATAATCTCAATCCATTCTCTCAGTTTTTACACAAACTGTAGCATTGACTGTATTCATCAACCCTGTTACCAAAGTTACTGTAAGAAGAATCTCTATAACTATGAATAACTTATATTATATTGGACAAATACAACGTTATCAGTAACTTGGTGTTTACTGATTATCCCTAAAAATATATTTTTCAACTATGTTGAAAATGACTAATATTCTGGTAATGTTGTTGCAAATTGGGAACCAGATATAAAATACATGTCAGGGCTCCAAACTGCGACTAAAATGGTCGCATTTGCGACCAAATATATTTATTTGCGAGTGAAATTTCTGTCAAGGTCGCCATTGGCGACAATAAAAATGCACTCCCTTTGATTGTAAAATTTGCATCCTACGTGCATGTTTTATAACCAGTAGCCTATCGCTTGATTTTTTTTTGTTAACGTCATGAAATGAGATGCTTTGTGTGAACGTCACTGAGTGAAAGCACCAAAATATAAACGGGTAAAGCGAATGTCACCTTTCCGCGCCAGAAAAAATGTCAAAGCGAAAAATATCTGACTTCTTCAAGCAATCCTCATCTGTGTCAATCACCAGCACGGATGAGACACCTGCTAACAATAAAGCAGGCTCCAGCAGCTGTGCCAGCACGAGCGCGCTAAAGCAGTGGTTTTCAAAGTGGGGGCCGCCAGGGGGCACCAGGGGGGCCACAGCAAGTTGGAAGAAAAAATTAAAGCAAAACAAATTATACATTTTATAAATATTTTAAATATATATAAATTATATATTATAAATATTATATAAATATTGTTATGAAATAGCATTATAATAATTTGTCGCATATCTGAACATAAAACTTTTAATGCTAATCTTTCTGATTGGCTGGTACGCCATCACGTAATCTGTCAGTGTAGCCTTGGTAACAACCGCCAGTGCTCAGCTATTCAGATATTCAGCTATTTATTTAGTTAGCTGGCTAGCTCTATCAAAATGGATAGATTTTTCAAAAGGAAAAAACCTGACGAGCCAGCTATCGAAACCTCAGATAAAAAAAAACTCCTGGCCGAGTAAGACTCGTAGGTATGACGCAGCATACATAAAGTATGCATTTACCTGCGTCACGCAGAAGAATGGACAGGAGTGCCCCAAATGCGTTCTCTGCTTTGAGATCCTCTCCAACAAATGCTTAAAACCATCGAAACTTCAACGTCACCTGAACCAGAAGCATCCAGCAGAGGCCGAAAAACCAATCGACTTTTTTAAAAGAAAGGAAGAACATTTGACCAGGCAGTCAGCAACATTCGTGCAGCAATCTACTGTCCCTGAGAGAGCCTTGAGGGCATCATTTTTGATATTAACACACACACACACACACTCTCTCTCTCTCGTTAAGATCTCTCTCTTTTTCCATTCACTGACACACACAGATACAATGTTGAATGTTGAAATTACTGTACGAGATATGAAGATCTGACATACAAATGTTATTATTTCAACACCAATAAAGGTTAATGGATGTTCACCTAGATTTTTTATTTATTTATTTCTACATTTGCCGTAGTATTGTCGATGGGTTCAATAACACATCATGGAAAAGGGGGGCCTTGGCCAGAACCTAGTGTTATTTGGGGGGCATTGTCATGGAAAAGTTTGGAAACCCCTTGCGCTAGAGAACGCTAGAGAGCCACAGACACAGGGATTCATCTTCCCGCATCAATGAACAACGTGCCGAAAGACATTTCAAAAGTCCTGGATTCAGGAGTTTTCAGGACACTGTTCAGGAGGATTCAGTTTGATCCTGAACCATGTGTCAAACGCTGGCTTTCTGCAAAAAAGAAGAGGAGACAGCCAAACTACACTCAGTGGCCAAGTGATATGGACATAATCATGGTCAGTGGCAGTGACACTGACATATAGATCATAAGTCGGAAGAGACATTCAGTTCCCAAATAAGCTTCAGTTCCCAGAACATTCACAAGATGAAAATGCTGAAACTGTAAGAAGAGGAGAGACATGCAAACAACAGGGTGACTAAAAGTAAGTGCATTGTTACTTGGCTCTTAAAATTATTTGGCGCCTATTTTTTTCCCCTATAAGAGCCAATGGCTCCTTAATTGATTTTTTTGTTTGGAGCCCTGCATGTAGCCACAAAAAAACAAGACAGGAAACCAAGGAAGACGAGGAGAGGACAAAAGAAACGGACTGGAGATGGGGCCTGTAACAGGCCAGAGTCCGGTCGTGAACCTGTCTGATAAGGTACTTACTCCTCTACATCTCTCGGCTTTGAGTAAGGGATTGAGTTTTGTTCCCACCAGCCATACAAACTCTTTTGAAATTAAGACTGATTTGTTTCTTTTCTTCAGAAGGATAAAATTGAGATATCTGTTTGGGACTGTGAATGAAAACCAGGATTTAATGAAACCTATGTTCAAGCCTAAAAGCACATTTGTACCTCATGTAAACCATCCGTCGATTGATGCATTCTTTAGGGTTGTTGACCAGGAGATTTTTGACAAGATACAGACTACGCCTTACTCCCATCAGCAAAATTTGTGTCAGGATGAAAGAAATGTCATTCAAGAGCTTGCTAAAGATACAGATATTATAATAAAACCTGCAGATAAGGGAGGGGCTATTGTTATCCTTAATACAACTGACTATGTAACTGAGGCATATCGTCAACTGAATGATGAAACATTCTATAGGAAGCTTAACCCTCTGGGGTCTGAAATCACACCGGCGTGATCTGCTCGCTTTTTTTCTTATCAGTGCAAAAGAGACTCAAAATACTCTGTTGATTTTGATCTTACATTTAAGTGTTATACATCATTCAAAACTGTTAAATGTCTTCTTTTATTTGTGTACACACATAATAAAAACTAAATGTTGTGTTTTTCGTAAAATAAATAAAATAAACATGATGCGCGTTCTGTCCTCTCTCTCAATGTGAAGCTCATTCTGAAACGCGACAGAACATGATCTGTAATTTAGCTAATGTTTGTCACACAAACTTGAAACGTATGTCTTTACAACGCTTGGGGTCTCTATTTTTAAATGATGTAAATTATATAAAAAACAAATATTCTATGTTTAAGTAATCCGTATGAAAGCAGCGACATATACAGTTTCTCAAACGGGCCTCATTAGCGATAATGTGACCACACCCACGCGAAACAGCTGTTCGCATACTAATGAGCCACGTGGAGGAACGCGATCAACTACCTCAACACAAAGAATCAGATTCAGCGACTTCAGTCCTACTCTGCTTTTCATGAGTGGGGAATGCTGTGTTTGTGCTGTGCCCTTGGATTTACCTCAGAAGAGTTAGAAGAACAAGATTTGATTATGAGATTTTTAAGGTAAGACATGTTATTGTTAATAGCATGTTAGCTTCAGCATGTTATTGTTGCATAAACTTTACATTGTAGCTACTAGTTAAACTGGTGCCAGACTAAAATGTACGTTATAAAATGTGATTGGAGTTAAAAACATGAGGTCTAATGCTAAATGTATATACATGTAGCCTATGACACAATGACATCGCATTCAGTAAATGTTTGCACGTGCTGAATTAGAGTCACGCGCTGTGGGTTTGAAAAGCAGAACAAATAAAACATTATAGGCTTCATGTTTTTACATTTCATAACGTCGTAACGAATGGAAACGAAGTAACATGATAATCCATATAGTTTTCTCTAGTGTAGTGTCACTGAACTTTTTAACGATTTATAGGCTGCCTTCTATAGGCTATAGTTATTATTTCATGCAGCCCTACATATGCCTACAAGGCACAACACACTTGGGAGTTCATATATATAGTGTATGTATGTATTTACATACACTGTATGTAAAGTGGTTAAGTGGCTGAGTGGTTTTTTCTTAATATACAGTTCTCCTGTTGCTCTGTTTACTATTTGTCAAGTAGGTAGGGCTATTTTCGATTCTTTGCTTATTTTTAATGTTTACCTTGACTAAATATCTGTATTTGAATTAAACGCGATCCTATTTTGAATATCTGCCGTGCGTCTTAAGGGTTATAGTCTGTATTTATTGTAGCACTTAAGTAAGCGCTGTTCAACAGCTAGTTTCGATTCCGCCCATTCTCGGGATATTTGCTTTTGCTGTGCTAATTGCAAGGGCGGCCACAGCTGTCCTCACTCAGGCGATTGGAAGCATTATATCTATGTAGTGTGTGCGCTGTCGCGGAAGCGTCAGCGGAAGCATTCAGCTCTCGTTTTCAGCCTCCTCGTGTTAAGACCGACTCGGGTTAAGACCTGCGACTCTTCCTGCGCGACTCCACCGAGCAAGGACACCTGCAAGGCACTTAAGTATCTTCTTCACCCTTTCCTTTCCTACCTTATCTTATTTCCCATTATCATTATGTGCTTTCAATACATTCCTGTTGTCTCTCGACAACGCTCTCTCACCACGCACAGAAGGCAACGCAATACTGCTAATCTGCGCCCTTTTCTCTCATCCTCACACTCACCTCTCTCTCTTTCTATGGGTCTATGGAATTGTCAATCAGCAGTCAATAAAGCTGACTTCATTCCAGCCTTTGCATCTCACTCTACTCTTAATATCTTGGGCTTGACTGAGACCTGGATCCGTCCAGAAGACTCAGCAACCCCTGCTGCTCTCTCTAACAACTTCTCTTTCTCTCACACCCCTCGCCAGTCGGGGAGGGGTGGGGGTACTGGTCTTCTCATTTCTAACAATTGGAAATATTCAACTCTCTCTTCTCTATGCAATAACAACTCATTTGAATATCATGCTATTACACTTACAACTCCCATTAAGATCCATATTGTAGTTATTTATCGCCCCCCAGGTCCACTGGGAAGCTTTGTAGAGGAGCTGGATGTGCTGCTGTCCTCTTTCCCTGAGGATGGCACCCCACTCGTAGTCTTTGGTGATTTCAACATTCATCTAGCAAAGCCGTATGCAACAGACTTCATCTCTCTCCTAGCCGCCTTCGATCTCAAACGGCTCATCACCACCGGTACTCACAAGTCAGGCAACCAACTGGACCTGGTTTACACACGCAACTGTATCACAGACAACATTTTGGTGAAACCTCTCCAAGTTTCAGATCATTTTCTCATTACTTTCAATCTACAACTCACTACCCATGCTCCACCAACCTCCCCACCATTTACTTTCAGACGAAACCTGCGCTCACTTTCTCCATCCCATCTTTCCTCTGCTGTGTCATCTTCTCTTCCCTCACCCTCGCATTTCTCATCTCTGGAGGTGAATACTGCAACAGATACTTTATGCTCCATCCTAACCTCTTCTTTAGACAATATCTGTCCTCTCTCCTCGAGGCCAGCACGTGCCACTCCCTCTAACCCCTGGCTATCTGAGGTTCTTCGTGAACACCGGACCAAGCTCAGGGCAGCAGAGAGGAAATGGCGCAAATCAAAAGACACATCTGACCTCAGTAGGTATCAATCTCTGCTCTCTTCCTTTTCTGTTGATGTTCATGCTGCGAAATCTTCATATTTCCACAACAAGATCAACAGTGCCTCTAACACACGAACACTGTTCAAGACATTCAACTCTCTCCTCTGTCCACCTCCACCACCACCCACCTCCTCGCTAACTGCTGATGATTTTGCCAACTTCTTCACTAACAAAACTACAACTATCAGCAGTCAGTTCTCAGATTCACACACACAGGAACCCAGACTAACCTCTCCCACAGCCAATATCCTTCTCTCCTCCTTCGCTCCACTAACCGAGGAAGAAGTATCTAAACTACTTCTCTCCAGTCATCCTACCACCTGCCCTCTAGATCCCATCCCCTCACACCTTCTACAAGCCATCTCTCCCACACTTCTACCAGCTCTCACTCACATTATCAACTCATCCCTCCACACTGGCATTTTCCCTACAGCATTTAAGCAGGCTCGGGTAACTCCTCTGCTTAAAAAACCAACGTTAAACACATCACTTCTAGAGAATTACAGACCTGTCTCTCTCCTACCATTCATTGCGAAAACACTTGAACGAGTTGCTTTTAACCAAGTATCATCCTTCCTGTCTCTGAACAACCAGCTGGATGTCAACCAATCTGGCTTCAAGAAAGGGCATTCAACCGAGACTGCATTGCTGTCGGTCACGGAAGCCCTGCGGATCGCAAAAGCTGCTTCCAAATCATCAGTTCTCATTCTCCTGGACCTGTCTGCGGCCTTCGACACTGTGAATCATCAGATCCTCTTGTCCGCCCTCTCATCACTGGGCATCACTGGTGTAGAGAGTTTAAGGATGAACCAAACACAAATTAATCAAATGAATCTCTCATGGGATTCATTCAAATGTGATTCAGCATTCCGGATCTGAACACCACATTCCAAAGTCACAAAAGTGGCTCCAGATTGTCTACTCTGGCCAAGAAAACCCCCAGAGAAGACTTTTATGGCCTTACAGGCACCCAGAGATAAGCCAAAAACAGGAAGAACGTTGTCAATGTTTTACATTTTGGCAAGACAGATCTGTTCAGAAATGGTCAAACAAGAGGCCCTAACCAGAGGTCATCTGACCCCTGCGACTAACAGACTACGTCTTTCATAGGACCAAGGTCCCATGAGGGATGAACAACACAGCCTTCAGCAGGAACTCTGCCTGACCTCAGACCGGAATGGCTCAAACCTCATAAACTTTACATACACAGACTTTACATATCAAACCCATTAAAACTCACACAGAACAATGCTTAGTGGACTTATAATCAAACAACATAATTCTATGTTGTTTTATATGTTTGTATTATGCTTAGATCACATATAAATCATGTAATTGTGATATAACAGTGTGTGTGAATGGAAGAGTATTGTGCTTCCAATCAAAAGAATCGTATGCCCTTAATTCAAAAGATGGCTTGATTGAAATCTGTGTAAAATGTTTTGGTATGATTATAATAATCTATAATGTTTAAACTGTGGTTTCTTGTTTCTCTGCTAAGTGCTGGAACCCACACAGATCCCAGATAAAGATAAGTACGAACTCGATCCACCCCCCTAAAATGATGCCATTGTCTCATTGGTCAGAATTCTCCAAAGAGGTTGGGCTAACTGTTAAGTTAAAGACCCGAACAAAGGAATTAGAATCAGCTCAGAGAAAACTTCTATAGTTCCGAAACTTCCATCCAGGGAGTTCGGTTTTGAGTTCGGTTCGGTGTTGAATTAAGTTTGCGCCTCTCTCTATCAACAGACAAGAGAGTGTTCCCGTTCATGCTTCTCTCTGAAAACAACAAAGAGCGTGTTTGCACGCTTAAACATCGACCAGACCAAATTAGACCAGCAGACAAATAACCTATCAAGATCGGGGTTAAAACAGCTCATTCAAGCCATCTAACTCGTCTTACTTTCATTTCTTCCTTTATTTTCTTTTTCGTTGAAAGTCTCGGTTCTAAGTTAAGCTTTGCTGCAAAGTTTCGTTTAAACGTTTCGACTACAAAGCCCTTCCAACTTCAAAGACTTTCATCCATCCGCCAACACACCACGTGATTGGCGGCCCAAGATCTCGCAGGCACGAGGAGACAGCCAGCCACGGACACGGTGAACCCCCTACACACCGACGAAAACGGGGGTCCCTAAAGCAACACGGACAAGCAAGTAACACTCCAGACTCTTAACTGAACTGGTGCATTCATGTAAAATTAAATAACCCGCCAAAGAAACGATAGAAGGGTTAAATTAATGATTGATGGTTCGTTCAGGTCATGTCTTATAAGTGCATATAGAAACTTGGGATTTCACTATCTCACTCTTAAAACTCATTCTTTCCTCACTCTCTTTCTTTCTGCAACTTGTATGAATGCGTGTGCGTGTGTTTGTGTTAGATATTAGTTTTATGTTTTAGGATAATCAGTAAAGTCTTGTTTATATTTTGGAAAGATATTTGCCTTGTGTTGTGCTTGCACATTTAATGTCTTGTACTGTCGATCTAAAGTTACCTTGCTAATACATAGTGTTTCACTATAGATTGGATATTTATATCTGTGCCAAGGTTATAATTACGGCCCGTTCAAATGAACTCTAAACGAGTCATTTGCTCGGTTCCATAGTGATTCGGTCAAGATTCATTGCAAATCGATGAATCATTCCTTTTGAGCTAAATTGGCCTTCCGGCCCCCTTAAATACATTTTATGTATATTATTATTGATGTACATTCGTTACACTGGAACCTCCCTCAACTGGTTCGAGTCCTATCTCACAGGTAGGTCCTTCAGGGTCACATGGAGAGGCGAGGTATCCAAAGCACATCAACTGACCACAGGAGTTCCTCAGGGTTCAGTTCTTGGACCGCTCCTCTTCTCCATTTACACCACATCACTGGGGCCCATCATACAGGCACATGGTTTCTCTTATCATTGCTATGCTGATGACACCCAGCTCTACCTCTCATTTCAACCAGATGATCCCACAGTAGCTGCACGGATCTCAAGCTGTCTGGCGGACATCTCGGCATGGATGAAGGAACATCACCTGCAGCTCAACCTGGCAAAGACTGAGCTTCTCGTCCTCCCTGCCAATCCGTCTCTACAGTACGACCTCACTATCCAGCTAGATTCTTCCTCAATCACCCCATCAAGATCAGTCAGAAATCTTGGAGTAATCTTTGATGACCAGCTGACCTTCACAGACCACATTACAAAGACAGCTCGATCATGCAGGTTTGCTATGCACAACATCAGGAAGATCAGGCCTTTCCTAACTGAGCATGCAACACAACTTCTCGTCCAGGCCCTGGTCATTTCTAGGCTTGATTACTGCAATGCTCTTCTGGCTGGACTTCCATCATGTGCAACTAAACCTCTACAAATGATCCAGAATGCTGCAGCCCGTCTTGTCTTCAACGAGCCCAAAAGGGCCCACGTCACTCCTCTGTTCATCTCTCTGCACTGGCTACCACTCGCTGCTCGCATCAAGTTCAAGGTGTTGACGCTTGCTTACAGATTGACCACTGGTTCAGTTCCCTCCTACTTCCACTCACTACTTCAAGTCTACATCCCTACCAGAAGCCTACGATCGGTCAATGAGCGGCGGCTTGTGGTACCGTCACAGCGGGGCACAAAATCACTCTCCAGAACATTCTCATTCACGGTTCCATGCTGGTGGAATGATCTCCCCACCCTCATCCGGAATGAAGAATCCTTGACAGCATTCAAAAGACAACTGAAAACTCATCTCTTCCGGGAGCACTTAACATAAAAAAATAAAAATAAAATAAAAATAAAAATAAAAAATAAAAACCTTCCCTTTTCCTTTAAATCCTCGCTTGCCTGGCTTATGCTACTCTGAGCTATGTCTGAACTTTGTATTTTGAGCACTTCTTGCGTTGTTTCTGCCTCTTCACGATGACTCGCTTGGTTTAGTCCTCAGTTGTAAGTCGCTTTGGATAAAAGCGTCTGCTAAATGACTAAATGTAAATGTAAATGTATTTAGTAAATTTCATAATTGTAACCAGAAAAATCTAAAATAGTTTCTCCTGATATCAGCATGTTTACAGGTGTTTTTTTCCTAAATGTTTTCTTTTACAGGGACCAGAAGACACTGATGAGTCCTGCTGACATTCACATGAGTCTCTCTAGATGAACATGGTAAAAAATCAAACACTTTGGAGATGACAGGTATGTAGCCTACTATGTTTTAGGAATGGCAGAAAGCTGTGGGACTATCCAAGTCTCTGTCTTTAGATCAGTGTTTACTAATGTGCTTTTTTGTCATTTGTTGTGTATCTTTGGATAGTGTTGTGTTGTAAATAGAGGTGGGCGATATATCCTTTAGACGATAATATCCAATTTGTTGTCTGGACGATATGCAAAATTGGGATATCGAGTATTTCATAATTTGTACAATCCAACCCCCCAAACATGAAAAGAGCTGAAGGAAGTGTACCTTCTAAACAATTATATGTTGCGAATTTAATACTGTAGGGGTTTGTTTGATTGACTGTAGCCTATTTTATTTTTTTTTTTTTATTTTTTTTACAAAATCACGATCGTTCCTCAATTGCACGAGAGTAAGCTGAGTACTAATTTGCAATACAACTACGGAGTTCTTACCTGTGTGTTATGACGTTTCTTTCTTAGGTTGAAGCAACAATCCAAAAACGTAAAGAGTAAAGCCGTAGGCTATAGGGCTCGAGCCTAACGGCGTCGGCGCCTAAATGTGTAAAAAGGACGAACAGAAATATTCTCCAGGACGCCTACAGGACGAAAGACATTTTTGTATGTGTGTTCATTTATTACTAGCCTATTAGTGTAACTTACTTAGAAAATGCCAAAATTAACCGGCAAGCGCTGACTACAACGGTCCGGAGTAAGTCTTTTCATGCTTCTATCACTGGCCGGCTCACCCGGAGACTTGTTTCGCGGTAGGCCTACATCTATCACATTGCTTAATGACATCGCAAATTGCGCTGGTTAAAAAACGAGACGATAACTAAATAAAAACTAGTTTTGAATGACAAAAACTATGACGAAAAGCTATTGACATTGTCGTCAACGAATAAAAACTAGACAAAATGTTAGATAGTGACGATTTGGGAAGCGATCCAGTCAGAACTGATGTCCTGCGTTTGTGGTAGATGCGCACATGTGTACTGTAACGCGCTGATCTACCCATCGGCACACGGGTTGAACTGCGCTGCATGTCTCATAAAACGTTAAAAAATGTAAACGTCTTGGAGAATGAGTAGAGCATAAGAGTGACGACGAAAGAAAAAGAGCTCTATTCGGTTCGGTTTTCTGTGCGCACACACCCGACCCGAAGCGTGCAGCCATGCACATAGACAGCGCGCGAGGACTGAATTGAACTCTCTTTCGTGTCTGAATGGACAAATAGCCTACACACAACATTATGTCGAAATGCCCGTTTTGGAGAGTATGTATTTTTCTCTTATTTTTCATATATGTAAAAAGAAAAAGGAAAAAAAAATTGTTCTGCATGAATACAAAAAAGCATTTAACTCCTGTTATTTTTTTTATTAAATCTGTTTTCACCTGTTTAGATAACTACTTTGAATGGAGCTAAATAAATATAATAATATATATCATAAACATTTTTATGGTGTTTTTATTACTACAACTAACAACTAGGCCTATAGATGATAATCACAAAGTAGAAACAACATTTTTATTTTGGTACAGTTGACATTCACTTTATGACGATTCAAATTGTTTTTCAGTACAGTTCCAGAATTGAGGTGAAAAAGTTAGTCTGGAGCCCTGAGATGTAGGGTTTGCAAAACACAACTTTTTTTTAAAAGAGATAGTCACATTGTTGTTATTACTAATAGAGTAGTTTGCAAAGCACAAGTTAATTTATTACGTACATATATTGTACTGAAAAAGCACTGTTCTTGTATTAGAATAAATATTTAGTACAGTAACTTGGTTCATATTTAAATCAATAATGTCTCATATCTTTATGTACTAGTAATTCTAGTAATAGGTCAAATGCAGCAAGTCAAATGACCAACTGGACCTTCTTTGCCAGTTTGCACACATTTCTTTGAAGGATTGCAAAAATATCGTCTGAATATCGATATCGAGATATTGGAAAAAAATATCGAGATATTCATTTTTGTCAATATCTCCCACCCCTAGTTGTAAATAAATCCAAACAATCTAAAAGCCTTTATTTTTTAAGTCTCTCCTCAATCTTTGTGCAAGGTTCCTGATAATGACAGCTGATAGCACCTTATAGGGCCATTAGGGGAGGGTCTTTGTCTTTCTCAGGTGTGAAACACTAAATATTCATGGATTGATGGTTCATGGTTCACGCCTCCTCGCATAAAGCTTTCTAACACAAAACACGTCTTACAAATTTTAAATCAATATATTGTCTTATCTAAATGAGTAGTCAGGATGATTTTCACATAGTTTTGAAGCAAATATTCTAGGCCACGTGATACAATTTTCAAAAGTCTTGTGAAGAAATAATTAGTATGGGTTTTATTACCTTATTTCAGGGACAATGTTTTTTAGTTTTTTCACAAACCACGCATAAACGTCATTATCTCAAAACTAAAAATGTTTACATACATGCTGCTGACATATTACTGTAGCAGAGTTTGTGCTGAATACAGTGTAATCAGACTTTAGCCATGAAAATGTCACAAGTATCAGAAATAAGCACAAATGTCAGAGCATGTCAGAACACCTCCAGGACCCAGAAAACACCTCGGACCCCAGAGGGTTAAATGTGACTAGTGATGCTCCGATTGATCGGCCGCCGATCATGATCGGCCGATATTGGCTAAAGATAGCTTGATCGGCGAACCCCAAAAGCACCGATCAAAAAAGCCGATCACGTGACGTAAATTACTCGCGCGACTTTTTTCCACCTGCATGCATGCGCACGGGCACACAACATCAGAGCGGAGCTTGCCAGTGTCAACATGAGTTCTCCCTTCTGGAAGTTTTTCAAAGTGTCTGACAGAGACGTTGCTAACGGCGAGATTTAACTCTTTGTAGCGTGTATTCTAATTCTATTCACGAGTTGCATGCGCTTGATGAACGCTCTGCTAGTTAACTGAAGATTAATTAGATGTCCGATGTTCGCGGGACACGAGTTGCACGCGCTTGATGCACGTCTCATAAATCGTTAAAAAAATGTAAATGTCTGGGAGAAAGAGAAGACATATAGATCTATCTATCTGAATAACAGTGACGACGCGAAAGAGCTTTATTCGGTATGTTTTTCAGTGCGCACAGCCGCACACACACATAACGTTACACACACACACACACACACACACACAACCGACGCGAAGCGTGCAGCCCTGCACATAGACCGCTATACAGCGCGCGAGGACTGAACTGAGCCCTCTTTCGCGTCCGAATGGGCAAATACACACACAATTATGTCTAAATGTCAGTTTTGGAGAGTATTCGCGTAAACACAGTCGGTTATGTCTTTACAGAGCGTACAGCAGCCTGTGAGAATATCGGACGTGCATCAGTGCAATTGGATCTGCACAGTCGGTCAAGTGACAGTGCGTCATAAACCTAATGCCGTTTGTACACTTAATATTAATCAAACAACAAAATAAAAAGAGAAAAGCATTCACTGCTCTTTTAATAGCTTTAATAAGGATTCATTATATTTAATTCATAGGCTACAAATAAATATGTCTGCTTGAAAGAATAAAGAATGATGTATGTTAAAGAGTGCGTCATTGAAGAAAAAAAGACTGTTTTACTTTAGGAGAAGTGTTTTTATTTAATTTTAAGATATTATTTTATGTCACAGTGCTTAATCTGTGTCTGTATTGCATGTTCAATCTTTAAAAATTATTCATATTAACAGGTTAATAGATGTTTTCTACAGGAATATATAATGGGTTTGGAAATTTTAGAGAAATTCTAAATTAATGCATTACAATTGAACTAAACCCATTATATTTTAGTCTACTAAATCTACTGTAGATTTAGTCAACTAAATTCTTATTGTATTTTGTCGACTAAAACTAGACTAAAACAATTCAGATGACTAAAATATGACTGAAACTAAATGGCATTTTAGTCAAAAGACTGACTAAAACTAAATCAAAATTTGCTGTCAAAATTAACACTGCAGTATATTTATATAACAATTTCCAAGTATGCCTAAGTGTAACTTGATCCCATCCCATTAAGCTGATCTAGTGTGTGTTGGTCTGCCTGACCCCTCTTTGTTTGGAATAATTTTATGTTACTCTGCCTTATTTGGGGAAGATGGCCTACAGTAGCTTTAAGTTATCTCATTTTCTAAATACAATTAAATAAACACTTGGTGGTTCTTCAAGATCTTGACTGTAGCATATTTATGTCTACTGGTTTTTTTTTTTTCAATACAGTTTTCATATTTCATAATATTTCAAATATTTCATAATTCATAGTTAGTTTCATTTCTACAAATGGTGCAAACTCTGCTAGATTATAGATAAAAAATTCCCATTCCCCTGCCATTCTGTGATCGGCAGTAATCGGCAATCGGCAGATCATGATTTTGGTGATCGGTAATCGGTGATCGGCCCGAAAAATGCTGATCGGAGCATCTCTAAATGTGACCCCACTATTGATTTTCAAAAAATGATTAGTGAGATGACGACAAAAGCCCTAGTACAAAATTGGATAACCAAAGAAGAATTCAGCTATCTTAATAGACAACATCCAGTCATTCCGGCATTTTATATGCTTCCTAAAATACACAAAAGCCTTATTAAACCCAAGGGCAGACCTATAGTTGCTGCTAGTAATGAGTCACTATTAGAGCCATTATCAAATTTTGTAGATTATTTCATCAAACCGTTTGTGAAACATCTGCCAGCCTATGTACAAGATTCTACGGATGTTATTAATAAAATCTCTGAACTCCAGGATCTCCCCCTATTACTATTAGGATATGATACTATTTTAGCGACGTTTGATGTAGAAAGTCTATATACCAATATTTCTCACGAACGAGGTATTATAGCACTAGAATACTATCTACAGAATCGTCCTAAGGGTGTGAACCCACCCAGCACGTTTATCTGTGATCTAGCATCAACAATCCTCAGATTAAACTTTTTTGCTTTCCATCAGGGTGAATATTATCTCCAAGTTAAAGGCACAAGTATGGGGAGTACCTTTGCCCCCAGCTATGCTAACTTATATGTTGGATTCATTGAACAACTGTTTATTTTTAATGAGGATAGAAATCCCTTCCTGAGTAATATCATTAGATATTTTAGATATTTGGATGATATCTTGTGTGTTTTTAAAGGGTCCCAGAATGAGTTGAATGAATTCACGACTCACCTCATTAGGATGAGTCCTGATTTGAAATTCAGTGTAGAATCTGACTCAAAACGCGTGCATTTCTTAGACATGTGGATCAAACTAGATAAGGGTAGATTGACCACAACCCTCTATCGTAAAGAGACTAATCGCAATTCGTTTCTTTTGGCAAGCAGCTCGCATCCCAGTGCCCTAAAAAACGGCCTGCCGAAGAGTAAATTTTACAGACTTAGACGTATTTGCCATTCAATTGAAGAGTTTAAAGAAAATGCTATAGATATGAAACAAAGATTTCTAACCAGGGGATATCCCACTAAAAGTATTGAAGAGTTATATAATATCGCCCTCTCCATACCACGATCACACCTTTTGAAAAAGAGTTGTAAAAAGCATAAAAAGTTCTCCTGCATAACTTCTTTTACTCCAAGATCCTTTATTATTAAAAACACCATAATGAAATATTGGCACCTTATATCTGATGAATCTTCTCTTCAGGATAAATGTAAGGATCCACCTTTGTTTGTGGGTGTCCTAACCTTCGCAATAGGTGAGTTAAAGCATGTATAAGATCAGCCCCTACCCAAACACTCTTAGCACCTCTTAGGGATGGGAACTAACTATCCCTGTGGGAATTGTGCCCAATGTAATAACACACACAAGACCTATAATTTTAAACATCCTAGATCTGGTAAGAGCTACAATGTGAAGGGCATTATTACATGTAAAACTAAGAATGTGATCTACATTTTAAGATGCCCTTGTGATATGGTGTATGTGGGAAAGACCACACGTAGTTTAAAACAGAGGATCAGTGAGCATAAAAGCTCGATTAGACGTGCAGACCCTAACTACCCTGTGGCCTGTCACTTTACAGAGTGTGCTCATTCAGTCTCTTCTCTTCGTTTTCAGGGAATTGAGCAGATTAAATTACCTAGAGGTGGCAATATTGATAAAGTGCTATGTCAAAGGGAACTTTACTGGATTCATACTTTTGACGCCTTACATCCTAAAGGTTTAAATGTGGACTTTGACATGAGTGTCATGCTATAGTCACAGCTGTACTGTTTTTTATAAGTCTTGAATACTGCAGTTTATGAAGGTGTTACTGATGTTGTTGCAGTCTCCATGTACTTGTATAGCAAACATGAATTAATGTGTGTGTGTATATATATATATATATATGCGCCTATATTCTTATATACTTTTTGTCTGTTTCTTGTAGTGTTTTTTCACTATGTGGAGTTAGTGTTGATCACCTGAAAAAAACTACAACTCCCACCATTGGACTACAACTGGTCCTACCTGGCTTCTGCAGGTGTGAGTTATCACTGTTGATTGTCCTGATGTGTTTGAACACAGTTAAATGGAATGTGACATTTAGTTTTGGACCACACCTGAGGATGGTCGTTTGACCGAAAGCTTGGCTATTTAATTTGCTTAAAAGGATTCAAGTGTGCGGACAGTTTATTTATTTTGTGAGTTGTCTAATTTTGTCTGTCTGGCACCTTGTTTATCGTGAGTGCGGTGAATCTCCTTCAAATTGGAGCCCTGCATGTAAAATAATACAGCTAAAATAGTATTGTTGAAACAAACCCAGAACATTCTGTACCATTTCATAGTTTAACTGTTTATCTAAATGTGATGAAGTGCTTGAATGTTTGTAACATGAATGTTCTTCAGCATCATGAATGAATGAGGAATAAACACCAACCTCTTTGTTCTTCAGGATCTTCAGTGTGTTTCATTCTGCAGGGTTCTGGATCACTCATGTTCTCACTGTCCTCTTTAATAAACTCAGTCTTGGCAGATTTCAGCTCTTCCTGATGCTTTCATGCTCGTCTTCACTTGTAGCTGATGGGAATTTACAGCATTTATTGGGGAATTGCAGTGGGAGGAGCTTTACCGATGATGTGACTGCAGTGGGAGGAGCTTCACTGATGATGTGACTGCAGTGGGAGGAGCTTCACTGATGATGTGACTGCAGCGGGAGGAGCTTTACCAATGATGTGACTGCAGTGGGAGGTGCTTCACTGATGATGTGATTGAAGTGGGAGGAGCTTCACTGATGATGTATTCCAGTGTGGGAGGAGCTGACCTGCCAAAATAAAAAATATCAATTACTGAGTTTTGTTTTTAGAAGAAATGACACTTCTAGGCATTTATGTCTGTCTATCTATTCATTGTACAGTAACTGATGCCAATTCATTCATTATTTTTATTGCTAATCCTAACATTATTCTACTTCTTCATTAAAATACAGGTATCTAGAAATAGAGAAAAGAATATAGATCATTTAAATTATTCCAAATATAAATAATGGTAAGAAAAACAGTTAAAATCGTAAACAGAAATAAACTTACATATAGTAGCCAACAATTAACCTCAGTCTGCTGATATTGGAGATTTTATTATTTAGAAAATAAGTAATTTAGCAATATATTAGTACACCATTATTTCTCTGTGTGTGTGTCTTTGGAAGCCTGAAAAGGCCAAAAATGCTGAGACAGCAGAGAGTGCTATTTCAGTATGTCACATGGTACAAAAGTATTTCTCAAAATATCTATAGAATGTATTACCATTTTTGGAAGGGTTGTAGGGATATATATATATATATATATATATATATATATATATATATATATATATATATAAGAAGAGGGCCACTCTTCTGGAGCGATTCCCTGCAGAGGTCGCTCGGCTTTGTTCGTTAATAAAGTCTAAGATTTCTGCCATCAAAGATCTCTGAGAAGTCCTTTCCCAAAAAAAATTAAAACCGCAACACTGACACCAATGCAGTGAGCTTTAAGTGACAATTTACAGGAGATCTGAAGACATCAGCATAATAAATGAGGAGAAAACAGGAACTATTGTCATGAAATAAAGAGTGTTTTCAGCAGATCTGTTCATATTGATGATCATCAGACGATCAACACATTCAACAAGCCATTCAGGATCATCAGATCATCTCACTTTATTCTGAGTGTTTGCTGTTAGAAACACATTATTTGAGTCAGGATATAAAAGCCTACAAAACTACTGCTATACTGAAAGGCAATACTGTTATTTCTCACAATATGACATGGATAAAACATCAATAATACAAAAACAATCACTAATGACACTCATCTTCATAAACCACTACAGTACAGATAAAAATAACAGAAACGGTTAATTATCATAAAACTTTTAAAAACAAAGAGCACCACAAATTATTGTTCCAAGAGTAAAACGCTTTTCATATTATTGCTTTAATGTCTCACGTGGCTCATCATAGGCTCAATGTAAAGCATTAGGCATTATCTGTTCCAGTATGACACTTGAGATCGATTCACATTAATTCCCCTCACAGATCTTAAACTTTTGACTTGACGAAACAATCACACAAACACACACAAACTCTCTCAGGTCTGAATGAACTCCACATATTCTCCTCATGCTCGCTGCTGCTGCACTAAATGTTTATTTCAGTGAGAAGACGCCAGAAAAGACGCACAAGTATCGCTGTGATCGATGAAAACAATACAGAAATGAGCCTGTCGCTTAATCAAACTGTATAAAGTGTGTAAATATGATAAATACCGTGAACTGCTCTCTCCTCGCCTCAGAAGACTCGACGCTGAAACTCAACGAGAGAGACCAGTAGCTCCTCATTGGTCCTCACTGCAGAACACGAGATCCAGGGGGCGGAGTTGGATCCAGATCTAAGGGGTGGAGATGGGTAGGTTTATAAGGTGGGAGGAGTCTGTATCTAACTCCTCCCCCTGGATTTCGTGTTCTGCAGTGAGGACCATCTCGAATAGACGGCTAACCAGTATGGCAAGCCGTATTAGCATATAAAACTATGGCAAGCCTTGCAACTTTGATTTGAATATCCATAAATATATTTTCCCAGATAGCACAAGCCTATTTGATGTGATTTTTACATCTGGAAGACGTATTTTTAAGAGTGTTTGCTCATCTGCAATACGTCTATAGGACGTCTCCGTCAGATGTCAAATAGACGTTTAGAAGATGTCTTTAAGATGCAGTGCCGCTGCTAGCCATTTTGGTGCCCTAAGCATAATTCCTTTATGATGCCCCCCCCATCATTTATTTTTATTTTCATTTTCATTTATGTTTCATACCCCAATGAGGGTATGATTTATAAAAAATAAAAAAAAAGTAACACTTTAGTTTAGGGTCTACTGCTCACTAACTAGTTTCATTACCATGCAATGGCATGGTTTTATCATCACTGTGGTCCCGAATTTGAGGTAGGTTAGTCAGGGGGGTTCGGGGTTTCCCCGGGAAAATTTTGGATTTCTCTGAACTACAGATGTGCATTTTAAGATGTTGTGAAGGCAAACAAACAAAAAATCGATAACAACAGCTTTAAAACCATGTCAGTGGGCAGCTGATTATTTTTCTCTCCTCATCAGCATCACACTCTTTTTCACTTTGTTTTTATCTTGCCCTGTCTCTTCCTCTCCTAAAGTTGGCTTTTTTAATTTACTAAAGGCTACAATTTGTATTTTATTCTCAATATGTACACATTCATTATTAATCCTGTGCCTAACATGATGAAAACGGCTTTGTTCATGTTTCTTGTCCCCTCACAATGACAGTAGCCTAAACTATTACAGTAGGCTACATGTTACATAGGCCTATTTTCAGTTCAAAATGGCGAAATTAGACAAAACTATATTAGTTTGCCTAATTATTTTTTGTCATTCGTTTAACATTTATGACCTAAAAAAAACTGTCAAATATGAAACGTTAAGTTTAGCTACTTACATCTTATCTCGCACTTGACCGTACACTGAAGCGTCGAGTTGCACTGTTAAAATTCGCGCTCAGCGTCTGTGAACATAAAGCCCGCCTACTTTGATTTGATTGGTCATCTCAAATATTCTGACATTGACGAGCAGTGACGGACCAATGAGGCTCAGATGAACACACACACACCCTGTCCTCTCTGTTTCTGACGTGCTCTAGCTCTGCTCGGCTCTGCGGATTGAAGATGAAGAACGCGCTGAATCTGATTATAACAAGAAGTTTGATGATTGATTTTTCATTAGGCTATTTTTGGTGCCCCCTCAGCACTTGGTGCCCTACGCACAGCGCGTGATGCGCGTGGTGGGAGCGGCGGCACTGTTAAGATGTAATGATTTAGAATGCACGTTAAACTGACATCTTCTAAACGTCTATTTGACATCTGACGGAGACGTCCTATAGACGTATTGCAGATGAGCAAACACTCTTAAAAATACGTCTTCCAGATGTAAAAATCACATCAAATAGGCTTGTGCTATCTGGGTTGACTAGTCATAATTATAATTTGACTAGTCAGAATGCAGAGATGGGAAGTTACAAAGTACAAATACTTAGTTACAGTAGTACTCAAGTAGATTTTTCTGAGATTTTTACTTTAGGCCTACTTTACTATTTATTTTTGACTTTCTACTTTTACTCCTTTCATTTTTAACACAAATATCGGTACTTTCTACTCCTTACATTTAGCAAAATTGGCTTGTTACTTTAGTTTCAAATAATTTCAGTGGAGTTACCGTAATTATTTTTTGCCTCATTAATATCGAATTCAATCTAATTGAATGGGAATTTATGTTACACTTGACGCACCACTGCAAGACGACTCGACATGATGGCGGCAACATTAGCACATAGTAGTATAGACTGCAACATTATTGAAATGTATCCGATGTAGGCGACATTTATTATTAGCACTCCATGCTCAAAGATTTACTAGTTGTGTCGGGTTAGTTCACCCAACAATGAAAATTCTGTCAGTAATTACTCACCCTCATGTTGTTCCAACCCTGTAAGACTTTCGTTCATCTAAGCTTCTAAGGGACTGAAACTTGTTCCCCCGAAAAGTTATTAAAGACATCGTTAAAATAGACTAATTCCACTAAATGTGTTTAGAAAAAAATACAGATGTCTTTACCTGTGAGAAGTGAAGAGAGAATGATCAGTCCCAGCAGACACAGATCACACTTATCAGACATTTCTGTTTCTGTCCGTCTGTCTCTTCATTATATATAGTTACAGCTCTTCCTCTTCATTATATATAGTTACAGGTCCTCCTCTTCATTATATACAGATACAGCTCTTCCTCTTCATTATATATAGTTACAGGTCCTCCTCTTCATTATATATAGATACAGCTCTTCCTCTTCATTATATATAGATACAGCTCTTCCTCTTCATTATATATAGTTGCTCTTCCTCTTCATTATATATAGTTACAGCTCTTCCTCTTCATTATATATAGTTACAGCTCTTCCTCTTCATTATATATAGTTACAGCTCCTCCTCTTCATTAAATATAGATACAGCTCCTCTTCTTCATTATATATAGCTACAGCTCCTCCTCTTCATTATATACAGCTACAGCTCCTCTTCTTCATTATTATATAGTTACAGCTCCTCCTCTACATTATATATAGTTACAGCTCCTCCTCTTCATTATATATAGTTACAGCTCCTCCTCTTCATTATATATATTTACAGCTCCTCTTCTTCATTATATATAGCTACAGCTCCTCTTCTTCATTATTATATAGTTACAGCTCCTCCTCTACATTATATATAGTTACAGCTCCTCCTCTTCATTATATATAGTTACAGCTCCTCTTCTTCATTATAACCAACAGCTGATAACCAGGGCCTGGACGAGAAGTTGTGTTGCATGCTCAGTTAGGAAAGGCCTGACCTTCCTGATGTTGTGCAGTGCAAACCTGCATGATCGAGCTGTCTTTGTAATGTGGTCTGTGAAGGTCAGCTGGTGGTCAAATGTTACTCCAAGATTTCTGACCGACCTTGATGGGGTGATTGAGGATGAATCTAGCTGGACAGTAAAGTCATGCTGTAGAGACGGATTGGCAGGGAGGTCAAGAAGCTCTGTCTTTGCCAGGTTGAGCTGCATGTGATGTTCCTTCATCCATGAAGAGATGTCCTCCAGACAGCTTGAGATACGTGCAGATACTGTGGGATCATCTGGTTGAAATGAGAGGTAGAGCTGGGTGTCATCAGCATTCAATGATCAGAGAAACCATGAGCCTGTATGATGGATCCCAGTGATGTGGTGTAAATGGAGAAGAGGAGCGGTTCAAGCAGATGAAAAACTGTGGTCAGTTGATATGCGTTGGATATTTAACAGGTGTATGCAAAATGCAATGTTAAGATTCTTTTGCGTCGTCCGTAATCCAGATCCGTAGGGTAGAAGACACTCTCAATTCCCGCCTGAAAATGAAGGCAGGATCGCAGCCTAACCCCAAAAGAACTGAAGGAATCGATACCCACCAGAGCCTAAGATATTTAGGCAAATATTATAGATTATGTTATTGAAAAATACAGACATGGACATAGGTGTAATACTCTTTAAAAAGAGCTAACCGTGAAGCCGTTGCCTAGAGTGTTGAGTAATGCCAAGTAAGAGGAGAAGGAGCCTGAGTTAGTGAGTCAGCCTCGATAGGCCAAATGGAAAAAGCAAGCTGGGTAGGCTGGGGAATAAATAAGTAAGGGAAACTGCCACCACAACCAGAAGTTTGTATAGATAGTATGCTTACCTCAGGAGAATTAATATGCAAGGTTTATGATATGCTGTAGCTATCCTGATGCTTGTTAGTAACAAAGTAATCTTTAGAGTCGCGTAAGTCTGATGTGCATTAATACCATACTTGATGACCCTTGGCTCATGGAGTGGTTGAGGGAGCATTCAATCAATCATTCACTTTAAGTTTAAGGGTTCCTCCCCCTGCCAAATCCCACTTTAACCACTGGGTGTGTATGACATTCTTCTTTCAGACGAATACAATCAGAGTTATGTTAAAAAATGTCCTGGCTCTTCCAAGCTTGATAATGGCAGTGAATGGCCGTTTGTCTTTGGAAGTCCACCAAAGTGCATCCATCCATCATTAATGAGCTCCACGCATCTCCGGGGGTTAATAAAGGCCTTCTGAAGTGAAGCGATGCGTTTGTGTAAAGAAAAAAGATCCATATTTAAAACTTTATAGACTAAAATAACTAGCTTAAAAAGAGTAACACTTGAACTTGACGCACAACGTAATGACGGCAATTGACGCCTCTCGCGGTTCAAATATACAGGGCTGGGCAACCGCGTTCATCATTACGGTGTGTGTCTTTCATGCTCTGCTCTTCTCAGTCCTGAGTGATGCCATTAACCCTCTGGGGTCGGAGATCACACCGGCGTGATCTGCTCGCTTTTTTTCTTATCAGTGCAAAACAGACTCAAAATACTCTGTTGATTTTGATCTTACATATAAGTGTTATACATCATTCAAATCTGTTAAATGTCTTATTTTATTTGTGTACACTCATAATAAAAACAAAATGTTGTGTTTTTCGTAAAATAAAGAAAATAAACATGATGCGTGTTCTGCCGTCTCTCTCAATGTGAAGCTCATTCTGAAACGCGACAGAACATGATCTGTAATTTAGCTAATGTTTGTCACACAAACTTGAAACGTATGTCTTTACAACGCTTGGAGTCTCTATTTTTAAATGATGTAAATTATATCAAAAACAAATATTCTATGTTTAAGTAATCTGTATGAAAGCAGCGACATGTACAGTTTCTCAAACGGGCCTCATTAACTTTAACACTAGAACTACCAAGACGGTCATTTTGACCGTTTTTAAATTTTACAGTGTAATAACTTTGTTAAAATAAAATCAATGTGGCTGTAGGACTCTGACTTTTCCTAAATATGTGTATATTTTATTCTGACACTGTTATTTTATTAAAATCACAAAACAGTTCTGACTATTTCTACCTAGAATGGCCATGGCGGTCATTTTGACCGCACGCATTATAAATATCATAAGTCCGCTACATTTCCCGCCATCAACGCGCACATATTGTTCAAAATTCTCTTCTGAACATCTTCTGAACATCTTCTGAACATCACTGAACCACGAACTCTACCTCTACCTCTAGCTTAATGCCTAAACACGCGAGGCAATGATCGTGACCATCAGCCGGCGCCAGGAAACGACATTATGCAGAAACACACGGTGGAGCGACATCTTGAAAAAGACACAGTGTCACTCGTGTATAATGCTCTTTCAGGGAACTGTTCTCTCCTTATAGTGCCGAAGCGCACAGGGGAAATGGCAGCAGCACTCACTCTTTCAAGCTGTTTAAACAGCACAATCTCTAAGATCCCAATTCATCGGTACATTCTGATGTGGCGTCTGAGGGAACTTATTTACAGTCTGAAAGGGAACTCATATTTGAACAGATACTCTCATGTGAAGTGTCACTGTATACAGAAAACTGAAGATTGTAGTACTTTAAACTACAATAGTCTCATTATTCAGCTCAAATCAATAACATTTGTGTGTTCTCATATAAAAGGTTCAAGTAAAGTTTGATTGATAGTATTTTCTGATTCTTGATGTGTGTGTGTGTGTGTGTCAAAGTCACATGTTTTTTGTTTTGTAAAAAAAATTCCTTATTAATACCAAATTAAATTAATTAACTTGAGTGAACACATCCAGTTTCTCACGAAGAGAAAAATCACAAATTTAACACAAAATTCAAACAATAAATACAGTTTTGGTGTTGTGTTATTAAACTAAAGAGATCAGGGGCCCGTTCTTCGTACGTCGCTACCTCAGTTAGCTGGATTTGATTGTTGGCGATTTGGCATGATCTTGGATTGTTTGGTTCTTCGACGCTCATCCTGGACTTGCTGTCATAGCAACAAGTGCGCAAGCTTGAACCTGCTCGCGAGCAGCTTATTTCGTGTGAGCAGGATTAGATCGCGGCTTTATAAACTGAGCTGATACGGGAAGTCTTTTAACGCAGCGTGATAGTGTACTTTTTGAGAGATATCATTTTTCTCATGACTCGTGAGGATGTCGTTTACACCATTAATTTGTTGGAAACGCATTATTGCAGGCAAGTTACTATAGCGATTCTTAATATTCCAGATTGTAATATTATATCAAATTTTAAAAAAGGCAGTTGACAGACTAAAATCTCATAGATGTTCCATATCACACATATGGCCAGGATCTGTGCATGACTCAAGAATTTTCAGAGATTTATGCACATTATTTGAACGTGGTAAGGAAAAATATAAATATCAAGCTCACTGTTTTACACACACTTATCGTTAGCCTCATAGCATAATTGCCTAAGTCATATTTCAATGTATTTGGAAAACAAGAAGAAACAAAAAATGACTGAATTATGCTATGAGGCTAACGTTATGCTGATCCTAACAGAAACAGAACTGAGTTTTTCCATTATATAGGTGATTACAACAGGATTCTGCTTGGAGACAGGTGTTTTATGGCCCCAATCCCTGACCCAAACCCCAGACCAGTTACAATGCAGCTCCATCAGGACAAGAGCACACAATGAAGTGAACTTTAGCCAACTAAAGTGTCTGTAAAGTCTGAGGGTTGCACCTGACAGGGCCGTGGCATTGCATGTGCCATATTACACACCATTGCACCATCAGAAAAAAACAAAAAAACATTTCATTAATGTTTAATAAAAGACAAGACAAATATGCTTAGAATTCTTTGAGTTTTATTTTATTGTTCTTTGTAAAGAAAAGCCAGTGATAGTCATATTTTGTCTGCAATAAGAGATATTATGCAAAGTCAGCTATAGTACTCTGTGTGAAATAAAATATTAGCACTTAGAAGTTCCTTTGAAGCAACTCTATCTCTAGTGTCAGTTGTTTTCTTTAAAGGGCACCTATTATGGCATTTAAAATGTTCCTAATATTGTTCTGGGAGTCCCCAACAACAGTTTTACATGCATGCAATGACAAAAAACGCTTTTGTTGTCTTATAATATGCATTTATTTTTACCTGATTTGCTCACCGACTCTCAAATGATTCGTTTAACAACTAATTTTTCAAACCCCTCCTTTGCGTGACGCTAATCTGCGGTGATTGGTCAGATGACCCAGCCAGTTATTTTTTTGCGTTAGCCCAAAGCTTAAACATATTGATAAAGCACTGCAGTACTACAGGTATTGCTCTATTCTTTATGACAACACCAATAACAACGACAAACATTTCACATATTTAAAAAAAATGACATTGTAGAGCTAGAAGCTGTGCTGAGCGTAATTACACAACAAACACACACTTATTGAGCATGCTACAAAACCCATAAAAGCAACAATTATTAATAATACTTACAGGTTGTGATTCGGAGGAGGAAGCTGATCCAAATAAACTTGGTACTGAGCCTTCCTTCAATATCAGCCGGCTCGCGAATCCATATTTGACAGCATTTATGTTTTTGAAGCAATCATCTTCAAAATGACGCGAACACAGCAATAACTTCGGACTATACGTTACATCTGTGGTATAGTTGCATATATGAACTGTAGCCACTGATTCTTCAAATGCTCGTCTCTGGGCAGATGAAAAAATGTCGCTTTTGCGTCACACTTCAGAACACATCGTCTCGTCGCCATGATGTTGTTTTCAAGTTTCCCTGGCTTCTACGAGTACGAGCGCAAAGAGTGGGCGTATCTTATTCAAATAAATTGTACAAGTGATGTCATAAAGTTAGAGAAAATGCATCGTTCGTCTATCGATTCATATCAGCGACTCAGAGTCGACTCTTACTTTTGAGAGACAATAACTTTGTATATGGTGAACTTTCATGTTTAAAACTTTGCAGGATGTTATCGTTCACTTAGATCTATGTTACACACTACATGAAGGGCAATTTTCAAAAATCCATAATAGGTACCCTTTAAGTTGTCAAGTATTTTCAAAATACTCTATGACTTCCGGTGGAGAGAACGCTGGCATGTTTGGTTGCCGCTTCTTCACTCGGTACTTTTAATTGTTTTATTTGTTTTTATTTTATTATTTATCATTATATGTTGTTGTTGGATTCCTTGTTACTTGGTTGTGCTTCTACATTCCTGACTGGGATCGGACAAACACTCTTTGCTGTGCCTGTGAAACCTACGTGTGTGTAACCTATCGGTGTGCCTGGATTTTTCACTCCTTTGTGCTCTCCGTGTTCCTAACAACAGTGCGTCAGAAGTTCTGTTTTATTACAACACTGACTTTGGATTCTACTCTGGACATTTTGGATTGGATCAAACTGTGTCCCGTGTAGCAGAGCCTGATTTTCGGTTCATCACAACTTTTTGACTTCAGTTGGACATTACTATGTGGATTCGTTTACTATTTGCTGTCATTTTGGCATTGACTGGCCTCTGTGGAGTGCGGATCCTCGAACACCTGGACCACGTTATGATAAGGTACTCTCTGCCTGAACTGCTTTCACAGAAACACCAGTTGTTGCTCAACATACGTGTCCGTGAAACTTTACGATCACTTCACCTTCTACGTCAGCCTAAATATGTCCATAGGGGATCACAGCGGAATTTTAACATCACAGGGACTGATATTAAGGTCTTATGTTCCCGTCCCACATGTATTGACAATCAAAACATCTCTCGTGGTGTTCGCCTTGCGAACTTATGTTATCCACAAGTGTCTACAATATACTATGACAAAGTCCGCCCTGATTTTATCAGGTTCGCGCACCTTAATGTACGTTCATTAAACAAAAAGACTGATTTACTTAATGACATCATCCTTGAAAAAAAACTCGATGTCTTCTGTATTTCAGAAACTTGGCACCAACAGAATGACTTTTTAAATCTCAATCTCTGTACTCCACCGGGATTTAGATATTTTGACAAACCCAGAGCAACTGGTAAAGGAGGTGGCCTTGCTGTTGTGTACAGTACCAAGGTCTCTGTTACTGAAATTACTGTTCCTCCTGTCTTATCATTTGAGAGTATTGTTTTTAAAGTTAGTGGTGTTTCTCCTGTTTTGATCTTGTTTATCTATCGGCCACCGAAACCTAACCCTCTGTTCTTTGAAGAACTCACTGAGCTACTTGCATTTGTAAATCCCCTCTGTCCATCTATGATTCTTATTGGAGATATTAACATTCATGTTGATAATCCTAGTTGTAATCATACTACTAATTTGATGGAGATTCTGGATTGTTTTAACCTGATACAACATGTAAACTTTTCTACTCATAGAAAAGGTCATACACTTGATTTAGTGTGTAGTACAGCTGGTGCTGATATTAATCGGCTTGAAGGCAAAGATTTGTGTATCAGTGACCATAAGCTCTTGAGCTTTACCTTATCTGTTCCTCTTCAAAAACTACAAAAGAGGGTTATAAGTTTTAGAAGTCTTAAAAATATTGATCTTAATCAGTTTTCATGTATGATCAATGAGAGTCCTGCAGGTAATACTGTTGATCACTATAATTCAATTTTATCATCAACTCTGGATGTGCTGGCCCCCAGAAAGGAACGTGTCGTTTCATTTTCGAAATCATCACCCTGGTTTACTATTGAGCTCAGGGCTCTTAAAGCAAAGAACAGGCAGTTGGAACGACAATATAAAAAATCAGGGCTCACTGTTCATAAACTTATGTATGATGAGCATTTGGTTCAGTACAGTGATGCCCTCAAAATAGCAAGAACCGAATATTACTCTCAAATCATTAATGACGGTACTGCAAAACCAAACAAGATGTTTAAAGTAATCAACAAACTCCTTAAACCTACCAATTCACTCATTTGTTCCACTGTGCAGCAGTGCAATAAGTTTCTGTTCTAACTCATGTTCTCAAGGAGTGTCTGTCATCTATCAGTCCTCTCATTTTGAACATTGTTAATGCTTCTCTTACTACTGGAGTTGTTCCTCAAGTCCTTAAGGTTGCTTCCATCACACCCATTCTTAAAAAGCCTGGGTGTGATGTGTCTGATCTGTCTAATTACAGGCCAATATCTAACCTTCCATTTTTGGCGAAAGTTTTGGAACGTGTTGTTATGTCACAACTATATTCTCACTTGTCCATGAATGAGCTTTTAGAACCTTTTCAATCTGGTTTTCGATCAGGACATAGTACTGAGACTGCCTTGGTCCGAGTTATGAATGATCTCCTCGTCTCTGCTGACTCTGGTGCCCTTACTATCTTGGTGCTGTTAGATTTGAGTGCAGCTTTTGACACTGTGTGTCACTCTATACTGATTGAGAGACTCGAGACTTGGCTTGGTATTTCCGGGACAGTGCTGGAGTGGTTTAAATCTTACCTCACTGATCGTACCCAGTTTGTCACTTTAGAAAATAATAAATCTAACGTTGGACAGGTATGTCATGGTGTTCCTCAGGGGTCTGTCCTTGGCCCGATACTTTTTAATATTTACATGCTTCCTTTAGGGCAGATTATTAGAAAGCATGGTTTGGGGTTCCACTTCTATGCTGATGATACTCAGATTTATATTAGCACAAAAACTAATATCACAGGTATATTAGCACCCCTTTCTGCCTGTCTGCAGGAAATTAAATTATGGATGTACCACAATTTTCTTAAATTAAATGGTACAAAGTCAGAGGTTTTTTTAGTTGGTACACCTGCTGCAACCTGTAATGGTAAAAATTTTAATTTGGACATTGACAATAATGTACTATCTGCATCACCTCAAGTTCGCAACCTTGGTGTAATTTTTGATTCTCACTTAACACTTGAAGCACATATCAAGAGCATTTTAAAATCTGCATTCTTCCATTTAAGGAATATTGCCAGGATCAGGCCTTTTCTTTCATTACCTGATGCTGAAAGGCTTGTCCATGCACTTGTGACCTCTAGGCTTGATTATTGTAATGCCCTTTATCTTGGCCTTCCTGCAAAGTCTATTAAGCGACTGCAACATATACATAACTCAGCTGCACGTGTTCTTACACATACTCCTTTTCGTCAGCATATCTCTGGTGTGCTTAGGAACCTGCATTGGCTTCCGCTACATGCCCGTATTGATTTTAAAACTCTTATTTTAACATATAAAGCTGTACATGGAACTGCACCATCATAAATATGTGATTTAATTACGCCATATATGCCCTCTCGATCTCTCCGCTCCGCCCACTCTTTTTTTACTTAAACAGCCTTCTTGCAGACTGAAAACAATGGGTGAAAGAGCTTTCTCTGTGGCAGCCCCCAGGTTGTGGAATGCACTTACTTTAACTGTTAGGAATGCTACAACATTAACGAGTTTTAAGAAACAGTTAAAAACCCATCTTTTTTAAGAAGGTGTTTGTGTCTTAATTGGTGTATGTTAATGTATTTACTTTTACTAGTTCAAAGGAGGAAGCTGGTAGTCAACGAGGTGCGAAAGCAGGAGGAGAGGATGAGGAGTATAAAGGCCATTTCCCAGGCCAAGCAGGGAGAGTGGATGAGATGGGAGAGTGTGGAACAACGCAAAATGGGCTGGCAAGACCTTTGGTCAATGGAAGAGAGTAGGATCAGTTTCCTTATTAGGTCAACATATGATGTTCTCCCATCACCGCAGAACCTAAACCTCTGGGTAGGAGAGGATCCCTCTTGTCCTTTGTGTTCATCACCTGCCACATTAAGGCACATTTTGACAGGATGTAAGGTGGCTCTTAGCCAAGGTCGGTTTACTTGGCGCCATGACCAAGTACTGAGATGTTTGGCTTTAGCATTGGAAGGCAAGCGTAGTATGACCAATAAGTTGCCGCATGTTCTAGCAAAACATTACACGCAGAAGACAACATTCCTCCGCCCAGGCGAGCAACCACCAAGAAAAGGTGTTAACACCAATTCTCGGCCAGGACAACTGGAAGCTGCTAGGGACTGGAAGATGCTGGCTGATCTTGATCAACGGCTTATTTTTCCACCTGAGATTGCCACCACTAACCTACGACCAGACATTGTTTTGTGGTCTGGATCAGCACGCATTGTTCAACTGATAGAGTTGACAGTGCCATGGGAGGATGCTGTAGATGAGGCATATGAGAGGAAGAAACTGCGGTATGCTCATTTGGCCACTGAAGCAGAACAGCGAGGATGGAGAGTCCAGGTTTATCCAGTGGAAGTGGGTTGTCGAGGTTTTGTGGCACACTCTACAACCCGGTTCCTCAGAGACGTCGGATTCAGCGGCCAAGAGTTGCGTCGCACAGTAAAGAACTTATCTGAAGCAGCAGAAAGGAGCAGCAACTGGCTGTGGTTGAGACGGAAAGATTCTAGCTGGCAAGGTACAGGCCGCCACGCTACGGTTTCGTAGAATTCTTGAAAAACTTGAAGAGTCTGTTGGTTTATTTGTATAGGTTGTATAGTATAGGTTGTATAGTATACTATACAATTTGTATAGGTTGTATAGTATAGAATGACGGGTGGTTGGGCAGATATTGTGTTTTGCGGTAGGTGGTATGCCATACGGAACCGTTGCCACTGTAACCGCTTTAACGCACCAGTGGGGCTCGACAGCCTTAGTCAATCGGGTTGGCGCGTATGGTTGGGTTGCGGAGAGATAGTGAGATTGTGGTTAGGTCTCAGCAGCAGGAGGGATGTAGAGGTCAGTAAGCTGGGCTGAGTTGAGTGGGGGACGGAGGGGGGTGACTCTGGGACGCCAGAGTCATTGTCGAGCCCTCTTGAGGTGTCGTGGGCTAGTCGACGAAACACTGAGGACGGAAGGTGCCCACTTGAAGACCCTAGAGATGTCCCCTACTCGGCTCAATCCAGACGGTTGTCGTGTTGGTCCACTAGGGAGACCACACTGTAGTTGCAGCCGTCGTGTGTGCTGACGCGCCAAGTACACTGCAGCCGTTAACGCCGGACAGAAGGGGAGTCACACCCTCATATGGAAAGAAGCGTAAATGGATGGAGAAGCATAGTTTACTGTAAAGCTACGTCTTAGTGTTGCTTATCTTGGCGAAAGCCGAGTACAAATCAGCATGAAGTTTTAACATCTACTCTCGTGTAATGGAAATTACTTTTGTACTGTGCTTGTAGCGCCTTGGGTACAAGAAAAGCGCAATATAAATAAAATGTATTATTATTATTATTATTATTATTTTAAAGGGGTAGAGGTAAACCTGTCAACACAAGCCTTATGCATCAAAAATTTAAAGGAAAAAGTACAACACTGCCAACCTCTGCATCACTGCTTTGGTCAGACTCTTCTGTAGGCCTTTCTGTAGATGTGGACTCCTGACTCATATTGCATTCAGAAATAATAGGTGCTCAAGTGTAAATTAAGTAAAGTTATTTATGCACTTAAAGATACCTGAGATGGTTCCTTCACTGTCCTGTGCATTAGGGGGAAAAATGGGCATTACAAAGTGTTGTACTTTCTTCCCTTTTGATGTAATGTTAGAAAAAGTCTCACTGCACATGCTTCAACCAACACTTGCTTGGGAACAGGTAAAAGTGTTGGTGTATTGTTTAAAACTGCACAAAAGAGGAAAACACAATTTCATTACAATGACACTGGAGGGAAATGTGATCAATAACTCATGGCAACATTTTTTTTAATTAACTACATGTAGTTTCACACATGTAGACTTTCACAAGTCAAAGCAATTCACTACTACTCAACGTTTAACAGTTGATATGACTGGATCAGCCATTTGGATTATAGGCCTACTTAATTTAATGCAGATTATTCTACAGTGTACTAGGATCATTTAAAGTTCATTAACCAGTAATGAAGGTGTTGCTGCTCCTGCCTCTGGCTGTGGGTCTGAGGAAGAGCTGAACCCAGGGATGCCCTCCACAACCCAAGGGCCAGCTCTTTTGCCTGGGTATAACGGGGTCGTTCATCCAACCCAAGGGCCAGCTCTTCTGCCAGACAAGACCCCTCGGGCGGCCAGGGCGGAGCAGAACCCTCGGGCGGCCAGGGCGGTGAAGACCTTTCAGGAGGCCAGGGCGGTGTAGACCCCTCGGGCGGCCAGGGCGGTGAAGACCCCTCGGGCGGCCAGGGCGGTGAAGACCCCTCGGGCGGCCAGGGCGGTGAAGACCCCTCGGGCGGCCAGGGCGGTGAAGACCCCTCGGGCGGCCAGGGCGGTGAATTCTCCCTTTCGGTGGCTGGAGAAGAGACACGAAAACCCCTACCGCTGGATTTAGGCATGACGGAGTCCTGTCACGACACGTACACAGGAAATGGTAAGATCCAAAAGCAGTATTTTAATGGGGTAATCCGTACTCATAAATAATGTCCAGGCAAAGGTCAAAAACCAGTTGGGCAATCCAAACACATGAAACAAATACGATCCAGGCAGATACCGACATCAGAAACGTGTAGACGTAAAACAAGGACTCCGTAACAAACACTGAAACAGACAGGGTATAAGTACACAGACACAAATGATCTAAACAAGGAACAGCTGGGATAAATGATGACAGGGAACAGCTGAGTGCAATGAACCGTGATAAGTGTAGATGGGGATTATGGGGAATGCAGTTCCTAATGAGAATGACACCGTGGGAGAAAGGGACCTCAAGTGGACACCAAGGAACATAACACAACACTGTGACACTTATTCTTTACAGGTAAAGTTCTTTCTGGTAGGAAAAAATACTTAGGATTTAACTTGAATGGTTAGATAATGACAGTTATAATCATTTTAGCTTTTAACATCATCAGTGATAAAAGGAAAGATTCTCAAAGCCTTTAAAGCAGGAAAAGTTATTTATTAAGTTACAAGTTTAAATATACAGACAGTAGAATGGGACAACATACTGTATAGAAAACTTAGTTGTAACAAATAACGGACTGTTGTGCAGACGAGGCCGTAAAAGCCTCCCTTCACAGTATGAGGTTACACACCGCTGTGTGGGAGTGGCGGGGTTAAAGCCTTTCTCCAAGATCAACAGTTACCTTTCCTGCTTATACCCTGAGCAAGGCATGGTTAAACATGAGTGGAAAACCAACACCAAACCCGACCGACAGGAATCCAAAAGATGAGGCAGATGGGTGGTGATCAAGAGGGGGAGAAGAACATTAACATATTCTCCTCAATGCCTGTGTAAGCAATACTACATAGATTGCACATTAGGATACTTTAAAATAATATCTCTATTAAGTTCACAAACATACCATACACTCAAAAAAATGATATGTTGGCTTTACTTAACTTTTCTTTGTAAACAGGTTCCACCGGTTCCACATAACTATGTTTCGTTAAACAAACATAATATGTTCATGTAACTTCAACAACATGGAATTTGGTCATTTTAAGCGACCCAATTAAACTCTGAGCTAATGAGTTAATTAAGTGATTTATTGAGTGATGATTGCGCATTATTGAAGACACCTGATGTTAACAAGCAGAATCACTGAAGGAGAAAACCGGAAATGTTTAAGTCACCATTATGGAGATAAGTGTGTGTTTTAGTTGGGCTCTTGACCATTAACTCATTAACTTTTGAGTTTGTTTGGCTGCTGTACGTGAGTTATAACAGCCAAATGAACAATGAACAAAGGTGATCTGATGGTGTTGGTTGTGTTTTAACATAATCATTGTTTCACAATCATTTGACCTGAGTCACTGAACCTATATTAAACCCAATTTATGAGTTAAGTTTACCTTACGGATTATAGCAGCACTGTCATTGTAGAGCGTACTATTTTGAGCCTTTTTAATGAAATTCATATGATCAAATCAATACATAAAAAAGAAACTTCTTAAGAAATATTTTCAGTAGGCACACACAGACATCAAGAATCAGCCTGTGAATCTCAACAATGGTGACAATTATAAAGCATGTTGCAGTGCATTCTGGGTGCCACCAATCAAAACTCATTCATGGCTCCCATCATGCATTGCTACATGAATAAATAATGAGCTTATGATCTGTTTGTCACCATTGCTGAGATTCACAGGCTGATTCTTGATGTCTGTGTGTGCCTACACAAAATATTTTTTAAGAAGTTTCTTTTTTATTTATTGATTTGATCACTTAAATTTCATTGAAAAGGCTAAAAATAGTATGCTCTACAATGACAGTGCTGCTATATTCCGTGAGGTAAACTTAGAAATTGGGTTTAATATAAGTTCAGTGATTCAGGGCAAATGATTGTGAAATAATGATTATGTTAAAACACAACCAACACCATCAGATCACCTTTGTTCATTGTTCATTCGGCTGCTATAACTCACGTACAGCAGCCAAACAAACTCTAAAGTTAATGAGTTAATGGTCAAGAGCCCAACTAAAACACACACTTATCTCCATAATGGTGACTTAAACATTCCGGTTTTCTCCTTCAGTGATTCTGCTTGTTAACATCAGGTGTCTTCAATAATGCTCAATCATCACTCAATTATTCACTTAATTAACTCATTAGCTCAGAGTTTAATTGGGTCGCTTAAAATGACCAAATTCCATGATGTTGAAGTTACATGAACATATTATGTTTGTTTAACGAAACATAGTTATGTGGAACCGGTGGAACCTGTTTACAAAAGAAAGTTAAGTAAAGCCAACATATCATTTTTTTGAGTGTAGGTACATATTAGAACACACTAGTAAATAAACAGTGTGTAGTTGGAAGCATATGTCCTGTGAAGCAATAGTACAAACGTGTCATTGAGGTGCAAACGACTTTCTCTCCCGACAGAACCATCCTGTGACTGGAGTGTCCCAACAGTCCTCGATCAGCATAGTGATGAAACCCTTGCACTAGATAGGCATTAGCATACTGTGATGATGAAGGCCACTGTGTCATGTTTAATATACCTTTAAAGGGATTTCTGAAGTACTAGGGCAGTAAAGACTTCTACTATTTGCTCAGCCCTACAAATCTCCTCTGGTACATTGGACCTCAGGAATTATGTGAGGTACATTTGTGACCTTAAAATTTAGGGCTGAGTGCATTGAAGAAGTGTCTCTATTGGTATAGTAGCACAGAGTAATGATGATAATTGTCAAGGATGCTAAGAAGATTACACACACAAAACACCTACTCCCATCAGGTGTAGGCTTAGTCAGATGCACAACAATGTGGAAACACTTGTCAGGAACTCTGTCCATATAGCAAGGTTTATGTCCATCGTTGGCTTTGGCAAGCTGAACAAGATCTCTAGTGTCTGTGGTGGTCTGTTCCTCCTCATGACATCTTCAACTCTCTGCTGTTCATGTCCCACAGGAACAAGATCTCTAGTGTCTGTGGTGGTCTGTTCCTCCTCATGGCACCTTCAACTCTCTGCTGTTCATGTCCCACAGGAACAAGATCTCTAGTGTCTGTGGTGGTCTGTTCCTCCTCATGGCACCTTCAACTCTCTGCTGTTCATGTCCCACAGGAACAAGATCTCTAGTGTCTGTGGTGGTCTGTTCCTCCTCATGACATCTTCAACTCTCTGCTGTTAATGTCCCACAGGAACAAGATCTCTAGTGTCTGTGGTGGTCTGTTCCTCCTCATGGCACCTTCAACTCTCTGCTGTTCATGTCCCACAGGAACAAGATCTCTAGTGTCTGTGGTGGTCTGTTCCTCCTCATGGCATCTTCAACTCTCTGCTGTTCTGCTCATCTAATAGTGGGAGCATCAACAAAATATTTTTCAAACCAAATTCAGAAACTTGATGACCTTCAATCAATTGTTGATGTAATTAACAGTATGACCTAAAAAAAAAGAATGCATGTTTTAGGTCGCAAAATGTGACAATTTACTCTCTGTCTAGAGCCCTGTATAGTATTTTATTTATGCTTTACATGAGCGCCACCTACTGTCAGAGTGAATTATTTTATTTTTTATTGATCTGAACTGACAAATTACACATTCCTGTGGGTTGAACATGAATTAATATCTATTATCTATCAATCAATCAACAAAGTGTCCTGTGTCACCACACACCGGCTATAGGGGGAGAGGAGAGATTTGGCTATAGGGAGATGTGTGGGTAACTTACACAGAGGAGACTTTGTTGCTCAGCACATAAAGATGAACTACTCACCGTGATCTCAGACTGTGTTTAAGTGGTTTCTCCACTGCGTGGATCTTCATGTGTCGCTTCAGTTGAGTTTTAATAGAGAAACTCGACCCGCACTGATCACACGTGTGCGGCTTCTCTCTGCTGTGGATCCTCTCATGTGTTTTCAGATGTGATGACAGACTGAATCTCTTGTCACAGTGTGAACACTTGTAAGGTTGTTCTCCAGTGTGGATCCTCTCATGTGTTTTCAGATTTGCTGACTGACTGAATCTCTTGTCACAGTGTGAACACTTGTAAGGTTTTTCTCCAGTGTGGATCATCTCATGTGTTTTCAGAGATGATGACTCAGTGAATCTCTTGTCACAGTGTGAACACTTGTAAGGTTGTTCTCCAGTGTGGATCATCTCATGTGTTTTCAGAGATGATGAGTGACTGAATCTCTTGTCACAGTGTGAACACTTGTAAGGTTTTTCTCCAGTGTGGATCCTCTCATGTGTTTTCAGAGATGCTGACTGACTGAATCTCTTGTCACAGTGTGAACACTTGTAAGGTTTTTCTCCAGTGTGGATCATCTCATGTGTTTTCAGATGTGCTGACTGACTGAATCTCTTGTCGCAGTGTGAACACTTGTAAGGTTTTTCTCCAGTGTGAATTATCTGGTGTTGTTTTAAATGGTTTGCTGTAATAAAAGTCTTCTCACACTCAAAGCACATGTACTCTCTCACACCAGTGTGAGTTTTCTCATGTCTATGTAAAGTTTGCAGCCGTGAAAAACTCTTTCCACACACAGAACATGAATGCGGCTTCTCCTTTGTATGAACTCTCAGGTGTATCTTCAGGGCTGATGCACAGATAAATGTTTTGCCGCATTTATCACATGAGAACGGCTTCTCTCCAGTGTGGATCATCATGTGAGCATTAAGTTTGTCTGATCGACTGAAACTCTTCCCGCATTGATCACATGAGAACGGCTTCTCTCCAGTGTGGATCCTCATGTGAATCTCAAGATTTTGTTTGGTTGTGAAACCGTTTCCACACTGAGTGCAGGTGAAAGATTTCTTGGCTCTGTTCTTTAAAAATATCTTTTTAGTCTTTAGTCTCAAAGGTTTTTCTCCAGGTTGGACATGATGTTCCTCCTCCACTTCACTCAGTTCTTCTCTCTCCTCCTTCACTTCACTCAGTTCTTCTCTCTCCTCCTCCACTTCACTCAGTTCTTCTCTCTCCTCCTTCACTTCACTCAGTTCTTCTCTCTCCTCCTTCATTTCACTCAGTTCTTCTCTCTCCTCCTCCACTTCACTCAGTTCTTCTCTCTCCTCCTTCACTTCACTCAGTTCTTCTCTCTCCTCCTCCACTTCACTCAGTTCTTCTCTCTCCTCCTCCACTTCACTCAGTTCTTCTCTCTCCTCCTCCACTTCACTCAGTTCTTCTCTCTCCTCCTTCACTTCACTCAGTTCTTCTCTCTCCTCCTTCACTTCACTCAGTTCTTCTCTCTCCTCCTTCACTTCACTCAGTTCTTCTCTCTCCTCGCTCTCTTCCATCAGGTCTGACATGAAAAGAAAAAATTTGCGCTGTCAAATGATTAAAATATTTAATCACGATTAATCGAATCAATGTCATTCATAATAAATCACACATTTTTATTATTATAAATGTCTCTTGATTTCTTTTTGTCCCATTATATTTTTCTCATTTTAATGCTCTTATCAACGTGAAAAAGTGGATCGGCTTGCTTTGTACAAATGTTTTTTTTTATTGAAAACAACATTTGTATATACTGTGTTCAATTTCACACAAACATTCTCACTTGGAGCAAATAATCTCTCACACAATGTAACACTGTCCATCAATAAAAGGGTGAAAGAAATACTGACGAGGTCGACTACTTCGCATCAGCTGTGTTTGTGTGTGTGTGTGTGTGTGTGTGTGTGTGCTTGGCCATCAAGTGGTGTTTCAGACTGGACGTGCTGCGATGATTAGGGGTGTGCCGGTTTCAGAATTGGTGATGACGGTTATGACTGGGGGGGCAGTAATTGCGTTGTTGCGCAATAGTTGCATTGCGACGTTTGTCTGTTATTGGACAACTTAGTTTGAATAAACGAGCAAACACTGATTGCTCTACTTGCTATACGTTTATTTAAAATGAACAGCAAGACAACTAGCAGTGAATGAATGAATCACACACAGTAGGCTAAACAAATCCTTAACAAAAAAAACAAACAAAAAAACAGGCCTATTCTGGTGGGTGCGGTGATGTGGTGGTGACGCGTTCATGTAATATGTAATGATCGGCTGTCAACGATGCTGACTCGCGATCTTCGCAGTAGTGAACGTGCCAGAGAGAAATGCACATTTCATACGGATTACATAAGCAGAGAGCAGTCTGTAGCCTAGTCTGTTTTCTTTCGTTTTGAATTGTTCTGTTTAAAAGTAGACATGTCTGTGAGGCTAGGCTACCTTATACGCTGAGTTTCGGTTCATTTATGAGACGAGCTCCAGTTCACGCGCCGGCGCCTCCGTTTCGTGATTATCTATCGTCTGCTATATTTACTTCTTATTTATTAAATCCAGGCAATTGGTTGATGAAACATTGATTCAAATTAAGATACAATTAATACAAAACGAAATTTACTTTAAAGGTCTTGTGCTTTCTAGTTGATGTCTCTGTTATAGTTTTAAAGCATCTTTTAGTGCCGCTTTCAGAGCGGTCAAGTCCGTAAAATTGTTTTTTCCTCATAAATGCGAACATGAAAAATAAAATAAATATTTTATATTCTGTGGAGACTACAGTTAGCCTACTCATAATTTGTATTCTGAATAGCCTACGTAACGCCGGTACATGTATTCCGTTACTCCCCAACACTTTTAGTAGGCTATATAACCTTATCTGCAAAATATTTTAATAACATGATTTTGGCGGTTATAGAATTCTAATGACGGTGTTCAACTATAACCGTCGGTCTCACGGTTATATCATAACCGGCACATCCCTAGCGATGATATCTCAGTTCACAACGACAAAACACACAGATCACTTTGGTCTTGTCAATGGAACTAATTGGCAACTTTTTAAAAGTAAACTTTCCATTCAGAATCTTATTGGCATCCATTTCGGCGTCTCGCGCTCGTCATCCACTCAAAACGTAACGTTAACCTACTATTTGGACGGCTCACAAACCCAAACAAGTGTGTGCGGCGTGTAGGGCTGGGGCTATCGATTCTTTTTGTAATCGATTAATCTAGCACTTAATCGATCGATAAAAAATCTTTGTGTGTTTTTAAACAACCAAAACAAATAATGCATAACGAAAATGATGCGGCTGTAAAATGATCAAGCATTTGGCTTTTATTGTAAAAAAAACAAAAAAAGAAACAGGTATTTATTCCAACTCCAACATTTGGCTCCAAAACTAAGCCTATTTATTGCTATTTTTACCCATTTAGTGTTTATAAGTGCCAGTGCCAACAATTATATAACAATACAGTTATACTACTTACTGTAAAACATGTATAACATGTAAAACTATGGTTATTATACAAGCGCGAGACCGACGGTTATAGTTGAACACCATCATTAGAACTCTATAACCGCCAAAACCGTGTTAATAAAATATCTTACAGAAGGTTATACAGTATACTATTATCAGTGTTGGGGAGTAACGGAATACATGTAGGCTACCGGTGTTACGTATTCAGAATACAAATTATGAGTAGGCTATAACTGTAGTCTCCACAGAACATAAAATAGGCCTATTCATTTTATTTTATTTTTCATGTTCGCATGAGGAAATGTTATGGACAACAATGTTATGGACGTGACGCTCTGAAAGCGGTACTAAAAGATGCTTTAAAACTTTCTCAGAGACATCAAACAGAAAGCACAAAACCTTTAAAGTGATTTCGTTTTGTATTAATTGTATTAGTTGTGCTTTGGTCGACGAAGCAACAAAACGTCCTCGCGCGCGCATGCCGCAAAAGCATGTGAAAAAAACGACAAAGTTTGCTAGGCCAAAAAGACTGTTAATCTCACAATAAAAAAAAATTACACCGTTAAAATGGGTTTGCGTTAATAACGCTTTTAACTGACAGCCCTAGAAAAAATATTACATTTATTTTTCAGTACATCAAAATACAACCCCAAATCAGAAAAAGTTGGGACATTTTGTAAAATGCAATAAAATCAAGAATCTGTTATTTGTTCATTCTTTTTAACATTTGTTTAACTGACAAAAGTACAAAGAAAAGTTTACCAAAGTTTTCACTGACCAACATAATTGTATTTTGTAAATATGAACAAATTTTTGATGGCTGCAACACACCCCAAAAAAGTTGGGACAGATGCATGTTTACCACTGTGTCACTTCACCTTTCCTTTTAATTACACTGTTTAATCATTTGGGAGTTGAGGATACTAATTGTTGGAGTTTTGAAAGTGGAATATTTGCCCAATCTTGTCTGATACAAGACAGCCGCTCAACAGTCTGTGGTCATCGTTGCCTGATTCTCCTTTTCATGATTCTTCCATAAGAGACAGATCTGGACTGCAGTAAGGCATCAGGCTCATCTCTTCTACATATAGAGTGTCTAGAAACCACTCAGTTTTAGCATGTGCAGAATGAGGCCTGGCATTGTCTTGCTTCCCAGGAAAGATGTCATCTTGATGGCAGTTTATGTCTCTGTACAATCCAAATATATGCCTCCATGTCAATGGTACCTTCACAATAATGCAAGTTACCCATGCTGTTTGCAATGATGCAGTAGCTGTTTATGAAAAAATTACTGTAATTCACCTAAAGTATTTTTTCCTGTTCCAAAGGCTGTAGTGCTTTCCTAGTGATCAGACTAACTTACTACAGGTGAAATTTTGACAATAACTCCTTTACTGTACGTACAATAAACGAATAAGTTAAAGAAAAAATATTGTAATTCCCCTAAAGTATTTTTTCCTGTTCCAAAGGCTGTAGTGCTTTCCTAGTGATCAGACTGAATTACTACAGGTGAAATTGACAATAACTCCTTTACTGTACAAATTTTCAAATATATTTATGTAATAAATCACCTATAGTATATATATATATTCCAATGGTTGTAGTACTTAGTGATTAGACTGACTTAATCCAGGTGAAATTTTGACAATACCTCCCTTACTGTACGTACAATTGTCAAATATGTTTATGAAAAAAATACTGTAATTCACCTTAAGTATTTTTTCGTGTTTCAAAGGGTGTAGTGCTTTTCTAATGACCAGTGTGACTTACTACAGGTGAAATTGACAATACCTCCCTTACTGTATGAACTATTGTCAAATATGTTTATGAAAAAATTACTGTAATTCACCTAAAGTATTTTTTCGTGTTCCAAAGGGTGTAGTGCTTTCCTAGTGATTAGAGTGACTTACTACTTACTAATATTGCCAATACCTGCCTTACTGTAAGTACAGTACATATTATTAGGGCTGTATTCAACCAAAGAAAATCTTGGTCGACTGAAGTCCTGAAATTTGCGACTAAAAATCGACTAAAAATGACGTAAAAAAAACAACCCGTTAAATTAATTAGCTGTGCACTGTGCGCAGTACTTGGTAGCCTTGTTGTCCGCCTAAATGAATTATAAATAAACATAAAACACTAGTAGGCTATTTGCAGTATATTAAATCGTTTTTGACCTAATTATTTAGCACTGAAATGAGTCTGACACACGAGTCTGTCGGCTCTGCAGCGCTGCATCACGTGCACCTGCGCTATATCATAGCCTATGATTTCCGAAAATAGTACAATGTTGTCAACTAGTGATATCATCATCACAAGAACTGTTGAGGAATATGCAACATAATTTAGACAATTATTTTTGTCATTTGTTATAATAATAAGTTATAACTATCAGACACTATCAGCAGTGTCCTGATGTCCTCGCACCGAGCTAGGCTGAACATGAGCTCAGCTTCGCGGCTGAGACACGAAAAGACTATTAACTTAAAGCTTTTACTCTTAATAAACACAAAAGGCATGTCCACTTTAATGAAAAAAAAATAATATTTATTAAACAAACCAGGTCAAGAGCAGAAACGAAATAAAGTGCATAACTGAAAAATAAAGCATCTTAGGCTCAAAACTAACACACAGTCGGCACAGCGCAATTGCGCATAGGTATAGGCTCCAAATAAAAAATAAAAAGTTAGGTTATCACACTAAAACATTGAAATATGCACATTCTGATATGTTCATAGCCTACTCAAAACAGAAAGGGCAAGCTAACGCAGACAAGTGAGCGAACCACTTTTAGATGATATGTCATGTTTGTCGTCGAGCTGTGGAAAACTGTTGCTTGCAAACTTTGCATTCGACCTTTTTCCCGTTATCAATTTTAACAAAACGCTACCACACTGAGGACTGACAATTAAACGCTCTCAAAATTAAATAAATAGTATTCAGCATCAAAGCTTCTATACTTATCGTTCTCTCTTGGTTTGGGCTAATCCAAAAAAGGTGAAAACAAGGGGGGTGTTCTGAAGACAGACTGTTACCTGTGAAACAAGGGTACTATTTATAACAATTACATGACTTAGATGTGATATAAGCAGAATAGACACATACAGGGGTTGTAACACAATACATAATCATGTTATGTTATATATTTTGATTCTGGGTCAGTCAAGAATTGTTCTGGGATGATTGTATGCATTTTTATATGAAAAGTCTCTGTCTCTGTGGGTTTTTAATGGATCTCAACACTGGATTCGGTCGGTCAACAACGGTCTTCAAGAAGGGGGAAGTCTGTTTTACATCTCTGTCATGGGATCTCCTGACCTGTGGCGTTAACTTGGTAGGTCCTATCCCGTGACCTCTCTGTCATGGGATTTTGGTCCAAAGAAAGACGGGGTCTGTTAGTCGCAGGTGACCCCTGCTAGGGCCCTGAGCAGTACCATTTCTGAACAGATCTGTCTTTCACAATTACCAAACGTAGACAACATTATTCCTTTAGTTAAACAATAAAAGGTCTTTTTGGTTGTAGACTCTCTGGGTCTGGTGATTTGAATCTGGAATGTGAAGACTCTTTGTGGGATTATGTATGAAGTATGAACAAAATCACCCAAAAGCTTCAATTGTGTTTGGGTCCATTCTCGTTGTCGCTACAATGTCATAGATCAAAACGTGAAAATATTTAGAGGCTTTGTTCACCACAGACCTTATTTCAGGCGATTTAGCAAAAACCCATTCAAAAATCCCATACGCTTTAGAGCGAGGGAACCGGGAGTGCTAAAATGCTAACTCACTTCCGCGTTTTGGCCTACAGAGTGACGTCGTAACTTCGGCACTCTATTGCAATGATTCTAGTTACGTTTTTGTTATGAAGTCCTGAAGAAGTGGATTCTAATATCCACTGCTGCTTCAATGTATATCTAATGAGGGATTATATCAAGGTATTAATCATTTTTTTCCTTCTAAATATCAAATGAGTTGAATGACTTCTCTAGGCTTGTGTGATTTTACTTTGTTATAGAAATTACCAGTGTGATTATCGAAAATGTTATTTCATGTATCCTTCAAATATTGTATCCTCCATGTCTGTATTTGATATCTGAGGTGTGACTGAACGGTCTGCTGGTCCATGCCAGGAATGCAGTAACAGTGCTTGCTCATTTAGCCCGGCTTCCAGAGATGAAATGTGGACTTCTTTAACAGGTGTCACTACATCCATCTGCTTTTCTAGAGTACCCTGATAGCAATGGTCTCAGGGATCATTGAAACCTATAGTTGAGAGACCATGTCTTAGTTAAAGTCTTTACTTTTTAAATCTAACTGTAGTGTCCTCTCCTTGAGAGAAAGAACATGTTATCTTGATGTTTTGAGAAGACTCTCGTGTTTATTGTTAAAACCTGGCCAAATCCAATCTTGAAGAAACTGTGTCTTTGTGTGTTAGTATTCTTGGTTACAGGTTAAGGAACGAGTGGAAATATAGCTGCAAGCAGCGATACGGGGCCAAGCCCCTGAAGCAGCAGCAAGAGCAGGAAGAGTAAAAACAGCAGAAATTGAACATGAACAAACAGCTGGTTCAGAAGTACAGGTGAAAATGAACTCAAAAAGACCAGAAAATCAGATGAGAATGAACTTAATGAACAAGACTTACTTATTTCTAACCCAAGAGGAAGAACGATTAGTACAACGTTGAATAAGAAAGGAAATGACATGACATTAGACACAATTTTACAAAGTCGTCCCACACAGCCTTGAACCCACTATCTCTGGGTCAGATGCCTGTCACACATCTCATTGTGCCACTGGGAAGTTATGGTTTTGCCAAGATGCAGAAGGTCCATAGTTCAAGTGAGAAGCAACTCAAAATGAATAATTTTTATATAAATTTGCTGCATGTTGTATTTATTGATTTCCTTTACATATAGACGCCATGTCTGGAACAGAAGCACTTTTTAAGGCCACAGTACCTTTTGCGGTCTGAGCATGTGCCACACAGGATTCAAACCCACAACCGGAATGGTTCAGAGCTCTTGGCACGTGGTTTAACTGCTTGTACCACTCAGTTGACGCTGTCTTACCAAGCTGCAGAGGAGGCTTCAGTGTAAGAATGAGCACAAAAGCATGTTAACCAGATTAGCATGCTAAGTTAGCTTAATGCTAATATAACTTATGGTTAGCCTGATAGCTGAAGATAGAAAGAATGGTATCTGGTTGGCATGCCAACCAATTAGCATGCAAAGCTAACTAGCATAAGGCAACAAATACAGGCTATGTCAAATTTGAAGACAAATATCTCGGGAACGGTAGCGAATATCAAAAATCTATTCGGTTACTTCTTTGTGGCTCGGTCCAAAGATCATCTGAGCCAATTTCCGTAAGAATTGAATAAAATTTGAATGAGTAGTAGCAAAAAAACAACACTGTACTTTTCAAACTGGCCACTACTGTAATGGGCGGAATCTTAATATAAGATATTGATTGTGATCAGCATGAGTGGAATCAGGTGTACTAATTTAAATTTTTCGAGATCAAAGTTATATCCCTTTCGATGTTTAATTTTTTAACTGGTGGTGGCACTATAAAGTTCGTCCTAGAGACTCAAAAATTGGTCCAATTACTATTCATTATAATCAGTGCCAAATTTAATAATTTTCCTATATTTCGTTGATAAGCCTGCCATTGACTCCCCATATGGAATAATAATAATAAGAGGAAACGAACAATTACAATAGGGGCTATCCTCTTCGGGGCTTTGCCCCTAATTATTGGAGATTAACTGACTACTTTTCTTCAACATGTTGGTGCTCAGCAACCCAGATCTGCGACCTGGAAGGTCACGACATGCCTAAATTCAGGGTCCGAATGTCAGCCGCCTAATCAATGGAAATATGCTTCAGTCTATCTATGAGTAGAAAATGTGTGTTTATTTATTAGCCAATCAGAATCATTCAACCTGAAGCAATTAGACCTTCGTGAAGGGGATAATTGCTATCATTTTTGTAAATGTACGGGGAAGAGGCCTACAAACTCCTTGCGATTCTTGAAACTGACTTCTGCCTGATGAAGCTGCAAACTATCTTCGGTAAAATGTTCTTTAATTTATTATAATTCTTACTCTTGTCTTAAATTATCTGCACTTCTAACTCCTGGTCTTAATCAATCATATCTGGTCCTTGGGTCTTTAAAGGGTCACTTCACCCATTTGCATTAAGGTTTGTATTGTTAGAAACCCAGTCATATATTATAATGATGGTGGAATTTTGCTTGTTTTTTTTCTGAGATGGGAGAAAAAAGGATTTAAGTGTTTTACTTCCGTCCTATCGTGACGTAAATATCGTCATTTTGCGTCACGATAGGACGGAAGATAAATTTCATTGCATATTAAGAAAACTACAGCCTTTAGCTCATTATTATTCAAGGGCGTGGGACCCACTCACCCCACCGGCCTATTACAGATCAGTGGGTGGGACTAAACCTGAAGAAACTAAACTATTAATCCGCCATCTTGCTTGGAAGACAGCAAGCTAAGCTAACAAGCGCTCAAGGAGTTAGATTTACCATAATGGCTGAATGTACGACACACGATATGGAAGACGAGGATTTTGAAAATCTTTTGCTCGAAACTGATGTTCGTGGCTATTTATACGAGCCACAATATAGCGAAGAGCAGCTGAGGCTGATGGAGGTGGAGACCAGCCCGGCGCAGACGAGAAGCTACGGACACAGATAGAGTCTGTCAGCTGCAGAGAATTTTAACGATGGCAATTTCTCCTGGACGAAATCTCTGAATCAGACGAGCACACGGACGTTGTGTCGTGATGTGAACCATCCTAGTGTCGCACCGCATATGTTCCAGGTATCATGCAATAATTCACCATATAGAAAGAAATACAAACGAGGAGTAATTCGCTAATGAGTTTGCCAATGTAACGTGGTTCGTTGTTGTGGGAAGAAGGAGGCGGGAACCGGCGAACATTTAAACATTTTAATAGTAAAATAAACAAATACAAAACAAAAGTATAAGCCAGCTGGCCACACACAACAGAAACAAAACATAAAATCAGGCCTGTTCCTTTTGTGCTTCCGCTCCTCCGTGCGAGATATGAGACCGCTGCGTCTCACAGGTGTCATTCATTATCACTCGCGTCGTCCTCTCACGTCCCTCGCCCTCGTCCTGCTCGCCACAGCCAACTAACTAGACATTTAATGTGAAATGAATTTCAAACTCATTTGGCAGCTAGCCTTGTAGACGGAAGAGTGATTTCTCTGATTTTTGCGCTGTTCTGGATTAGTGGGAGTGGCTTGCAGAGCTGTGCAACGTGGTGCATTGTGGGAGTTGTTGTCTTACATAAAAATGCGCCCTAAAGTTATTTTCTGTCTTTTCTCGGTCAAGAGGGCACCAAATTAAAAATTTCTTTTACATTTCGACTACATATATAACCCACTTTCAATAAAGATTAATGTTGAAATGGGTGAAGTGTCCCTTTAACTGTAAGTCCCATATACAGTGGTAATCTATATTGCAACAAGGACAATAAAGCAGAAGTTTCTGCAGATATTCTTTAATGACAGCCAACTTATTAAAATTTTAAAAGTGGCATTTGGTTCCACTGTTTAACTAGGTAAACAGTGAGCACAACCACAACCAATTGCATTAGGCAATGAATAAATATTTCTAAATATAAATAATAAATAAATGTTCAGTTTCTTCAATATGTTTGTTTACCCAATAACAATCAGAAAGATAATACAAATAAAACAGGACCATATATAGACCATGAAGGACAACTCCACTACATACAGATTGACAGGAGTGTCCGTGTCAGAAAATATGATGCCAACAGTCAACTTACAGCATCCTCTTAAAAACCATTATTTTGGATATTGCATACAAAGTTATACCGGACCTGTGTATTGGCTTCTGCAAACCCATTATTCCTGCTGTACAAGAAGCAAAAATTACATGTTGGTCATACAATTCTACACTATAAAGTATCTTAAATGTCTCCATGAGCTTCCTGTTCATTATCTGTCAGATTTGCTGCACCAATGCGAACAGGTTATTAATAATGTAGCCCCTATTAATGTACTACAACCTAAAACAAACAAAACCCCTTTTAGTGAATTACAGTATTATATTATGTCAAAATGTCACCTGTAGTGAGTCAGTCTGATCACTGGGACAGTGCTAAAACCTTTGGAAAATGGAAAATCACTTTAGGTGAATTACAGTATTTTTTTCATAAACATATTTGACAATTGTACGCACAGTAAGGGAGGTATTGTCAATTTCACCTGGAGTAAGTCAGTCTAATCACTAGGAAAGTACTACAACCATTGGAATATATATATAAAAAAACACTATAGGTGAATTAGAGTTTATTAAATAAACCTATGTAATAAACACATGTAATAATGTTTCTTACATAAATATATTTGAAAATTTGTACAGTAAGGGAGTTATTGTCAATTTCACCTGTAGTAATTCAGTCTGATCACTAGGAAAGCACTACACCCTTTGGAACAGGAAAAAATACTTTAGGGAATTACGGTAATTTTTTCTTGAACTTATTAGTTTATTGTACGTACAGTAAGGGAGTTCTTGTCAAAATTTCACCTGTAGTAAGTCAGTCTGATCACTAGGAAAGCACTACACCCTTTGGAACAGGAAAAAATACTTTAGGTGAATTACAGTAATTTTTTCTTAAACTTATTAGTTTATTGTATGTACAGTAAGGGAGTTATTGTCAATTTCACCTGTAGTAAGTCAGTCTGGTCAGTTGGAACATACTACAACCTTTGGAACATGAAAAAATCCCTTTGGTGAATTAATGTAACTTTTACATAAAACATTTTTGCGTACTGTATGTACAATAGCCTACACAAAAGTACACTAAAGCAGTCTAGGTGAATACGCAGCAAATATCAAACCTGAAACTATTTTTACCCTAGTTGTTTTTTTTTTTAAACTTGACTACGTTCATGGTGCTGTCCACGTAGGCTATGGTCCTGAAGGTCCTACATGATCAAGTCTGCAACTTGGGTAAAGTTGCTTTTTATATTTGCGGAGTTCCGCGTTCAATATCTCGTGAGCTGAATATTGTTACTACACAAATAACATTGTTTTAATATTTTAATCTCCTCAAAACGAGCTTTCCTTCGGGTTTGCACTTTGCAGATGGTCCCTTCTTAGCAGCCTGCGCATAGAGATCAATGTATTTTGTCCAGTGCGAAGGAAAGATCGTTTTGAGGAAATTTATGTTGTAGCTTCTGGTGTTTTATCTGTAGTTATGTGATATGTGTTGTGTGTAGCAACAACTAGGGGTGTGACGGTTATGATATAACCGTGAGAACGACGGTTATAGTTGAACACCGTCATTAGAACTCTATAACCGCCAAAACCGTGTTATTAAAATATATTACAGATAAGGTTATACTATCAGTGTTGGGGAGTAACGGAATACTTGTACCGGCGTTAGGTATTCAGAATATAAATTATGAGTAACTGTAGTCTCCACAGAACATGAAATATTCATTTTATTAAATTTTTGTTATGTTACGAACCGTCACATTTAACTCACATCATAACCGTCATCACCAATTCTGAAACCGGCACACCCCTAGCAACAACGTTTAGTTCACGAGTTATTGAACGCGGAAGTCCGCGAATGTGCGAATATAAAACCAACTTTACCCAAGTAATGTAAAGCATTTAGCATTATCTGTTCCAGTATGACACTTGTGATGTTATGAGTACATTAGGTTAAGAACTCCATTACCCAGCAGGCCACAGTGGTGACGGGCAAAGGCGGAAGCCTCGGGCAGGAGGTAAACAGTTGTATGTAGCCATGCGGGTAGCACGGGAGTGTTATGTGAAAGCTGTCAAGTAAAGTATGTTGAAGCAGCAAATATGCCTCGTCTGCTTATTATAAAGTATAAGCAAAGCAACACATGGTGTCAGAAGTGGCCGTGAGCAGCTACGGAAGGAAGATTTGCCGCGGGAGAACGACGGAAAAGAAAGAAAAATCTCTGGTCGCGTGAGTGTAACGTGATAGCACGGCAACATGCTAAAAGAGTTTGCTACGGCATGTGATGGTTACAGGTGGCAGTGGAAGTGAAGCGGGGGACGAGGGACAAGTAGAAGAGGATCTTGTGCCCGAATTGGAGGACATCAAGCAACAGGAGAGGGCTGGGGAAGTCCTGATACCCCGACGTTCAGTAATGGAGAGGCTAAGTCCACCCACTTCCATGCAACTGACTGGTAATCTTGCTGATTAGGGATGCGCGGTATACCGGTACTGCAAAAATACCGGTATATATTATATTTCAAACGGTACAATATCATAATTTTGTTAAATTCGGTATTTGATGCGCTGCTGTTTCGAAGTTCACCGCTAGGCTAACCGCTATCTAAACTGACGCGGGTCATGCGAAACCGGCAAACGGTGACAACAGAGGAACACAATGGATCACGATGGATCAAACGAAGCTCATTCGAATTTCTACACGCCCGAAATTAATAAATAGAGAGAGCAGTGTGAGTGAAATAAGGCATTACTTTGCCTACAAAAGTCTTGAGAAAAGTAAAGAAACAGATCTCAATGCACCACTCTGCAAACGGGGAGGCAACACATCAAATCTGCCGAAGCACTTGACTTGTCAGTTGCTCATCTTGACTTGGTCAAAGAGTTCAGAGATCGACAGGTTAGTCCATCATTCAACTGATTTAATTTAGACTTTTATTGAACACTGAACAGCGCACATACATAAGAGCTTATCTATTATATGATACGGTAAACACGAAAGCTCAAATCTGCTTGCATGACACGCTAGAACCAATTCAGTTTAGGTCTCATCACTGTTATACTTTCAAACAAACATATATTAATAGAATTTAAATGAATAAAGAATAAAAATTTGAATAATATTAATTTTAACTTTGGCGACCAAAACCGAGAGAGAGAGAGAGAGAGAAATAGTGGTAATATGAATATTACTAATGTTACAATTAAGCTACATTTGTCAACATTCATTACAGGGTATCTGCACATTTTTTAACAGCAAATCTAATGAGTTTTAAGACCTTTTTTAAGTCCTCTAAAAGGCAAATTTAAGACTTTACCACGACAAAAAAAAAAAAAAAAAAAAACAAGTGAAAATGTTCAGCATTACACACGACAAGTGTTAATTTTGCCAGCCATTTTTGTTTTAGTCTTAGTCTTCATAGATGAAAATGCTTATTGGTCTTTTCACATTTTAGTCATTTTGTCTTTCATAGTTTTAGTCTAGTTTTAGTTGACGAAAAGTCATTGCATTTTTAGACATTACTTTTAGTCAAACTGCAGTTACCGACATTAATTTTGGTAGCTATTTTATATGTAGTCTTTAGACAAAAAAATCATTATAATTTTTCGGTTTAGGCCAATTCAATTAAGCTTATGAGAAATTTGAATCAAGGTAACAGGCTGTATTGACACTGCACTCTTTAGCAGTAGCACTTGTGCAATTCTACATAGGCTATCCCTGTTCCTTAGTTCAGTGGTTCTCCAATGTTTTGGAGTGCCGAAACCCCTCTTGCACTTAGACTGCAGTCACACCTTTTCCATTAAGGGACAATATCTGCCCCTTTAATCGATTTTTTTCCAGTTCATTTTTTACCTTTATAAATACTTTTGTAAAATAAATAATGCTTTAAATAAAACAATGTTCAATATGCAATGATGGATAAGTGATACTTTTAAATATTAAATTAAAATCGCCAGTAGGTGGCGGTAAGTCACTGTCTTTATAAGTGAGTCATCGAGTCATTCATTCATCAGTAACAAAGCAAGTGGCTGTATTTATGAACGGGTCATTGAATCTCACGATTCATCCAAAGCCACAGATTCGTTCTCGAATCACCGCTGTGTGCTGCAGTTCTGCTGTGGCTTTCGTTGCAAAATAGCAATAATAAGCAATAATATGATCAACATTAAAAACACTGCTGGATATCAGCCTGCATTTTGATCGCAGATTTAGTCGCACAAACAGCGCAAGCGGCTCGTGACAGAACACAGACCAACTGAATGACACTTTAATTAATTTAAGTAGAAAATCTCAAATGAAGATCACTGAACTCCAACTTACTTGTCTGTGTTTTCAGATCATCCACGATTTTTCAGCAAAGAGGTTCGCGCATGGTTGCCAGATATATTGACAAGACCGAGTAGAAAACGAGTTCTTTTAAATGAATAGCACCGACTGGGAATTTACATTATTTAAATCTGGCAACTGTAAGCATGAACGCTCGTAAACACAGTCTGTCATTTGCTGTTGTGTCCTTTATTCGACAAAAACAAGTGCTTTTGGTCAAGTTTGTATTTTTTTAAACAACTTCTCTTTGTATTTCTTTTCTCGTCGACGATATTGTATGTGTTGATATAGTCACAGTTATCGTTTAATGATGTCACGTGGGTATCGTCTCTCATCGTCTTGTCTTAGGGAAAAAAAGGTCTTTTTCATAGTTTTCATTAACGAAATTAACACTGCGTCTGCGACACGACACAGAATAATGTGGCGAAGCATAGCGGCACAGCTCACCAGAGCTGGTGTGGGCGGCAAACCATCAACGCAACGCATTCATCAATCACTTACTCGTCAGTCACCTATGGGATGATGCAGGTTGGTCAAATTGCGGTAAAAAAAAAACGGATGACGAGTCGGACAAGAAATTTAAGGTCCCCGCATGAAATTTAAGACCTCCTTATCAGAAATTTCAGATTTCAAGACATTTTCAGGCCTTAAAACTCGAAAATTTTATTTAAGACATTTTAAGACTTTAAGGACCCGCGGGGACCCTGCATTAGGTAACCTGACCTAACAGTATTATAGCATTTATTCATCTATATCAATCAGTAATTAAATGACCTAAAAATTAAATATACTAATACATGTGTAGCATGTTAACATTACTTTATGCAATGCATTAAACTAATATGAACCCAAACAGTAACCGAACCATGATGAATAAATGCAATAAATGTTGATAATTCTCTGTTATGCATGACAGCTATGGTTTACATGTCATTTCATTATTCTATTATTATTATGAGCTTATATGTGAATCTATTATAGATATTAACCTATTTTAATTGTATAATTTCAGAGTTTTTTTTTTTTTTTTTAAATAAAAATGTAACCTACTGTATGTTCCCTGACTGATTTTTTTTTTTTTTTTTAATGTACATTTGGATACCTTTTGTTTGCACATTTGGTAGTGGAGAGTTTCAAGCAGTGTTTTTTAAGTGTCACTTAAATTGACTTTTTAAAAAAAAATTTTTTACCTGTGGTATCGATTTAGTATCGATACCGAGGTATTAGATTCTGGTATCGTACCGAAGCCAAAATTGTGGTATCGAGCCATCCCTATTGCTGATAATTGGAAGCGTTTTAAGCAAAGATTTAATATATATTTAGCAGCAAGCGGAGCAGGGGGTGAGGATGAAAAATTGAAAGCTCACATCCTTTTGCATGTTATGGGAGAAGATGCTTTGGACATGTATAATAGCTTTCAGCTGGATGAAGCTAATCTGACATTAGCAGAGCTAATGACAAAGTTTGAAGAGTTCTTTGTGCCTAGTCAGAATGTGACATTTGAGAGGTATAAGTTTTTCACCCATGATCAAAAGCAAGGAATACCTTTTGACCAGTACTTAGCAGAGCTTCACATACTAAGCAAAACATGTGAATTTGGCACCCTGAGAGATTCACTAGTGAGAGACAGGATTGTTTGTGGCACAGTGGATAACGCACTTAGAGAAAGACTGCTCAGAGAGACTGGACTTACATTAGACAAGTGTGTCACTATGTGCAGAGCAGCAGAAACCACTCGAGCACAAGCAAAAGAGCTTCGGAGAGGTGAAACTACAGTGCATGCAGTACAAAAAGAACAGATGAAAAGGAAAACATTTACCAAGCAAAAAGGACAGAAAGAGAAATCTGAAGAATTCAAATGTGGTAAATGTGGAGGCAGCCACAAGCCAAAATCATGTCCTGCATATGGAAAATCCTGTAACAAATGTGGAAAGAGCAATCACTATGCAAGATGTTGCAAGTCAGCTTTTAAACAAAAAGTTCACACAGTTGGTGAGGATGAAGAGGAGAATGAAGAGTTCATTGTAGATGTGGTGCGCGCCCATAAAACAGAAAAAGAGGAATGGATTGTGTCAATAGAGGTGAATGAGACGATAATACCATTCAAGTTAGATACAGGTGCCCATGTAAACCTGTTATCTTTTGAAGACTACAAAAAATTGACAGTGAAATGCAAAATTCATCCTATAAAAACAAAAGTGACAGGATACACTGGAGAACGTGTTCCTGTTAAAGGCGGATGCATCGCAACCTTCAAACACAGAGGCCAGCAGATAAGAGCATTGCTGATGATCGTGGATACGAGTGCACAACCAATTCTGGGACTCAAGGCATGTACAAAGCTCAATCTGGTCAAAAGAGTGTTTGTTGTGACATCAGATACTGCAAATGATCATGACTTACTCATGGAGGAGTATAAGGACTGTTTCGAAGGACTTGGATGTCTACCTGGAGAACACAAAATACGTGTGGATAAAAGTGTGCCTCCTGTTGTGCATCCTTGTAGGAAAATCCCTTTCGCGTTGCGTGGAAAACTGAAAGAGGAACTAGCGCGCATGGAAAAATTGGAGGTCATCAAGAAAATTGATGAGCCAACTGAATGGGTCAGCTCGCTGGTTGTTTTGCAAAAGAAAACAGGTGCTCTGAGAACGTGCTTGGACCCAAGGGACTTAAACAAAGCGATAAAAAGGGAACACTTTAAGTTACCAACCAGAGAAGAAATCATGGCACAGTTTGCTGGAGCTAAATGGTTCAGTAAACTAGACGCTTCGTCAGGTTTCTGGCAGCTAAGGCTGGACGAGGAGAGTTCGAAACTGTGCACGTTTAACACACCTGAGGGCAGGTACAGGTTTCTTCGTCTGCCGTATGGTATCTTGTCAGCACCTGAAGTCTACCATAAGACTATACACATGATCTTCGAGCACATACCAGGAGTAGAGACCATGATGGATGACATCATAGTCTGGGGCTCGCATCGAGAAGAACATGATGAAAGACTGAGACAAGTGTTAGACAAGACAAGGGAAGTTAATCTGAAAATTAACAAAGACAAATGTGAGTTTGGAGTAAAAACACTTACCTTTGTGGGAGATGTTGTCAGTGAAGAAGGAGTGAAGCCTGACCCGAGAAAAACGTCGGCAATCAACAACATGGAAAGACCAAACAACAAAGATGAGGTCAGACGTTTTCTGGGAATGGTCACCTATCTGGCTAAGTTTGTCCCACAGCTGTCAGCGCAGTCAGCACCTCTCAGGAGTCTTCTCGAACAGAAGAATGAATGGATTTGGTCTCATGAGCAGGAGAAATGTTTTGTGAAACTGAAAGAGACTCTGACACAGGAGCCCGTGTTAAAGTTTTATGACCCAGAAAAGAGAACAAGGATCTCAGCAGATGCGTCACAGTACGGCCTGGGAGCGGTGCTGCTGCAGCAATATGACAAGCAGTGGCTACCTGTCGCCTATGCATCCAGAGCCTTGACAAGCGCTGAGTCCAGGTACGCTCAAATCGAGAAGGAGCTATTAGCGAGCATGTATGCATGTGAACGCTTTCACCAATATGTCTATGGTCAAGCTTTTGAAGTAGAAACTGACCATAAACCTCTGGTGTCCATCATGTCCAAACCTCTGAATGACTGTCCGGTGTGGATACAACGCATGCTAATCAGGCTGCAAAAATATGACGTGCACATGATATATACACAAGGGAAATACATGTACACCGCCGACACCTTGTCTAGAGCAGTGGATAAAGGGGAACGTACGGACAGCGAGAGCAATGCAGAGATACAGGCGTACGTGGACATGATCGTGACAAATCTGCCAGTAACAGCTGACAGAACAGAACAAATACGGAGAGAGACAAATGCAGATGAAACGATGAAAGAACTCAAGCGTGTCATACAGAAAGGATGGCCTGAAAACAAAAAGGATTGCCCCATGAACATAATAGACTACTGGAACTGCATAACTGAGCTCACTGTGGTGGATGACTTAGTGTTAAAGGGGAGCAAGTTTGTTATTCCATCATCATTACGTAAACAAATGCTCCAAAAGATACACGAAGGCCACCTCGGGGAAGTCAAGTGTAAACGACGGGCAAGAGAAGTAATGTACTGGCCGAGAATCAATCAAGATATCAGCCAGACAATAGCGTCATGTGAACTTTGTCGCATCCACAGGTCAAAACAACAAGCTGAGCCGCTGATGACTCATCCGGTGCCCCACAGACCTTACTACATGGTTGGAACTGACCTATTTGACTGTAATGGAAAGAGTTACATAGTGGTCACTGACTACTTTTCAAACTATCCAGAAGTTGGAACGCTGCAGTCAATATCAAGCAAGGCAGTCATCAGCTACCTCAAGGCTGTCTTCGCCAGACATGGTGTCCCATGTGAAGTGTTTTCGGACAATGGGCCCCAGTTTTCCAGCAGCGAGTTTGCTGCCTTTGCTAAATGGTGCGTTCACACCGGACGCGAATAGCGCGTCAGGCGCGAATGATTTCAATGTTAAGTCAATGCAAAGACGCGTTACGCGCGTAAAAAATTCCTGCGGCGCGAATGAGGCGTAGAGCGCGGCGCGGTAGACGCGAATACACCTCGTTCGCGCGAATGGCGCGAATTAAGCGCCTGGCGCGTTAAGCGCGAATGATTTAGTCAGTGCTATTTGTGCATTCATGCGTTTGACGCGAATTCGCGTATGCCGCCCGAGTTGAAAAATCTGAACTTCTGCGTCAATTCGCGCCGCGTTAACCAATCAGGAGCCTGCTTGCTGTCACGTGGTGAAGTATCTGGATGCTGGATGCCTCAATACATTATTTTGTAATATGACAAAATGGAATAAAATGACTATTCTATTCTATTCTGTTCTAATGTAGCTACAAAGCAAATATTTTATCACATAAAAACTTTATTTAAATATATGAGACATATTCATTTTGTATTGAATGCTTTTTATTCCATTTCTAGATTATTTGAAACATTATTATTCTAATGTAAAGACAACCAACATAGTACATAATTATTCTAGACCCGATGGTGTCCGGTCTGTTATATATATTTGACAAATTAGGTTGGTGAGGGCGAGGGTGATCCTCGCTCCGATGCGGGACAACAGGTCATCAAACTGGGCGCGGGACAGGCGTCAGTACCGCTGTAGCGGCCGTCATCCAGGAGCTGCTCCTGGAGCGAGGAAATGGTGAAACTCGCCAAAATGAGTTCGCCTCCGAATGGTCTGGTGGATCCAAATACAGCGACGATGATCCCTACGCCGCTGTTCTGCTTTTCAGAGCAAATACAGAGCGGTGACTCTCTCGATAAATGCTCGATCAACATAAAAAAGATGGCGGCCAACAGATTTCGAATCTGACGCGCGTGACGCGGGTAAATTTCGCTTCAAACTTTTGTTTTTACGCGCGTCAGTTTCACTCTTGACACGCGAATTAACACAAAGTGGTCAAGCGTCAAACTAGATGCGGTAGACGCGATTTTGACGCGCTATTCGCGTCCGGTGTGAACGCACAGAAAGAATGGGGGTTTCAACACTCTACGTCGAGTCCAACCTATCCAAAGTCCAACGGCTTGGCAGAAAGCTCTGTGAAAACTAGGGCTGGGTAATAAATATCGATTTCTCGATATTAATTGATTCTCATTTTTACGAACCGATATCGATTCTTAAATCTCAAGAATCGATTAGTCATCCTGTTTCATTTGAATGAATGGAACATTGCAGCACGCATCCAAAACATCGCAATAATCTTTGTCCTTTGTCACTATTGATATGAAACAGTCTAAATTTTCTAATTACGTCCATTTTCTTTCGAAATTCAAAAACATAAATACCGTTTTGGCGCTGTGGCGAGAGATCGCTCTCGCGCAGCTCAAGAGAAGCAGCAGCGCGGGGCGCTTTGATCTCTTCCGCCATAATAACACCAGTTACAGCGCGAAATAAACATGAATGAGCATCTGAAAGTGTGTTAAAAGATAGAGTACAACTTATCGAAATGCGTATCATGTCACATTGATTCGCTCAATCAGTGTTTCAACCGTGGAAAGACGTCAGTTAAACAACTTGTAATCAATGTCATGTATCGTCATATTTACCTCTGAAAAACAACATGTGACTAAACTCGTTAGTCAGCCAGAAACATTTACTCTAGAGAGGAGCATTTTGCTAAATATATGCACCATATTACATATGCATTATAATCTTAATGTTCTTCAATATTTAATGCATATTTGAATAAATCTGGCAAGTTTTTATGACAGCCAGCCACCATTTAAATGTTTATATTTCATATAATCTTCTTATTATAAAAATAAATAAAAGTGTAGCCTAATTTAAAGTCCCTGTAAAGGCAATTAAAAAAAAAAATCTAAACACATTATAAATGTTAGAAATGTATTGCTAAAACATATTACAAAGACTGAACTGTGAAGTAGTGTTTGTATAGCTACAAAACAGTTAATTATTACCTTCATATTAGGCTAATGAAGCCTAGTAGGCTACAACTAGACTCCCATAGTTTACAGAATTAGTTAAGAGATTTGATTTCCTTGAGAAAATTTGCCATTTATTGTAACTGATATCCAAAATAATCAATATTGAATCGAATCGAAATCGAATCGAATTGCAAGCTTGTGAATCGAAATCGAATCGAATTGTGAAATTTGTGTCAATACCCAGCCCTAGTGAAAACAGTGAAAAACATGATGAAAAAAGCGCAGGACAGAGATGACTTTCAGAAAAGCTTACTGATCTATAGGAGTGCACCTCTACAGAACGGGCTATCACCAGCCCAAATGCTGATGGGTAGACGCATTCGCTCTAACCTACCAATAAATGAAGACCTGCTGACGGCAAAAAGTGCTCATAAAGTCAGAAAAGTAAAGGAGGAACAGAAAGCGAAACAAAAACATTGGTTTGATCGAACGGCAAAACAACTGCCAATGCTGAAGCCTGGAGACATGGTGCGTCTCAGGGACATCTCTACAGGCACATGGAGACAAAAGGGACAGGTGGAGGAGGAAGTTGCTCCACGCTCCTACAGGATCCAGACGGAGAATGGAGTGTTTCTGAGGAGGAACCGCACGGATCTTCAACTACAGCTGAATGAAAAGGACACTACAGCTCAGGAGATGGTTCAGCAGGACACGGTTGAAGCTACAGAGCTAACCGACAGGGGACTAACAGCAGTGTCTGCGTCACCAACAGCTGCGACACCTACCAAACTGTCGAAATCGCCAGCTGCTGAAATACAGGCTAGACCTAAGAGACATGTTCAGCCACCTAAAAGGTTGATTGAAAGTTGCTAAAGTTTCTTTAGTTTAGATGGTGGAACAAAGGAGCAACACGAACCTTTAAGTTTGTCTATATTTATAAAAAAATAAAATAAAAAAAAGTGTTTAAACTGAAAAAGTTGTTTACATGTATAGTTAAGTGTTAATATATATATATATATATATATATATATATATATATATAATAGAACTTGAAGATGGTTATGTTTCCACAGGGATAAATGTTATTTTGTTGTAGAGGTAAATATTATTTTATTAAAGGGGGAAAGATGTGATGTTATAAGTACATTAGGTTAAGAACTCCATTACCCAGCAGGCCACAGTGGTGACGGGCAAAGGCGGAAGCCTCGGGCAGGAGGTAAACAGTTGTATGTAGCCATGCGGGTAGCACTGGAGTGTCATGTGACAGCTGTCGAGTAAAGTATGTTGAAGCAGCAAATACGCCTCGTCTGCTTATTATAAAGTATAAGCAAAGCAACACAACACTTGAGATCGATTCACATTAATTCCCCTCACAGATCTTACACTTTGACTTTTGACTTGACGAAACAATCACACAAACACACAAACTCTCTCAGGTCTGAATGAACTCCACATGTTCTCCTCATGCTCGCTGCTGCTGCACTAAATGTGTATTTCAGTGAGAAGACGCCAGAAAAGACGCACAAGTATCGCTGTGATCGATGAAAACAATACAGAAATGAGCCTGTCGCTTAATCAAACTGTATAAAGTGTGTAAATATGATAAATACCGTGAACTGCTCTCCTCGCCTCAGAAGACTCGACGCTGAAACTCAATGACGGAAGAAGAGACGGCTACTGAGTCTAACCATAGACAGTAAAAGAAATGGACACACACAGCGACCCCGTTGATATCAACGGAGAGAACTGAAGCCCAATAGAAGCACTCACTTCCTGATAGCCAAGCGTACAGCGCATGCACAAACTGAGCTTTACGACATAATAGATTTCACGTGAGCAACCTGACTGACAGTTGTAAATCTTCTAGTAGCTGTGCCAAGACATAATACAATATAATACAATCAAAAATAACAGATAAATAAGTACATGTACATCTCAGCACAATCTTCCAAAATTATTAAAAAATGATTAAAATTTTAATTTTTTCTTCTTTTTCGTTTCCTTCTACATAAAACAGAATAATAACCCATCCAAAAAGAATTATTAGTATAAGCCCAGGAACCATACTATAAAATACTATCCCTTCGAGTATCCATTCAATATATTACATGTGACCATATAATAATCCAATATATAAAGAATTGTGAGCTAGGTGTTAAATTATGTAGTTTTGGCTAATAAATCATGGTCAAAAACACTTGAACAAAATTTTTTTATTTTTATATTTCACGTTATGTAGGCTTGGACATTTTGTACATGGCTTCCGAACGGGATCACATTTATCTTCAAGTGTAGATCTGTAAATAAATAAAGGAACAACGTTAACCGCGATAGACATTGAGATGTTTTTTTTCTTCCATTGCCTGTATAATTTCCTGATTAATTCCTCACCCCCCGTTAATATAGGTGAAGTAGATAAATGTTTGTGGATAATTGTTACTTCATATGTATTCACATATCAAATTATTTCCAATTCCTCAAAAACGTTGTTGATATATTTTGTCGCGTTGCTTTTATGGACTCTATCTATGCCATGGGCTGACTTTAGACAGTAAAAGATTGCCTGCGAGCTTCTCCTCCTGTTTATACGGTAACTTCTCTACTGTGCAACAGAGAGTCCCGTGGTTATGAGCTTATGACGCAATCGTTAGCCTATTTTTTACAAAAACGGCTTCTACGGGGCCATAACGTAAGATACAAAGTAATGGAGCCTTTATACATTGTCGTGTTTCTTTAGAAATAAATAATGGACAAATGGAGTCTTTGGACGCCTCAGATGTAAAGTTATTCGCTGTCAAAGTGAACAGCCAAAATGAATGGGAGTCAATGGGATGCTAACAGCAGGTGATAGCCAGCTACAATGGCGGCCCCCGGAGGCAGCTTCAGTTTCCTTGCGTAAGACCCGCAGGCGATATTTTTTTCCCCAGGATGGTAGGGGAAGACTCATGAATATTCATTAGGGAACTCATCCCTGATTGGTCGTAACCCCAGTGACGGGTAGGTTTAGGGGTGGGGTTCAATCTTGGTCTGAACCCCAGTGACGGGTAGGTTTAGGGGCGGGGTTAGGGGTAGGTCATCAGACCAATCAGGGATGAGTTCCCTAATGAATATTCATGAGTCTTCCCCTACCATCCTGGGGAAAAAAATATCGCGCCAGAACCGGAAGTGAGGGGCGGAGCTTACGTTCTAAACCGAGTAACGCCACCTAACGTTTTGGAGCGTAATTTGCTTAGACACGAAACGGTATGCTTTAATTACACACGAAACGTCATACTTTATACGTATGTTATAATGATACATTAAGGTATACAGAAACATTGGGCTTCACCATATTTTTAATATCGTGATCCGTTTATATTTACTATGGTTTATTTTATTTTATAATTTTGACAATGTATTTACATTAATTTCTATTTGTATATAGGACTGACAGTTAAGCTGTCATTTGTAACTATACAAGAATATAGAAACTATTTAGCTATTTTAGTAAAATGTTCTTATTAAAGTGGTACTTACAAGCAGGAGTATGTTGTCTGTGCACAAATTGACACTTACCAATCAGGTATTTCAAATAATTGTAAACTCTATAAATTCCATGATTAATAAATATTAAAAATTTATTGTTTTCAATTTCCAAAAATTATTAAAAAATTTTCTAGGTTTTGGGTTACTATATCAGAGAGAAAATGCCACAAACTATTGTAAAGTGACACATAACGTTGTTAAATTAATTATGAAAACTGGCACCAATCATTCAGAAGTGTGCTGGACCTTGACACTGGCTTTTCACAATGCAGAGTTGTGTACATCTGTAGATCTTATATCTATTATAATGTGGATACAGCAAGTCAAATATTTGAACAAAACATTCAGGCTTCTCCAGAAGATATATTAAATTAATTTGTAGTTATTGTAGACTAATCCCCAATGTTTAGTCAATGGTAGCTTATAAAATGTATACACCTTTTTCAGTAAGCAGAGACGGAAAAGAGACTCAACAAATATGTAAGTTAAAGTAATGGCTTTTTTTCCCCCCTTTTAATAAATACAGTTGATGCATTAGCATACTTCAAATTAGTGAAACTTGACTATGCCAGATCTTCTCCAGTCTTTGTACAAGAAGTATGGTCACCTTAAAAAGAAGAAGAAAACAAAGAAGTTTGTTTTTCATCAAACAACAAATAACACAAATCAACTTCAATCATATAATTACCACATACCTCTGGAATCATAACATCAAATATGGAGTTCAGGTTTTCAAGATATTTATCTGCATCCACTACTTTCTTTATTTTATCAGCAAGTTTGATGAGCTATTACATATGAGAATATTGAATTCAATGCATATAACAGAGGAAATTGGAACAAACACTTTAACACCTTCACAAGATAAACCCTGCAAAATAGCAGGGTGTTCAAATACTTATTTTCCTCACTGTATATAAACATGTACATACATACAAACACACACACATATACATACATATATATATATATTGTTTTATGGTGTGTCATTTTAAAAACATTTTACCTTATTTTAATTATTCTCAGGTTAGGTAAAGTAAGTCAAATCTGTCCTAATTTGTAAGCATTTGAATTTCCATACAATATTTAGATCACAGAAGACTTCTCTGTGGTCAGTTCAGCTCAAGCTTTTGTAAAGCAGAGACTTATGGCAGGCGAGCTGCTTAATTTCAATTATATATATTTTTTGATTAAATACAGGTTAACTAGTTTACATAAAAGGTACCAAATCTTTTCAAATCACATCAAAGGCCAAGTTTTTGTATACCTTGTTTTATTATGGTCAAATAACATCCACATTTACTTCGCATCAGTTTACCATTATTAATTTCATGATAGCATGCAATCAATTGTCCCTCAGAGTCTTTACAGATTCTTCCATTAATCAGACACTACAGTACCTGTGGTACTACTACCTTGACGAGACAACTGTGTCTGGTATGTAGTGTAAGAGAGTCAGTAGAGGACTCTCATTGTCGTTATTGTGTCGTGTTAGGGCTGTATATTATTACATTATATCAGGTTAGAATAGTTATAGCATATTGTTATTATTTATTATAGTATAGCTATATTATAGTCGTGTTATATTAATTAGATACGATTATTTGGATTGCTTTGGATGTTTGGATCTGGACTGCTTTTTTATGTGGATTGCCCTTTTGGATTTGTTTGCTTTTTGTGATTCTTCCTTTTTCCTGGTAATGGAGCCAGAAAGAGGAGATCCTCCCCTGTCTGTGCTCAACAGAAGCATCAGTAGCCTATCCTCATTTACACCAGCTGGCACTGGCATTTTTATGTTCCCCTGCATCCTCTGTTCCTTGTGTAAGGATATTTTCCAAGGCTGGAGAGGTTTTGTCCAAGAAGAGGAATCGTATAAACCTCAACCCCAAAATTCTGTTTCTCAATAAAAATCTATAGTAATCCTTCCTTCACCCACCGCAAACCTCAGTGTTTCAGTTTGCTCCTCTATATCCCCAGTCCCATAAGAACAACACACTAAACTACGCTGTAAAAAAAAAAGTTGGATTAACTTAAAAAAGTAAGTTACCTGGTTGCCTTAAAATTTTGAGTTCATTTAAATAAAAAATTTGAGTTAATACAACAAAGGAGATTGGTTTAATAAATAGAAACTCAAAAATATTATGTTATCTGAACTACATTAAATATCTAAGTTGATTTGACAAAATATAAAAAGTTGTGATAACAAATCATCAAAATTCATTTTTACAGTGTAGTTACAGTTCACTGCACAAAACCCCTCAGAAACAATTCTTAACTTGTCCCACCCCAGACTATTCTGTGCAGTTTCAGGGCTCAAGTGTCACGCATTGAGCGTGACAGCCACTCATTTTGGTCTTTTGTCACGCCCTCCCGCCACACATTGTATTTCTCACGCGGAAAAACTGTTTATAATATATTTAATATGCTGCAATGCCCAAAATGTCTCTGGCCGCGCCGCTCTCACTATAGAGCCGGCAGGAATCAAGCGCGTGACGCGCGTGACTACACAATAGCCAATCAGAAAATAGAACTATTGTATCTGGGTAAGATTTAATGCAACAACCAATGAAAAAAAGCATTTCCTGGAATTGTTCAGGTGATTCTGCACAACATCTTCCGAGAGTTTAAATAGAGGAAACACTGGATCTCCGAGCATCACCAGTATGGAAAATCAGGGTATCTTCCGTCCATTTCATTTCCAATTTGAAATGAAATAAGCAAAAACGAGAAAACGCGCCATTATTCGTTTTTTCGTTTTTTATAAAAAACGAAAAAAGGAGATTTCGGCTTGATTTTTCGTTTTTTGGTTAACGGGTCAAAAACGGATAAATGACTTCAAAATCCGTTTTGCACATGTGGGCGGTCATGAGACGCCCCTTTCAGCTGATTGGTCAAGCAAATCTGAGCCTGTGACGTCATCAGTAATTTCCCAGGTCTTTTCAACAAAATAATAGTCCTATGGCTCTGCGTACCGCTTCTTAAACTGTACAGGGCTGTGCAACTTAACGCGTTTCACAGGAATATTTATTTCAGAAATATTAAATATTAATCTGCACCCAGCCGGTTTTATTTAGCTGTGCAGAGTTAAATCTGTGTAGTTCTGCACTAGACCGCGCAGAGCGGGTGAAGCACAGACCAATGTTATGTCAAGTGTAAATACGCACCAGTCAACTCTTCTTTTAGACAATACGCTCAGTTTTGGACAAGGGGTGGTCATTGCAAATACTGTAATGCAAAACTGCTGATGGTGGTGGTGGGTACAGATGATGGAAAATTAAAATGTAACTAATCATAGCCGCGAGAGTTTCAACATTTTTAAATGGTCAAATGTAACCCCACCTCCACCCCTTTTTAACGGAACTTAAAATACATGTGCAAGTTCAATTATTAACGATAAACCTGAATATTATAATGAAATGGACACTTAATACATTAACAGAAACAATGTACACAAATCTAAACTATTTTTGCAACCCGATCACACTAAATGCATCTTTATAGCACGCATGTGTATTGTCGTGTAATTTCAGCCCGTTCTCATCCCAAGGCGTAATATAATGACGCTTTTGCCAAAGCGTCTATATCGAACGCGCATGGTACCCTTTAGCGTCAATATGAGACGCAGATATATATGGGTCAGAAGGCGCCTCCTAGCGGTCTAACCCTAACCCTACACCGTACCTAAACCTACCCATCTCTCTGCGTGTTATATTGACGCTAAAGGGTTCCATGGGCGTTGGATTTAGACGCTTTGTCAAAGTGTCAGAATATGACGCCTTGGGATGAGGATGCGTTGGTAATTTATACGCTAAAGTGAGTTTTTATGTGCATAGGATACGCATTGGTTGGTTAGGGTAGGTTTAGGTGTGGTGTGGGGTGCGTGTGTATTGTACGCTTGGGTAGAATTAGTGGTGTGGGTGCGTGTGTATTACACGCAAATGAACTGCGTATCAAATGCACGCAAAAAACTGCGTCTCATATGCGCGTAAAAACTCATTTTCGCATATAAATTACACGACAATACACCATGCGTGTTAGAGACGCATTTACGTGAGAACAGGCTGATTTTAATGTTGCCGTGGGACAAAGTGAGACTAGCCTCCAATCAAATGCCATGTAGATAGCCTAATGTTTATAGTGGATCGATACAAATAACACAATAGATGTTTTGAGACATTTGATATGTATTGCCCCTCAACAGACCACAACTGGGCAAAATTAAATTATGCTTGTTAAGCACTACCAAAAAGAAATAACAAATATATACACTCTTAGCCTACAAATAAAACAAAACAAAAAATGTTTATTACTTTATTACTCCTTAATAAAGGAGTCCAGACATTAGAAAAATATCAGTCTACACATTATATTTAATATGAGGGAAATACACATGTGTTTTATATTTAATATGAGGGAAATACACATGCGTTTTATATTTAATATGAAATACACATGCGTTACGGACGTGACACAATTTTTTTTTAACTTTTAGGTGGCACGATCTGTTTTAGTAATTATGTGATTTACAATGCGCAAACCACAAGTACTACCCACCGGATGAAGAAGGGTTGGCTCTCCACAGAACATAAAATATTCATTTTATTTAATTTTTTCGTGTTTGCATTTATGAGGAAAAAACAATGTTACGGACGTGACAGTTCTCCGTTATGGACGTGAGCGCTCTGAAAGCGGCACTAAAATACTTTAAAACGTTTACAGAGAACTCAAACAGAAAGTACAAAGCCATTCATTAAGGCGAATTTCGTTTTGTATTAATTGTATCTTAATTTTAATAAATGTTTCATCAACCAATTGCCTGGATTTAATAAATAAGAAGTAAATATAGCAGAAGAAACCAAAGAACATATATTGATAAGAAGTGAAAGCCAATAGAACGTGCAACACCAGCGCCCAGCAGCAGCGCTACACGACTCGGCAGTCCACTATAGTGATGAAAAATATGAAGTTACATGTAATTACAAGCCAATTACAAGCCAATTACATAATTATATCATAAAAACACGATACATTAACTCAGTTCCACTGGTCTCAGTTTATTTAAATTTGGTGGCATTAGTTACTGTCGGTCCATCATAATCATGGCTGTATAATCAAAAAATTAAAATGAGAAACATGCATGCATCAATAAAATGTATTGCATCAAAACCACAGGAGCTTATGCAATTAGTAGGCTACCATGAACTCTATACCCATAAATAATGTAATGTGTAGCCTATGTATATTTACCGAGGCACTTCATAAACCCAAATGAAAGTCTTAATTGATCTTGCTAGAGTTCATGCTTAGAACTGTTTAGCTTTCTAATTGAGTTTATGAAGTGCCTCGGTATATATACAATAAAATAGTATAGTAATATAGTAGGCTACTTGTATTAACAAAACGATAAGACTGAATGCATAAAACAACAACATTAGGCCTATAACAAATAAATATTAGATATTTGGAAATTTCCCTTTAAACTGAACGCTCAGTTTGTGGTCCACACTGTAATTTTATTGTTTTGTTGTTGTTGTTTTCAGATACAAACTCACTTATATATTAAAGAAAGAAATATTTTTTAACTAACACATGTTTTTTCCTCCGCTATCGTCCTGCCAATCATCTCGCTGTCTCACTCTCGCGGCTATGATTAGTTACATTTTAATATTCCATCATCTGTACCCACCACCACCATCAGCAGTTTTGCATTACAGTATTTGCAATGACCACCCCTTGTCCAAAACTGAGCGTATTGTCTAAAAGAAGAGTTGACTGGTGCGTATTTACACTTGACAGAACATTGGTCTGTGCTTCACCCGCTCTGCGCGGTCTAGTGCAGAACTACACAGATTTAACTCTGCACAGCTAAATAAAACCGGCTGGGTGCAGATTAATATTTAATATTTCTGAAATAAATATTCCTGTGAAACGAGTTAAGTTGCACAGCCCTGTACAGTTTAAGAAGCGGTACGCAGAGCCATAGGACTATTATTTTGTTGAAAAGACCTGGGAAATTACTGATGACGTCACAGGCTCAGATTTGCTTAACCAATCAGCTGAAAGGGGCGTCTCATGACCGCCCACATGTGCAAAACGGATTTTGAAGTCATTTATCCGTTTTTGACCCGTTAACCAAAAAACGAAAAATCAAGCCGAAATCTCCTTTTTTCGTTTTTTATAAAAAACGAAAAAACGAATAATGGCGCGTTTTCTCGTTTTTGCTTATTTCATTTCAAATTGGAAATGAAATGGACGGAAGATACCCTGATTATGGAAGCATATGGGTAGCAATATTCAATTTGAAATGTAATATGCAAAATGACAATGCAATATGTAAAATGACATTGCATTCTGTATTTAAATTTACATTTTACATTACCATTCTAGCAACGTTTGGTGCAAAATGAAAATGAAAATGAAATTACATAATTTACATTTGCCATTTCATTCACTAGTTTTAATATGCATAATTGAAACGCTTTATAAGTTGCAAAATTAAAATGAAAATGCATTACAGAAATGATTAGATATGTGTAACATGTTCAAGCAAAAACTGTGGCAAAATGATCATTCAAATGTTATTTTTCTTAATTGCATTTACACTCACAGTCAAGACACTTGCGACTGCATTTTCATGAAATGTCCCGCAATGAATGTAGCAAAATTCAATGTGCACATTGAAAATGCATTCCGAGCCGATCACGCCCCCTCCTGCCCTGTCAATCACTGCATCAAGGTGGGGCTTAAGATGGTGCGTTCATGATTTCAATGTTGTGTCAATGCAAAGACGCGTTATGCGCGTAAAAAATTCCTGCGCCGCGAATGAGGCGTAGAGCGCGGCGCGGTAGACGCGAATTGACCGTCTAGCGCGTTTCGCGCGAATGATTTTATTAGTGCTTTTTGTGCACTCACGCGTTTGACGCGTCTGCCGCCCGAGTTGAAAAATCGGAACTTCTGCGTCAATTCGCGGCGAATTAACCAATCAGGAGCCTGCTTGCTGTCACGTGGTGAAGTAGCTGGATGCCTCAATACATTATTTTGTAATAGGCTATGACTAAATGGAATAAAATGACTATTTTATTATATTCTGTGCACAACAAAGCAAATATTTTATCACATAAAAACTTGATTTCAATATACGAGACATATTAATTTTGTATTGAATGCTTTTTATTCCATATCTAGATTATATGAAACATTATTATTTTAATGTAAAGACAACCAACATAGTACATAAGAACATAGTTCGTGTCTGGACAGTGTTGTGTGAGAGAGAGAAAAATCACAGGACAGGTTAATCACTTTTGGAGGCTGGCTTCATTTATCATCAAAACAAAAATAAATGACAGATTAGTCAGACCAATAGTAGCCTATATTGTGTTGGATTTGTTACTGACACATATTATTCTAGACCCGACGATGTCCGGTCTGTTATATATTTGACAGATTAGGTTGGTGAGGGCGAGGCTGATCCTCGCTCCGATGCGGGACAACAGGTCATCAGACTGGGCGCGGGACAGGCGTCAGTACCGCTGAAAGCGGCCGTCATCCAGGCGCTGCTCCTGGAGCGAGGAAATGGTGAAACTCGCCAAACTGAGTTCGCCTCCGAATGGTCTGATGGACCCATACAGTACAATGATCCCTACGCCGCTGTTATGCTTTTCAGACCAAATACAGAGCGGTGACTCTCTCGATGAATGCTCGATCAACATAAAAAAGATGACCGCCAACGGGTTTCGATTTTCACGCGCGAATGGATTCAAAGTGTTCAAGCGTATAACTAGACGCGGTAGGCGCGAATTTGACGCGCTATTCGCGTCTGATGTGAACGCACCATCTTAAGCCCCGCCTTGATGCAGTGATTGACAGGGCAGGAGGGGGCGTGATCGGCTCGGAATGCATTTTCAATGTGCACATTGAATTTTGCTACATTCATTGCGGGACATTTCATGAAAATGCAGTCGCAAGTGTCTTGACTGTGAGTGTAAATGCAATTAAGAAAAATAACATTTGAATGATCATTTTGCCACAGTTTTTGCTTGAACATGTTACACATATCTAATCATTTCTGTAATGCATTTTCATTTTAATTTTGCAACTTATAAAGCGTTTCAATTATGCATATTAAAACTAGTGTATGAAATGGCAAATGCAAATTATTTAATTTCATTTTCATTTTGCACCAAACGTTGCTAGAATGGTAATGTAAAATGTAAATTTAAATACAGAATGCAATGCCATTTTACATATTGCATTGTCATTTTGCATATTGCATTTCAAATTGAATATTGCTACCCATATGCTTACTTCCTGAGCACAGAGTAAGTCATGATCTCCTGTTTTAATGTTACAACAAATTCACAACTTGTTTGACACAAACAATGACAACTTGACTGCTGTTAGAGAATGTTTCCTAGATAATTAGCATCAGTTTTTCATGAGTGTCTGTAATTTAGCCTTAACTTATCCTGGCCATGCATGCATTAATCAATGCATCTGTCTTTCAAAGATGTCAGGTAAAAAGCAATTATGAGCAAGAGATCAAAGTACATTGCACATTAAATCCCCAAAAAGGTTGATTACAATTTCCATGAGTACCAATTTTCCTAAATAATACAACCAATTCTATGTTTATGGCATATATGAGACATTCATCCATGACATGGACAGAATACTGCTCCATAATGTATTTTTATGGTTACTGAAATAGATTTTAAATGGACATGCAGACATGGGCTAAATCAGTGTTAACATTCAAATTTGTATTTATCAATTATTAATAACAACAAAAACACTAATAATAATAATATTAATGAAACACTCCGATTCCAGCGAACCGTCCATCCCGTCCCCCTCCCGGAATTATTATGAATAATTAATGAAATGTGTGTGTGACAGTTGTCTCTGCACAAGTAAATTCAGACAGAGAAAGAAACATTTTATTTTATACCCAGGCAATGGACAAATGTCAGCTCGGGCCTTTTTGTTATTGCAAATTAAAGGTTACAGACATTAACATTGATAATAAAATAAAGAAAGAAATAAAACAGATATGGACATCATAAGTCTGCTCAGGTCAGTGGTTCAGAATTAATTAATTTATCTGCTATTTCTTTACACAGTAGCTAGGTGTCACTAGTGAGCAATGCTGAATGAAGCTTCGAGTAATGAACCTTTGGGTGAAGCGATGAGCTGTGAAGTCTCAGTGGTTCAGCAAGACTCATTTTGCCATCACTAACTATAGATAGGGTGACCACCTGTCCCGAAATTTGAAGCTTTGTCCCGCGTCCCGCACGTTATAAGCAGTGTCCCGCATTGAAATTTTGCCTGCATCATTTTATTTCATCGTCCTTTAAATTACAATTCTACAATAAAAAATGTTAAGAAAACACTGAACATGCGCAGCGCAGCCATTATAATTGGTTCTAGCCAGAGCGGTAAAAAAAAAAAAAAAACCTGCAACAGAAAAAGGATCTATCCGGAGCTCCCGAGAATCAGATTAGATAAAAAATATAAAATTCAAGATGCACTGAATCCGGTAAGAACGCATTTAATATTTCTATTCTTTCCTTGTGGAATTTATGTGCTTATTTCGAAATATGCTTTTTAGCGATTGGATTTTCACTTAATTAGGCCTATTTAGATTAAATAGACCCGTGCTGTTAAAATTAGTTTTATATTAGTGACGTTCACAGCGCCGGTCAGCGCCGTCATTAATATTTTTATAAAGCCTATTAGCAATTTAAAGCATGTTGACATCACTGCAAAAAGACATCTATAAAATCAATATTTATTCACCTAGTATAATAATAGTAAGTTCTCTCCCTCGTGTCCCGCATTGTCCCGCAAAATCAGGTCTGCTGTCCTGCAAGAGAGCAATAGCCAGGTGGTCACCCTAACTATAGATAATAAGGGTAAAAACTACATACTAAAGTAAACTGAGAACTCCAGAATAAGCAGAGAAAACTAAGGGGGAAATTATACTAATCAATTGCAAGGATACTCAGGAACAGCGGGAAGAACAAAACACGACTTGAACAGACAGATTAGATCTAGGTGTAACTTTAAAGGAGCTGTATGTAAGAAATTTATTTCAATTAATCATAAAATGGCCCTAGACATTAAGAAATCATGTTCATTTCAAATACTTATATCACTGACAACAGAAGCGGAAACAAGGAGGCGGGACAAGAGGAGCACATGACCAACACGAACAGGGACAGAGCCATGTGCTCAAACAACACATATATGGCTCATAATAATCTTCCACCGATGCTGTGCAGAATTATTCCAATAACAGTCACATCTCATATTATCATCTCAAATATTATCTCATATTAAAAAAATGAAGAGAAACCAAATTTGTCTGAGTGTGTGATAATAAATAATCAAGAATTTTAGCAATGCAAATTTATTTAAATAGCATGTTTCAAACACACAATAGTAATTCAAAGTGATTTATTTAAAAAGGATTCAAAAAATAATCATAAAAATAACAACAAATGCATATGAAATAAAAATGACAGTAAAAAGCAAAGAAAAAAAAAACATTGATTACACACTGATTTAGAACAGTCATTAAAAAAGAATAAAGATACAGTGCATTCAGACTGACTGGTTTAGTGAACCCTTATGAAAAAGAAGTTGAAGTTTGTATTAGTATACTTTTTTTAAACTTAAAATAAGAAAGTATACTTTCAGAAATATACTTAAATTACACTTAAGTGTACTTGACTTATGCTGACAGAAAACTCTATTTGGCCAATACTTATACTCTATCTATTGATTGAGATATACTTAAAAGTCTCACCACACGATTACCAGACATTGAGAAATCACGTTTCACAAAAGCCGAGTCTTCATGAAGAAACTTTGTCGAGCTAACATTTTGCTGCTTCTTTCCTTGGAGTAAAAGTTAGAGCCTCTCTCATTTCAACAGGTCCTCTTGTTGGCGAAATACACATAACCTTTCTAGTGGTTTTAGGAGTTCTCGGAGCAGCCGTAGTATCAGGAAAGTTGTAGAATGTCTTTTGTGTACAACAGTGTAAACCCTACCCTTATATAAAACAGCAACAAAAATGTAGGTAAAGAACGTAGTTGTGAAAAGGCATACCCCCGGAAAAGGTATGACCCCGGAAGGATCACACCAATAAAAACAACCATGGCCAGTTGTGAGGTGCGAGTTCATTAAATCAGTCGTAAAAACAGTCAAAAGGCATATTTAACATCTGTTTTTGTCTTTTAAAAGTTTCCCAGATATCACCACAGGAGATTGTCACAGCTGACTAGACATATAGACGCCAGCGTGCGTCGTAAATCAGCGCTGTTTTCTTGATACAGGCGCTCTGTCAGTCATGAGCGACACAACCCAGACCCCCATAAATCACTATTTTTGACACAACGTATATGTTAATACTACTCACCAGGGAAACACAAACCAGACACTGTGACAGTTTGTTTGCGGATTTTATATCTATTTGTAGATCGCATTTTATATTTTTATGTCATGTCTTAATAAAGCTTGACCTTGACACCGGGGTTATTCTGCTGTATCTTACACAAGCGGCTCATTCTGCTGCGGAAACTGTGAACAAACAGTGTCCCCACACACACACACACACACACACCGTTACATCGGGTACATTTAAAGAGTGACCTTGTAACCGGCTTTGTGTCGGTCGGTGTTCGCCCCTCTCTCCCCATTAAAGATGTTTCCTTTATTCTTGGTATATCTGGCTGGCGGTAAGGTGATGCCTGTGTTGGAGGTTATGGATCAGCCTAACTTTGTCTCTTGTGATGAGCCATCTGTGAGTTACCCTGATACGTTCACTGCGTGTGTTCTGACGCGCGCTCAGTCAAAGAAAGTGGAAAATGTTGCTGACTTAAGAGTTGTTTATAGCCCCTGTATTTGCTGAAAATGTGTTCCTACAACCGCTTGAGAATACCAGCCCTCCTAAAGGACACATTAAATCAGACATTTAGAGGTTAGGCAGTAATACTTTGAATTTGCCTATGTCTCGTAAACAGATTATTGCTGCGCAAAAAGAGGATGAGTCTTTGGTCAAATGCTTTACCTCAGTTGTCTCTCCAGACAAGATCAGTGAGAAGAAAGTGGTTCTCCAAATACTGAAAAGGATGGTGATTGGAATGTTGTATACCAGATCGTTATCCCCTCTTGTTACCGTCAGCACGTATTATGTTTAGCGCACGCTCGTGTGTTGTTAGGTCATCTAGACCTACAGTATAATAGGATTCTTAAACATTTATTTTGGCCTGGGTTAAAGAGGGGTGTTGTGCGATTGTGTCGGGCCATTACCTAAATCAAAGTTGGGTAACCAGTTCCTGTTAACGATAATGTGTACGGCCACTCTATTTCCAGAGGCAATACCACTTTCGCAAAATTACTGCTTCTGTCATTATTAAAGCATTGATTAAATTCTTCGCTACATTTGGCTTACTGAAAATCGTACAAACGGATCAAGGGACAAATTTCATATCGAAGATTTTTAATCAGGTCTTGCAATCACTTTCCATCACCCACAGATGGAAGTTGGAAATTGATGCAAGTCCTGAGACTAATGTGCTGAATTACGTCAGTCGCTTCAGGGAGCGCTTGCATAATGCTTGGGCACAGGCAAAGGAGTCACTCACAGCCGCACAAAAAGTCATGAAGCCTCAATATGACGCCAAAGCCGCCCCTCGTTCTTTTAATGCCGTGACCAAGTGCTTGTATTACTGCTAACTTTAGGATCAGCTTTGTCTGCCCGTTTTTCTGGTCCCTATGTATTGCAGAAGAAATTGAGTGAGACATACTATGTAGTTTGCACTCCTGATAGGAAACACAAGTCACGGGTCTGTCATATCAATATGTTGAAAGCATATAATTGTATGGAGGGTCCACAGGATCTGTACCGGTTGTCTCGTCTGTTGCAGTAGTCGGCGAGGTTTCATCTTCAGTGGGAAAAGCTGGTGCTGATGAAGATGGTCTCGTGCTGCGCAATGCACCTCAGCAATGGACTAAACGAAGTAATTCAGAATTGTTGAAGAAATTGTCTTCCTATCAAACTCATCTATCAGAATCTCAAAGACAGGACATTATGCAGTTGATTCAAAATTTTCCCACTCTTTTCAATGACACACCTACTAAAACTTCGGTGTTACAGCATGGTATAAATGTTAACCATTCTCCTCCTATCAAACAACATGCCTACCGTGTTAATTGGCACCTATTATGGAATTTTGAAAATTATCCTTCAATGTAGTGTTACATAGATCTAAGTGAACGAAAACATCCTGCAAAGTTTTAAATATGAAAGTTCACCGTATACAAAGTTATTGTCTCTCAAAAGTCGACTCTGAGTCGCTGATATGAATCGATAGACAAACGATGCTTTTTCTCTGTCTAGATGACGTCAACTTGACAAGTTATTTGAATAAGATACGGCCAGTTATTGCGCTCGTAGACGCCAGGGAAAACTTGAAAACATATCATGGCGACGAGACGCTGTGTTCTGAAGTGCGACGCAAAAGCGAACTTTTTTCATCTGCCCAGGGAGGAGCATTTGAAGACTAAGTGGCTACAGTTCATATACAACTATACCACAGAAGTGCAGCCGTTCATATATACAACTATACCACAGAAGTATAGCCGTTCATATATACAACTATACCACAGAAGTATAGCCGTTCATATATACAACTATACCACAGAAGTATAGCCGTTCATATATACAACTATACCACAGAAGTACAGCCATTCGTTCATATATACAACTATACCACAGAAGTACAGCCATTCGTTCATATATACAACTATACCACAGAAGTATAGCCGTTCATATATACAACTATACCGCAGAAGTGTAGCCGTTCATATATACAACTATACCACAGAAGTATAGCCGTTCATATATACAACTATACCACAGAAGTGTAGCCGTTCATATATACAACTATACCACAGAAGTATAGCCGTTCATATATACAACTATACCACAGAAGTACAGCCGTTCATATATACAACTACACCACAGAAGTACAGCCGTTCATATATACAACTACACCACAGAAGTACAGCCGTTCATATATACAACTACACCACAGAAGTACAGCCGTTCATATATACAACTATACCACAGAAGTACAGCCGTTCATATATACAACTATACCACAGAAGTGTAGCCGTTCATATATACAACTACACCACAGAAGTATAGCCGTTCATATATACAACTACACCACAGAAGTACAGCCGTTCATATATACAACTATACCACAGAAGTATAGCCGTTCATATATACAACTATACCACAGAAGTACAGCCGTTCATACAACTATACCACAGAAGTACAGCCGTTCATATATACAACTATACCACAGAAGTACAGCCGTTCATATATACAACTATACCACAGAAGTACAGCCGTTCATATATACAACTATACCACAGAAGTGTAGCCGTTCATATATACAACTATACCACAGAAGTATAGCCGTTCATATATACAACTATACCACAGAAGTATAGCCGTTCATATATACAACTATACCACAGAAGTACAGCCGTTCATATATACAACTACACCACAGAAGTGTAGCCGTTCATATATACAACTACACCACAGAAGTATAGCCGTTCATATATACAACTACACCACAGAAGTATAGCCGTTCATATATACAACTAACCACAGAAGTACAGCCGTTCATATATACAACTATACCACAGAAGTACAGCCGTTCATATATACAACTATACCACAGAAGTACAGCCGTTCATATATACAACTATACCACAGAAGTATAGCCATTCATATATACAACTATAACACAGAAGTATAGCCGTTCATATATACAACTATACCACAGAAGTACAGCCGTTCATATATACAACTATACCACAGAAGTACAGCCGTTCATATATACAACTATACCACAGAAGTATAGGCAGGTATAGGTGAAGTGTTTGTCATTGTTATTGGAGTTTTCATAAAGAATAGAGCAATACCTCGTAGTACTGCGTTATCAATATGTTTATGCGTTGGGCTAACACAAACAAAGACTGAATGTGCTTTAACCATTGAACTTTGGCCTGTGGTCGCTAACATAACTCAACTTAAATTCCTTCTCTTATTTAGAATTTTTTACTATAAAGCGGTGCACTATAATCATTATTATAACACAATGTAATTGATAAAAGCATTGTGCCCCGAACTCCGAGTTAACCAACTGACTGGGTCATCTGACCAATCACCGCAGATTAGCGTCACGCAAAGGCGGGATTTGGAAAAATGAGTCGTTGAACGATTCATATGGGAGTCACTGAGCAAATCAGGTTAAAATAGATGCATATTATTAAACAACAAAAGTGTTTTTTGTCATTGCATGCTTGTAAAACTGTTGTTGGGGACTCCCAAAACAATATTAGGAACATTTTAAATGCCATAATAGGTGCCCTTTAATGCATACAAGAAAAGTGTTATGAAAGAAGTCGTCGAGTATTTAGGCAAGGCAAGGCAAAGAAAGTATATTTATATAACACATTTCATACACAATGGTAATTCAAAGTTCTTTACATAGAAGAAATAATTTTAAAAAAGAAATAATTATTAAAACATTTTGGAATAAAGAATTTTTTTTTTTTAAATCTGCACGGATTATCGTAAAGTCAACGCTGTTACTATGCCAGATTGCTTTCCTCTTCCTCGTATGGAGGATTGCATTGATAACCTTGGTTTTGCAGGTTTTGTTACCAAATTGGATTTATTAAAGGGATACTGGCAGGTGCCGTTAACTACTCATGCATTGCATATTTCTGCATTTGTAACACCTGTAGAGCATAACAATAATCTAGTATTGATGTCATGAACGCATGAACTAACTCTCTAATCAAGAGAACATTTGTATGTGAAATTGTTTCCATACTGATGGCATACATGCGGCTTCTCTCCAGTGTGGATCCTCTCATGTGTTTTCAGATATGCTGACACACTGAATCTCTTGTCACAGTGTGAACACTTGTAAGGTTTCCCTCCAGTGTGGATCATCTCATGTGTTTTCAGATGTGATGACTGACTGAATCTCTTGTCACAGTGTGAACACTTGTAAGGTTTTTCTCCAGTGTGGATCATCTCATGTTTTTTCAGAGATGATGAGTCACTGAATCTCTTGTCACAGTGTGAACACTTGTAAGGTTTCCCTCCAGTGTGGATCATCTCATGTGTTTTCAGATGTGATGACTGACTGAATCTCTTGTCACAGTGTGAACACTTGTAAGGTTGTTCTCCAGTGTGGATCCTCTCATGTGATTTCAGATATGCTGACTGACTGAATCTCTTGTCACAGTGTGAACACTTGTAAGGTTTCTCTCCAGTGTGGATCCTCTCATGGGTTTTCAGATGTGCTGACCGACTGAATCTCTTGTCACAGTGTGAACACATGTAAGGTTTTTCTCCAGTGTGAATTCTCTGGTGCAGTTTTAAACTGTCCGCTGTAGTAAAAGTCTTCTCACACTCAAAGCACATGTACTCTCTCACACCAGTGTGAGTTTTCTCATGTGTATGTAAAGTTTGCAGCAGTGAAAAACTCTTTCCACACACAGAACATGAATGTGGCTTCTCCTTCGTATGAACTCTCAGGTGTTTCTTCAGGTGTGATGCACAGAGAAATGTTTTCCCGCATTGATCACATGAGAACGGCTTCTCTCCAGTGTGGATCCTCATGTGAACATTAAGGGATGATAAATGGCTGAATCTATTCCCGCATTGATCACATGTGAACGGCTTCTCTCCGGTGTGGATCCTCATGTGACGCTTAAGACTTTGTTTGGTTGTTAAACTGTTCCCGCACTGATCACATGAGAACGGCTTCTCTCCGGTGTGAATTATCATGTGACGCTCAAGACTACGTTTGGCTGTGAAGCTGTTTCCACACTGAGTGCAGGTGAAAGATTTCTTGGCTCTTCTTTCCTTTAAAAATGTCTGTTTAGTCTTTGAGCGACTCAAAGGTTTTTCTCCAGGTTGGACATGATGTTCCTCCTCCACTTCACTCAGTTCTTCTCTCTCCTTCTCCTTCACTTCACTCAGTTCTTCTCTCTCCTCCTCCACTTCACTCAGTTCTTCTCTCTCCTCCTCCACTTCACTCAGTTCTTCTCTCTCCTCCTCCACTTCACTCAGTTCTTCTCTCTCCTCCTTCACTTCACTCAGTTCTTCTCTCTCCTCCTTCACTTCACTCAGTTCTTCTCTCTCCTCCTTCACTTCACTCAGTTCTCCACTCTCCTCCTTCAGGTCTTATATGAAAGAAACAAATATTACATTTATTTTTTAGTACATCAAAATAATTCAAAGAGAGAAATATAAAGTGAAAGGACATGAAAGTGAGCCCTGATGTAATAGTAGAACGTAGACAACTGCTATAAAATATGTCCTTGAAACTTTCCATGAATGAGGTAAATTTACTGATTATTCCTAAAAAAATATTTGGTAACACTTTATAATAACTGCACGCTATTAATCATTATTTAAGCATGAGTAAACAGTTAATTCATCATTTATAAAGCATTAATAGACATTAGGGCTGGGCGATATAACGATATTATCGTCGAGCACTTTGTGTTATGTGGTTGAAGGATGAACCCAATAGCAGACAGCAAATTACTTTCACAGGATTTATAAAAGGACAAAAACAGAAAACAAAAACCCTCGATGGGGCAAAACAAGACAAGATAAGGCTAATACTCAGACAGTAAACTAACAGCTACGACAGGAACAGACACTTCTTGAAGACAAAACTCTCAACAGATTACTCACGGCTAGACTCACACAACGTGTGACAATGTCAAACAGTGAACCGACACAGGACAGCAAACACAAGGGGAACACTAATGACGAGGACAGGTGAAACTGACTACACAATAATGACAAGACGAGGATAACAAGGGGGCGGGGATACGTAACGAGAAAACAAGCACACGGCCCAAACAATTGACCATGCGCTTGTACACAAAACATGGTTCTGTCATGATCCTGCCTCACGACTAGGGAAAATCAAGGAGACAAAGGCAGAATCATGACAGAACCCCCACCTTAAGTAACGGCTTCCAGACGCTCCTCAAGGGACATTAAACACGGGACATGACAGACTGTGACAAAGAAAAAAAACAACAAAACATGGAAAACACTAATAAAGGCAAACATGAAAAAACTATGACAGGGTTGGAATGAAACACCAAAAACAACATACAAGGCAGTGGAGGTGGAGGAAACACAAAGTCCTTAGGGGGCAGTCCAGGGTGGATGGGAGGACTGGGAGTCTTGGGTCCACGGGAAGAGGGCTGGGGACGAGGAATCCGGGTAGGCTTGGACGGGGACACACGAGGACAGGTCTTGGGGGAAACAGTCCGGGGCATAGTGGCGACAGGGGTGACCGGGGCAACACATGGGGGTACTGCAAAAGGAGGCGCAGCAACAGACACCGACACAGGGGACACAGAAGGCGGTGAAACTGGAATCCGGACTGGGGAAACAGCAGGGAAGAGAACAGGGCACGAGACAGGGGGTGTAGCAGGCGGCTGTGGAGCGGAAACCGGAACTGGGCTCTCAGAAGCAGCTTCTGAACCAGTGCTCTCCATAGCAGACCCGGAAACATCGCTCTCTGCATCTGACCCGGGAACAGCACTCTCTGCGTCTGACTCGGGAACAGCATTCTCTGACACTGACTCGAGAACAGCGCTCTCTGCCGCTGGCTTCGGAACAGCGCTCTCTGCAGCTCTAGGCACGGGGTCTGGGGACAAGACAGGTCTGACAGGGACTTCTAGGATCTTGACAAGACGTGATAAATAATCCGACAGGGTTTTGGCCGCAATGATGACAGGCATCTCTTTTTGGGCAGAAACTGCTTGCAGAACTTCTTTTGGGGCTAGATCGGCCGCAACTCTCTCTGCAGATTCTGGGACAGCGCGGGACAGCGCTTGAAGGAGCGGGCTCCGGGACAGCGCTTGAAGGAGCGGGCTCCGGGACAGCGCTTGAAGGAGCGGGCTCCGGGACAGCGCTTGAAGGAGCGGGCTCCGGGACAGCGCTTGAAGGAGCGGGCTCCGGGACAGCGCTTGAAGGAGCGGGCTCCGGGACAGCGCTTGAAGGAACGGGCTCCGGGACAGCGCTTGAAGGAGCGGGCTCCGGGACAGCGCTTGAAGGAGCGGGCTCCGGGACAGCGCTTGAAGGAGCGGGCTCCGGGACAACGCTTGTAGCAGCAGCAGGTTCAGGACCAAGCAGAAACGAAGGACGGGAGTCTCCCATCCTCCTCTTCTTCCTCCTAGGTCGCGGTGCAGATGCCGTTGGCGGACTGGTGAGTGGTTGGGGAACCATGGCGGGATCTGTGTCTGGGGTAGGAAGATCAGTCTCTAGGAGGGCTGATTCCGTCACGGAGGACTCTGATGTTGACTCCCTAGAGGTCCGTCTCCCTCGCTTGCCGAGTAGACCTTCGGGTCCGGATGGCGTCTCGGGAGTGTAAGTGGGACCAGCTTGATTCCCCTGGGAAACAACACCTAGGACACAACCCTCCGGAATCGCTGGCAGCTTGACTGGTGGTGATGACAAGATGAACCCTCGGGACTCTCTCCTCGATAAACAATCCACCATATCAGCGAACGACTGGCAAACCAGCCCCTCCCGTTCAGCCAGGGGTGGAGGAGAGTTGAGACCCGCAATGAGGTAGCGGTTTAGGAGGACATCAGGCAGGAAAAACCTCCTCTCGTTGGCGACCCGGGCATACTCCCTCAATGACTGCGTTTACATGCAGCCAATAACCCGTTCAAAACCCGGTCACGAACGGCCATGTAAACACCGGCAAAAACCCGAATATGCTCATATCCCGGATTTTAAAAACCGGGATATTATACCTGGGGTACCCCTTTTCTAACCCGAATTTTTGGTCATGTAAACACGTATCGGGATATCCCCATAGTGATTGTCCCCACTGCGCATGTTCTATTCGCAAGGAATCTTGGTCTTTTGAGTAGAGGAACTTCTCAGTGCATACAAAATCCCGCGTGCAGTATACCGGAAGTAAACATGGCGAGACGCAGCACAGCATACGTTTGGAGCGAGGTCAGTAACGTTACCAGCATTAAAGCGCAAACAAAGGCGATCGCTATCTGCCCCGAACTATTCATTATCCGCATGCTGCTGTTGTTGTCGTCTTTGGATACAGGAAGAAGAATCGGAAATGACGCATATTGCGTCTTAAGGTTGTCCGTACGTCCAGACGCTAACCGTGCGTCGCTGTTTACATCGGGATATTGCAATTCCATGTATACAGGAGAAACTCTCTCTGCTCACGCATGTAAACGGGTTATTCCTAATGTTTCAGAAACCCGAATAGTTACCTTAACCCGACCATAACCCGAAAATTGGCTGCATGTAAACGTAGTCATTGATAGCTCTCCCTGGGGGAATCGGGAGTTTTCCCCTCTTAGAGTCAGTGACGGTGTCACCAATCCTTAAGATCATCTAGGTTATGTTTGACATAAGAGGACGTAACGTCTGCCGGGTTCGGTCTTGGTCGGTTCATTCTGTTATGTGGTTGAAGGATGAACCCAATAGCAGACAGCAAATGACTTTCACAGGATTTATTAAAGGACAAAAACAGAAAACAAAAACCCTCGATGGGGCAAAACAAGACAAGATAAGGCTAATACTCAGACAATAAACTAACAGCTACGACAGGAACAGACACTTCTTGAAGACAAAACTCTCAACAGATTACTCACGGCTAGACTCACGGCTAGACTCACACAACGTGTGACAATGTCAAACAGTGAACCGACACAGGACAGCAAACACAAGGGGAACACTAATGACGAGGACAGGTGAAACTGACTAGACAATAATGACATGACAAGGATAACAAGGGGGCGGGGATACGTAACGAGACAACACAAGCACATGGCCCAAACAATTGGCCATGCGCTTGTACCAGTGTTGCACTTTTCATGATTAGGTGATCGCGGCAGCTGTAATCTTATTCACATTTCTTTTTCTGATTAATTGTTTTGCTCTATGAGAAAGACAAGGTAACAAAATATTCGGGGCTTAAGACCCTAGCGCCGCGGCATTTAATGGTCAAAATATTATTAATTAAAGGGTCACTTCACCCATTTGCATTAAGGTTTGTATTGTTAGAAACCCAGTCATATATTATAATGATGGTGGAATTTTGCTTGTTTTTTTTCTGAGATGGGAGAAAAAAGGATTTAAGTGTTTTACTTCCATCCTATCGTGACGTAAATATCATCATTTTGCGTCACGATAGGACGGAAGATAAATTTCACTCACTCGGCCTATTACAGATCAGTGGGTGGGACTAAACCTGAAGAAACTAAACTATTAATCCGCCATCTTGCTTGGAAGACAGCAAGCTAAGCTAACAAGCGCTCAAGGAGTTAGATTTACCATAATGGCTGAATGTACGACACACGATATGGAAGACGAGGATTTTGAAAATCTTTTGCTCGAAACTGATGTTCGTGGCTATTTATACGAGCCACAATATAGCGAAGAGCAGCTGAGGCTGATGGAGGAACAAGAGGCGGCGGCGTCGGCTGCGGCAGCGGCCGCCGCAGGAGACCAGCCCGGCGCAGACGAGAAGCCCGGGCTTGCTCGCGCTGTAGCGAATTGGTGGTGCTCGTGCTGTAACTGTGCGCCTATGGACACCGAGCTAGAGTCTTTCTGCTGCAAAGAATCTCTAAAATGCCAATTCCTTCTAGAAGAAATGTCAGAGGCAGACACGGACATGGAGTGTTGTGTTGTGAACCATCCGAGTTTCGCACCGCATATGGACAGAGGCGTCCTAGATACATATTTCCGCATCCCGAAAATTAACTGGAAACGACAGCCGAAGCCAGCAGGGAGAAATGGATAGTAAGAAGGAATAAATCAAGAATGAGATCGCAAATGATTTTCAAACTCAAGTGGTAACTTTAGCTAGCGTAATGCATTCTCGTATAGGCGGGTCATGCATAGGCGGTGTTCTGGATTAGTGGGAGTGGCTTCTGGAGCTGTTCAAACGCGTTGCATTGTGGGAAATGTGGTTTACAAAACTAATGCGCTATAAAGTTACTTTCTGTCATAACTCGGTCAAAAAGGCACCAAATTTGAAAATTTTGACAGATTTCGAATACATATATGACCCACTTTCAATGAAGATCAAGGTTCCCAGGGGTGAAATGCTCCTTTAATATTCTAATATATTCGACATATTAATATTAATACACAAACGAACTTCGAATATGATTTTTGGGCAAAAGTCAAAACCCTATTTCATAGTTGAAGTGTTTATCTAAATGTGATGAAGTGCTTTTGTGATGTTTGTAACATGAATGTTCTTCGGCATCATGAATGAAGGAAGAATAAACACCAACCTCTTTCTTCTTCAGGATCTTTAGTGTGTTTCATTCTGCAGGGTTCTGGATCACTCATGTTCTCACTGTCCTCTTTAATAAACTCAGTCTTGGCAGATTTCAGCTCTTCCTGATGCTTTCATGCTTTTCTGGCATCAAAGATCTCTGAGAAGTCATTTCACAAAAAAGATTAAAACCGCAACACTGACACCAATGAAATGAGCTTTAAGTGACAATTTACAGGAGATCTGAAGACATCAGCATAATAAATGAGGAGAAAACAGGAACTATTGTCATGAAATAAAGAGTGTTTTCAGCAGATCTGTTAATATTGATGATCCTCAGACGATTTGAACACTCATTCAACAAGCCATTCAGGATCATCTGATCATCTCACTTTATTCTGAGTGTTTGCTGTTAGAAACACAATATTTGAGTCAGGATATAAAAGCCAATAAAACTACTGCTATACTGAAAGTCAATACTGTTATTTCTCACAATATGACATGGATAAAACATCAATAATACAAAAACAATCACCAATGACACTCATCTTCATAAACCACTACAGATAAATAATTACAGCAGCATAATATGACCAAATTAATCAAAATATAGCAAGTTTGATTATCATAAGCAAGTTAATTATCATAACACTTTTAAAAATAAAGAGCACCACAAAGCACTATTGTTCCAAGAAAAACGCTTTTCATATTAGTATCGATCATAGGCTCAATGTAAAGCATTTAGCAGTAGCAGCTATCTGTTCCAGTATTACACTTGAGATCGATTCACATTAATTATGTTGCCTTTTGACTTGACGAAAGAATCACACAAACACACACAAAATCGCTCAGGTCTGAATGAACTCCACATATTCTCCTCATGCTCGCTGCTGCTGCACTAAATGTGTATTTCAGTGAGAACTAAGACGCCAGAAAAGACGCACAAGTATCGCTGTGGTAGAAGAAAACAATACAGAAATGAGCCTGTTGCTTAATCAAACTGTATTAAGTGTGTAATATGAGAAATACCGAACTGCTCTCCTCGCCTCAGAAAACTCGACGCTGAAACTGAATGACGGAAAGACGGCTACTATGGCCGGTTCGTGGACGAATCGTTCTTTTGAACCGGTTCTTTTTAGTGAACCGATCGAACCAGAATCGGTCTGAATAGTTCAAAACAGTTCGCGTCTTGCGTTAGCGCTGATCCACAAGTTAATTAAGTTACTCACTTTTGGACATGCCAGTCCCTCTGACTCGAAATAAACAATATACCGGAGTATGTTACTCCAGTAACTCCAACAGTTCACTGAACTGAGATATGTTGTGCTGAGAGAAGTGACGAGCACGAACAGCTGATACTGCGCATGCGCGCACTACCGAACACAGCGGTTATCGGATCACCAGTACAGAACCGAGAACTGTTTCTTTCGGACACGGACAACATGTTTATCACATAATTACTGTGTAATTTTAAAGTTTGGAAACACAATGAATGGATTCCCAGATAGCAAAGGCCCGGATCCGTTTTAAGCCCCTTGCCTCCGTTTCTATCTTAGAGACGTTTTCTGATTGTGAACCAGATCCGTGCCAGATAGAAGTTTCAGCTTAAACATTCTAACTGCCATCAGTTCAGTATTTATATCATTTTACAGATCTGGCCCAGATCACTTTTCCCATAGGTAACCGAAAGACATTAGCTGTGTCTGACACTGATTTGGTCCAGATCTGCAATATGAATCTGAGCCGATACTGTTTTTACATAGGCTACACTGGTGTGGCCCGAATCTGTGATATATATCTGAGCCGACTGCATTTAAAAAAGGGCTAAAAACTGCTTTGGCCCATATCTGCAAAACGGATTTGAGCCAACACGGTTTTTACAGAGACTACCTGATGTGGACCACATCCGAAATACTTTTCTCAAACTGTGTGAAGAACTCCGTGGAATAAACATTTTCAAAACAACATGGTTACCTGTCTGCATATTTTTTTTTCTATCTAGAGCATGAGATAAATGCATCGTCATTAAGCTGAGCAATATTTTCAGTGTTTAAAAACTATACAGCAACATTTTGTGATGCTATAAGGTCCGTTACAGCACAGCGTTTAAGCTCCGTTTTAGGTCCGTTTTACGACAGCGCCAAGTGAACGTTGGGTCTCGCTTGACTGTCGTCTTGCAGATACGGTCCACATCCGTACTACGGACTTCAGCCAGAAGCGCCAAAAAAAAAAAAAATATGTAGGCTATATCATCAAACCAAGCTGTCTACGCAGATTTATCTGATCAGCTACAGGCTACCACACGTAAGTTTTTATGTGTTTATTCTATGTGTTTATTATGTACATCTATTTGTATGTGTTTATTCTAATTTACTGTCTATTACTTAAACGTGCAAGTGAAATGCTGTTTGCTTTGTAGCAGTTACAGGCTGTTATTTGCGCACCACAATGTCTGTGTTATGTTAAAGCCGCATCTGCTATAGCGCTACTGCGCTATACAAATTATAACGTTAGCCTATAAGTGTAGCACAGAATAATTATAGGATAACCGAATCAACTTTTTAATATCATGGCATATATTGCGCTAATGTGCTGAATTTTAAAAGGTAGTCTTAGCTTAGGACGTCTGGACAAGACGTCCCCGGTTTTGGTTGCCTCCGGGAAAATACAGAAAAAACTACCTATGTCCCTGTTTTTTGAAGATAAAACTTGTATGTATTTCAATCAGATTGACAGTCAAACTAAAAATGTCCCCGTTTTTCCCCGGTTTTGGTCTCGGACATCTGGTCACCTTATTAGCTTTAGCTGCTATGCTATTTCGGTTAATTTATGAGACGCGCTACAGTTCACGCGCCGGCGCCTCCGTGATTATCTATAATTGTCTGCTATATTTAGCCTACTTCTTATTTATTAAATCCAGACAATTGGTTGATGAAACATTGATTAAAATTAAGATACAATTAATACAAAACGAAATTCACTTTAAAGAAAGGCTGTGTCTTCTGTGTAAGGTCTCTGTGAAGGTTTTAAAGCAGTGCCGCTTCAGAGCGGTCGCGTCCGAGAACTGTCACGTCTGTAACATTGTTTTTTCCTCATAAATGCGAGCACGAAAAATAAAATAAAATGAATATTTTATGTTCTGTTGAGAGCCAACCCTTCTTCATCCGATTTGCGCCGTAATTCACAGAATTACAAACAAAAAAAATCGTTGCCTCCTAAAAGTTAAAGATTTTTTTGTTACGCATGACTGTCTATTTCCCTAATATTAAATATAAAACGCATGTGTAGACTGATATTTTTCTAATGTCTGGACTCCTTTCAGAGGAGCCAGGAGGAGGGCGAGGGCGCCAGGAGAGACTGGCGCGTCAGCAGCAGGAGCAGGCAGCAACAACAGCACCCACCTATAGTTATTTTGTTTAAGTGCATGTTTTTTTTGTTTTGTTTTTTTTCACGTTGTGTTAATAGCCTGTGCATTTTTTTTAATCCATTAATTCTGTGTTTGTTGTTGACTGTGTTCTGTGTTAATTGTTGACTTTGTTCATGACTTGTTCATTTTTTATTAAATCTATGAATTCGGTCATTAATTCTGTGTTTGTCAACTTTGTTCACGTTTTTTTAGTATGCGTTTTAATCATTAAAACGATTTATTTCAGCTATAGCCTATAGGCCTACGCATTGCTCCAACTAGCCTTTATCAAGTCAAGTCAAGCTTTTTATTTATAAGGCCTTGTAGTGAAAATGTTTTTCTAGACATTCCACAGACTGTGAAAAATGTAGGCCTATGCCCATAGGTTACTATACCCTAACTGACAAAAATGCCGAAAATAAGGCAAAAGGACAATCTAGTGGTGATTTAAGCGGAATCGGAACACATCTGGCACAACTCCGGTAGGCGGAATCGTTTCACGCACCCGTTACGCATCTGTAACGGGATGATCAGGCGGTGCTGGATCGGCGCTGGCACATATCCGCAACAACCCCTAAAAACAGACCAGAAACGGCTTCGGCCCGATGTGCGTTTGGACTCAGGAACAAGTCCGTGAGGCGGATGCGGGCCAGACCCGGCTCTATCGTTTTGCGGTTGCGGCCCTGTTCCGTTACAGCGTCCAGTGGCTATCTGGGTTGTCAAACTAAACTTTATAAACATTTAGGCCTACTAAGCAGTGCACCATTAAAACCTTGGCAAGAGTTTACATCAAAGATTTATATTGACTTAGAAATTAAATGAGATCTTGAAAATATTATTTTAGTATAATAATAAATGTGCAGAGGTGTCCAAAGTTTTCACATTCATTAAAGTAGAAGTATAGGTTTATAAAGACTTCTGTAGAAGTTAGAAGTATCTGTAGAAGTATCAACTCCAGCTTTTTACTCAAGTAAAAGTGTAAAAGTAATGGTTTCAAAACTACTTAAAGTAAAAAAATGTAAAAGTAATGCAAGGAAAAAAATCCATGAATGACAAAAGCTTAGGCCACGCCACAGGGGCCTAAAGTGCACTACCACCTCCTCAAAAAAAAAAAAATTCTAAAGGCCATAATGACTATAATGTTATATTAAAATGTTAATGTTGAAAAATTTTGGCTTCATATGGCTCCCTGTTTCAGCCGCCTATATATGCCCATAGAAAATTCATTTCAGTTTTATTTTAATTAAAATTTTAGTACAATGCAAATACATTAAAGATAAAGAACCATATATGTGTACTAGCATTAACATGTGTTTCATGAAGCGGAAGATAGAATCACCGATCACAGAAAACTTTCTGTATTTTTACATTTTCACTTAGTCTGTTTATAAGCTGTTTTAAAAAAAAATTCCAAGGACAAGGATTTTGGATATTGCCATCTTTGTTGTGATATTTTGACCCTTAATGTAGAGTTGCACACACTCTCTCTCTCTCTCTCTCTCTCTCTCTTCTCTCTCTCTCACACACACACACACACTCCTCTTTTTCTTTCTCTCTTTCACACACACACACCTCTTTTTCTTTCTCTCTCTCTAACACACACTCTCTCTCTCTCTCTCTCTCTCACACACACACACACACACACACAATTATCTTTGCCGCTTATCCCACGATTGTCATACAGTATATTGTAAAAACGGCTGTCCCCAAATCAATATTTGACGCGTTTTGCCCCGTATTCTTGAGCAGAAAACTGTTGATTTCTCCGTCCTTACCGCATCTCTAGGTTTCCTTCGGAGGAGTTTTGCAGCTTTGAACAACCAAATGTGACTACAGCCTCTCACAAGTTAGAAAGAAAACACAAAGCCAATCAGTTTAGCGATGTGTGTTCAGGAGGCGAGATCTATTAACCGTGTGTGTTATTGGTGTGGTGGCAATTTTATGATATTCATTGATCTTTGGTAAAATATAGATGATTCAAAGAATGTCACATGTGTGTCTCTCACTTGTAGTGAGAGAAGATTCTGTTTATGTACCTGTGGAGGCAGAAGGGGGAGCCATAGACGTCACTAGTTGGCCCACTAAGCCCCCCTGCACCAAATGGAAAACTACTGGGAGGAAGGCTCTGGGGGGAAGAAGGCCTTGAAACTAAGATAAAAGCTAGTTCAGTCTGTCTGGGGGTGTGTCACTCTTCTGCACAGGGTAACAACTGTGTATTAGACTGCTCCTATTCTTGCAAGAATAAATACTTCTATTTTTATAATTTGACAATGAGTGTCTCTTACGCAGTGATGATGTTTGTTTGATATAAAAAAAGCCACAACATTGGTCATTTTTTTGAAGCCGGAATGAAATAGGAGTAACGAGGCTATTTTTAAAATGTAAGGAGTAGAAAGTACAGATAATTGCATGAAAATGTAAGGAGTAGAAGTAAAAAGTCAGCTGAAAAATAATTACTCCAGTAAAGTATCGATACCCAAAATTTCTACTTAAGGTAACAAAGTATTTGTACCTCGTTACTTGACACCTCTGTAAATGTTTTAACATAACATATTACAGTATTTCTGAATTGCTAAAACACATTTTATGAATGTTTCTCTCGCTTTCTCAAAACCTTAAACACAAATCACCAAACTTAAGCTACACTGTCAAAACCTTTGACTTGTCTTGCCATTGGCGTCAGAAGGAAAAAAAAAAGTGGGTGGATCCTCCCCTAAAAATATTTTCCTGGAGTAAATGCCATTTCATGTATTCTGGTGCCTTTTAATTAAACAAGTAAACTGAACGCCTTTTAATTAAACAAGTAAACTGCGTCATCTATTAAATGCACAACTATCCGTGGATTACCCCGATGATAACTTAAAGCTGGTAACTTACTGATGCTTGCAACGCAATATTTAACTGGAAGGGTAAAACGGGCAGTTATTTTTATTTTTGAGAAATATAATGTAGCGATTCAGCGGAAATGCAGTTTAATTTATTAGGGCATTCCTCAAGTGGAATGGATTTGACTGACGGCGCTCTGAAACGCGAACAGACATATGCACTGAATAAATTAGAGACGATAAAAGAGTGGGTCCAATATCATTGGTCTTGAAAAGTGGGTGGGTCTTATCCCACCCATATCCAATGGTTCCGACGCCCATGTGTCTTGCTATATCAAACAATTGCTTCAGAACTATGTTATCTTTACCCAAAACCAAACACTGTTTTCAGATAACACACACATTTTTTTAGATGTGTGTACAATGTTTCATGTTTCTGTTAATGTATTGTATTAAGTGTCCATTTCATTATAATATTCAGATTTATCATAAATAAGTGAACATGCACATGCATTTTAAGTTCCGTTAAAGAGGGGTAGAGGTGGGGTCACATTTGAGCATTTAAAATTTAATTTTACTTGAAAGTAACGCAATAGTTACTTTCTTAAGTAACTAGTTACTTTTAAAATTTGTAACTGAGTAACTAATTTAGTTACTTTTTGGAAGAAGTAACTAGTAACTGTAACTAATTACTTTTTAAAAGTAACTTGCCCAACACTGAAAATAACTATGTATGCATCTCTATTAATATCGCAAAGTAAAATATAAAGTTCTTCGGCGTGCGGCCGTGAGGGAAAAAAATATATATATATTTGAGTAAATTGATTTCACCTACCAATCATAAGAGAGGAACGCAGCTCTAACATGTTACAAGCCTATCAGAAGCAGAGCAAGGCGGGTCCTGGCAACACAGTGTGATTATACGTCACAAAAGCGTCGCCGGTTTTTGATTTGATTTGATTTGAAAACTTTATTGAACAACAATCAACATGAAGTGTTCAAAAGGATAAAAACACAAAAAAGCCCAAAGGCTTGTTTCCATTGTGGTCCTTCAGATGGAAGATGAGTAACAGTACATAAACAAAAAACATTAAAAACAGTGAAGAAAAGGGGGCATACAAAATACAAACAAATAAAACAGATAAAAACACAATAAAAAGAACGAAACAAGGGTCAAATTCCCAGATAAACAAGCAGTCAATATAATATTCCTACTACTTCAAGGCTTTCTATTTCTATTTCCTTTCTTTTTTTTTCCTTTCTTTTTATTATTTTATTGGTTTAATAACCATTTTTTTATTGAAAATGTAAAATAATAGTAGGAAGAGCTCAATAGTTTAAGGTTTAACGGTAAACCATTCCACAAAACAGCTGCAGAGTATAGGAAAGAATACTTTCCCACACAGCTCTTAAAACGGCAAGGCCTGTAATCTGTGGAACTCCCCCTGGTGCAGTAGTTGTGCGTATCACTAATTTTTGAAAAGTAATCACATAAGTACTTTGGTGCCAGATTATTTCTTATCTTATAAACTAAACACAGTTTAAGTTGAGAAACCCTCTTCTCTACTCTGAGCCACCCAAGGCTGGAGAAATAATCTGGAAGAAGATGAGTTCTAGGATGTAACTTAAGGATCACTCTGATTAATTTATTTTGACAGATCTGTAACTTGTCTTTAAGGCCTTTAGTAACACCTGTGTACCAAGATGTACAGGCATAGTCAAAATGACATTGAACAAGCGCATCGGCCAGGATTTTTAAGGTTTTACTATCTAAGAGGCTGGATATTCTTGCCAGGAATTTAGTCCTTTGGCTTACTTTTGAGATAATTTTACGGGCCATGAACTCCCCAGATAGTTTGTTATCTAGTATACAGCCCAAGTAAGTAACTGCTTCCTTGGCTGTAATTTCGACATTACCTACGACCACCCTAAACCCCATAGCCTTTTTAAGTTTATCTCTGGGCCCAAAAAGAATTGACTCTGTTTTGTCAAGGTGGAGAGAGTGCCAAACACTGAGGTTAAGGAGTTCTGAACTAAGCAGCCTTTCCACCTCTGATTTGTCTTTATGAGAGACTAGAATAGCTGAGTCATCTGCAAATAAAACAAATTACAGTCTATAGCCGACGACATATCATTGACATATAACAAAAAAAATTTGCCGGTGAAAGCATGGAGCGCAAGTTCATGAAGCCTGGGGATTAAGTCCTACCCACGGGCGTAATTTCCTATGCTTTTCAAAATCCCGTTTGTGTCCCCCCACTTTCAAATTCGTTTGTTATGATTTTTAACCACACGCCGTCATTGCCACGGAGGAGCAGGACCGAGCCTGTGTAAAATGGCTCACTGAACGTTCTAATGAGCAGGTAACTTATAGCGGTTGCGGCACAGTCAGCGATGAAATGCCAGAAACCAAAACAGGTGACTTTAATGTCATCATGGATGAAAAGAAAAAAATGAGATGTGAGTTGGTTGATTCTGTAAATTAGCTCATGTCAGTATAATCATACTTTATGTCTACACCTTTTGGTGTTAGCCTTACGTTAACACACTGCTGCTAGGTAACTTCAGAATGTTAACGTTAGCTAAATATTTAATGCATTCATAAAACATTCTGTGTATCTTACGAAAAAACATTCTGTGTAGGCCTACCATGAAAACGAGTCCACTTTAAACCGCAGCATATTCTGGCAGCTATGTATGAACAAGTGCTGTCAACGTTAACTCATGCGATTCATTTTTGTCCAGCTTTAACGTGTTAAAATATTTAACACAATTAACGCAGCATTCGTTCTCTCTGTTATCCTTTAGCTAGGGTTATATGATCACGCTCTTATTCACGCACTTTTTTAAAAAAGTTGTGGAAATAAAATGTCTTCAAATACAATTATTATTTTTTTTTACATTTTATCAGTTTTTATTGAAACGCATCATTGCCTGGAACACACAAATGATGGTATTTACTGCAGAGGCGTGTGTGGGTTAGGGCCGGCGGACGGGGTTTTGGGGAAGGGGGGCTCGGCTGTCCTTACCTACTGTAAGGGGAGGCTCACATTCACCCAATTTGAAAACCCCTGCTGTAGAGCATATAGAAACGTTATAAGATGGGCAATGTTGTAAGGACCTAAAGTCACATGGCGGTGAATAACCGCGTAGGCAGCACATATGGTCACGTTTCCACCACGCTGTCCTAACAACTCTACAATGGCACGTTGACCAATAATGTTGCGGCTTCTCCTTCTCCTCTTGGTGAGATTGAAGTCAGCTTCATCCAAGAAGATGCACTCATGAGGCCTCTCCATGGAATCCAGTTGAAACATTCTCAATAGAAATTACTAACAAAAAATAATTTTTTGAAGTAACGTAAATGACATAGCATTCCAGGCTTCATGCCTCTGTATACATGTGCTGCATTACATTCAACACAGTAAAGATGTACAGTAACTCAATAGTGCTGTATAATCTCTGGACATGATTACTTGTACATATTGATATCGTAGCTCTTTTACCCATTATTTACTGAGATGTTCCACAACTGTACATACTGTACTGTAAGTTTGAGGGATCACAAATGATGTTCTCTTCTCTGAATGTCCTGACAATGGAGGCCACAGAGAACCTGCTTATATTTGGTTGAACACATAGTCCTGCTTCCCTTATACTCATTCCATGAACGAGAACATGGTGTATGATTGTTGCTCTAATTTCATTGGAAATGATGGCTCTTGTTCTTCCTCCTCCGTCTCCGTCTCCATCTCCCCCTCCCCCCCCCCCCTCCTCCTCCTCCTCCCCCTCCTCCCCCCCTCCTCCTCCTCCTCCTCCCCCCTCCTCCCCCTCCTCCTCCTCCTCCTCCTCCCCCCTCCTCCTCATCCTCCCCCCCTTCCTCCTCCTCCTCCTCCTCCCCCCTCCTCCTCCTCCTCCTCCTCCTCCTCTCCCCCTCCTCCTCCTCTCCCTTGTTGTTGGAAAGATATGGATGAGTTGTTGGAAAGATACGGGTGAGTTGTTGGAAAGATACGGGTGAGTTGTTGGAAAGATATGGGTGAGTTGTTGGAAAGATATGGGTGAGAGTACAGTGCACAGGGAAGACAAATCAAACATGTTGGGGTACTTTACTGTTCATAATCATGCATCATTAGCCTAAAAATGGACTGTCCACAGACAGCCTATTTGGACCCTGTCGAATAAGTTACAGGTGGGCAAAGTAAGGGCCCACCTGTAACTTATTTGACAGGGTCCAAATAGGCTGTGGACAATACATTAATGGGTCATGTTTAACTGTACATCACACAGGGGACACAATACAACACATAAATGTGCATTACAGCCATTAATTATGTATTGTTAGCCTAAAAATGGACTGTCCACAGACAGCCTATTTGGACCCTGTCGAATAAGTTACAGATGGGAATTTTTTTATTATTCTGATGCCACAATTAAAAAAGATTAATAAAATTAATTAAATATCACATTTATGTTACTCTCTGGGCCGCCCTGAGCGATTTGCAGCCTTCGGAACCTGGAAATTCCACCGTCCACGAACAGCCAAAATTTTTGAATGGGATAGATTGTAGGGGGTACGTCCTTATCTCAGCCCCTTGGCAGAATATCAGACTGAAACCTGCGCTCCTCTGCTTGTCTGGATGTGCCAGTGTTAATTTCGTTGACGAAAATAACGACGAAAATTATTCATCAACGACATTTTTTCACAGACGAAAACGAGACGATAACTAAATAAAACCTAGTTTTGAATGACAAAGACTATGACGAAAATCTATTGACATTTTCGTCAACGAATAAAAACTAGACGAAAATGTTAGATAGTGACGATTTGGGAAGCGATCCGTCAGAACTGATGTCCTGCGTGTGTGGTAGATGCGCACATTTGTAGGCTACTGTAACGTGATCTACCCCGCGGTCATAAAACGTTAAAAAATGTGAACGTCTGGGAGAATGAGTAGAGCAGACATATAGATCTGAATAAGAGTGACGATGCAAAAAAGAGCTCTATTCGGTGCGGTTTTCTGTGCGCACACACCTAACCCGAAGCGTGCAGTCATGCACAATACACCTACAGCGCACGAGTAGGCTACTGAATTGAGCTCTCTTTCGTGTCTGAATGGACAAATACACACAACAGTATGTCTAAATGTCCGTTTTGGAGAGTATTCATGTAAACTATGCTGGTTATGTCTTAAACTGTGAGTGTATCGGATGTGCATCAGTGCAATTGTATCCGCATGTCATTGGACATGATCCGACATCTTAAAGTGACAGTGGCAATAAACCTAATGCGGTCCGTGTCCTTAATTTTGATCAAGCAACAAAAGAAAAAGAGAAAAGCATTCACTGTTTGCTAATAGCTTTAATAAGGATTAATTTTATTTAATTCATACAAATAAATATGTCTGCTTGAAAGAATAAAGAATGATGTATGCAAGTAGTTATAAGGAATGCATATATCATTCATTGTAAAGAAGACTGTGTTGTACTTTAGGAAAAGTGGTTTTATTTAATTTTAAGATATTTTTTAAGTAACAGCAGTTAAATCTGTATCTGTATTGCATGTTCAAACTTAAAAAATCATTCATATTAATAGGTTAATAGATGTTTTCTCCGGGAGTATATGGGTTTGGAAATTTTAGATAAATTCTAAATTAACGCATTACAATTGAACTAAACCCATTATATTTTAGTCGGCTAAATCTACTGTAGATTTAGTCGACTAAAATGTTTATTGTATTTCGTCGACTAAAACTAGACTAAAACTAAAACAATTCAGATGACTAAAATATGACTAAAACTAAATGGCATTTTAGTCAAAAGACTAAGACTAAAACTAAATCAAAATTTGCTGACAAAATTAACACTGGGATGTGCCCTGTTCATGGTGTGAATTTCAAGGAGATTGGAGAAACTTGACAATCCGACCCAAAAAAACTCAAAGGAGAATTTTTCGGCCCGTTCAGCTTAATTTACACGATCAAGTATGGTGAAGTGGAGTCGAAGTGCTCCCAAGTGCTATTCCGCCATACATTATAGTTATCCATTTTACCACGTTTTATTTTGTGTCACCATACTTGATCATGTAACCACTCGTGTAACTGTATTTAAATAGAGAAAACGTGGAGGTGTTTGATCGCTTCTAACTTCATCTCTGTTTGGATCCTAATGAATTAACTGGGCTATCAAAGTGTTGCGGCGCACCAGAGCGATTGAGTGCACGCACTGAGACGAGAGAGGTATGCATCAACTCATCTTAGTTAAGGAAATAGCATAGTTTAATATGAAAAAACGGTGGAGTGTTCCTTTAACAAAATTAAACGTTCAAATCGCTTAAAACAGACGCTATAGCTGATTCAAACGAGTGATGTTCCACGGCGGCATCCATCTTTGTAATGTACAAAATCTGCTTCACAGTTGCTGCGCTGTCGTCATCGTGTAAAGCCCGCCCCAACGTTTCTGATTGGTGCCTCGATTTCGACGGATTGGAAATGGGTCTATTTAAATTAAAATGGGTCTATTTAAATTAAATGAGCTCTTTGCCAGACTAACTTGCAGAGCAAATCTAAATTTGCCGGAAGTTGTCTGGGTTTTCCCAGACTAGTGTTGTCAGGTCATCTAGGTATCACAAAGACCTACAATAGGATTCTTAAACATTTCTTTTTACCTGGATTAAAGAGGGGTGTTGTGCGATTTTGTCGCATCTGTCATACTTGCCAGTGCATGGGGAAACCTAATCAAGTAATTCCCCCAGCTCCGCTCTGTCCCATTCCGGATATTTGAGAACCTTTTGAACATGTAATTATCGATTGTGTCGGGCCATTACCTAAAACAAAGTTGGGTAACCAGTTCCTGTTAACGGGGCCATTACCTAAATCAAAGTTGGGTAACCAGTTCCTGTTAATGGGGCCATTACCTAAATCAAAGTTGGGTAACCAGTTCCTGTTAACGATAATGTGTACAGCCACTCGATTTCCGGAGGCAATACCACTTCGCAAAATTACTGCTGTCATTATTAAAGCATTGATTGGGCGGCAGTGGCTCAGTGGTTCATGTAGATTGTCTACAAACTGGAAGGTTGGTGGTTCAATCCCCGGTTCCACCTGACCAAGTGTCGAGGTGTCCATGAGCAAGACACCTAACCCCAGCTGCTCCTGACGAGCTGGATGGCGCCTTGCATGGCTGACACCGCCACCGCCGTCGGTGTGTGAATGGGTGAATGTGAGGCAATGTAAAGCGCTTTGGTGGCCATTGGGTCTGTGAAAGCGCTATATAAATGCAGTCCATTTACCATTGATTAAATTCTTCACTACATTTGGCTTACCGAAAATCGTACAAACGGATCAAGGGACAAATTTCATATCTAAGATTTCAATCAGGTCTTGCAATCACTTTCCATCACCCTCAGAGGAGACCCATCACCCATCATCCGGAGAGTCAGGGTTCACTTGAGCGATTCCACCAGACGCTTAAGTCCATGTTAGGGAAGTACTGCAAGGACACTGGGAAAGATTGGGATGAGGGCGTTCCGTTGATGTTGTTTGCGGTGCACAAGACTGTTCAGGAGTCGCTCGGATTCAAGTCAAGTCAAGTCATATTCATTTATATAGCGCTTTTAACAATGTAGATTGTATCAAAGCAGCTTTACAGAGATAAACAATTTTAGGTAACAGAGATTGTTTTGGCTTTATAGCGGTTCTTAAATAATGTTATTTCCAGCTAAAGTTTGTTTTGATTGATTCACTTCCGGCGGAATGATCATTTGTTATTAAATTAGGGGCCGCTAAGACGACGCCGTTCTCTCTAAACAGACTTTAAATGCGAACCTGTGATAAACGCTGATGGTGTTCACATGCGCATTAAGAATTGATTCTATAGTTATGTGCGTTTGAATCTGTAGAGTGGGAAAAAGATCATCCATAGGTAGAGGCTAGTTGGCACGTCAGCACTGCATTGTCATCGGGTTCAGGCGAAGCTCTTTCGTCAGATCTGGATACGGCCTGGATCTGGCAGGCTGCGGGAAGACCTCGGGATAAACAAAGACACTAAAATTAGCGTAGATGCCATTCTTCTTATGATTTAACGAGTACATCAGGATTTAAGGGAAGTGTTCCCAGTTCCGGCTGACCTAATCTATGCAGCCTAACATTGAGTTATAGAAGTCGATAATGTATTGTGTGAATGCTAGGTCAAAGATATGCGTCTTTAATTGAGCTTTGAACTGACAGAGTGTGTCTGCTTCCCGGACAATGGTAGGAAGACTGTTCCAGAGTTTTGGTGCTAAATAGGAAAAGGATCTACCGCCAGCAGTCGATTTTGATATTCTAGGTATTATTAACTGGCCGGAATTTTGAGATTGCAATAAACGTGCGTTAAGAGCTCTCTCAAGTACTGTGGAGCTAAACCATTTAGGGCTTTGTAGGTAATCAACAATATTTTAAAATGTATACGATGTTTAATAGGCAGCCAATGCAGTGTTGACAGAACCGGGCTAATATGGTCATACTTCCTGGTTCTGGTAAGAACTCGAGCTGCTGCGTTTTGAACTAGCTGTAGTTTGTTTATTAAGCGTGCAGGGCAACCACCCAGTAGAGCATTACAGTAATCTAGTCTTGATTTCATGAACGCATGAACTAATTGTTCCGCATTTGTCAATGAGAGCATATGACGTAATTTAGATATATTTTTAAGATGGAAAAATGCGGTTTTACAGATACTAGACACGTGACTTTCAAATGAAAGATTGTTATCAAAGAGCACACCCAGGTTCCTAACCTGTTAAAGACAGAGCAGCCATCAAGTGTTAGACAGTATTAAAGGTTATTACGTGTAGAAGTTTTTTGTCCAATAATTAGAATCTATGTTTTTTCAGAATTTAGTAGTAGGAAATCACTAGTCATCCAATTTTTTATATCAGCTATGCATTCCGTTAATTTTGTGAATTGGTAAGTTTCGTTAGGTTTTGAAGAAATATACAGCTGAGTATCATCGGCATAACAGTGAAAACTAATTCCCTGAGGGTGTGGGCGCTTCGGTCTGCTCCATTGCGATTTCCTGTATATCTAAATATGTTTAGATCTTCACAGTGAAAGGTAACACTTCCGAAATCTCTGTGTAAACAATGAGTGACGTACATGTGCGAGAGATCATTTCCGGTGCTTGCGCAGCCCGAAGCGCCCGCGCCCTCAGATCACTTGGACGTGGCTGTGGTTACAAGAGGTAAAAACGATATATATACTGTTAGTTTTCTCACACAAACCGCTCGTTCCGTGTCTTAGGCCATCAATGTGTACTTACATGTACGAGTCATTAAATCATGTTTAATTTGGACTTCTCTGTGCATGCTCTTTGAGGTGACCATAGACCTGCATTATATGACTGACAGACAAGAACGGTTTGACCTAAAAATATCAAAATTTAAACTACTACGGAAACAAAGACACATACATCTTGGATGCCCTTGAGGTAAGCTAAAACATACCAAAATTAACTTCAAAGTGAACTATCCCTTTAAGTGCAATAATAATTTATGCTGCTATACACCTGTGCAATAATAATAGTACTGGTACACCTGTAATAATAATGGATATGGCATTTTTGACAATATTCTGAACAATCTTGAAATATGTTGTATTATGAGCCCGTCTCTTTCTTAGCTTTTATATTGTATTTATTTATTATATTTTTATGCTAATTATTATATCTATTAAGTATTTCATCATGAACTTATTATTTATTTGTATCTTAGTAAATGTATTGTTAACAATTTGTTCTGTCTTATTTTAAATAGGATCTACTTCTCTTTCTCTTTTTAAGTGCACCTTTGGGGTTGTCAAAAGTGTAATTTCATTGTGCCACACAATGACAATAAAGTACTTGATTCTTCATTTTGCCCTTTTCTTCCTTTTCACTGTCCATGAAGATCTGAAGGTAAGTCTCCTCACATTTATGTTAATGCACACAACACATATATATGTGTATTATATTTAACTTATAGTTGATGTTGTTGTTTTATGAAATGTTTTTCCTCTTTATTATTATTTCAGATGAAGACAGTAATGAGCTCAGGCTTTTCTTGGAGCTCAGTGAAATCTCTTCAGATGATGACAGTGACCACGAAGAGCAAGTCTTTACAGATGACCAGCACATTGAACATTTGGATTTTGCAGAAGATAAAAACACTGAAGTAGATAATACCAAATGATGAGGCATTTTCAACATAACCAACAGCTTCAAATGCCATTGCCTTGTGATTTCGGTGATTAATTTATCAACATCCTAGCATTAAAAAAAAAATGTTGTATATAAACACTGACATGTTGTATATAAAACAGTATTGCTACATCTCATCTGAATCGCTTTTTTTAGAGGATGTAGACACTATTGAGCCGTTGCCCCCATTCCAGGATGTTGTGCTAGAAGAATCTGACAGGGATATTCTGTTATTAATGTGCCATAAAATATATCCAACCAATTGTGTCCTCCAAGTGGCACGTTTGGCCAAGACTTGAGAATCTTGGAATGACACCACAGGGTTAATAATTGCAGAGCTGAAAGATCTGCTTGTGTTTCTGCTGAGTAATGAATCAGCTTTGAGGAACCAGTCCTAGACCCAAATGCAGAGCTGCATCCTGGAATCATAAAAAGATTTCTTATAATCAGTGTAAAACCTAAACATATGTACTCTCCAGCATGTTGTTGCAAAGGTTACATGGTTGCACCCTCCTCCAGACAGACCTTTCTTTGGGAACCCTGTGGAGGTATGGAGTTTGGCTGATTCTGCAGCAGCGCTCCTGCCTGTGGAACGTGTTGCAGGGAGATGTGGACTTAGTGCATCAACTGCAGTGTTTCCTCTAGGATTTTTTCCAGCCGTAGTGGCAGGCCCATTTCCCCAGGGGGCGTGGCCCATGAGTGATATTCTCATTGGCCACGCCCCCTTGCCCCAGGTGTTTAAACCTCCCCTAAGTATTATAATATGAAAGTCTCCAATAAGAGTGGCAAAGCGATTATGCGCATCGCGTGCGCAGAATGATGCACTTGAAGTAACGCGAAGTCACAGCTCGCAGCGGTTCGCATTGAAAAGTTCAAAGCACAAAGCGAGGAGATTATATCTACCTATGCTTAATGTATTATATCTATGCAACAGTTTATTGAGCCTTTTCATTAAACAGTTTTAAATTTCAGTTACAGTGCGCATGAAGAACAATTCATAGCGCTCTCTACTCCAGTGCTGTAATCTAATAGACACCCGGGAGAAAGGAATATGATTTAGAAAGCGCTATAAACTCCAGCAAGATAAAGTCATTTTATGCAAACCATAGACCTTTATCTACAAATAAAGAATAATAATGGGAACATTGTTCTTGAAGAGTGTCGTCGTGTTACTGTCGTAACCGAACGCGAAGCGCTGTTTGAATGCTGAATGGAGAATGACTGAGGAGAGATGAGTTTCCATTAACTTTAACTTAAAGACTTAAATATTCATTTTTACCTCACATTATGCTATTGAATGACTTTAGAAGTGTTGGAATATAGTGCGAAAACTTTATGGTGCATTACAATGTTTTTTTATGCCTTTAGCTTTACAATAACACAAGTAGCCTATGCACAATATCAGAGCTCACTGAGAACCTGCAGCCGTGGCGGGATGATTTTAGGTGTGGTGGCGCGCCACGGCAGAATGAATGTAGCGGAAACACTGAACTGTGCAGTTAAGTCAGACTAAAGAAAAGGTATCAGTCGTAATTCCCGTTTGCGGAATGTTTGAGATTTAGGCCTATATGTGCCTTAGGCCTTTTTTAATCCTTATTTTTATTTTGAGCATATTCAGTTTTGGAGTTTTAAACTGACTTTTTTATATTCCATATTTCAACTCCTTTTTATTTGAATTCCTTTTTAATAAATGTCAAGTCACCTTTATTTATATAGTGCTTTTTACAATACAAATTGTTTCAAAGCAGCTTTACAGAGATAACAGGAAAATAAGTTTGTTTCCAGAGTTCCAGAGTTTCCAAAGTTTGTTTCCAGAAGAAAATAGCATCACAGTCCAGCTTAAGTAAGTTCAGTGGTGATTAATTTTGTTGTAAAAATAAATAAATAAATTTAAATGTATATATTTAAAGCCACTTTGGAGAAAACCATGATGTCATCGTCCAGCTCAGTTCAGATCTCATATAATAGTGTCAACGCAGGAAGATCAATAATATTGTCGGAGCGCAACTGGAAGAAAACTAAACTAGAGGTATTTCGCATTTCATGGAAAGAGAGGTTGATTGCTTACAGAGGTCTTAAAAGCTGCTAGATCTGCTTTATTTTTCAACCCTATTAGAAGAAAACAGACATAATCCTAGGTATTTATTTGAAACAGTGGCTAAACGAACGAAAAAGAAAGCTTCAAGCCCAGAAGTGTCCAAGCAACACAGCAGTAATGACTTTATGAACTTCTTCACTTATAAGATTGACACTATCAGGGACAAAATTATAACTATGCAACCGTCTACTACAGTATCGGATCATGGAGTGCATTGTAGGCTCCCTGAGGAAAAATTGTATTCATTCATTGCTATAGGAGAGGAAGAATTTTCTAAACTCGTTAAATCATCTAAATCGACAACTTGTATGTTAGACCCTATACCGACTAAGCTACTGAAGGAGATGCTTCCAGATGTCCTCTTCTTAATATCATTAATTCATCTTTGTCACATAATCTAAATAAAACTGCACACAAGTTTTAACTCAACTACAACTCGCTTCAGTGGACTTCTCTACAGACACATTGCAAGCTCATGAAGGGGAATTATTATATTTGTAACAAACATATCAGGAAAGCAGACATATTAAACACAATTGCAGAGGTTTTATTAAGAAAATTAGTATCAACCATACAAAATGAAAAAAGATGCTAAAAACAGGAATGAACAGACAAGATACAATAATCCTCAAATCATCTCCATCACACAGACCAGAGACGATTATACAGTCTGAGTCTGTCCATTACTGTATTTAATATTATATTTACAGCAGTTTACATATGAAGCTCAAGAAAATTACTTTCAACACTGTAAGCTAATATTTATAAAACCCATATAAATTAAAATAAATCAGGTCTTTTATTTGTAAAAAATATTTGAATAAACTTAATTATGTCATTACAAGTGCTCAGAGTTTTTTCCTCTGTTTTCTGAGAAGAAGAAAATAAAACAATGAACAATCCTCTTTAAGTTTTTGCTATTGTAAATATTGTTGCAGATTCTGACCTCATCAGTATTTTATGGTAATATTGTCGGCATCTCTATTTCCTCTGGGTGCTTCGAGTCCTTCCTCCCTGCAAAATAAAAGCATTGCCTGAGCTCTCGTATGTGTTTTATCATGACTGCAGATGTTCCAGATCAGATGAGTGTGAATCTTCAGATTGTGTGCGGCTCAAACTCACCAGCTCTTCTTGAACAGATGATCTGAAGAAGAATCACAGTAGGAGCAGCAAACACTGCGATCTCAACAATACTCACAATCACTGCAGGAAACATGAGAGGAAGAAGAGAAACTGTACATGACTGAAGTCAAGGCTATTACACTATCAACAGTTATTGATGAAGCATTTACAGACTGACTGATAGTTTCATGTTATAAAGCTGTCAGTATAAATGAACGTGTCGTACCTCTGTATAATAATCCAGCAGTTTCTGATGCTGTATCAGCTGGATCTGTGGATCACATCTGTTAGTTCAGTTCAACACATAATGACACATATACACAACATCATCATCACATAATACTGGAACCTTGTGTAGGAGTCAGTGTTGGTGAAGCGACTGGAGCGGCAGAAGATGAACGTTCAGACGCATCACCTGTAGGACATTAACATAATATTTTACAGTGTTGTTTCAGTGAGTGTTCAGATGCATCACCTGTAGGACATTGTGGAGAGAAGCTGATTTGTTTGTGCGTCACAGGCAATAATGTATGAACATGCGCAGTTCGGATACAAAAAAAAAGTAAACAAAAAGTGAAACCGGTTTGATCACACCACAATAACATCAGCCTCATCATTCCAGCAACTCAGGATTAAAACCTCAAACGATTAATCAATATTTGTGCATTTGAATGTTTAAAAGGCTAGAAAGTTTAAGAACGACACATGGTGTCAGAAGCACAGGACTCAACTTTATTGAGAAGATCTCCAGAGCAACTGAACTTTTCAAGCCAGAGGAATGGCCGGATGGGAAGCAAAGGTTTGTGAGTTACCGGATTGCTAGCAAACTAAATGCGGAGAGCGAGGATGTCCAAGTGCGTGCCCTGATCTACTGTATGCACAGAAAAAAAGTTAAATTAACTCTGCTCAGAGTAGGCTACACATGGCCGCACTCTAAAGAGTGTTAACGTAACTTTGAATCAGAGTAAAAGTTAATAAGATAAGTAAGTGCTAATTGGTGATGAACACCTGCTGTTAACAAGCAGAATCACTGAAGGAAAGAGAAACACAATAACTACAACTGACTTCAGACACAGCTTTAGATGAAGTAAACTGAGGAGAAAAGAAGACATTAAATCTGTGAAGATCTCAGCAGAGGAGGATTAAACAACTCCACAAACAGCATTACCAGCTTCACTTATTACTAACCAGACTCACTTTATTTATGTCATATGTGTACATAAGTTATTTTTAAGAATTAAAAGATATTTAGATGTTGATGTTTTAATGAAAATGCTTTTTATATGAGTTTGTGGTCTTTGTTACAGTATTTACCAAACCACATAACTTGTTGCAAAGGGAACTAGAAGCAAAGAGGATCAGGTGATATAGTTTTCAGCATCATAAAGTAGAATAAATCACTGATCTCCTCTCTGATCAAAAGTGGTTATTTCTTATTAATAGATAATATTCACCAACAATACAATTGCAACAGATCAGACATTCTGAATTGAGATTATCAAAATACATTATGAAAAAAAATAATATTTGGACACACACAGACATCAAGAATCAACATATGAATCTCAACAATGGTGACATGCTTCATGCCGCAATGCATGCTGGGAGCCACCATAGTATAAAACTCATTGCTCCCAGCATGCATTGCAGCATAAAGCCTGTCACCATTGTTGAGATTCAGATGTTGATTAATTGATGTCTGTAGCTGTGTCTGAAACCGCTCACTCATTCCAATATAAAGTATGGCATTTGAGTACACTACATCGGATGCTGACGCATACACTGCTGGAGCTGGAGCAGAAACGGCTGTCACACAGAGTGATAAAACTTTTATCTTACATGTTACTTACTTTATAAGATAATAACAAAAACAATCATAATGACTTAATTTTGTAAGTATATATACCTCCATGCCAGCTTTGTAGTATCATCGATTGAAATTGTTAATTTAACTCTGTGGATTTTGCGTGTGGGCCTGGAGGCAGAACATATCTTTAAATCATTCATCTTTGGGGAGAACGAAGACATACGATGCAGCCGTCTCAAAGTTTGATGACTATTTTGTGCCAAAAAGGAACGTCATATTCGAAAGAGCCCGCTTTCACTCACGTGTTCAAGAGACAAATGAAATGGTGGGAAGCTATTGATCTATATATTAGAAACCAGAACCAGAATCTGTCTGTATTAACCCGGAGAGCAATGAGCCAGGACAAGGCCTGGGTAAAAGAGGCCTTGTTGTCACTCGTTCAGTACGCATAGTGAAACCACCAATACAGTTTAGTTATTGAAGGTTATTGTGGGGATCACCTCACAAACGGAAAAAAAGAAAGAAAACGGACAATGAAAAAAATTGAAAATTCATCAGTGAAACCTGTACGAATTGTTCAATATATACAAACTATTGATGAGTTGGAACTTTTAAGTGTTACCTTTGTTTTGATCTTTGTGTTTGTGTTATACAAAACAACTGTATGTTTATCTCGAAGGAGGGGAGATGTGGCGAGAAGCTGATTGGTTTTGAAGTTTTCTTTATTTCAAAGGCGATAATATATGTGCATACGCAGTTCGGTTGCAAAAATAAAAGTAAACAAAAAGTGAAACCTAAAGCAATCTCAGTCTTATGTTTGCCCCAATTCAAAAGGCTTAGAAAGTTTAAGAACAACACAGACATTAACATCATATTTTACAGTGCTGTTTCTCACCTGAATACTTGACAGTGTATGTGACTGAGGTCTTGAGTTGATTTCTGCGAGTAACTTCACATCTCCACTCTCTGTTGTCATCTTCATCCAGGAGTGTTGTAGTCAGAGTGATGATACAGCGATATTGATCTGATGATGATATCTGATATCTGGAGTCTGTCTTCAGATCAACACCAGCCTGATTCACCCACAACAGCTCAAGTCCATCATAACTGACCCGATAACCACAGGAGGATCCAGTGTATGAATACAACTGACAGGAGAGAGTCACAGAGCGGCCTGGACTGATCTCAGTCTGTGATGATGATGATGATGATGATGATGATGAAGATGATGATGAAGTAGACACTGAAACTGAACACAAGACACAAAATCACAGACTCTTCAATCATCATCTGAGTTTAAAGGGAGAATTTGTCCTTTTTAAATTGACCACATAATCATAAACTCACCATGAAGAACATACAGAGAAACACGAGCATCAGATCCTTGTTGTTGTCCGTTCACATATTGTTGGCAGGTGTATGATCCAGAATCTTCTTCTTTGACGTTCTTGATGTTCAGAGAGCAGTCAGACTCCAGACTCAGTCTCTCATGTCTCTCTGTGTTTTTCTTTATCCCTCCAGTAATCAGTTCAACTGCTTCTGGATGACTGAAGCTGTTATAGATCCATGTGGTTGATATGCAGATGCCAGAAAGAGTATTATTACAGGACAGAGAGACAATTTCACCAGAACTGATGAACACATGATCCTCATCCACTCCACTGGTACCTGAAACACAGTATATTTGAGTGATCGTTTTGATATAAAAAATTAAAACATAAAATATACTATTTGTCTTTATCTATATCTCTTTTATATCCTTTATTTAACCAGGTGAGAACTCATTGAGATTAAAATCTCTTTTACAAGAGAGACCTGGCCAAGATGCAGCAGAAGACATAAAGGACAAATTTCAACATATATAAAAACAAATAAAAACACATCAAATACACATACATATCTACCACAAAGACCCTGTGCTGATAAAATAATTAATACAATTTTATGAACAATTACACTGACCAATGTTCACCTGCTCCATATTCTTCAGAGTTGAAACAAACTGTTTATAAGGAATAAAAGTATTAATTTTTAACGATTTCTGAAGAAAGTTCCAGGCAGAAGGTGCTGCAAACATAAAGGCTTTTTTTCCTGATTCTGTTTTGACACAGGGGACCAACAAGTGTAATACATCATTTGAACGTAGTCCATAATGGCTGTGATTTCTTGTTAAAAGGACACTTAAATAAGTAGGGGCTAGTCCAAGAAGTACCTTGTAGATGAAACATAGCCAGTGAGTGTACCTTCTTGCATAAAGAGAGGGCCATTTAGCTGTATAATAAAGGATACAATGATGTGTCCTATAACCACAACCAGTGAAAAAACGTAATGCACAATGATACACAACATCCAGTTTCTTCAAACATTGGGCAGAAGCATTCATATATATCAGATCACCATAGTCTAATATGGGAAGAAAAGTGGCCATCACCAGATATTTTCTAGCGCGGATGGATAAGCATGATTTTGATCTGTAAAGATAGCCAAGCTTTATCCTTAGCTTAGAAACCAGATTACTAACATGATTTCTAAAACATAGTTTAGAATCAATGATTATACCCAAATATTTATAACTGTTAACTAACTCAATTTCATTTCCTTCAAAAGTTGAAATACTTGCAGAAGAAACTGGAAGTTGTTTTGAGTTTGTAAATACCATTATTTTAGATTTTTGTACATTCAAGACAAGCTTAAGCTGTTTTAAACGTTCCTGAACAATATTAAATGCAGACTGCAAAAGTTCAAAGGCTTGTGCAGTAGATGATGCAATACAGTAAATAACAGTATCATCAGCATAATAGTGATACATAAAATTCGATAAATTTTCACAAAGTTTGTTTATATAAATTGAAAATAATATGGGACCTAATACTGAGCCTTGAGGAACCCCCTTGTAAATAGGCAAGAATGAAGACACAGAACCAGCTACCCGAACACTTTGGGTTCTACCTGACAAATAATTTGCAAACCAACCTACCGAATGCTTAGACAAGCCAATGCTCACTAGACTATTCACAAGAATGCAGTGATCAACCGTATCAAACGCCTTTAAAAGATCTATAAACAGTGCAGCACATATTTTCCTATTATCCAATGCCCCAACAATATCATTTATCACCTTTAATGCTGCAGATATGGTACTATGTTTCTTCCTAAACCCTGATTGAAAAGGTGATAGGATAGCATTTATGTTTAAAAATTCCTTTAGCTGCTCACCAATCATGCTCTCAAGGAGTTTAGCTAAAGTACACAGCTTCGAAATAGGCCTATAGTTATTTAAAATAGATGGATCGCCCCCTTTTAGTAATGGTGTAACATGGGCTGACTTCCATACTTTAGGGATGTCATTTTCCACAATTGTTAAGTTAAAAATATATGATAAAGGCTCCGCAAGAAAGTCAGCTGCTAACTTTAGAAAGAAAGGATCTAAATTGTCAGGACCAGCAGACTTTTTTGTGTCTAATTCCTGAAGAGCTTTATGGACTTTATTAATTGATAAAGGAGAAATATAAAATAGTTTTTCTGAGGGTAAACACGGGTCAAAAGAGTTCTCCTGTACACAGGAACCAGAAAAAGTAGGACATAAGGATTCAAATAGGGATCCTGAAGAAATAAAATGCTCATTAAAGCAAGCTAACATTTTTTGTTTATCAATCACCTTGCCTGAGTCAATCATCACATGAAGAGGTAGTTCACTACTGCTAATATTTCCAAAAGAGGCTTTAATAATTTTCCAGAACTTGCTTGGATTTTTTAAGATTTTTTGTAGTTTCATTTACGAAATACTCTGATTTTGACTTTTTAATGAGAGGTGTAAACCTATTTCTCAATTTCCGAAAATAAACCCAGTCCGTATCACTCTTTGATTTTCTGGCCCTTGACCAGGCAGCATTCCTATCTTTGAGAAGGCATGAAATCTCATGAGAAAACCAGGGATTATTTCGGCCTTTGACTCTGAATTTACGTACAGGGGCATGCTTGTCTATGATCCTTAGAAGACCATCATAAAAATAATTCCAGGCCAATTCTACTTTATCTATAAGATAGATTTTGTTCCAATCAAAATGAAACAGATCATGTAGAAAGGCTTGTTCACAGAAATGCTTCATATCCCTTTTAAAAATAATCCGTGGCCTCTGTTTCGGGATTTTGGCATTCCTAACTGCCGCAATTATACAATGATCACTCAGGTCATTTGCAAACACACCTATATCTGAGAATTTGTGTGGAGCATTGGTTAAAAACAAATCAAGTAAAGAGGACTTTTCAGGGCACTTGAGGTTTGGACGAGTTGGACTCAATCAATCAACTGAGTAAGATTAAAAGAGTCACAGACAGATTTAAAACTATCTGAAATAGAGGTCAACCAATCCAAATTAAAATCCCCGGCTAAGAGTACCTCTCCAAATTCAAAACTCGATAGATGATGATTTAAAGAGCAAAGAGCCTCAGTACTTGCTCAGGGGGGTCTATAGCAACCTATGACCGTCAATGTTTGCCCCAAAGTATACTTCATTTTTATGGCTAAAAGCTCTAGTTGCTTATTAATGGATACTGAATACACAATATTACAAGGAAAACGATTTTTAATGTAAATGGCGATGCCACCACTAGGGCGGTCACAACGATAGACAATGTAGCCCTTAATTTCTATATCCCTATATCTAAAATATATTTACTAAGCCATGTTTCTGATATTATAATAATATCAGCATCTGTTGAGTGAACCCACATTTTTATAAAATCGAGTTTGGGGAGAAGACTTCGGACATTTTATCAGTGAGCTGTTCAAATCACTGACACACTCTTGATATGACAATTCTTCATCATCAGATGTTTGTGTGTGACACTTGTAACAGGTGTTATAGTTATTTATTAATTTCACTCAAAGTCTTGTTATGGATTTTTCCTAAACCTAACTATAGCGTCTACTTCTCGACACTTAATACAACTTCTCATACTCCAGCTCTCAGCGTCTACTGTCGACAACCGCCGAGTTCTCTAACCTGCTCCACTCCAGCTCTCTTTAATGTTGTGGATTGTTTGTAACTTCATTGCAATTTTATTCAAATTAATTCAATGTACTGTCGTTCTAATTTCCATAACCGTTGTGTTATGATGATGATAATGATGCTAGCTCCACGGCCATTTAATAGGCCTAGCCTATTGCTGCGATGTTTCTTTTACGCGGCTGAAATAACCGTGCTTTCTGTTACGGTGCTTTTCTGAGCCTGTGTCTGTCACTCGTCCTCTTAAAAGTGGAAGCTTGTGCGTAGCTTTGTTGCATTATATAGAAACTTTGTTGATGTTGTTATTGTCATGCGTGTTCTGGTTATTTGCGCAAGATTAAACATGAGTCGATAAAACAAAGCTTTGTTCCGTTTTTTTTTTTTTTAAGTGGGGATTGGGGCCAAAGCGTCTATATCGAACGCGCATGGCACCCTTTAGCGTCAATATGAGACGCCGATAAATATGGGTCAGGAGGCGCCTCCTAGCGGTCTAACCCTAACCCTACACCATACCTAAACCTACCCATCTCTCTGCGTGTTATATTGACGCTAAAGGGTTCCATGGGCGTTGGATTTAGACGCTTTGTCAAAGTGTCAGAATATGACGCCTTGGGATGAGGATGCGTTGGCCGGTTGGGACACACCGTATTATATCTGTTTTATTATTTGTTGAACATCAATAAAAAAAATTACTTTTTGAAGTTTTTTGGATTTCCAAATTCGGGGAACAGACACAGTCTCTATATGATGATTCTCGGTGAAAGAGGCTCTATGTCAGTGGTTCCCAAAGTGGGTGCCGTGACAACTGGCTAGGGGTGCCGCAGAATCTCAGCTTTATTTTCCAATTTAAACAGCCTAAAATAACTATAGCATATAATAACCTTTTAGCCTACAGCATATTTTAAAACAATATCAAAACACCAACATATGCATGTCCAAATGAAAATGAATAAGCGAAAAAACACTGATATATTTCATACATAAATGTTTATTTACCGCTAATTGGACTGTTCTCGGGAGGGAATCGTCCCGCTCGCTCCGCCCTTTGTAATGGTGCGCGCTCAATTTGATATTTCACGCAGATTGACAGGACAGGGCAAATATGGATATGGATAAATGTATAAGTTTAAACAAAAGAAAAGCAGAAATGTCACAGGCCAGAAGACCGACGGACATCAACCCGGGACCACCACCACCCAAAAAAAAAAAAAAAATGTCAAGAAAAATACAAACATTGACATGTTTCCCTTAACAGCAGAGGACCTCGCTCGCAAGAGTGCAGTTCTATTCAAATCTATAGCTGCACATCTGATGACGCTACAGGAAAGGTTTGAGGTTTACTTCCCCGCTGGCGCTGATAATGAAAGCTTTGACTGGATCCGTGACCCCTTTAGGCGCCTATCACATATAGAGCCTAAAAACGCGTAGAAAACACTAGGTTCGCCCCCTTCTCCTTTTTCCAAAGCGCTGGGCGGTTGCGCTCCGGAGGCGTCTGTCGTTGCTAAGCTTGTTGTTGTTAAGGTTCTTGTCATGTGCGGCATTCTGAAAAGTTTTTTATCTTTTTATCTGAAAGATGTTTTTATCTCAATGCGGCGCGGACGCGCTTGGAAAAAACGAGCGCTTCGCTTCCATTATGAGTGCGCAAGCCTACATTTGAAATAACGATCTTGAGCGTGCAAAAGACGCAGGCCCTTAATCCTACGCCTACATTTGAAATAACGAACTTGAGCGCGCAAAAGACGCGATATGTGAACAGGCCCGTGCGAGCTAGCGTTCTCATCCCTGGCATACGTGATAAACAAAAAAAGGCAGCGTCTGTCAGTGAAGCACGAACTACGAGTTGCACTATCCTCAATCAACCCCCGTATCAAGAGGCTGTGTTTGCAAAAGCACGCACATGTATCCCATTAAAATGCCCGCGACAGTTCCATGCAAAGATATTTTTATTTTTTAAGTTATAAGTTATAAGGTCAGGTTTGAACAAAGCAAACGAGGAACTAAAGAAAAAAAATATTTGGAGTTGTGTATTATATATTAGTATTAAAGAGTTAAGTATCTTTAAATCTGTTTTGTTCCAATGATTCTCACATACAGTAGCCTAATTGGTTAAAATCAGTCTGTTGACGTGTGTCCAGTTACAAATGTGCAAGATTAATCTGAAGGGGTTGTATCGCCTCATATTATGTCTGTTGTGATGCATTCATAATAAATTCATGCTGCTGTTTATGCTTCATTTGTTGTTTGCTCATCTGGATATAATTGTATATATGTATGTACATATGTTTGTTTAGTTTAATTGGGTTGGGGTGCCGTGGAAAAAAAAAAAACACTACAAAGGGGTGCCATGCTTTCAAAAAGTTTGGGAACCACTGCTCTATGTGATGGGATTTATCTGACCTTGGTGACGTGAGGCCGCTAGCAGATGGATGGTTCAGCCAGTCTGTCTGCTTCCTGACCTGAGCCCCAGATTGTCATGTTTGATACGCCCGTTTCACACTGCAAGCGTCAGTGGCGCGTGAGCAGCGCATATTTTTTTCGGCTGCATGTTAATCAATGAGTGCGTTCACACCGCGAGCAGGAGCAGCGCGTGAGCGTCAAGCAGGAGCGTCGGTTTAGCAGCAGTGAAGCGGGGGTTTCGGCTTTGAGTCTATTTTTGCTGCGCTGCTCACGCTCAATTAAAGTGAAAGCACACTTTTGATGGACAAAATGAATATGATTTCACACAAAACGTGCACAAAACGCACAGAATTTGCATGTCTAGTGTGTTTAAACAAGAACTGCAGTATGTCAGAAAAGGAAATGAAGACTAACATAAAGAAAAGAGAATTTTATAGTAAAATGTACCCATTAAGCTTGTTTTTAATTATTCAGTTTGGGCTTTGAACAAACTTCAAGTCTATCAAGTTTATGACCAACTTCTAAAAACAAATTTAACAAAAGTTTTTGTAAAGAAATGCTTGCTTATGTAGCCTGGGAGCCGCTGTTGTGACGCTGTACAAACGCTTCCAGTGTGAATACTCGCGCGCGTCTGCAGCTGCAGTGACGATGTAGTTGCGCTGTCGCGCTGCTCACGCGCCGCTGACGCTTGGTCGTCGGTCGTCGGCGCTGGGACGGAGTCGGAACGCAGCCGTTCCGCAGTCAGTGAAAATACACACATTGACTTTAATGGAAACCTATTGACTCCGCCGCCGTTCCGGAGCGGATCTGCAGCCGTTCCGCAGTTAGTGGAAATTGGGGGGCAGAGTTTCTATTTTTGCCGGATGCCGGAGAGCGCCGCAGGAAGTCGAGCACAGAAACAAAATAAAACATCCGGTAATTTTCAAAATAATATACTCCGTACTTATGGCGGATTGTATTTCCCTTCACTACACCTTGAAAACGTCATAATGGGCGGAGATTTTTTCCTTTTCCAACAAGAACAATATTTAACTTTATTTACACAGCCTACTTTCCCAATACATACCCAAAATAAACATTTAGTATTTTATAAGTTGATTATATAATTATAAATATTGTAGCCTACTTATATGGTAGAAGAATCACAATAATTTCCACAAAAAAGGGAGATCATCGGAGTTTCCCCTCTACTCCTCTGGATGGAAACAATTTAACAAACTTGCTGGTTTTGTGGTTCTGTTTAGAACATTATCATACGTTATGACATTATACATTATCATTAAGATATCGTGTGTCCACGTGACTTCAGCTGTCAGTCATGGCCGCAGCCGTTCCGCAACAAATCCGGATCTGGTAGGTATTGAAGGACGGTGGAGCACGGATCCGACACGCAGCGGAGCCGATCCGCAGCCGTTCTGCAGTTGGTGGAAATCCGGGGTAAGACTATAAGCCAAATTACTAGAGAGAAGAGCAGCACCAGCCCAGGAGGGATGAAGACCATCTCTTTTCAACAGGTCAGGTCTGCCCCAAAAACTTTTCCAATTGTCTATGAATTCTACATTATTTTGCGGATAATTATTTATATAATTTATATTCATATAATCATTTTGTATTCTGGAAATTATTGTTTTAATATTGATTTCTTTCATTTGAGATGTCATGTTTCTATGGTTATATGATAATTTTTCTGTTTTTTTTAAATATGGTGCGTGGCTTTAAGACTTCCGGTTCCGGTTGTTCTCCTATAGATCGCAGTAAGCACGACTGAAGAGCATTGAATTGTGCTAAAGCTACGTCTAAAAAAGTTTGATATGAGTTTTGTTTATTGTAATAAAACATGTAGTTTTGTTCTTTAATGCACTTTAATCTTCAAACATGTATGAAGTTTGTGTGAAGCATGTATTTTTGAAGAGAGTTCATTAAAGGGTAACTAAACCCTAAAACAATTTTTTTCAGTTAATGATCTGTAAGAATGGGGCTTTATTAGTGCTGTTCATTGATTTGAGTAAATGTTTTGACTTTTGGGTATAAAGTGTTTTAATTCTACAATATATGGTGTAAAAACGAGTGCTGCCCTCTTCAGGTTGAACGGTGGCTACTGCAGTTGAATTGTCCTATTGGAAGTTGTTTCCCCGCGTGACGTATAATAGGCCTATTTCACAAAAATGGCCACCGAAACCGGAAGTAGGGTAAACTCTTTTCCGGTGAAAGCGCTAGCAGTTGCAGTCGGAGGACAAATGCGGAGACTAAATGCTTACCTTTTTATGTTTAAAACCAAAGAAGAAACAACCATATTTATCACTTCACAGCTTTTTGTGTTTTCATGGAACAACTGGGGAGAAGTTAAATCCCGCCAGACGCATGTGAAGGAGGAAGCAGATGTTGAAATGGAGTGTTGATGCCGAGTGTTGGGCTTCAGGAGTCGTTTTTGTGTGAAAATTTTACTTCCGCATTAAACCGCCGAACCAGACGTGACGTAACGGCAGGGAGTGTAAACAATAGGAAAGCAATGGATCGCAATGACTGCTCGGACGCTGAGGAAATTGTAGCCTACATGTTTACTCGTATGATATATATAATAATTCAAATCACTGATATAATGATATTATATAAGAGCCTGATATAAAGCCAAGTGAGCAGGACAGGATTAGACAGAACAACGGTGAGCTAGCTGTGCTGTGAGGAGAACAGTGTTAGCTTATAACGTTAGATATATTCACGTTAGCCGACGATATGTATTCCACACGCGGAATCACTCGGACATTTAACGGCGTAGACATACACGCGGAATCACTCGGACATTTAACGGTGTACACATGGAATCACTCTGACATTTAACGGCGTAGACATACACGCGGAATCACTCGGACATTTAACGGCGTAGACATACACGCGGAATCACTCGGACATTTAACGGCGTAGACATACACGTGGAATCACTCGGACATTTAACGGCGTAGACATACACGCGGAATCACTCGGACATTTAACGGCGTAGACATACACGCGGAATCACTCGGACATTTAACGGCGTAGACATACACGTGGAATCACTCGGACATTTAACGGCGTACACATACACGTGGAATCACTCGGACATTTAATGGCGTAGACATACACGCGGAATCACTCGGACATTTAACGGCGTAGACATACACGCGGAATCACTCGGACATTTAACGGCGTAGACATACACGCGGAATCACTCGGACATTTAACGCCGTAGACATACACGCGGAATCACTCGGACATTTAACGCCGTAGACATACACGCGGAATCACTCAGACATTTAACGCCGTAGACATACACGCGGAATCACTCGGACATTTAACGCCGTAGACATACACGTGGAATCACTCGGACATTTAACGCCGTAGACATACACGCGGAATCACTCGGACATTTAACGCCGTAGACATACACGCGGAATCACTCAGACATTTAACGCCGTAGACATACACGCGGAATCACTCGGACATTTAACGCCGTAGACATACACGCGGAATCACTCGGACATTTAACGCCGTAGACATACACGCGGAATCACTCGGACATTTAACGCCGTAGACATACACGCGGAATCACTCGGACATTTAACGCCGTAGACATACACGCGGAATCACTCAGACATTTAACGCCGTAGACATACACGCGGAATCACTCGGACATTTAACGCCGTAGACATACACGCGGAATCACTCGGACATTTAACGCCGTAGACATACACGCGGAATCACTCGGACATTTAACGCCGTAGACATACACGCAAAAGATGATGGTTCGTTTCGGCCTGGACATACACGCGGATAGCTCAAAATGCGTATAGATAACACGCCACTTGACTTGAAAGTGGCGTGTATGTTTACGCAAAGTCATGATGTCATGTTGAAGCATGAGTGTACAAGCTCTGGCTAAAATAATGCCTTTTACTGACAGGCTGATGTCACAATTGCAAGAGAAGGCCACAGATTCAAGCTTGTTTTGATAAGTCTTTTTATTCATGCAGAATAAAATCTGGCCTGAGTAACTTCTGTTGCCTGGTCTCGTTCATCTTCCCACACAACGCAGAGCTAAACGAAGACCGGTCACACAACTATGTCCAGATTTAGTAATAAAACAGTATGTTTTGTATGAAACACGACAACTCTCTGAGATCACAACGTGAGTGTGTGCAAGAATAAACTGAGCATGATTTCTTTACCTGTGAGAAGTGAAGAGAGAATGATCAGTCCCAGCAGACACAGATCACACTTATCAGACATTTCTGTTTCTGTCAGTCTGTCTCTTCATTACATATAGATACAGCTCCTCCTCTTCATTATATATAGCTACAGCTCCTCCTCTTCATTATATATAGTTACAGCTCCTCCTTTAAACATCATCAGCTCCTCCTGTGGTTATTAACTTCCTCTCATCTGATCTAAACTGAGTGTTTACATCCGTTGCAATACAGTGACACTATACCAGTGTATCTTTGTCCTCTCTGTAGATCGGGCTCATATAGACTCTGAACTGTGTACTTTAACACTGAGGATTTTGCTCTGTGGTCTTGAATGCTCTTGACTCTGAGTGATACTCAACTACAATATTTCTTAAAATACAAAATATATTGAGTTGCGGCATCATTCAGACACATACAGACATCAAGAATCAGCAAATTAATCTCAACAACGGTGACAATCAACATAAAGCTTTATGCCACAATGCATGATGGGTACCAGCATAGTCAAAAACTCATCCATGACTCCCAGGATGCATTGCGACATGAATAAATGATTGTATTTTCATTTTTTGCTGTAGTCCTTGTAACGAATGTACATCAATAATAATATACATAAAATGTATTTAAGGGGGGCCGGAAGGCCAATTTAGCTCAAAAGGAATGATTCATCGATTTGCAATGAATCTTGACCGAATCACTATGGAACCGAGCAAATGACTCGTTTAGAGTTCATTTGAACGGGCCGTAATTATAACCTTGGCACAGATATAAATATCCAATCTATAGTGAAACACTATGTATTAGCAAGGTAACTTTAGATCGACAGTACAAGACATTAAATGTGCAAGCACAACACAAGGCAAATATCTTTTCAAATATAAACAAGACTTTATTGATTATCCTAAAACATAAAACTAATATCTAACACAAACACACGCACACGCATTCATACAAGTTGCAGAAAGAAAGAGAGTGAGGAAAGAATGAGTTTTAAGAGTGAGATAGTGAAATCCCAAGTTTCTATATGCACTTATAAGACATGACCTGAACGAACCATCAATCATTAATTTAACCCTTCTATCGTTTCTCAGGCAGGTTATTAGATATTACATTAATGCACCAGTTCAGTTAAGAGTCTGGAGTGTTACTTGCATGTCCTTGCGTAGCTTAGGAAATTCCCTTTTTGCGGTGCTTCGTCAAAGGGGTTTCCCGGCCGTTGCTTTGCTGGCTGTGCCTGGAGACGTCTTGGGGCGGCCAATCACGTGGCGTGTTGGCGCGGATGAATGAAGTCTTTGAAGTTGAAGCAGTCTTTGCAGTTGAAACGTTAAAACGAAACTTTGCAGCAAAACTTAACTTAGAACCGAGACTCACAACGGAAAATAAAGGAAAACTTAGGAAAGAAAGAAAGTGAGACGAGTTAGATGGCTTGAATGAGCTGTTTTAACCCCGATCTTGTTGGGTTATTTGTCTGCTGGTCTAATTTGGTCTGGTCGATGTTTAAGCGTGCAAACACGCTCTTTGTTGTTTTCAGAGAGAAGCACGAACGGGAACACTCTCTTGTCTGTTGATAGAGAGAGGCGCAAACTTAATTCAACACCGAACCGAACTCAAAACCGAACTCCCTGGATGGAAGTTTCTGAACTCCCGAACGAACTCCTCCTGTAACTCCTCGGTTCGGGTCTTTAACTGAAAAGTTGGCCCAACCTCTTTTGGAGAATTCTGACCAATGAGACAATGGCATCATTTTAGGGGTGGATTGAGTTCCTACTCATCGTTATCTGGGATCTGCTGGGTTCCAGCACTTAGCAGAGAACAAGAGACCACAGTTTAAACATTATAGATTATTATAATCATACCAAAACATTTTACACAGATTTCAATCAAGCCATCTTTTGAATTAAGAACAGGTTATCGTATACGATCCTGCTGACAGGAAGCATGACACACTTTCATTCACACACCTAATATTTATAACAATTACATGACTTAGATGTGATCTAAGCAGAGTAGACACACAGGGGTTGTAACCCAATACATAATCATGTTATGTTATATATTTTGATTACAGGTCAGTCAAGCATTGTTGGGATGATTGTATGCATTTTTATATGAAAAGTCTGTGTAAGTCTGTGTAAGTCTCTCTGTTCCATGAAAGCGTGGTCTGTTTTACATCTCTGTCCTGCTCAGCAGTGGTGCTGCAGGAGGGAGGTCAAAGGTGGTCAGACCCCTTGGTGGTCAGGCCTCGTTTCACCATTTCTGAGCAGCTTTGTCTTGCTTGAGGATGAAACATTGACAGCGTTTTTCCTGTTTTAGGCTTATCTTTTGGGTGCCTGCAAGGCCATAAAAGTCTTCTCTGGGGGGTTTTCTGGACAATTTGGAGCCATCTTGTGACTTTGGAATGTGGTGTTCAGATCCGGAATGCTGAATCACATTTGAATGAATCCCATGAGAGATTAATTTGATTAATTTGTGTTTGGTTCATCCTTAAAATCTCTACATCCTTATAATTTTGTTGTTTGTTTTGTGATGTACAGATCAGAAATTTTGTTGATTGTCACCATTATTGAGATTCATGTGCTGTTTCTTGGTGTGTGTGTGTGTGTTGAATTCACATGGTAGGTCAAAACAGTTTTTGTTTTGTAAACTGTTATCGTTAGTTATTATACAGTTAACACTCCCTCGCCGTCAATAGACCAGAGTGACATCAGAGCTGGACTGGACGCCAAATTATTCTGCACTCGGACTCGAATGGGCTACCCCAGAAGCATTGGTGTCGGAAGCAAAAAAAAGTGGGTGGTTCCTCCCCTAAAAATATTTTCCTAGAGTAAATGCCATTTCATGTATTCTGGTGCCTTTTAATTAAACAAGTAAACTGAACTCTGCTTCACGTCACGTATTAAATGCACAGCTATCCGTGGATTACCCCGATGATAACTTAAAGTTGGTACTGATGCTTGCAACGCAATATTTGACTGGAAGGGTAAAACGGGCAGTTATTTTCGTCAGTTGCATCTCGTTGAGAAATATAATGTAGCGATTCAGCGGAAATGGAGTTTAATTTATTAGGGCATTCCTCAAGTGGAATGGATTTGACTGACGGCGCTCTGAAACGCGGTAAAAGAGTGGGTCCAATATCAGTGGTCTTAAAAAGTGGGTGGGTCTTGTCCCACCTGTATACAATGGTTCCGACGCCCATGCCCAGAAGTCCATTTAGCCAAGTCATGTCACTCGGCCGCCATCTTGGCAACGCCTCCGGGCAGCTATTTCGGACTAACAAGACCAGGCTTCTATCTAAATGAATGGGCAGAGAGTCAGAAATGCACTTTCACTGGTCACCGGGACATAAAAACTGCATGTATAGAAACAGCAGTAAAATATGATAAAAATCGCAGAAAAAGTTTGATGACTTTGCCCCAAAATAAGGTTTAAAACACCTTTTTCCCCACAGGTTATACTTTACTACGCATGCGCAAGGGTTCTCGTCTCCGCTGTAGCAAACTTCAACTGTGCGCATGCGTCAGTGGAACCAGACGATAGGCTTAAATGTTTCCCGGCTTGACTGTTAAAAGCAGACGATTGGCTTTCCAGCGGGAGGGGCGGGACATGTGCATACAACCGCCATCTTTGGCGTTAAGGGTTTTCCGTATAGTTGTATTGAGGATTGAGAAAGTGGCATGTCTCTATATAGATTGTCTCTGCCCAGAGGAACCCACACGCAGCCACCTGGATGAATGGTTCCTGCCAGTGCGGAGTGCGCCAGCAGACCCCTCGTCAGCGAGCAGCACCATTCTTTCCCAAACTTCACAATGAACTTACTAAGTCGTGGTGCCCCCCTACTCTGCAAGCCTACGCATTTCTACATCCACTGCTCTCTACCATTGATGGCACCGTGGAGAAGGGCTACGAGAAGCTGACAAGCTCAACCCGCTATTACCCCTCCAGCGGCTCCCACCTCAGTACGAGCCCTCCTCTATAGGCATATCTTGCCCTTCCCTAGCCCTACCGCATAGGGACCCTCACTGCAGTGTTCCAGAGCCGCAGATGTCGTCACTATGCTCACATAGCAAGTCGTGATCCGATAAGGAGGAGATTGAAATTTGGCACTTCTCCATTCCAGTGCTGTGATTGGCTGCTGGATTTAGAGGGACTCATTTGCATAAAGCAAACAGTTAGAAGTCTTTAAAGTGTAACTAACCTCTTCAAATCAATGACAAAGGCGTAGATTGATGACGCAGTGAATGATCGGAATTGTGGAACTTCTTGTCATGCCGATGGATCTAAACATGTTTATGGATGAGTGAATGCATTCATGTTTTTAACATGACTGGTAAGAAGACTACGCTCCAGGGATATAAAGGAATGATGACATTTTTCTTTCAACTGAATTACCCTCAAGTGCTGAATTAATACTCATACTTGTCTGTTTATTTGATTAATTAAAAATGTGAGGTAATTCAGCACTGTTTCACTTGCTCTACACTATCACACTAAACTGCATTTGAGTGTGTTGAAGTTATGTTATTCTATGTGTTAGTTTGTCTGTATGAGACTAGCAGTAAGATAGATCAACATTAGACTATAGTACTGATCATATTCTAACATTTCATCATGTTGAGCTATATAACATTGATTCGTTTTATGTACATTTGCTCACCTGTCTAATAAAGTACATGCAAGAGTTGCGTCTCTGTGGAGTTGAAGTTAGTTGCGGACGCTAGCTCTCTGTCGAGTGGAAGTTAGTCGTGGACGCTAGCTCTCTGTTGAGTGGAAGTTAGTCGCGGACGCTAGCTCTCTGTCGAGTTGAAGTTAGTCGCGGACGCTAGCTCTCTGTCGAGTTGAAGTTAGTCGCGGACACTAGCTCTCTGTCGAGTTGAAGTTAGTCGCGGACGCTAGCTCTCTGTCGAGTTGAAGTTAGTCGCGGACGCTAGCTCTCTGTCGAGTTGAAGTTAGTCGCGGACGCTAGCTCTCTGTCGAGTGGAAGTTAGTCGCGGACGCTAGCTCTCTGTTGAGTGGAAGTTAGTCGCGGACGCTAGCTCTCTGTCGAGTGGAAGTTAGTTGCGGACGCTAGCTCTCTGTCGAGTGGAAGTTAATCGTGGAAGTTAGTCGCGGATGCTAGCTCTCTGTTGAGTGGAAGTTAGTCGCGGACGCTAGCTCTCTGTCGAGTGGAAGTTAATCGTGGAAGTTAGTCGCGGATGCTAGCTCTCTGTCGAGTGGAAGTTAGTCGCGGACGCTAGCTCTCTGTCGAGTTGAAGTTAGTCGCGGACGCTAGCTCTCTGTCGAGTGGAAGTTAGTCGCGGACGCTAGCTCTGTCGAGTGGAAGTTAGTCGCGGACGCTAGCTCTCTGTCGAGTGGAAGTTAGTCGCGGACGCTAGCTCCCTGTTGAGTGGAAGTTAGTCGTGAAAGTTAGTCGCGGAAGCTAGCACTCTGTAAAGTGGAAGTTAGTCGCGGACGCTAACTGTCTGTTAAGTGGAAATTAGTCACGGACGCTAGCTCTCACATCTCAAACGCCACACAGATATTGATTCTCGGTTTATTAATCCTCTTGTCACAAAGTCTGCTTGCCATGGTCCATAATGTTTGAACAAAACAACAACAGCGTGCCCCTAGATGCTACGCAGTTCTCCGCGTATGTTGCCATGGTTACTATGGCAATACGAGCGGAAACCAGGGATAATGCAGATATTACGTCATTGACAGGCGACAAGTAACGGGCACTATTTAAAATTCTTGGTAACATATAGGATCATGTAAGTACACAATCGAACGAAATATAACGGGACGAGTATCGCATAGACACGCTGCTTCGCCACAGGTTCATGCAGTTCTCACTGAGCAGCCAATGAGAGCGCTCAGATCGCCTCTCTGTTGTGGCTGTGCAGTGGCACTGCGTTCTTCAATTAAAGGCTTCAAATGATGAGAAAAGGAGTTTCTAGCGACGCAATCATTACTGCTATCATTATAGTTATTAAAGGCTATTAGTTATTTTATCATTAGTTATTATTAGGGATGCACTGAATCCAGGATTCGGCCGAATAATTGGGCTTTTTAACGAGGTTCGGTTTCTGCCGAACCTTAGCATTTTTTTCTACCGAACCGAACCCGGGCTTGCGCTACGCTGGTCGACGTCACGCCGCCGTTGATTACGGGAAGGTGTTTACGTAGTGTAACCTATGAGTGTAACGCGTCGTGTTAGGAAGAAAAATAGGGATAGCTCACAGCTAACATTAAAGTTATAGCAGAGGCCAGACAGATTCACGGAGGCGATTGCCATCTCACAACTCGCACTTTATTCCCCAATTGAACTCGTTTAACTGTCTTCACACGTTCTACCGTCCACAGCATTACTTAATAAACAAAATTAGATAAAAATGAGCATCAAACTGAAATAACCCACAACATACACGATACAACACAGACTGCAGACAGTTCAACAGGGCGCGCACGCAGCTCTTAAAGGGGCCACGCCTTTTTACCACTCGTTAGTGCACCGTTCGAATGCTGTGAGAAAGTGAAAATGGAACTCATGAGCAGAAAAAGTGTTGTTTGACAGTACTTCCAGTCAAAATAATACAATTTGGACTTGTCGTGGTGGCAAGGACCCTAAACAATATTGCTGCAGTTAAAATTAATAATGTTGCTTATTCTTTTTTTCTTTTCTTTTTACTTAAAATAAAAGGAAAAATCCACTTCTGTGGACGTTATTTACTTCATTAATGTGTTAAGTGACTGAGGATGAGAGTAGGATTCTGTATTCGGTTTCGGCAGAATCTTAACCAATGGATTCGGTGTTCGGCAGAACCCCAAAAATCTGGATTCGGTGCATCCCTAGTTATTATACAGTTATCATTTCAGTTATTATAACTATTACAGTTATCACAGTTAGTTATCGTTATAGTTACATTTATCGTTATTTATAGTTATTGTTACAGTTATTATACAGTTATCATTATAGATAGTTATTATTGATACGTTATCGTTATGGTTATTATATAGTTATCGTTACAGCTGTTATAGTTATTACAGTTATCTTTTAGTTATAGTTGTTATTATGGTTATTATATAGTTATTTGTACAGTTATTATAGTTATTACAGTTGTTAGTTATTATGGTTATTATATAGTTATTGTTACAGTTATAGTTAGTTATTGTTACAGTTATAGGTAGTTATTGTTATAGTTAGTTGTTACAGTTGTAGCTATGGTTGTGAACAGGCCTAATGAGTAAATGAGAGTTTGACACTGTAGCATGAAAGGTTTCTTTTTTAATGTCCGTTTAAAGTATCAACATGTAAAGAACACAAACACAGACACAGAGCGGCGAGAGTTCATGAGTCTGCTCATCAGTCGCTGCTCCTCGAGTCTGCTCATCAGTCCTGATGGCGCTCATTGCGGCCCGTTTGTCTGCGTCTCTGTGCTTTGGTGCTTTTGCCCTGACGGGGCTTGTTGTCGTGCGCTGATGACGACTTCCTGTCGTTCTGACGGTTTCTGCGCCTCATTTCCTTTTTGGATCTTCGTTTCTTCGTGCTCTTCTGTTTAGTGAGGCTGTTGAGGGACGCCGTGAGGGTCTGGATCCTGCAGAGTCACACACACATGATGAATCTGAATCACTGAATCACTGAGCTACAGACTCAAGTGAACAACAAACAGTGACTCATTAAAGAGCTTTACCGCACAATCTGAATCTGATGAAGTCTGCGCCACTGATACTGTACATCGGCTGTTATATCAGAATAAAGCCCTTCAGGTGTGTGTGTGTGTGTGATCTCAGAATAAACCCCCTTCGGAGGTGTGTGTGATCTCAGAATAAACCCCCTTCGGAGGTGTGTGTGATCTCAGAATGTGTGTGTGTGTGTGATCTCAGAATAAACCCCCTTCAAGTGTGTGTGTGTGTGTGTGTGTGTGTGAGAGACTGTGATCTCAGAATAAACCCCCTTCAGATGTGCGTGCGTGTGTGAGTGAGTGGGAGTGTGTGAGTGATCTAAGAATAAACCCCCTTCAGAGGTGTGTGTGTGTGTGTCTCTGTGTCTTCAGGCTGATGGAAGACCTGATCACTCTATTGTAATTGTACGTTTACTGTACTATTATTATTTGTCTTTTTCCTGATTAGGAGTCAATGGCAGCCCTACCAACAGAACTTGTACCAATATTGGAGTCTCCAGGACCAACTCTATAGCGCCACCACCAGTTCAAACATTCAAATGGTTCTAACTTTTGAACCCTTTGATCTAGAGAAATGAAACTTAGCACACCTGAGTCCACTCATCATGGTGATCACAATCAATATCGTACATTAAGACTCCGCCCATTACAGTAGTGGCCATTTTGAAAAGTACAGAATTCATTTTTTTCTCTATTTTTCTTACATAATTTGCCTCAAATGATCTTTGGACAGAAACGACTGAACAGATTTTGCTTTATTCGTCTTTGTTCAATAGTTATGGTGTCGTGAACTTAATGAGGTCGACCCAAAATTGGTTCAGAGGCTGTATCTCTGCTAGGGCTGCACGGTATTGGTCAAAAATGACATTGCAATATATTTTTTTCCTGCAATATATATTGCGATATAAAAACAATTTCACCAGATGAGTTGAATAGCTCTATTTGGAAAGAATGAATCATTCTAGAATGACTGGGGTGGTTTTGTCATGGAGTAAATCCACATAGAAATTAATATTAATAGAATGTTGACTAATTTAGTTAACTAGAGTTTAATATATTGAACCTTATTGTAAAGTGTTTCTGATTTGTTATGTCTCTTGAGTTCAGTGTTGGACAGATCAGTCGTTTTAACCACTCATTAAAGTGAATCGGTTCAAAGGAGTCATTAGTTCATGAATCGGACGTGTCATTAACGGACCACGGCACACGTTGTGTGATTATCTATACGTATCTATCGATACGACTATCGTGGCTACGACTATCGTGGCTGCGACTATCGTGGATGCGACTATCGTGGATGCAGATGCGACTATCGTGGCTGCGACTATCGTGGCTACGACTATCGTGGCTACGACTATCGTGGATGCGACTATCGTGGATGCAGATGCGACTATCGTGGCTGCGACTATCGTGGCTGCGACTATCGTGGCTGCGACTATCGTGGCTGCGACTATCGTGGATGCGACTATCGTGGATGCGACTATCGCGGCTGCGACTATCGTGGCTGCGACTATCGTGGATGCGACTATCGTGGATGCGACTATCGTGGATGCGACTATCGTGGATGCAGATGCGACTATCGTGGCTGCGACTATCGTGGCTGCGACTATCGTGGCTGCGACTATCGTGGATGCCACTATCGTGGATGCCACTATCGTGGATGCCACTATCGTGGATGCGGATGCGACTATCGTGGATGCCACTATCGTGGATGCCACTATCGTGGATGCGGATGCCACTATCGTGGATGCCACTATCGTGGATGCCACTATCGTGGATGCCACTATCGTGGATGCCACTATCGTGGATGCCACTATCGTGGATGCCACTATCGTGGATGCGGATGCCACTATCGTGGCTGCGACTAACGTGGATGCGACTATCGTGGATGCGGATGCGACTATCGTGGCTGCGACTAACGTGGATGCGACTATCGTGGATGCGGATGCGACTATCGTGGCTGCAACTATTGTGGATGCGGATGCGACTATCGTGGCTGTGACTATTGTGGATGTGGATGCGACTATCGTGGATGCGACTATCGTGGATGCAGACTAACGTGGATGCGGATGCGACTATCGTGGATGCGACTATCGTGGATGCCACTATCGTGGATGCAGACTAACGTGGATGCGGATGCGACTATCGTGGATGCCACTATCGTGGATGCCACTATAGTGGATGCGACTATCGTGGATGCGACTATCGTGGATGCGACTATCGTGGATGCGACTATCGTGGATGCGGATGCCACTATCGTGGCTGCGACTAACGTGGATGCGACTATCGTGGATGTGACTATCGTGGATGCGACTATCGTGGATGCGGATGCCACTATCGTGGCTGCGACTAACGTGGATGCGACTATCGTGGATGCGGATGCAACTATTGTGGATGCGGATGCGACTATCGTGGCTGCAACTATTGTGGATGCGGATGCGACTATCGTGGCTGCGACTATTGTGGATGTGGATGCGACTATCGTGGCTGCGACTATCGTGGATGCGGATGCGACTATCGTGGCTGCGACTATCGTGGCTGCGGATGCGACTATCGTGGATGCGACTATCGTGGATGAGACTATCGTGGATGCGGATGCGACTATCGTGGATGCGACTATCGTGGATGCGGATGCGACTATCGTGGATGCGACTATCGTGGATGCGACTATCGTGGATGCGGATGCGACTATCGTGGCTGCGACTATTGTGGATGCGACTATCGTGGATGCGGATGCGACTATTGTGGATGCGGCTATCGTGGCTGCGACTATTGTGGATGCGGATGCGACTATCGTGGATGCGGATGCAACTATTGTGGATGCGGATGCGACTATCGTGGCTGCGACTATCGTGGATGCGGATGCGACTATCGTGGATGCAACTATTGTGGATGCGGATGCGACTATCGTGGCTGCGACTATTGTGGATGCGACTATCGTGGATGCGGATGCGACTATTGTGGATGCGGCTATCGTGGCTGCGGATGCGACTATCGTGGATGCGGATGCAACTATTGTGGATGCGGATGCGACTATCGTGGCTGCGACTATTGTGGATGCGGATGCGACTATCGTGGCTGCGACTATCGTGGATGCGGATGCGACTATCGTGGCTGCGACTATCGTGGATGCGGATGCGACTATCGTGGCTGCGACTATCGTGGCTGTGGATGCGACTATCGTGGCTGCGACTATCGTGGATGCGACTATCGTGGCTGTGGATGCGACTATCGTGGCTGCGACTATCGTGGATGCGACTATCGTGGATGCGACTATCGTGGATGCGACTATCGTGGATGCGACTATCGTGGATGCGGATGCGACTATCGTGGATGCGACTATCGTGGATGCAGACTAACGTGGATGCGGATGCGACTATCGTGGCTGCGGATGCGACTATCGTGGATGCGACTATCGTGGATGCGACTATCGTGGATGCGACTATCGTGGATGCGGATGCGACTATCGTGGCTGCGGATGCGACTATCGTGGATGCGACTATCGTGGCTGCGACTATCGCGGATGTGATGCGTGTCTATGGTGATTGGTGTGATGATGTGATTGGTGTCTATGGATTCCTTGTGTCATGCTGAAGTTTGCCAGGATTGGATGTACCACGTGTCCGCCATTTTGAATTTTGTCATAAATTGCAATATCTTTTAAATTATTTGACATATCGTCGCAAAATTTGGTAGGGATCCTCAAAAGCATGTACATTGTATAGATTGAACACCAGCGGGTTTATTCTGAGATAACAACCGTCTGTACATTATCCCTTACGAATAAAGCGTTAGATATGATAATCGTATGAATAATAATAATAATAATAATAAGCCATACTTTTTGGACAGTAGAGGGTTTCCGGCGACCTTGGGCAGGGCTTTGGTCTTCTCCTCGTCGCCCTGCTCTTCTCGCTGCGGATCCAGCATCCTGCCTGCTGATAGGTCGAGGTCGCTGATGGTCGTCACGGTGACCGTGTGGTTGGGATGATCGTACTGGACGCTCTCTGTCGTGGCCGTGATCACGTCTTCCAGCTCGTCCACCTCATCTAAACACACACACACAGGGCTCAAATTTTGCCGCTGGTATTGATTCACTTTCTCCGAGAACCAATTTCACATACAGTTTCAGTGAAACAAAAGTTATTTTTCACAGATTATATCACTTTAACGGTCAAAAACATGCAAAATAGTGTCAAAACTCTTTGTGTTTGGTCTTTGTGAATATGCTCGTAATGGTCGGTTATGTCTTAGATAAGCCTTATACGTGTCAAAACAACAAGAGATCGGTATATTTTTTTGGGTAGGTCTGACACTAGTGTTCAGAAATACTACAGAATCTGAATAAAGTAATCAAAGGTAAAATAACACTCATAGTCTTTTAGTCCTGACTAAATTAGACGCATATTAATCCTGATTCCTTCCGATTAAACCCTCTCTTTATTCTATTTATTTGTGCTACTTATTCAATTTAATTAAAATTAAACTTCCATGTGCATTAATTCTTAACAACAAAATTACCCCATTGTAAAACTGCAACGAGTGATCAAACATTTATGTGAGAGAAATGTCAGGGAAAAAAATTGTCTAAACAAAAGGTCCAGACGCGTGACACTCACCCAGAGCCTGGCGGCGCTCCAGCAGCATCTTCAGATACTCTCTGTGTCTCTGGAGGAACATCATCATCATCTTCATCAGCTTCATCATCATCATCTCACACACACTCCTCCTCCTCATCATTACACACACTCCTAATCATCACACACTCCTCCTAATCTTCATCACACACTCATCTTCATCACATACACTCCTCCTCCTCATCTTCATCATCACACACCTCCTCTTCATCACACTCCTCCTCATCATTACACACTCCTAATCACACACACTCCTCCTCTTCATCGCACACTCAGCTTCATCACACTCCTAATCTTCATCGCACACACATCTTCATCACACACACTCCTCATCTTCTTCACACACTCATCTTCATCACACACCTCATCTTCATCACACACCTCATCTTCATCACACACCTCTTCATCATCCCACACCTCATCTTCATCACACACCTCCTCTTCATCACACACCTCCTCATCTTCATCACATTCCTCCTCATCATTACACACACTCCTAATCACACACACTCCTCCTCCTCCTCATCTTCATCATCACACACTCATTTTAATCACACACTCATCCTCATCAGACACACACTCATCTTCATCACACACTAATTTTAATCACACACTCATCCTCATCAGACACACACTCATCTTCATCACACACTCATCTTCCTCTTCATCATCACACACTCCTCCTCATCTTAATCACACACTCCTCCTCATCTTAATCACACACTCCTCATCCTCCTCATCACACACACTCCTCTTCATCACCACACACTCCTCTTCATCACCACACACTCCTCTTCATCACCACACACTCCTCTTCATCACACACTCCTCTTCATCACACACTCCTCTTCATCACACACTCCTCTTCATCACACACTCCTCTTCATCACACACTCCTCTTCATCACACACTCCTCTTCATCACACACTCCTCTTCATCACACACTCCTCTTCATCACACACTCCTCTTCATCACACACTCCTCTTCATCACACACTCCTCTTCATCACACACTCCTCTTCATCACACACTCCTCATATTCATCACCACACACACACTTCATCACACACACTCATCTTCATCATCACACACCTCCTCCTCATTTTCATCACACTCCTCATCTTCATCACACTCATCTTAATCACACTCCTCGTCGTCGTCCTCATCATCACATACCTCCTCCTCATCTTAATCACTCCTCGTCGTCGTCCTCCTCATCATCACATACACACACTCCTCCTCATCTTCATCATCACACACTCCTCATCATCATCTTAATCACACACTCCTCGTTGTCCTCCTTATCATCACATACACACACTCCTCATCTTCATCACACACTCATCTTCATTACACACCTCCTCATCATCTTCATCACACACACACACACACACACACACACCTCCTCTCTGACGCGCTTCTGCTCCTCCTTCAGTTTGCTCCTCATCTCCTCCAGCGCTGCTCTCCGGCGTTCCAGCTTCCTTTTGTGGAAACCCGTCAGGAAATCCCTACACACACACACACACACACCTTTACACCACAACTCTCTCTATATATGCTGTGACTTTATACACACACACACCTTTACACCACAACTCTCTATATTTATATATGCTGTGACATTACACACACACACACATTTACACCACAACTCTCTATATTTATATATGCTGTGACATCACACACACACATTTACACCACAACTCTCTATATTTATATATGCTGTGACATTATATATACAGTACTGTGCAAAAGTTTTAGATCGGTAAGATTTTTTATGTTTTTAAAAGAAGTCTCTTCTGCTCACCAAGGCTGCAATTATTTGATAAAAAAAAAAAAAAAAACAGTAATATTGTGTAGGACTGGGGCGGTATGGATTTTTTCTTACCACGGTTGAAAAGCAAGAAATTCCCGCGGTATTGCGGTAAACCGCTATTAGCACCATCCCGTGAAAAACTACGTCCCTCCCTCGCGCGCGCGCGCGCAATACATCCCGCGTGCACACAAGCACACACACAAAAGGCAAGTCTTGTTTATACTCGACGCGTCCGCACGAGTGCGAGTCTCCGCTGACTGCGCGCGTAGCTACCCAGAAGGACGAGGCGTTTATACTTGACGCGCTCGCCGTTGTGCTATTCTGTGAAACGACAGCGGGCGACTGAAGTAATTGTCCTCTTAACCATCATCAACGTGAGAAGAAGAAAGGTCCACACACGTGACAATGTTTATTTTAGTACATCACCACCAATAACACTACAAAAAGAATCGAGTAAAATCCAGTAAACTCTGAGATTATTACTTCAGTGATATTAGAAGAAAATATGTGGATATAAAAACATGTAGGCCTATGTATGTCATACAACTCAATTAACGATCTCTTAAATATTTCTTATTTCACTAAACAATTAAGTTTCATGGACATTTTATAAAACATGGAACTTTATTTTTTATTAAAGTGGCTTATGTCTGCTATAGGCTCATCTTGTAAATGTAATAAACTAATTTAAGACGCACAAACTGGGTGCCGGTGCAGTGAGACATACATGCTTGCTCAGCCAGATTCGGCTCGAAGTTGTTCATCTTCGGATGCGGCGCCGTGCGCGATGTTACAAATTAAATGAGTCTTGCGCACCCAACGCGCGCGACCGCCCACACCGCAATGACGTCATTTTTGCCGCGCGCACCTTCGCGCTCGTGCGGACGCGTCGAGTATAAACAAGGCTTTAGGCAATTGAACTTAATAAGAAACATGTTTATTTCACATTTATTATTTCACATTTAGAACAGGAACATTTAGAACAGAAATGGAATGATGTCTAGACAAAACGTGCACATGTGCAGGCACTTTTTTTTTTTTTTGGCGGTGATGACGGTGACGAGCTCAGACACGGCAGGGGTCACGTGACCGCGGTTTTGCGGTAATGCGGTAACCATCCCAGCCCTAATATTGTGAAATATTATTACAATTTAAAACAGCGGTTTTCTATGTGAATATATAGTGAAGTGTAATTTATTTCTGTGATCAAAGCTGAATTTATCATCTCTCTATATTTATATATGCTGTGACATTATACACACACACACATTTACACCACAACTCTCTATATTTATATATGCTGTGACATTATACACACACAGACACACACATATGTCTGGTTCGCTATCTTTGTGGGGACTCTCCATAGGCGTAATGGTTTTTATACTGTACATACTATATATTCTGTCCCCTTACACACACACACACACACACACACTGCCCCTATCCCTAAACCTACCCATCACAGGAGACATTCTGCATTTTTACATTTTCAAAAAACATCACTTAGTGTGATTTATACGCTGTTTTCCTCATGGGGACCGCTGACTGGGCCCCACACACACACAACTCTCTATATTTATATATGCTGTGACATTACACACACACACACATTTACACCACAACTCTCTATATTTATATATGCTGTGACATTACACACACACACACACACACACACATTTACACCACAACTCTCTATATTTATATATGCTGTGACATTACACACACACACATTTACACCACAACTCTCTATATTTATATATGCTGTGACATTACACACACACACACACACACACATTTACACCACAACTCTCTATATTTATATATGCTGTGACATTATATATACAGTACTGTGCAAAAGTTTTAGATCGGTAAGATTTTTTATGTTTTTATAATAAGTCTCTTCTGCTCACCAAGGCTGCAATTATTTGATAAAAAAAAAAAAAAAACAGTAATATTGTGAAATATTATTACAATTTAAAACATCTGTTTTCTATGTGAATATATAGTGAAGTGTAATTTATTCCTGTGATCAAAGCTGAATTTATCATCATCATTACTCCAGTCTTCAGTGTCACATGATCCTTCAGAAATCAGGATAATATGATGATTTGATGCTCAAGAAACATTTATGATTATTATCAGCGTTGAAAACAGTTTTTTACATTTTTATTTCATGATGCTATGATGAATAGAAACTAAAAAAGAACAGCATTTATCTGAAATCTAAAGCTTTTGTAACATTAAACTCTACCCTTCAAAAGTTTGGGGTCAGTAAGAATTTAAATTTTATTTTTTGGGGAAAGAAATATAATAAATCAATACTTTTATTCATCAAGGATGAGTTAAACTGATCAAAAGTTACAGTAAAGACATTTATAATGTTAGAAAATATTCTATTTTAAATAAACGCTGTTCTTTTGAACTTTCTCTTCATCAAAGAATTTTGAAAAAAAAAATTGTACACAACTGTTTTCAACATTGAAAATAATAATGAATGTTTTTTGAGCATCAAATCATCATATTAGAATGATTTCTGTAGGATCATGTGACACTGAAGACTGGAGTAATGATGCTGTAAATTCAGCTTTGATCACAGGAATAAATTACACTTTACTGTATATTCACATAGAAAACAGCTGTTTTAAATTGTAATAATATTTCACAATATTACTGGTTTTTTTTATCAAATAATTGCAGCTTTGGCGAGCAGAAGAGACTTATTTTAAAAACAAAAAATCTTACCGATCTAAAACTTTTGCACAGTACTGTACACACACACACCTTTACACCACAACTCTCTATATTTATATATGCTGTGACATTACACACACACACACATTTACACCACAACTCTCTATATTTATATATGCTGTGACATTACACACACACACACACACACATTTACAACACAACTCTCTATATTTATATATGCTGTGACATTATACACACACACATTTACACCACAACTCTCTATATATATGCTGTGTGACATTATACACACACACATTTACAACACAACTCTCTATATTTATATATGCTGTGACATTAAACACACACACACACACATTTACACCACAACTCTCTATATTTATATATGCTGTGTGACATTATACACACACACGTCTGGTTCACTATCTTTGTGGGGACTCTCCATAGGCGTAATGGTTTTTATACTGTACAAACTATATATTCTGTCCCCTTACACACACACACACACACACACACACACACACACACACTGCCCCTGTCCCTAAACCTACCCATCACAGGAGACATTCTGCATTGTTACATTTTCAAAAAACATCACTTAGTGTGATTTATACGCTGTTCTCCTCATGGGGACCGCTGACTGGTCCCCACAATGTAGGTGATCTCAGGTTTTACTATACTTGTGGGGACATTTGGGCACACACACACACACACACACACACACACACACACACACACACACACACACACACAACTCTCTATATTTATATATGCTGTGACATTATATGTACATGTGATACTGAGTGTATGTGTGCATTAATATTTATGTGTGTTATGCATATTTGTGTATGTCATGAATGCCACAGTATTTAATCCACGTAAATACACTTATTTGCTGTTGCTTTAAATTAATGTAATTCGGTTTAACCCCTCTCAATAATTAAATTGCTGAATTAATGTCACTTACTGTCTGTCTTTATCATCGAACATCAGCACACATTTACGCTGCTTCTGTTTCGCTCCACTTTTAAACTTTGAGTTCTGCTTTAATTTGCTGTTTTTCGCCATTTTCTCCCAGTTTCACTAAACACGTGTGACGCGCTGCTAAACTTCCGTTTCTGGGGAAGCTGCCGGAAGTGCCAAAATAAAGGTCCGCCACAGAACGCGCATTAATAAAATTATTAGTCCTCCTTAAGAAAAGCTTTTCACGTTTGTGGTCATTTAAATTGTCGTGTAGGTATCGGGGGAAAATATATATATTGTCGACTTTATCTTGTTCACACTAGTGATGGGGGAGACGAAGCTTTTCAAAGCATCGAATCAATTGAATGATTCAAATAAATAGATTCACTGTTTCAAAGCGTTCGGAATCGACACACTCTGGCGAACCCTGCTGGTCAGAACAGTGTAAATGCAACTCAAACTCATACCAAACAAGCATTTTAAATTGTTTTATTGAAAGTATGCAATTAACTAATAATTTAATGAGATTAAATATCAAGTGTTTGTATAATATGCGTTCTTATATAAAATGTCAGGGCTTGTTTTGTTTGTTGCATGGATGGCTGCGCTAAAAAGCCGATAAGAGACTATCAACTACTATTATTCATTTTAATTATCCCAATGTCTAATTAAAACGTCTTCAAATGTAAAACCCATAGACACTTCGACGTTTCGCCGCTGGGGGGCGATTCCAGTGAATCCGCACTGACATCCGAACCACTGATTCGATTCAAAAGATTCATAAAGGTTTCGAAGCTTCATGAAGCGCACATAACTAGTCAACACATTTTTTACCATTAAAATGTTCTCTTGCATGAATGTTTCTAAATTATAAATACACTATTAAAAGTATGTGGGTTTGTTTAGTCATTTCAATGCGCCCAAATATTTTTTTTATCACTTATATAGGGGTTTCACATCCTGTTTTTACAGGTAATAAATCCACAGAGAATAGATGTGGATTTTTAAAGCATTTAAGCAGATGTTATAATTCATGATCAAAACCATAGCCTACATGTGATAAAAAAAAGTGAGATATTAAATGATATTTTCCAAGCACTATAATAAACCTAAAGACAGTAAATAGTATGTCGTGTTTAATGAAATGCACACAGAGACATGATGGTTCTTCAACGGCATCTGCTGTTTTATTACAAAATAAAAGTCAAAAGACGTAGAAATTCAGACCAACACGTGAAAGAAAGAGTGAATGTGACGGAGCTGCGGAGAGAGTTATCATAGTTAGATATTAAAACACAACCAGAACCTTTAGATTAAATTAATAAAACACTACATAACACACACGCTAGTTTTTATATTAATTTTTACTCTATTTACAGCTCACTTCTGTCGTGTGTGTGTGTGTGACCGACCGTTACATCATCATCATCATCATCATCATCACGTGTTGCCATAATAAATGTCCCGCTGTCACATTTCTAAATATATAAAAGAATAAAGACAAACTACTGAAGCAAAATAACAAAAAACACACTAGACATTAAATATGAAGTAATTACACATGATGAGGCATTATGTCATGTGAAATAATTATATAAAAACCTCCATGTCTGTCTCGCACTAGCGCTCTATAAGACTTTGGTCTATGACACAGTTCTGTACAACGAGTAAATGTGTGTGTGTGTGTGTGTGTGTGTGTGTGTTCTGCTCATCATATGGCGTTTCTCTTCCTCAGAGTAAATTAATGGTGTGAATCTCATGTTTCAAACATCAGGGCTCATTGGTGTTTGTTCTTTATGTACATTCCTTGCAAATGCATGTTTTCTGCATTGCTGATTTGTCACTTGGAGAATGTAATCTAGCATTATTATTATGACAATTAAACATTTACTTGTAAACTCTGTTTAAACTAAATATAACTGATTGGTTACTATATTCAGGGATGAATATGAGCCTAAAAAGAGAGTGTGTGTGTGTGTGAGAGTATGTGTGAGAGAGAGAGAGTGAGTGAGTGTGTGTTATGACGCAGCGATGGTGGTCCCTTCCCTGAGGGGCAGCAGTGTGTGTATGTCAGCAGTGTGTGTGAGTGTATGTGTGTTATGACGCAGCGATGGTGGTGCCCCCCCCGAGGCGTATCAGTATCTGCTGGCAGTCCTGCAGTGAGCGCCGGTCCCCCACTCTCTCCAGCATGTGTGTGTATGTGTGTGTGTGTGTGTGTGTGTGTGTGTGTGTGTGTGTGTGTGTGTGTGTGTTATGACGCAGCGATGGTGGTGCCCCCCCCGAGGCGTATCAGTATCTGCTGGCAGTCCTGCAGTGAGCGCCGGTCCCCCACTCTCTCCAGCGTGTGTGTGTGTGTGTGTGTGTGTGTGTGTGTGTTATGACGCAGCGATGGTGGTGCCCCCCCCGAGGCGTATCAGTATCTGCTGGCAGTCCTGCAGTGAGCGCCGGTCCCCCACTCTCTCCAGCATGTGTGTGTATGTGTGTGTGTGTGTGTGTGTGTGTGTGTGTGTGTGTGTGTGTGTGTGTGTGTTATGACGCAGCGATGGTGGTGCCCCCCCCGAGGCGTATCAGTATCTGCTGGCAGTCCTGCAGTGAGCGCCGGTCCCCCACTCTCTCCAGCGTGTGTGTGTGTGTGTGTGTGTGTGTGTGTGTGAGTGTATGTGTGTTATGACGCAGCGATGGTGGTGCCCCCCCCGAGGCGTATCAGTATCTGCTGGCAGTCCTGCAGTGAGCGCCGGTCCCCCACTCTCTCCAGCGTGTGTGTGTGTGTGTGTGTGTGTGTGTGTGTGTGTGTGTGTGTGTGTATGTGTGTTATGACGCAGCGATGGTGGTGCCCCCCCCGAGGCGTATCAGTATCTGCTGGCAGTCCTGCAGTGAGCGCCGGTCCCCCACTCTCTCCAGCGTGTGTGTGTGTGTGTGTGTGTGTGTGTGTGTGTATGTGTGTTATGACGCAGCGATGGTGGTGCCCCCCCCGAGGCGTATCAGTATCTGCTGGCAGTCCTGCAGTGAGCGCCGGTCCCCCACTCTCTCCAGCGTGTGTGTGTGTGTGTGTGTGTGTGTGTGTGTGTGTGTGTGTGTGTGTTATGACGCAGCGATGGTGGTGCCCCCCCCGAGGCGTATCAGTATCTGCTGGCAGTCCTGCAGTGAGCGCCGGTCCCCCACTCGCTCCAGCGTGCGCTTGGCTTCGGCCAGCAGTCGAGCTCGGTGACCCGGCGGCGTGAGTAGCGGCAGCGGCAGGTGACGGCACGCTAGCAGGATAGCATGAGCTCTCTCGCGCTCGCCACCGGCGGCTGTGGAACACACACACACACAGCGGGACGTCAACACAATCTTCTACACATACAGTACAGCATCAGCTAACCTGTGAGTGAGTGTGTTCACCTGCTGTTGTGTAGTTGTGTGTTCTGTGTCGCAGCAGCTGGTGTGTGCGCGTGGGACTGGCTCCTGCCATCAGCCTGACCGTCGTCTCGTGCAGGAACAGCTGGAATCACACACACACGTGTTTAAACATGCAGAGGTCAAACGCAGAGGTCAGCTGTAGGTGGGGTCAAAGGTCACCTTGTGCTGGGCCTGTCTGTGGGCTTGTCCGAGCTTCCGTAAAGAGCTCAGGTCCCTTTGGAATCCAGCCAGTTGGGATCCGGGGGCGGGGCCAGGCTCTCCGTTGGACCCGCCCCCGCGCTGCCATAGGCTGGTTCTCAGAGTCAGGAGGAGGTCACAGACCAGAAGCTCCACCCCCTGAAAGAGTGTCAGCGAGTGTACAATTAGTTGTCAAATAAAACTAGGATAACTATAACTGTAGCAATAGCGATGATAACAATAAAGATAACTTTTACAATAACTATAATAACAAGAATGATAACTATGTTAGCAACCACACCAACAGATAACAATAACTGTAACGTAACGATAACTAAAATAGCAAGAACAACATCTATTTTAGCATCCATACCAGCGGACGATAACTATTTTAACATCCACATCAGCAAACAATAACTATAACGATAACGATTTTAGCATCCATAGCAGTTATAACGATAACTATTACAATAAGTATAACGATAACTATTTTAGCATCCATAGCAGTTATAACGATAACTATTACAATAAGTATAACGATAACTATTTTAACATCCATAGCGGTAATAACGATAACTATTACAATAAGTATAACGATAACTATTTTAACATCCATAGCGGTAATAACGATAACTATTACAATAAGTATAACGATAACTATTTTAGCATCCATAGCGGTAATAACGATAACTATTACAATAAGTATAACGATAACTATTTTAGCATCCATAGCGGTAATAACGATAACTATTACAATAAGTATAACGATAACTATTTTAGCATCCATAGCGGTAATAACGATAACTATTACAATAAGTATACCGATAACTATTTTAGCATCCATAGCGGTTATAACGATAATTATTACAATAAGTATAACGATAACTATTTTAGCGTCCATAACAGTTATAACGGTAACTATTTTAGCGGCCACAACAGCAGACGATATTTACAAATGATAACATCCACAACAACAAATAAGAACTATAACGATAACCATTTTAGCATCCACACAGATAACGATGACTATAACTATTTTAACGTCCATACCAGCTATAACGATAACTATTTTAGCGGCCACAACAGTAAACAATATCTATAATGATAATAACGATAACTATTTTAGCGTCCAAACAAGCTAAAACGATATATTTTTTAACGTTCACACGAGCAAAAAATAACTATAATGATAACTATTACAATAAGTATAAGGATAACTATTTTAGCGGCCACAACAGCAGACGACATCTACAAATGATAACTATAAAGATAACTATAACGATAACTATTTTAGCGGCCACAACAGCAGACGATAACTATTACGATAACTATAATGATAACGATAACTATTTTAGTGTCCACATCAGCGGATGATATCATCCTGTTTATTTTCAGTTTTGTAGTGTGTCGCTTTAAATAATGTTGTTTGTGTGACGCATGTTGTCCATGTAGAGTGTGTTAAATAGGTCATGCCGCCTCAGAAGTGTGTGTGTACCTTGTGGAGCCAGGTGTTGTTGTGCGACTGACACACACTGATGTGCAGGTGAGCACTGGCGCGCTGGCAGTGACTGAGGCAGCTCACGACTCCCTCGCCCTTCTGCGGACACACACTCATCTGCACCGCCTTACACAGCGCCAGCACGGCCTTGGGCAGCGGGTGACTGACACACACACACACACACACACGTTAGACTGGGGCATCATGGGTCTAAACACATTCAGACGGTCAAACACTCACTCTAGCGTGTGAAGCGCTCGCGGCATCCGCTCCGCCTCCGCCAGCAGTGACCTCACCAACGCATCATCACCCTGCAGCCAATGAACCGCAGCCTTGAGGACCGACGCCCACCAGCGGCACACGGGGTCCCTCACTGCACAGACGACACCGGTTACACTTCAGTGTGTGTGCAGAGGAGTAAAAACACAGTGTGGAGGGAGTAGCACGCACCTGAGGCTGAGTTCTGATTGGCCAGCGCGGGGAAAGGGGCGGTTGAGGGGGCGGAGTCTTCAGTACAGCTGTTCAACAGCTGCAGGAACTCCAACACACCAGTGAACTCCCTGCACAGAGGCATGATGGGAAACAGCATCACTAGCTGGACAGAATTAACGTGTGTGTGTGAGTGTGTGTGTGTGTGTGAGTGTGTGTTACCCAGCATCCTCAGCGTGAGGCTCGATCAGTGTGTGTACGGCTCTCTCCAGCAGTTTCTCACAGAAGCAGCGGTGCAGTTGCGCGATTGGATCCGCTGGACACACAAACACACGTTAAACCCGCAGCTACACACACTCTGTGTGTGTCCATCAGTCCGTTAGTGTTTGTTACCTTCATCTCTCTGAGAAGTGAACACCTGCTCGCTGCTCTCAGACCTCACCGACCAATCACAGCTCAGGAAAAACTGACGGCCCAATGGCGTGAAGATCCAGCGCAGGCAGTCTGGGAGGAGCTTAGCGTCCGGTGGGAGGGGCTTAGAGTCTGATTGACAGGCCAGAGCCTCGGCACAGCTTAGCAAATAACCCTGAGACACACAGACAGACAGTTACTATTAATGGTTTTGACATGCCTGTGCAGCGGATGTGTGTGTACTCACGAGCACACAGCTGAGGTGTTTCCCCAGAGCTGCAGGTGTGTGGGTGTGTGTGTGTGTGTGTGTGTGTGTGTGTGTGTGTGTGTGTGTGTGTGTGTACTCACGGGCACACAGCTGAGGTGTTTCCCCAGAGCTGATCTCAGGCTGATGGCGGCCGTCACATAGATCTGGATCTGCTGAGTCACAGACATCTTCCCCTCAGCGCTCTCAGTCAGATTCACTGCGCTCAGAGACACACACACACCCCACAGTGGACGCCGCTCCATCTTACCTGAACACAAGCACACACTCACTGTTTGTTCATGTGACTTCCTCGCACGCACACACACACACACACACACACCCCACAGCGGACCCCGCTCCATCTTACCTGAACACAAGCACACACTCACTGTTTGTTCATGTGACTTCCTCGCACACACACACACACCTGTAAGCTGCAGCTGGCTGAGTTTGTGATACACCAGCGCTGCATCCCGGGAGCTGGTCTGTGACTCCTCCCCCTCGTGCCGTCCTCCAACCAGACGCAGCAGCCGGCCCAGGGGGGCGGGCCTCCGCAAGCAGAAGCGAATCAGGTTCCAGGAGAGGGAGCACATGACGTCGAGCCCCGAGGAGGGCAGGACTCTGGATAACGCGGACAGACACGTCTGCAGACTCACAACAGCGCCCGCGTAATCGCCCTGAGAGGCACACACACATGTTCAGCACCTGATCACACTGCAGGCACAAATATCAAACTTACTGTGTGTGTGTGTGTGTGTGTGTGTGTGTGTGTGTGCTCACCCGGTAGAGCTGCAGGTCGGCCTGTTTGCGCTGTCTCCAGAAGCGCACTGAGGTGGGCGAGTGAAGGGGCGTGACCGGCTCCCACAGGTACAGCACTCGGACACACCCCCAGACCACGCCCACCACACTCAGCAGCCACACCAGAAACCATGGCAGCACACACCACAGCCACGCCCCTAACAGAGAGAGAGAGAAAGACAGACAGACAGGTGACAACTTCAGAGTCACACATGACCACACCCCTCACTCTCTGACCAATCCCATCACACATGACCACACCCTCACTCTCTGACCAATCCCATCACACATGACCACACCCTCACTCTCTGACCAATCCCATCACACATGACCACACCCTCACTCTCTGACCAATCCCATCACACATGACCACACCCTCACTCTCTGACCAATCCCATCACACATGACCACACCCTCACTCTCTGACCACACCCCCTAACTCTCTGACCACACCCCCTAACTCACTGACCACACCCTCACACATGACCACACCCCTCACTCTCTGACCACTCCCATCACACATGACCACACCCTCACTCTCTGACCACACCCTCACACATGACCACACCCCCTCACACATGACCACACCCCCTCACACTCACTGACCACCCCCTCAGTCTCTAGCCACACCCCTCACTCTCTAGCCACACCCCTCACACATGACCACACCCCCTCACTCTCTAACCACACCCTCACACATGACCACACCCCTCACCCCATCACCTGACCGCTCCTGCGCTCCTGAACTCACCGAAGCCCTGTGTGTGTCCGGGCAGGGAGAAGAGTGAGCGTGAGGAGCCGTGGGCGGCGCTCATGCCCGTCAGGTCCTCGTCGGCGCGCAGCAGAGACGGCAGCGGGTTGAGTGACAGGCAGAGGAAGGTGAGCGCGCACAGCAGCAGCCGCGAGCGGTCCATCACACCGACTGACGAGGGCGAGTCCGGCTCGCTCTTCACCTGGAACACACCAGCTGCAGTCACACTCAGGGCCCTCTGTCAACACCTCAGCTCATGCTCTGAAGCGCACACAGCGCGTCCGAATACACTTTTGCTGGTTTAATGATTTTATATTTAGTTTAACGATTACACAATTTGATAGTGGAAAGACTGAACGCGCCTCCAGAGCACAAACGGATCTGCTCGTGCGCAAGGTTGAAGCTGTGTGTGTGTGTGTGTGTGTGTGTGTGCACCTGCTCGTGCTCCATCAGTGTGTGTATGTGTGTGTGTGTGCGCGTGTGTGTGTGTGCGCATGTGTGTGTGTGTGTGTGCGCCCACCTGCTCGTGCTCCATCAGCGGGCTCCCCGGCTCAGAGTCGAGGCAGAAGGGTGAGAGCTGAGCAGGAGAACTGGAGCCCGAGTCCGACGGAGGGGGAGAGATGAACGTCGTCTCAGGCTTCAGATCCAGATCATCAGACACACACACAGACTCTGGTGGAGAGAGAGAGATTCAGATCATCAGACACACACACAGACTCTGACGGAGAGAGATTCAGATCATCAGACACACACACAGAGATTCATTTCAACGTCATTACGCTATTCCTACTGTACATCATTACGCTATTTCCACGTCATTGCGCTATTTCTACGTTATTACGCTATTTCTGTCACTACGTTATTTCTGTTATTGCGCTATTTCTACGTCGTTACATTATTTCTACATCATTATGCTATTTCTATGTCATTGCGCTATTTCTACATCATTACGCTATTTCTAGGTCATTACGCTATTTCTACATCATTATGCTATTTCTACGTCATTGCACTATTTCTACATCATTACACTATTTCTGTCATTACGCGATTTCTACGTCATTGCGCTATTTCTACATCATTACCCTATTTCTACGTCATTACGCTATTTCTACATCGTTACGTTATTTCTACCTTGTTACGTTATTTCTACATCATTATGCTATTTCATTACGCTATTTCTACGTCATTGCGCTGTTTCTAGATCATTACGCTATTCCTGCGTCATTGTGCTAATTGTAAATCATTACGCTATTTCTACATCATTACGCTATTTCTACGTCATTATGCTATTTCTGTCATTACGCTATTTCTATGTCATTGCGCTATTTCTACGTCGTTATGTTATTTCTACGTCGTTACGTTATTTCTACATCATAACGCTATTTCTATGTCATTGCGCTATTTATACGTCATTACGTTATTTCTACATCATAACGCTATTTCTATGTCATTGCGCTATTTATACGTCATTACGTTATTTCTACATCATAACGCTATTTCTATGTCATTGCGCTATTTATACGTCATTACGTTATTTCTACATCATAACGCTATTTCTATGTCATTGCGCTATTTCTACATCATTACCCTATTTCTACGTCATTGCGCCATTTCTACATCATTACCCTATTTCTACGTCATTGCGCTATTTCTACATCATTACCCTATTTCTACGTCATTGCGCTATTTCTACATCATTACCCTATTTCTACGTCGTTACGCTATTTCTACGTTGCTACGTTATTTCTACATCATTATGCTACGTCATTGCGCTGTTTCTAGATCATTACGCTATTCCTGCGTCATTGCGCTAATTGTAAATCATTACGCTATTTCTACATCATTACGCTATTTCTACGTCATTATGCTATTTCTGTCATTACGCTATTTCTACGTCGTTACGTTATTTCTACATCATTGCGCTATTTCTATGTCATTCCGCTATTTAGGCGCTGTTACGTTATTTCTACATCATTATGCTATTTCTATGTCATTGCGCTATTTCTATGTCATTGCGCTATTTAGGCGCTGTTACGTTATTTCTACATCATTATGCTATTTCTATGTCATTGCGCTATTTCTACCTCATCATGCCATTTTTACGTCCTTTAGTTTCGGTTTTCAATCTGATCAAGTGTTCACATGTTCTCTCGATCGGATTAGAAAAGGTATAAACCGACCCTTTCAATCGGATCGAAGGTTCATTGGGATCGAGCTCAGTCGGATCGATTAAGGCGTTTACATGAAGGCTTTTCAGTGCGATTGAGCCGTCAGTCCCATTACCAACGGATTATGTGGTTGCGTGTAAACGTATCTGGTGAAGTGGAGCGTAATGCTGAAGTGTGGTGGACTCACTGTTCTTATGACTGCTCATCTTCAGCGCCAGGTTCTCCTGCCGGAGCTTGTGGTTCACCTGCTGCAGGTATTTGATGTAGTCGATGGCTTTGCGCAGAACACCTGACTTATGCATCTGTCAATCAAAACAGACAATCACTTCATTTAACATTCAACACTATTATTGATCTGTCAGCATTATATGAGAATTGAACTGAGCTGGGCGATGACATCACGGTTTTCTAACTAAATTAATAACTTTTTTACAACAGAAATGAACCATCACTGAACCTACTTAAGCTGGACTGTCACTATTTTCTTCTAGAAACAAACTTGCATTATTTTCCTGCTATCTCTTTAAAGCTGCCTTGAAACAATCTGTATTGTAAAAAGCGTTATATATATATATATATATATGTGACTTGACAATCAGACCCTCATTAGACCCCTAGAGCTCCCAGCATGCACTGCGGCGGCACACACACCTTGGCGTCGTTGCCCATGACGAGGTCGCGCAGCTCCAGGATCTTGTCGTTGATGGACGAGCGGTAGCGCTTCTCGATGATGTTGTGTGTCGTGCGTCGCTCGCCCTCTTTCACGACTCCTCCCGGTCCTGTGGAAACAGCCAATCCCTGATCCATGACCACCCTGGCTCCGCCCCCATTGTGGGCGGTGCCCGACGACAGCTGCTTGATTGGCAGCTTGTCTCCGCCCCCCATCACCATGGGAACAGTGGTCAGAATGTTGCTGCTCATCAGCGTCTGTGAAAGACAGCGACAACACAACCATAAAGACAACATTCTGATACGTACAAGCATTTATTTTATAAGAATCCAAGCATTTCTTTTATAAGAATCCATCTTATTTTTACAAAAATACGAGGTTTATGGGGTTACGAGATATACGTTTTTTTATTTTTAAGTCAAGTATGGTAACCCATACTCGGAAATTGTCCTCTGCATTAAAGCCATCCAGTTAGTGCACACACACACACACACACTAGAAGCCTTGCTCAAGGGCTCAGTCAGGTCCTGTCAGCATTGAGTCTCGAACCCACACCCTTCAGGTCACTAATCTGACTCTCTATTAGGCCGTTTATTTATTTAGTGGCATTTGATGATTTCCCAGGGCACAGTGGTTGGGGAAAACACTCAGACTCCCAGAGTATGTGGATTTACCCTCGTTAGTGGATCCTTTTACAGACTATGGAAAAACTAGCGATCAGGGGTGTTCAATCTCTCCTGGAATGAGCAGTGTTAGGGTAACGCATTACAAGTAACATGCATAATGTAATCAGATTACTTTTCTGATGTAACAAATAATGTGTATTACGTAACCAAATTACTTTTTTTGGATGTTACAAGTAACACATTAAAAGTAACATGCTTTGCTACATTTATATAACACAAATACCTTTATTTACAGCCAAAAAAGAAGTATTTTCAACAGTCAGTAATAGTGCGAATTGTAGCTGAGATGTAGCTAGTGATGCATGATGTCCACTATAGAGGACAAATGACTGATTAGAATTTCCTCCCAATCTAAGATCACTTGGAAAATGTAACAATGATATGACTCCTTAGACGTTACAACAGTTTTTTTACCTGCAAAAATCTCCTAGGATAGAAGGATTGGATGGATATTCCGGAACAACTTGAAATTTCTGACTGGCCGTCGGCCATCTTGGTTTGGAGAAAAAAAAAGTTGCCACATACAAAGTCTTGCCACTTGGTGGCAGTGTGTAGGATGATGCACTTGGTGGCAGTGTGTAGGATGATGCACTTGGTGGCAGTGTGTAGGATGATGCACTTGGGTCCACTGGAGTGGTCGATGTGCAATATGCCATCTAAACCCGTGCATACGCAATAAAACTGTCTACTGTAGTGACTTCTATGCGTGAAAGGGTTAAAATGATAACAATATTTTCTTACAACAATGTAACAAATATATAAGCAATTTCAGTTTATTATTTGATAGAAAACAAAAAAAAGTCTATTTCTGGCAGTCTATCGCGGCTGTGAGTGTAGTGTGAGGCCTGTCATGTCATGTGACGTACGGGAACCTGCAGTGCGGTGGTCTGGATGGGCGCGGTGAGGGTCGTGATGCCCGTGGGGTTCTGCACGGTCGACAGAACCTGCGTCCCGTCCGGTTTCAGTGTGGTCAGAACCAGAGAGTCCGTCTTCAGGATCTGAGGCTGGTGCACCAACAGCTGAGGGCCAATCAGAACGCAGCATCACAGTATGCAGAATACACTAAATGCAGGTTGTGAACTGCAGCAGGGAATTGTGGGTAAATGTGTGACGTACAGGTGACATGGTGTGCATGGGCGTCGTCGACAGCGTCTGGATGGTCTGCCCGGTCGAAGTCAACACACGCTGGTGCTGGATCGTCATTGGCTGGACCTGCTGTGATGTCATAATGCTCTGCATCTGCGGCTGGAGGACTGAGAGGAGAAACAGCTGTGTGAGGAACGCTCATGTGTGTATTTTCCTCGTGTGTTGTGTGTGTTTCTCACCCTGGAAGCCCGTGCCGTGGTTCTGCTGGCAGATCACCTGGTTCTGGATGAATCGGGACGGGTTGGTGGTCGGCGTGAGCATCACCGTCTGCGGCTGCGCCTGCGTCTGCACAGCCAGCGTCTGCATGGGGAACGTCTGCACCTGACCAATCAGAGCACTGCGTGAGACGTGACTGCTTAATCAACATGAGTTGTGCAATGTCTCGCACCTGGGTGAGCGTGAGGAGGTGTGGCCAGAGAGTGAGGGGGTGTGGTCAGAGAGTGAGGGGGTGTGGTCAGAGAGTGAGGAGTGTGGTCAGAGAGAGTGAGGGGGTGTGGTCAGAGTTGAGGGGGTGTGGTCAGAGAGTGAGGGGGTGGTCAGAGAGAGTGAGGAGTGTGGTCAGAGAGAGTGAGGGGGTGTGGTCAGAGAGTAAGGGGGTGTGGTCAGAGAGTGAGGAGTGTGGTCAGAGAGAGTGAGGGGGTGTGGTCAGAGAGTGAGGAGTGTGGTCAGAGAGTGAGGAGTGTGGTCAGAGAGAGTGAGGGGGTGTGGTCAGAGAGTAAGGGGGTGTGGTCAGAGAGAGTGAGGAGTGTGGTCAGAGAGAGTGAGGGGGTGTGGTCAGAGAGTAAGGGGGTGTGGTCAGAGAGAGTGAGGAGTGTGGTCAGAGAGAGTGAGGGAGTGTGGTCAGAGAGTGAGGAGTGTGGTCAGAGAGAGTGAGGGGGTGTGGTCAGAGAGTAAGGGGGTGTGGTCAGAGAGAGTGAGGAGTGTGGTCAGAGAGAGTGAGGGAGTGTGGTCAGAGAGTGAGGAGTGTGGTCAGAGAGAGTGAGGGGGTGTGGTCAGAGAGTAAGGGGGTGTGGTCAGAGAGAGTGAGGGGGTGGTCAGAGAGAGTGAGGAGTGTGGTCAGAGAGAGTGAGGGGGTGTGGTCAGAGAGTGGGGAGTGTGGTCAGAGAGAGTGAGGGGGTGGTCAGAGAGAGTGAGGAGTGTGGTCAGAGAGAGTGAGAGGGTGTGGTCAGAGAGTGAGGAGTGTGGTCAGAGAGAGTGAGGGGGTGTGGTCAGAGAGTAAGGGGGTGTGGTCAGAGAGAGTGAGGAGTGTGGTCAGAGAGAGTGAGAGGGTGTGGTCAGAGAGTGAGGAGTGTGGTCAGAGAGTGAGGAGTGTGGTCAGAGAGTAAGGGGGTGTGGTCAGAGAGAGTGAGGAGTGTGGTCAGAGAGAGTGAGGGAGTGTGGTCAGAGAGAGTGAGGGGGTGTGGTCAGAGAGAGTGAGGGAGTGTGGTCAGAGAGAGTGAGGGGGTGTGGTCAGAGAGAGTGAGGAGTGTGGTCAGAGAGAGTGAGGGAGTGTGGTCAGAGAGAGTGAGGGGGTGTGGTCAGAGAGAGTGAGGAGTGTGGTCAGAGAGAGTGAGGGAGTGTGGTCAGAGAGAGTGAGGGGGTGTGGTCAGAGAGAGTGAGGAGGTGTGGCCAGAGAGTGAGGGGGTGTGGTCAGAGAGTGAGGGGTGTGGTCAGAGAGTGAGGAGTGTGGTCAGAGAGAGTGAGGGGTGTGGTCAGAGAGTGAGGAGTGTGGTCAGAGAGAGTGAGGGGGTGTGGTCAGAGAGAGTGAGGGGGTGTGGTCAGAGTTGAGGGGGTGTGGTCAGAGAGTGAGGGGGTGTGTTTAGATAGTGAGGGTGTGGTCAGATAGAGTGAGGGGGTGTGGTCAGAGAGAGTGAGGGGGTGTGGTCAGAGGTCAGAGTTTATGGGGTGTGGTCAGAGAGTGAGGGGGTGTGTTTAGATAGTGAGGGTGTGGTCAGATAGAGTGAGGGGGTGTGGTCAGAGAGAGTGAGGGGGTGTGGTCAGAGGTCAGAGTTTATGGGGTGTGGTCAGATAGTGAGAGGGTGTGGTCAGAGAGTGAGAGGGTGTGATCAGAGAGTAAGAGGGTGTGGTCAGAGAGTGAGAGGGTGTGGTCAGAGAGTGAGAGGGTGTGGTCAGAGAGTGAGAGGGTGTGGTCAGAGAGTGAGAGGGTGTGATCAGAGAGTAAGAGGGTGTGGTCAGAGAGTGAGAGGGTGTGGTCAGAGAGTGAGAGGGTGTGATCAGAGAGTGAGAGGGTGTGGTCAGAGAGTGAGAGGGTGTGGTCAGAGTGTGAGGTCAGAGAGTGAGAGGGTGTGGTCAGGCTCACCTGTGTGATGGGCTGTGGTCGAGGCTGCAGCAGCGGCGGTGTGCGTGTCTGTGTGTGAATCTGTGTCTGTGTGTGTGTCTGAGTCTGTGCCTGTGTCTGAGTCTGTGCTTGTATCTGCGTCTGTGCTTGTATCTGCGTCTGTATCTGTGTCTGTGTGTGTGTCTGCACAGGTGTGTGTGTCTGCACAGGTGTGTGTGTCTGCACAGGTGTGTGTGTCTGCACAGGTGTGTGTGGGGGGGTCAGGATGGCGCTGGGGGCCGTCAGTGGGAGGGGCCTCACGGGGACCACAGATCCGCCCCCCATCTGATCCTCAAAGAGATCCGGGAAATCCCCCTGATTACTGACGAACTGCAGCATCTCTGACAGACACAAACACACAATATTACAACATTTCTGCTGGGTTGTGACAGATATGTGTAACATGTTGAAATCACGACAGATCACTCGACACATGAAGAGAAGCAACACTACATTCAGTGAAGAGCCTAAAAGCCCTCAGTGTTAATTTCGTTTATGATGTAACTGTGTGTGTGTGTGTGTGTGTAAAAAATAGAGAATAAATGTGTTTGTGGTACAGCCGTAGATCAGTTGCACACTGCAAATGCAACATATCTGTGAAAGCACAATATGCACTGCACACAGAGTATGTGTGAAACAGGCGTGCACTAAAGGAAAGAAACCCAATACTTTAGTCTCTGCAGCTAGTGTACTTGAATTTTATTTATCTGCAACATTTTGTATAGGCTAATTACAGTTTTGCACAATACATGTTCTCAAAACTACATGAAATGCAACGTTAAATACATTTAGCAGTTTGGCTTTCCTTAGAACCATTTCAGAAAAGGTTACATAGACCCTATTATAATTTATATATATCGTGATATATATCGTTATCGTTATGTATATCGCAATATGGATTTTAGGCCATATCGCCCATCCCTAGTGTGTGTGAGTGTGTGTGTGTGTGTGTGTGTGTGTGTCTGTGTGAGTGTGTGAGATGCACAGATTTGAACTGTAACACAGCCGGTTATGTCTTTACAGAACGTGAACAGATGTGATAATTAGGGTTGCAAAGGGGCTGAACATTTCCGATAAATTTCCAGAAACTTTCCAAAAATCCTGGAAAGTTTCTGAAAATCCTGGAAAGTTTCTGGAAACTTTGCAACCCTAGTGATAATACTGGATGTGCATCAGTGCGTTGGATCCACGCATTCGGTCTTAAAGTGACAGTGCGTAATAAACCTACAGCCATGTGACCTTAACATTAGTCAAACAACACAAGAAAAAGAGAAAAGCATTCACTGCTCTTTAATAAGGATTAATTCTATTTAATATAAGTTAAATATACAAATAAATATGTCTGTTTGAAAGAATAAAGAATGATGTATCCCAGTAGTTATAAAGAAAGCATCATTAACTGAAAAGAAGTCGTGTTTTATTAGGAGAAGTGCTGTTATTTAATATATTGTGTAATCGGGTAGCTATATAATGGGTTTGGACATTTTAGAGAAATTCTAAATTAATGCATTACAATTTAACTATTTTAGTCTAAAATCTTAGTGTATTTCGTCGACTAAAACTAAATGTCATTTTAGTCACAGTAAATGCTGTGAAGACTCACACTGAGAGCCGTGACCGGCTTTGATGGCACAGATATGAAAGCAGTAATGACTAACACAGATCATATTAACCCTACAATGACTGATAATGAAAACACTTCACCATTATGGGAGGACAGGTTGTGTAAAGCTGAAAGGGGCGGGGCTTTAATGAAGGTCAATTACTGTCTAGCACACTCCTGACCCTGACCTTTGACCTCAGATAACAAGATGAAGGTCAGTGACTCAAGGCCAGTGATAGATAACACACACTTCAGACCTCGACACGCTGTGTTGCGTGTGTGTGAGGCACTGATTTACATCATCATCATCACACATCATGAAACACGTCCCAGCATGCACTGCACTAAACAAACCAGTGTTTCCAGTGGAGGAATGTCCCGTTTCGCCACAAAACCAGTCGAAACTATATAGAAGTATCACACAGCTCTATATACACAGCACTATACATCCGCCATCATATCGGGCGATGTACAGTACGCTCATTTATCGTTATCTTAAAGCTGCTTAATAATGTATAATTTCCATCACACTGTTCCACATGACGGACTGAAGCGCTTGAGATATAATTGACATCACTTTGAAAAGAAAGCAAGCTCTTCAGTTTCCCACTGTTCCTAATCATTTAGCTATGTTTCAAAAACAAAAAAAACATTGATGAATTATTACCAAAAACAACATTTGTTCTCGTATTATTTTCATAAGCAATATGGTTTAATTGCAATCATTATTGTCTGGATGTAGCCTAGGCTTTTTTATTTACCCACGGCACATGTGTTTTTATTGTTTTATACGTGTTGTCCAATGACTTTATTTATGTTTTTGGCCATCGGAGAGTGAAATGAGTGTGAAAAGTTACACTGGTGGGTGAGCTTTTGTTTTTGTAATCAGACTCGCAAAAAAGTACATAAGAATGTTGATTTATCTGCAAATATATATCGGTTATTGGCTTTAGATATGAAGAATTATCGGTTATCGGTCAATTTTGTCAGATCGGTGCACCCCTAATACAGTTACATTTATAAGTACGTCCAACTTTATTTGCAAACAATTCATGTGAAATGTGTTTAATAGTCATGAAAAAATGCTTCATTGTCATTATGTAAATAATTTCTTCTAATTTGTGATGAAATGTGAGCTGGACATCATGACGGGTTCATGAGATTCACATCATCTTCTGGATCTTACTAAGCTTTACAAACACCAGAGATTGGAGACACACACACACACCTTTAGAGAGAAACACAGGAGCGGACCATCAGATTTAGTGTGTGTTCACATGATGCAACAGAGAGGTGTGTGTGTGTGTCTGATCACACACTCTTCATCTCCACATGACACACTCCTTCAGGAGAACTAGAGTCAGCTCTTGCTGTAAACCTGAGGTTTAAATGATCAACTATACTGTGAGTTAAAGCTCTGATCACTGACTGACGGAAGATCATCGTGTGTGTGTGTGTGTGTGTGTGTGTGTGTGTGTGTGTGTGTGAGAGTGTGTGTGTGTGTGTGTGAGTGTGTGTGTGTGTGTGTAACATTCACTTTCATTCATGCCTTTGGCAGATGCTTTTATCCTAGCCTATATATTTATTTACATGCTTATCAGGTCATGCGGCCCTGAATGACACGCACGACCTTGATAATGACAACAACACAAATAACACTACTAACAACACTACAATAAAAAACTCTAAAATAGCAACAACAACACATCAACACAAATAGTCACACCAATAACTCTAATAACAACAACCATAACACCAATAAATAGAAACACTAATAATAATAATAACCACCAACAATAGTAATAACAACAACACTTACCCTAACACTAATAACAACGCAACCACTAATAGTAAAACACTAATAACAACACTAAAATTATCTAAGGTGAACATACACAGAAATATAACTCGTGTGTATCAGTGTACTGGATCTGTGCGGGTCTTAAAGTGACAGTAGCCTTATAAACTCTTAAAGTGACAGTAGCCTAATAACTCTTAAAGTGACAGTAGCCTAATAACTCTTAAAGTGACAGTAGCCTAATAAACCTGCTTCTGTCTGTTACACATGTTAATCAAACAACAATGAAAAAATCACTAACTTTTCTTGACTGAGTAACTGACTGTAACTTTAATCTATATTTAAACAGTGGAGACTTTGCACTGCTATTTATAACATTTAATTACAGCCACTGTTTAATTAAACAGTGTTTATTTTAATTGTATGTTTTTTTTGTGTGTTTGTGCTTTTGCTCGTAATTTTATTATTTGCTCTTATTGTATTACTGACAGTTTACTTTAGTCTTTTAACAATATTTTACATTTAAATGAGTTAGGCTAGTCATCTTTGGTGTCACAAGCTTATTTATTAAGGTAACTTCTGGGTCAAGAATAACTATTTTATTGGTTTTATTTAGGCCTATTTACTACTTTTTTTGTGGTGAGCCAACCGGGCCAGTGGGAAAAATCCTTAAGATTGACCCCTGAACAATAACACTAAAAACAACAACTATAATAACACCAATAACAACACTAATAATAACCCTAATAACAACAACAAAAACACCAATAAACAATAATGACACTAATTACACCAAAAACCATTAAAAAGCTCTACTGCACTAATACCAAACCCTAATAACAATATTAACAATGATTACACAAAAAACAACACCAATAACAACAACACGAATTTCACCAAAATCAACACTAATAACATAGTCAGTACAATATCTTTATCCTGCAATCTTTGATTTATCAGACACTGACACACACATGATGATGAGGAGGAGGAGTTCATCATCGTCATCATCACATGAACAACCATTACAGACTCAACTAACGTTAGTTTCTCTGACATAGATTACTAAAAGAGTACTTTTACATGTTATCTGCAGATTTACTGTAGATGAATAGCACATGATAAACTCTATAACAGTGCAAACAATACAGAAACACACATCCTCATCCTCATCTCTCACCGTCGATGTCTCCCAGTGTGAACTCATCGCCCAGTTCGGATAAGCTCGGGTCCATGGTGTCCATGAACTCGGAGGCGTCCATCCTCGCGGAGTGACGCGAGTCTCTGTCGGGTTATTCGCTCCTCAACACTCGCTCACAGCATCTACACACTCCGTATGTTCACTCGCTCACAACATCTGTGTATTCACTCACTCGGTTCCGCGGTCGGAAGAGCGTTTACCGACTAGACGCGGCCATCTTGCACCTCAGCAGTGACGTCATTCACAAACAGTGAGAATAACGTCTGATTGGCTCGCGCTCGGCTATAGCCGTCGTAAGATCGGGCGCTGTCGTCCAATCAGATCGCCCGCTCGAGCGTGGCCTGATTGTACGTCGATGAGCAGAGGCGCTCTAATCATTTGCATTCGCCCCGCCCTTCAGACTAAACTCCGCCCAGGCCACTCTGAGTGAATGAAAAGCTCATGAATATTTAATTAGCAAGCAGCGGGTTGGTGAGAGGTCAGTTAAATATGTAAATAAAGCTGAAGAGTCTCTTTGTGTGTGGTTACATCATCAGCATCATCTTCACACAACCTAATTTTAGCGCTTTTACCAGCAGAGAGACGATAATAATTTAAAAGTTAGATATATTCTTATTATTAAATAGCATTTTTGACTAGAATACCTTTAAAAGTAGACCCTCTGAAATATATCTTAACCATGTTCCTGCCAAAGTACATTGCGTGTTATATCAAGTTGACATTATGTTTTATGATGAGTTATCATTGTGAAATGTTATCAACCAACTTCTGTTTAAAGCATGCTTCCCAGTTTAGATATAGCTGTGTCAACTTGATAACACTCGATAAACAATAAAAGTCAAACAGAACGCGGTTTATATGTGGGAGGGAGTCAGGGAGATCATTTGTATCGTTATATGTTTAATATATTACCTAGTTAGGGTCTTGTTATAACCCATGAATTGTAGTCCTTTCAAAGCTCCTTTGTAAACCCATAAATCAGTAAATATGTATCAGTAAAATCTTATTTCCTTGAAAATACATCATTTTTATTCCCCAAATCAAAATAATAAAAATAAAAAAAAATCACGATTGGCTTAATGAAACACTGTTAAACAGGAGGGAAAAATCAAATGCATGATGACTTTCAATAAGTTAACGATAATTTATTAATTTAGCTCTGATGATTCTTTTCTCTCTTATAAATGTGAGATAATTCCAGTAACCCAGAGTGGAAATGAATAAACATTAAACATAAATAGTTCAGCCTTGACCTGGTGAAATAACATCAGATGTGTGTGTGTGTGTGTGACAAATAAAAGCCTCAGTCTCAGATTCTTCACGTGTGTTTATTTGTGTTAAACTGCTTCAGAACACACACACACAGTGTTCAGTCCATGAGATCTCACTAAACCAGAGAACAACCTGTCACACACTGTTCAAACACACAGTTCAACCTGGAGGTCATACAAAACATGTTTATCATAAATGAGTGAATAACTGGATCCTGAACACGCCGTTTGAATGCAGGCTTATATCAAAACTAGTTAAAAATGTGATTTTCATGTTGAAATGCATCTATGAATCTGAATGAAATGATCAGATCACAGAGAATAAGTGCTGAGAATCCTTCATTTGTTCCAGTGGATCTCGTAGGAGTCAAAGTTCAACATGGAGTTTCCTAAAACGTGTTCATCTTAAATGAGTGAAGAACTGGATCCTGAACACACTGTTTGAATGCAGGTTTATATCATTAGTTTAAAATGTAATTTACTGTTGAGATGCATCTGAAAGAAATGATCAGATCAGAGAGAACAAGCATGTAAACGCAGATCGATCCTTCACTTGTTCCAGTGGATCTCGTAGGAGTGGCGTTCGCTGAAGCCGTTTTCCGCGGACCGCACTTTCTCCTTCACCACTTTGACGACGAATCCTCCGGCCAGAGCGATTGCCGCCGCCGCTCGCCCGATCTCGCTCAGGATGTGCGCGGTCGTTCCGATGCCGCTCAGTGCGGTTGAACCGGTCACAGCTCCGCCTCCTAGCCCCGCCCCCAGCACAGACCCCGCCCCCACGGCCCCGCCCACTCCTGCAGCCACGCCCACCACCGCCACCCCCATCGCTCCCACCTGCTGCAGTGCTTCCAGCGCGGCGTCTCCCGGCCCCGCGGCCTCAGCTCCGGCCAGGGCCCCCACCGCCCCCCCGACCCCCCCGCCCGTCACCGCTCCCAGAGCCACCGCCGTCTGTCCGCTCGCGGCCGCCACGATAGCGCCCAGCGCCTGGCCCGAGGAGACTCCGGCTAACCCCGCCGAGCCCGCCAGCGCCAGAGGGGCCGCGGCCC